>CAVLJG010000006.1:106490182-107183772 GCA_963669975.1 Acanthoscelides obtectus | reverse complement strand
TTGAATAGCATCTGAAAACGTATAATGTTGATCATTAAAACTACTACTCGAACAATCTTAAGCGCATTTATAATATAGCTTGGAAATTCAACAGTTTCTAGCATAGACATATACGGTACTAAAAGTTCATTATTTGCTTCTAAAAGAGCGTTCCGTCCATTTCTGAGAGGTAGAAACTATGTTGTGCTTGGTTATTTCGAGAATTTTCGTACTATATAGATTAGTCGTCGAATTCTGCAATAGTCACCGCACTCGATTTCGACAGGAAATACTTGTCAGGAAGGTTCTTCTCCTCCTCCTGCTCCTCCGGTCTCCTTCACCGTTACCACATTGAGCTGGGTGATTAATTGTTTCCCACTCATAGGAACTGAAGATAGTTTCAACCGTGATGAGTTCCACCACACTTACAGCAGGAGTAAATGATCTCGCTGGGCTTAGACCGCAATCCAATTGGTATGATCCATTTGGAAACTGCGTGTACAGCAGATATGGTCCTCGTTCTTGGCCGCTTCTTCGTACCTTTCCAGAATAGCATCCAGCTCACGGTCGTAGTTTACAGATGATTCGTGTGAGCTGCTGGTGGTGAGGTCAAACTCGCTGCAACTTGAACCACTACCACTGGTATCCATTTTTTTTTTTACTAGCTGCCTGACTGACTGACTGACTGACTGCAACCGACTGAGAACTCACTTTTAGCAGAAACCCCCCCACCCCATACACCTAGACGATCGCATCATTGTCAATCCAACTATTATGTTTTGCATCAAGGCCAAGCCATTTGACGTACATTTTTTTACCTTTACGACGTAAAACTTTTCAACTAAATAAACATCTGGATTGGCTGTTTTCTGTAATTCTTCGTCATAAAAGGCTCCTTTGATCGGTGCACCTTGCATATCTTCGAGCATGTACGTTGCAGGGTTGGTAATATTAATTTTAGTAACTTTAAATAATTCCGTTGTCCAGCTTGGAACGTATCCCTTGTCGAATAGCATTTTGGTTTTGCTGATGCGTACAATGTCACCAACTTTAAACTTACGCGGGCCCGCGATTTTTAAATGAGTATATTTTCGATTTAAGATACATTTTTCGTTGGATTTATTAATTTGTGATGGTTTACATCCGATGGTTTGATGACGTGTTCCATTGTATTCATTGGTAATGCTTTGTAATATATCAATCCATTTATACGATCCCATTAAGCTAAAGTATTTGTAAAGTTTATTTTTCAACGTCCTTATGGCTCTTTCAGCAATGGCCGCTTTCTGATGCTATATGTACTATAATGATTAATATCATGCTTCTTCATTAAAGTTTGAAATTTACTATTGTAAAATTCTTTACCTTGATCAGATTGTAGATTTTTCGGCGTACGTTCCGTATGTGCGAGGATATCCGAAAACGCACGAGTTATCTCCTCACCCGTCTTTGTCTTTAACGGTCTAGTCCACATAAACTTGGAAAAAGAATCGATTACGACGAGAATTAATTTGAAATTTTTATTTTGATGAGCATAAGGTCGCATTTCAGCCAAGTCCGTCTGCCATAAATCGTCTAAGCCTTTAATGATGGTACGTCGTCTTAGATAATTTTTTCGAGCAGGCTTGTGCAGCTCGTTAACTAGTTGTAGCTTCTCCTTGGCGTACGTCATCATGTTTTAACGCTTTAAATTGTTGTTCCATCGGCTTTATACGCTTAGCAAGATCGAATGTTTTCAATGATATATATGATGTGCGTCCTTGCAAAAGTTGTAATTCATTCAATGATATTTTTCCTTATTGGAGTCAAATCGGTATGAGACTTAATTGTAGCCAACTCCTGTTCTATTCTTGTTGTTATATTTGCAATAGAGTCATCTACATATTTTTTTGTTGCCATATGTTTACCAGAAGTAGGCGGATTTCTCGAAATAAACTCTGTTATTTGATCTGTTTTTGCTGTTATTTTTTTTAAATCAATCACTGAAGTATCTACGTATTTTTTAGTTGCCGCATCTGAATTATCTGTGGGATCTTTTATATTACACAACTTTACGTTCTTGAAGTCAACATTTCCATCAGAAGTATGGGGTAGTGTTAACTTTGGCGGTGTACGCATATACGGAAGTGTCTTTTGTTTATCAAAGCGACGTCCGAATTTATCAAGACTCATCGTGTAAATGAAAGACCAAGGAACTAGATTACTGTATTATATTAGCTTCTTTTAGCTCGTTGAGGATGGCTACTATTTCATTATCATGCGACGTATTGCCAGCTTCCTGAGATGCCATAAGGAGTTTAAGTCGATCGATTAATTCATTGGGATCATCCCAGTACACGTATTCGATTGGTTCCTCGTTGTATGTCAAGTAATCACCGATACCTTTTCCTGTTGGCGGTTTTGATGTTGATGATGTTGTTGTTGTTGTTGTTGAGGGAGTGGATCTTGTTAATGATCGACTAAGTGGACTACGTATTTTTGTAGATGTTGATCGTGTGACAATTGTACCTTTATTTTTCTGCACATCTTTAAAGAGAGGCTTAATAATGTGATTATATTTAAATCCTGTCGAACCTTTTAGGCGTCCAAGCGAATCTAAATGAACACCGGTACTTTGCAATAGATTTTTATAGGGTTGTAAATCTGCATCTGCATAGTTTGGGTCATTATAGAATAAAAGTTGATACAGCCCAGGTGTGCCACGAAACCATGTACCTGCTAAGTTTGTCCCCTCAGGTAATATCTGTATTTGGCCAGTCGCTCTATCAAATTTAATTCGGCGTTTACCTAACATCCAACCAATGTTGTCGGTATATATAGGTCCATAATTTTTATCAATTTTATCGTTTTGTGTCCAAAAATCTTGTAAATAATTATGGCTTATTGGGGGATATTGATCTAAGTATTCTTCTATTGCTTCTTGTGAAAAATCAGCAGGACGCATTTCTTCAGGTAGTGGTGGTGTTTCAGGTCTCGGCGGTATATTACCTTGTTCATCAGTTGAAGCCACGTCTTCTAAATTGAGATAGTTTGGGTTCTGTGTGAATACATCATCATCATCATCATCATCATCCTGTTTCAATTTTTCCTCTTTTTTAATAATAAATGAAGGATGCTGCTGAGTCTTAGCTATTTGCTTAAGAGGTTCAGATATTGGTTTGAAAAGTTTTCTAATAGATTCATCTTCTGCAGTTCGACCTAACTTTAAAGTAAGATACTTTTTACGTATAGCTCGAGCAAGTTCTGCGATCTTTCTTTTATGACTAGCAACGGCAACTTGGTCCTTTGACATCATGTTACTGAATGATGGCGTACATGATAAGCCTACAATTTTATGTACTTATCAAATCCTACTCTGTATCGACCATAATTAAGAGGAAAGTCTTTAACAATAACTAACGTACCGTACTTTTCTGCCCAACATTCCGAACACATCTTTTTGAATTCATCAAAAGTAACATCTGGAGATACATGCTCATCAAATATATGTTTTAGATTAATTTCATCCTGCTTAAATAGTACTATAATGTTACAGTTGTCTCGTATGAGCTGTTTTGGAATTTTAGAGTATGTTTGGCAGAGATATGCAGCATCGATATCTTTATGACGACACATGGAGTAATACTCTCGAATTTTCTGCTGACCGTCACACGACACGTCGTCAAATATAAATATAGAGCTATTTTTAGCCTTACTTGGACTTATAATTTCCTCGTTATCCTTAAATGGGAAATAGCCAACACCCTTAGCAGCGGAAATCACTTCTTGAAGCAGTTGATACTTTGGTTGATACAACGATTTTGAATAAACGTAAACATTTTTAAACTTAGCACCGTTTGGATGGAAAAGCAGCGCCAGCATTACGTTCGTTTTTCCACATCCGCTTGGTCCGCAGATGATAGCGCGAAACGAATTCGGTAACAATTTACCATGTTTACTATGTTGAGTTTTTGCTGTAAAATCCAAGTTATCAATGGGTAATGACTGCTCTTGTTGAACAACCTTCATCGTGTGGCGTTCGAATAAGGAATGTGTAAAAGTATATATGTAGATATTGCTAACGCATCATCAACAGTTCTCATGTTAACGTACAAGGGTGAAGGTGTTGTAAACTCTCTGATAAATAATCTTCCGATAGAACTCCACGTACCTTCGTATCAGTTCCTGGGACGTAAGTGTGCGACAGATTAGGATATTTTTTTTTTCATTCTCACACATGTATATGTATATTTTCAGCGGGGACTAAATTAAAGAAGAGGTTAGCACGAGGAGATCCTGGAAAGAACCCATTGGATCGTGCTGCAAGAGACCACGATATTGCATACGCCTTATACAAAAATTTGAAAGACAGGCACAAAGCTGATTGGATTCTTGAGAACCGAGCCCGGGAACGTGTAAAAGCACCTGACGCTTCACTAGGAGAAAAGACTGCAGCTTGGCTAACAACTACCGCAATGAAAGTTAAGCGAAAATTGGGTATGGGGCAGAAGAAATCATCTTTTCGACGAGGTGTTCTCACGAAAATCACAAAGTCCTTGAAGAAAAATGCTCCCACCACCACGACATTAAAAAAGTCTGCATTGGTTGCTCTTAAAGCGGCAAGATTAGCGGTGAAGAGTGCAGGTGGAAAACATAAAGTTCGACTACCGAGAATAATTCCGATCGAAGGAAAATCTGGGGGATTCCTACCCTTGATCCCCCTTTTCGCCGGATTAAGTGCCTTGGGGGCGCTCGTAGGGGGAGCTGCAGGTGTGGCCAAAACGGTCGTTGATGCCAAGAATGCACAAAAGAAATTGGAGGAAGACCATCGCCATAACAAAGCTATGGAGTCTTTGGGCAAAGGATTGTATTTGAGAAAAAATGCTAAAGGTGGTTATGGGTTGTACCTCAAAAAAAAAACTCAAAAAACTAAACATCAAGCTACCCAAGAAAGCGCTTTATGATTATGAAATAAAGCAATATGCGAAGCTCTTGAACATACCTCATTTCCGAGGTGTCTTCATGCGTGACACTTTACCACGAGACGGTCCACGTAAAAGAGAATGCGCCGTCGTGAACTTAGATATTTCACAAAACAACGGAACTCATTGGGTAGCTTATAAAAAGATAAACAACAACGTTGAGTATTTCGATTCATTTGGTAACCTGAAGCCTCCACAGGAACTTGTTCGATATCTGAAAAACGCTAAAATTTTCTACAACAACGATCCTTACCAAACTTATAATCAAGTTAATTGCGGACAATTGTGTTTGAAATTTCTATACAATAACAATAACAACAACAACAACGATGGATAATAAAACATTATCGGAATTTACATTAGAAGAGTTTGAGAAGAATATTCCGCCGCTGGAATATTTAATAAGCAATGTGAGACCTGCAGAATTATTGAGTATATGGCACAAACTGCCTGCAGAATACACATCCAATTTTGATCTTCAAATACGACTTCCATGCTATGTTCACTACAACAGACCTGATTGGACAACACATTGGGATGGACCGGCTACTGCTCAAGCAAATTGTTATTTCTGTAAATTATCCATTCGAAAATAAACAAAAAAAAAAAAACTTGAATAAATGCTTAGTACACAGCTATATTTTTTCATTCATCATGTCGCAGTTGTTGAGAGTCAATAGCACTACTCATATATTTTCATTTCGTCCTTCAACACCGATAGTGTTGGATCCGAAAAAAGATTATGAATTGGCGCTTAGGTCTTTTACTTCATACAATTCCATACCGAATATTGAAAAAGGAGATAAATTTTATTATATCGACCGGATAGGTGGTGGTGGTCAATTAAAAGTCATCGAGTTTCCGACAGGTTGTTATGAAATTACCGACATAGAAACATTTATACGAACGCAAATGAATCTTGAAAATGAAGTTGCTCCTCCGGATGATTATTTTTCTCTAAAACCTAACAATAATACACTGCAATGTGAAATCTTTAGCAAGTATTATAAAATAGTTTTTACAGAACCGAATAATCTTGGACATCTATTGGGATTCTCGAAAAAAGTTCTTAATCCTGGTCAAAAGCATTCTTCTGATTTACCTGTAAACATAATAAAAGTATCAACCATACACTTTGATGCTAACATTACGTCGGGAGCCTTTGACGGAGACACGCCTGCACACACGATCTACGAATTTGCTGTGACAGCCGATCCTGGATACGCTATAGTCGAAACACCTGTAAATTTACTATATCTACCTGTTATACCGAAACAAGAAATAACCAACATCACAGTGTTGGCTTTAGATCAAGACGGTCGTCCTGTAAACTTTCAAGGTGAAACTAGTACTCTTGTGTTGGAGTTGAGAGCGAAGCGCAGATGGGATTAGTGATTATAAGACATAGTGGTGCTTCCAAGGCAACTTCAGTATTACCCCAAGCACCTAAGCGACGACATCTACTACTAACTACATCAAATATCCTGTTTCTACGCTCACTTGGATATCATGTCAACAACAACAAGAATCATGTACAAAAAGAGAAAAACTGAGGAGGCAGCAGCAGCAGCATCACATACTTCTCCGATGTTTGATCTATATCGATCTCCAGCATTCGATGAATCTATTCGCAAGGCTGAGTATAGATCTTATACGCCGTTCATCAAGTCATTTAATTGTAATGATGTTGTGGAATTTAGCATCAATCAAGTAGATTCGTTCTTTGCAATGAACGCTTCCCTTCTATCTATCAAAGGGAAAGTTGAAATAACTGGAGGAGGAGGAGCAGGAGATGTATCTTTAGCTCCAAACTTTGGTGCCTTCCTATTTGACTCTTGCACTTACAGTGAATCCGCTAGAGAAGTTGAAACAGTACGTGATCCTGGTATTGTAAGTACTGTCCGAGCTTACGTATGTTACAGTGAGGAAGACTCAAATCATATGGCTATAGCTGGATGGAACTATCCTTCAACACCTATAATGGCGTCAACACATAACAAGTCTTTTAGCTTGCTAATGCCGCTTAAACATATTTTCAACATTTTCAATGATTATCCTATGATTACGTGTGGCAGACAAACTCTCAGATTTGTGAGAGCTAGAAACGATAACGATTGTATCATTATCAAGGAAAAAACTGGAACGACGACGACAGCGAAAATAACTATTGAAAGCATGGAACTGAAAATCAAACATATTTACCCGAGTGATGATGTGAAAGAACAACTTTTGAAAGCTATTCAAACTGATAAGCCGATACTTATACCGTTTAGAAAATGGGATCTGAATGAACTGCCTGCAATTACCGCAGATGCGAGAAGAGAAATATGGTCAGTTAAAACTAGCACCGCAATCGAAAGACCACGTTTCATTATAGTATGTTTCCAAACCGGTAAACGTGACGTCGCAACCTCAGACCCTACCCTGTTTGATCACGTGAATGCTGCTAGTATTCGAGTATCTTTAAATGGTGAATACTATCCCAACGAACGTATGCAATTGGACTTTGCAAACAATCACTTTACTGAAGCTCATTTCAACTATAGCGACTTTCAAACCAGCTATACAACTTCTTCTTCTCCTCTGAAGAGATGTCTTTTAGATTATACCGCTTTTAAAAATCGCGCTTTGTTTGTTATTGACTGTTCCAAACAAGAGGAAACCATGAAATCATCAACTGTTGATGTTAGATTGGATATCGAAGCCGATACTGGCTTTCCAACCAACACCAAGGCCTACTGCATCATTATACATGACTGCTTAATCGAGTACTTCCCCCTCACCGAAGTTATTAAAACCATCTCGTAAGCAACGAAGGACTCTCAGTTCCGCATCAGACATCATGAGGATCGCGTTTGTTGACATTCAAGGCTTTACAGTTGACGGATTATTCGTACCTAAAGAACTATGTATCGAAATTGGTTTCAAAAAAAGTCATTACATCTTTACACCTCCGCAACCTTTTTCTACATTAAATACTAAAGACAAGAAAACTGTCGCTTACTTGGAGAAGAATTTCCATGGGCTTAAATATTCTTCCGGCGACGTTAAATATTCCAAGTTAAATGAAATAATTAAAAATAAGGTGATATATGCGGCTGACTATGTCTACGTTCGTGGAGAACAGAAAGCAAACTTTTTACTCAAGAAATGTCACATTTTTGGTGTTTTTCCCAACATTATTGATGTTTGCAAGTATGATGGTACACCGTGTGCTACTGGAAACTTTGTTGCTGATTCCAATCCATGCCACACCAACGGACAATTTTCCTGTACCCAGAGAAATGTTGAACGTCTACGCCACTGGTTTTCAAATATCATATTACCTATGTAGTTTTTTTCTATTTTCAATAAAATATTAAACGTATTATTGTAGTTTTATTGAAAATACCTCTGGTTTGCGAAATAATTGTCAGAATGTCTATACTATTTTCATTTTGAACGGTATCATCCTGTATAATAATAACAGTACATCGTATACAGGTTATGAGACATTCTGACCGACCGACCGACCAGAGGAGCCCACCACGCTATTTAGGTCACGCCTTGCTATATACGATTTAACGATATACCGTCGGTCCATCGATCCGCTATTTTTCGATGCACCCCTGTATACACGTTGCCCCCCGTAATCCACGCCAACACCAGACAGGTGCGACATCGGCGCCATCTATGCGCGAGATGCCCAACCCATCAATGGCAGCTGTCCAATGACACATAGATTCCGTTTGGTTTGTACAGCGCCAAACAAATCGGCGCCATCTATGCGCGAGATGCCCAACCCATCAATGACAGGTGTCCAATGACACATAGATTCCGTTAGGTTTGTACACCGCCAAACAAATCGGCGCCATCTATGCGCGAGATGCCCAACCCATCAATGACAGGTGTCCAATGACGTATGACAGATGACGTTTTAACGCCATCTATGCGTGAGATGCCCAATGACGCATGACAGGTGTCCAATGACACACAGATTCCGTTTGGTTTGACAGCGCCATCTAGCGGCGGAATCCCCAACTCATGATTACAGATTCCGTCCAACAACCTGTCAATGGCGCGCGACGCCAGCGCCTCTGGTGGCGGATTTTGGAAGTTTTGAGACCGAATCCCCATAGACCATCTACTTAAGTTTTTAACCAAATAAGCTATATGAACATTCCACTTTGTAATAGTAGAAATATATGCCTAAATATTCCGTCCAATATTAGTATTTGAAACAAAACTTGTCCAGTTTTGAAGTTTCCCGACTAATATGTCTGTGTATGTATTTGCCATTGTGTAAGAGTCAGCAAACCGCTGGGTGCTTATTAGCGACATAAAATTAATGGGTAATTCAACTTGTAGGGATATTTATTGACAATTTCAGTTAAATATACTAGGCGCGGCACACAGTATGGCACTTTCAAATCGGCGGCCGTGCAATAAAATTTTAGATATTCTTCTCTAGCCTCGAGCCACGTAGATGAGAGGAGTTACTTTGTTTTGTTGAACTTTTCGCTGCTAATGAATTGGCGGATTTCGCTTCTGTCATCTCGAAGAAAAATCGGTATATATGTTATATGCTCTTAGTAACTATACTACTACTATACTATAAGCCTACAGCCTAAGGTTAATAGAACTGGGAAAAGCCTCGTACTTTTAGTCAAGGTACGGCACTGTATTATTATTATTATCATCTGTTGTTTTCTCGTCGCAATCATCCCCATAAACTTCAGCTCCACGCACGCCACTGTTATTCACTTATGCAACACTACGTCTCCCTAAAACACTGTTGTATCTACGCTTCTGATCTCCAAGCTAGGCACGTCGCGTCAGAATTTATACTTGAACCGAAATTCGAAGTATGCCGGTAGGAATTTGATAGCGGAGATTAGAGTTTCTGAACATCTTTTCTAGTTTATGGATATTGATACGTCATATTTCAAGACATAGTAGCGTATCTTTCCACGTCAGATTCCTCGTCCGTGAAATATGAGAAAATAAGTTGAATTCCTTTATTCCACTTCTGATGGTTTAGGAAATATTGTCACAAATGATAAAGATTCATTTATTTGGGGATGCCTTATTTGTTGTTACGTGGAGCCTTGTAATTAAACTTAATGGTTTCCTATCCCACTGCTTGAGGAATGAAGGAGTCTATCCATCTGACCACAGAACCATGGATACCTGTTTTGTGCTTTTTGCCAACTCCTCTGCATAGTCTAGGCCCTCTGGGAAACGAGCGAAAGCAAAGTAACTATCCTCTGTTCTAGCTCCCAAGGTATGACTGTGCATAAGAGAAAATTCATCCATCAGTCAGACAGCTCTCCTCTGCATCGAGTCGGCAGCACACCAAACGTATCCGAAGCTAGCTCTTATCTCGGCCTTGTATAAAGGTAGTCTTAAGCCCTAAACAAATAGCCTAGCTTTTTGACGAGTCTTCGATAATCTGGACTGCGACCAAACGAAATGAACTGATCGGGAAGACAGCATAAACCTGTGATCCTTGATTTATTTACTGTCAGGTTACGAAGCAAGATCTTTTAATAACGATTGTAACCACTTCAGTTCGAATTTCATCAACGCTTGTCACTAGCTGATGTTTAAAATATATTTCGGCTGAATGCCACTTCATTTCGAATCTGAAGAGCAAAGCTATGCTGCTTGTAACTGTTCGTACAAGTACTGTGTAAACACGTCGGTATCTTCGAGAGCAATCTTGTGGAAGACCAACCGACATAATTTGAAGATGTACCAGGCGATAAGACGCCGATTATCATACTGCTGACAAGCGATTTGACATTTCCTGATCGGCGCTGTCTAAACGGTAGTCGAGATTCCATATCTACATTTCGATTTTAATTAACGTGTTATGTAAGTGAGGCGTTTAGGTATAGTGCGGGTAGTTTAGAATGAAATAGTCAGATATTTGATACAAGTTGAAGTTAGGAAGAGATATTTTGTCGATTGCCCAAAAATCAATGATCCATTTTTATTCTCCATGACTACGTGAGAAAGAAATTTTCAAGATTTCTTGCACGTCCAAGAAGCATGGATGCATCAAAATATCTCGAAAAATTAGTTTGTTGTGAGATAAAGTTGTAAGGTTGGTAAAGGGTCTTTTAAGGGTGACCTTGAACGTCTTCAAGGTCATTTGAACGTCAAGACAGTTTTCTTGAATAAAAAATATTTGTAAAAAATGTTTGTTTTTAGATATAAAATAACTTGAAAAATACGTTTCATTAAGTAACAAGTAGCAGCACCAAGTTGGATGGTTTAAAAAGGTCAACGAATAGTGAATTTGATATGCTTTTCGATGTCAAATGAGGTGAATGCAGCTTTCTTACGTGGTTTTTGAAACTGTAAATGTAAAGACCAGAAAACTTTATGTTCAATTAGCTATCCCACGACAATCAATGCCACTTCAAGATCAAAGAAATTCTCAACGGAGAACATCTATTTTTATTCCTGAAATGTAAATTTCGGGTAATTTTACGCTTAAGTATATCCTTGTATTCTTGCTAATGAACCTGGCCATGGCCTACAAGGTCACTCAAGGGCAAGGTAAACTTTCTAAGAATTTATCCTCACTTTTTGTTGGTTGTATGAAAAAGCGAAGCATTTTACGGTCAAGATCACTCGACTATCACATTGACTGTGACATTAAAGGTCATTTGAATTTTCTAACTTGATACTCCTATCCTTGCTTTCAAAACAGTAAATTCTTGCAAACGTAAAAACTTTGAAATCTTTGTCAAGGTCACCTTTGGATGACCCTCTAAGCCTTGCAACCTTGCTTTGCAGCATTTTTCTCTAGGTAGCATATTTTTCTGGACACATTGTCTATACCCTTTGGATGCCCAGAAAAACCTTGAAGGTCATAATCAAGGTCATGGACAAGAGTCTACTAGAACGTAAAATTGCCCGCTCTATAAACTTCCAATGTGATTCCGTTCTTTGACTTTCAAAATTATGGCGATGTCCTTTCAAAATTGACTGGAGGCTATAAAATGCATCAGTTACTGGGTAGACGACGTCATTAAAATGCTGTTGGCACATATTTGACTGTACTATTGCCGGAACTTGCAGACTCTATCTGTTAATTGGTGAGTTAATTGTACTATGAGATTATGAGTGAGATGTTCATTTTTTGTTAGCTATTGCCTAAACTTTCAGACGGAATTTTGACTACCAATAAAGAATGTTGGACTTCGGTATGTGGATTCTTTGAATCAATAAAATGACTATGTATATAATTTCAAAACCACAATGTCCTGGAGCCAAAATAAGTGACGTCTCCTGAATTCCAGTGTATGTTGTGTATCTACGTTTTCGATTCCTTTCTCTATGGTGCTAGTAGTTTGTGTGGTGAAAAGTACTTCTTATCCGTAAACAAATAGACTAGCTAATCATTATGTGACCATGAAGTTGAACACTCGTCGGGAAAACTGTCATCAAGTTCGAGTCGACTAAACAAGGACTTACTTTTGATTGGAACAAAGCCATCGATATTTTTCTCTAAAATGAAAAAACGAAGAATATTTACCATCTAAACATACTGTTTTTGTCCGTCCGACTTGAGACAGTCAGCCACGGACGTATGTTTGTGCTTTTCGGGAACTCTTCAGCATCGTCTATGCTTGACCTCAGGTCAGGACAACATATTGTAGCGTTTTTCTGGGTTCTTTGGGTGAGCATGAAAACAATGGATGCCACAAAAAGAAATGCACTAATTTATTTAACTTGACCTGACCTGACTGATTGACTGCACTATACTCCACTATATATATGTTATAGTCCGCATCGCTGCTTCGAGAAGGGTCTGCCGAACCACAAAGCGGCATCTAGAATATTCGAGGTGACTTCCCGTCGATCCAGATGGCGAGTCTCTGGTATGGTCCTCAACAGATGTCGCCACCGAAGGAGACTGTCACCGTCCACAACAGAGATCGGTCATGAAACTCTGGCGAGTAGGAGAGTCCCCCAACAGATGGCGCTAACAGTACTATTTGTTATCGTCACAATACGAAAGCATAGCAACTAACCTCTATTTGAGATATAAGATCTATCGAAACAAGACGGTATAAGGTGCCATCTACAACAAGAATCACAGTTCATGCTGGCTTATTTTAATAGTTAGCATATTATATCGAAACAGTAAGGAAATATGAGTTGTCAGACTTACCATACAGTGAGCTAGAAAGTTGAAAGTTTTTCTTTCGATGGGATGTAGCGTTTTTCGTGGGCTAATGGACTTTCGTTGGCTAAATTAGCAATAATTTTTATTCTAGTTTCCTCATGTGCGTCGTCGTCAAACTGAGATAAGACAGAGAGCTCATCTGTCAAATACCATCAATGGTGACACAACTTTTGTAAAGGTGCTTTTGAAATGGTTTTGTAAATACTTTCGTACGCTTTCAAAGCATAAATCCTGGTTATCTAACAGAGCTGCCTTATCCTTATTAGAAAGTTTAAGCTGGGAACTTATTAAGTGTTTTGGAAGTATTTTCATCAGCAAAGCCGTGGACCGGATAGATCGTATAGGAGAACAGGTTGTTAATGTGTAATAGACTAGCTTAGATATACGTACATTATTTTCACTTTAATTACCATTAGAATGCGGAAAGTAGCACCTTATGCTCTGTAAAACGCTCATATTATCATGAATATGCATATTTCGCATACGCTATCATAAATTGATCTGGTCCACAGTTCACGTGGATAAACTAGATACGCGCATTGCATCTGCGTTATCTGTAACCAGGATCTGATAATTCAATGCCAGCATATGAGCAGTCAAGCATTCTGTTTCTGTGCATAATAATATATGCGAGATGGTGATATTTGAAAAATCGCTACAAATTCCTCAAATTAATCAAGGCACACCCGGATCTCCATCGTTGAAAGCGCTTTTGCGGTTAACGCGGGCAATTAAAGAAAATGAAATGCTAGTTTAATGGAACAACAGGTTCATATTATAAACTGTTTTTGCCACGTATGATCCGCTTCAAATGCACGGTTGACTGTGTTTTTGGTCGGACGAACAAAAGCATCATGCTTAAAAAGGTACCAGTCAAACTGTTTTGTCAATTAATGCTTTCTGCACGTGTCGAAAACAAGTGCATTAATGTGGAACAGAATCCGATTGCGGATCATTAAGCGAAACGCTACGGTTACGTAACCGGGATCCTCCAAGGTTGCTCGATATTCTCGCTAAGGTACTGCTTCTTAGTAAATTATTTGTAACAAATGCGCGAATCCACGGAGAATATTGTGCTTATTAAAAATCGCCGCGGCGTGATTCTACTCTGATGTTGCCATTAACCGCCATTAAAAATAGTTTACTAGCCTGAAAGGTCGTTACAATTAAGGCTCGATTCGGAGTAGAGCGAGGGGATTTGTAACTAGTACGTAGTTCAGATGTACAATAATATAAATAATATAATAATAATATAAATAGCTAAGAATGGTCAAGAAACTAGGAAGCCAAGGACTTTATAAGATGATAATTTCATGAAGTGAATGTTTTTTTGATACTTGCATTGGTACAATAGAACTTCAAAATGGGTGAGAGATTGCGCTGCAGAGACGTTCTTTGATGGAAGGTCAAGATTAGGTCTCAGCAATTATAGCAGCTATCGGGAAGAAATTGAGTTATCTGTTTGAAACTAGAAGGTACTTTCTTCCATCTACCAACTACCTCTATGCGATACTCATCTAAAAGACCTGGGGTCGTAGATTTTCGGTGTTCCCTGCTCGCTTGTTTGAATTCCGTTTGTCTGTTCTCCAAGCCTAGCCCTATACCGAACTGATGATTGTTAAAAAGCATCAAACAAGGTCGTACGCAGTTTTTCATTGTTAAGAGATAAACGATCTTTTAGTTCCCATTACTGCAATTTTTTTCTTAGACGAGATTTTGGAAATTTTGGCAATTTTGGACATTTTTCAGACTAATAAATGATTCTGGGTCCTCGATTACAAATTTCACTTCGTTTTTGGAGATGAGGTTCACAGGCCATGGCGAGACTCTCATACTTTTATCCTGGGATACATAATTAATTCGCCTGCTTGGATTACATCCGCCAGTTTTCCGACAACATCAATTTTATCGGCACTCCTTATTCAATCCGAGCAGGTTATAAGATACTTTTTTTTTCATCGAATTCGCATGCACACAATTATGCATTCACCAGGATATTAAAATTTATTCCAGCGATCTGAGAAGATCCGCTTCGCGCGAAAATCGTCCAGTCCATTCTTTCCCCACCCACGCTCGTACAATCTGCACTCGTTTATTTTTTATCGCTTGTCTTGACCTTACACCATCAACAATTTGTTGACGGTCGCTGATCAGCATTTTTTGTAATTGTGGCATGTTTTTTGCAAAATGTCAACATTCAAAACATCAGGAAAAATTGATTAAATATACCATTCCGGAATAAGGAACAAGAGTCATGGCCCAACACACATGTATACTAAGTGACATATAAATCCGAACACCCAGTTTAAATAGTTTTATTTTAATAAAAGTTGGTGAATGTATTTATCTTACTGTAAATAACGAGTGAAAAATTTTTCAGCCTTATCAGTTGGACATTCAGGTTTTTATAC
This sequence comes from Acanthoscelides obtectus, assembly GCA_963669975.1. NCBI lineage: Eukaryota > Metazoa > Arthropoda > Insecta > Coleoptera > Chrysomelidae > Acanthoscelides > Acanthoscelides obtectus. The sequence goes on along the minus strand of CAVLJG010000006.1, from coordinate 107,168,239 downwards.
TGCTTTTTTTTAATTCACTAACGCTCTAAAAATGAATATTTCAGCCGCAGTAAAGAATCAACGTTGGCGGATTTTGGTTCTTGACATCCTTTACGATCGGTTACGATGCCTAGAGTACGGAGACCTGTACGATTTCAACTTAGTGAGTTTGATAGGGGCCGTATAGTGGGACTTCGGGAAGCTGGACTTTCTTTTCGGGCAATTGCAGTTAGAGTGCAAAGAAGTGTAGACACTGTGGTTAGGTGTTGTCAGGCATGGCTTCGAGAATGCCGTACGCAAAAAGCAAGGGGCACTGGACGCCGCCGTAGAACAACAGACCGTGAAGATCGCCGCCTAAGATTATTGGCCTTAAGGGACCGTTTCTCCACTACCAGGTCCATTGCAAATGAATGGTTTGCAGAACATGGAAGACCTATTGGCATGCGAAGTGTTTACCGACGAATGAGAAGTTTTGGCTTGTTTTCATACCGGCCACACTGGGTCCTCCCTTTAACTCGAGAATACCGACGTAATCGCCTTGAATGGAACAGTATTGTCTTTAGTGACGAGTCTCGATTTTGTTTAGGCATGCACGATGGTCGTGTCAGGGTTAGAAGGCGACGTGGTGAAAGGAGGAATCCACAGTTTTTTGTTGAAAGACATGTTCATCACACTGTTGGAGTTATGGTTTGGGGTGCTTTGGCTTATGGTTCCAGGTCACCTTTAATCTTCATCAGAGGTAACATGAACGCGCAGCGTTATATCCACGAAGTTCTAGAACCCCATCTTTTACCCTATCTTGACACCCTGGCAGATCCAACTTTCCAACAAGATAATGCCCGACCACATGTTGCAAGAATCACAATAGACTTCTTTCAACATAATGATGTCACATTGTTACCATGGCCACCAAGATCTCCCGACTTATCCCCAATTGAGCACGTGTGGGATATGATGGGTAGGAGATTGCTCAATTTGCAACGTCCTCCTCAGACTCTAGAAGCACTTCGAGAGGAGTTGGTGGTTGCCTGGAATGAGATACCACAGCAGGACATTGACCACCTGATCAGAAGCATGCCTAGGCGCGTTGGAGAATGCGTAGCACATCAGGGTGCATCCACACATTATTAAAGGTCTTGCTTTAAAGCAGTGCAATCATTTTGAAATTTTTATCATTTACTTATTATGCTTCATTAAGTACTTATACAAAATTTTATTAAAATAAAACCATTTAAACTGGGTGTTTGGATTTATATGTCACTTAGTATACGATCTTAACAATGTGGTTAAACCGTCAGAAAACATGGAGATTCAGCATACAACATAGGTAGAAAATAAATTAAAAAAATATATTTATTTAATAACGCAAACTGTGTGAAAACTAACTCTTTACCATTTCCTAGCTCGAACCTCGACCCGTGGGTGCCCACAATGTTATAAATACTCCAGTCGGCGCTATCAGTACTTGATATCGCGAGATGATTCTCGAACGACGCACCACGGGGCGCCAGTCTGGAACCCAACGATGGGACCATATTAATTTAATTAAATTTAACATCGCATACCTTAAATGCCACATAGCTGGAGCACTTAGACAATAACTTATATTTTTAACTGTTCAGCTTTGCTTCTTTATGGCCGATCTCTCGGCTAGATATTTGGAATAGATTTCTCCGGAAAATATTAGACGCGATTTAATTTATCTTGGATTACGGGAGGCTTCTCATTGGCGTCCTGGCTTTTAAGGGTCATATCACTTCAAGACACTTAACATTTGCATTGTTCAGTAGGCTGTAACAGCTGTCATCACAGACTGACATCGAAATCAGAAGATTTTTCCTTGCTGACCATATCTAAACTAGGGGACAATTGTTTTGCAAGATAGAAAATTTTACCCAAATTCAAATCTCGATATTTTAGGAACGAAAAGAGATATTGAGGGAGGTTCTTGACAAACTCTTTGAGAACACGTACATGGTTTGACCGGTATATACTAAGTGACATATAAATCCGAACACGCAGTTTAAATGGTTTTATTTTAATAAAAGTTGGTGAATGTATTTATTTTACTGTAAATAACAAGTGAAAAAATGTCAGCCTTATCAGTTGGACATTCCGGTTTTTATACTGCTTTTTTTTAATTCACTAACGCTCTAAAATGGATATTTCAGCCGCAGTAAAGAATCAACGTTGGCGGATTTTGGTTCTTGACATCCTTTACGATCGGTTACGATGCCTAGAGTACGGAGACCTGTACGATTTCGTCAACTTAGTGAGTTTGATAGGGGCCGTATAGTGGGACTTCGGGAAGCTGGACTCTCTTTTCGGGCAATTGCAGTTAGAGTGCAAAGAAGTGTAGACACTGTGGTTAGGTGTTGTCAGGCATGGCTTCGAGAAGGCCGTACGCAAAGAGCAAGGGGCACTGGACGCCGCCGTAGAACAACAGACCGTGAAGATCGCCGCCTAAGATTATTGGCTTTAAGGGACCGTTTCTCCACTACCAGGTCCATTATAAATGAATGGTTTGCAGAACACGGAAGACCTATTGGCATGCGAAGTGTTTAACGACGAATGAGAAGTTTTGGCTTGTTTTCATACCGGCCACACTGGGTCCTCCCTTTAACTCGAGAACACCGACGTAATCGCCTTGAGTGGTGCAGACAAGGGTCACTCTGCGATCAGGAATGGAACAGTATTGTCTTTAGTGACCAGTCTCGATCTTGTTTAGGCATGCACGATGGTCGATGGTGAAAGGAGGAATCTACAGTTTTTTGTTGAAAGACATGTTCATCACACTGTTGGAGTTATAGTTTGGGGTGGTATAGCTTATGGTTCCAGGTTACCTTTAATCTTTATAAGAGGTAACATGAATGCGCAGCGTTATATCCACGAAGTCCTAGAACCCCAGCTTTTACCCTATCTTGACACCCTGGCAGATCCAACTTTCCAACAAGATAATGCCCGACCACATGTTGCAAGAGTCACAATAGACTTCTTTCAACATAATGATGTCACATTGTTACCATGGCCACCAAGATCTCCCGACTTATCCCCAATTGAGCACGTGTGGGATATGATTGCTCAATTTGCAACGTCCTCCTCAGACTCTAGAAGCACTTCGAGAGGAGTTGGTGGTTGCCTGGAATGAGATACCACAGGAGGACATTGACCACCTGATCAGAAGCATGCCTAGGCGCGTTGGAGAATGCGTAGCACATCAGGTTGCATCCACACATTATTAAAGGTCAAAGGGCTTTAAAGCAGTGCAATCATTTTGAAATTTTTATAATGTACTTATTATGCTTCATTAAGTACTTATACAAAATTTTATTAAAATAAAAGCATTTAAACTGGGTGTTCGGATTTATATGTCACTTAGTATACTTATATATGGTAAGCAAAGGAAGTAATGTTTTTCTAACAAAGTTTGGGGCTACGATTCTGAATTTGTGAACTTCCAATGCAGAAAGAAACTCAAAAAAGTCTTTTTGGGGATAAATGTAACCCTTTTTTGAAATTCGACAATTTGAGTTATAGCCAACTTTCGAAAAATTTGAGATACCATTTTTTTAGGATAGTACAAAGCCGCATATAAAAATTTACCGGATCAAAAACTGAGAATCTGACATAGCCCCGGACTTGACTTCATTTGATTACTCTGTATAAGTGGATTTTTTTACATTGAAGAAGCTTAAATATCAAGGCCCCGCACCTGCTATGAAGTACGTCTAATGTCTGATTAAAATTCGAAAAGGGATGATTCCTTAAGCGGTACTCAACGTTTATAAATGTGGACCAGAGTGACTGGAAGAATCTCAGAGTTCTCATTGATCCGACCACCCCACGCAGCGACACCGTTTGAGCCGCAACAAAACAAAAGAGAATCGGAGATCGCCACAGCCTAACACGATCCTCTCGCTTGAAATTGATTAATCGCGCGGGGTGCTGCGGCATGCCGAGTGTTCGAGCATTGCGGTTGTTCGCCGCTTTCCGTGCGGTGGCGCTCGCGTCGCTGTCTGATTTATCGGCTCGTTTATTAAATTGGTTTAATTAGGTGGCGTGTAATGGAAATTAATTAGTGTCCATCGCGTGTACCGTGGTAGCGAAGCCGGGAGAGTAGGTAGAGCTGTCCGAGATGCGCGAATGTGCTACCAAAGGCGCCCGTTCCCATGCGGTTCTCCTGCTTGACGGCATCTCGCATGACTCGTTACGGAAACATTTTCATTTCTATACTTGAAGATCAAAATTTTTGGCAGAGAAACGCTTACATTATACTGTACTTGAGTATATTTTGAAAATTGTAAATTTCGTTAAAAATTTAATACCCTGTTCCCAAATATTAATGCTCATCATAATTATAATACTAGAAATCAAAATTTAAAGATCATCCATACATATACCACGACACATTTCAAAAAATCTGCTTCAAATTATACAATAAATTACCAACCGAAATACAGCAAATCAGTAATAATCGATTTAAAAACCAAGTTAAAAAAATATTAACATCAGATGCATAACCTAAGTGGTATATGGAATGTACGAGGGATGTCTATTAAGTTCTGCATATAGAACGATTTCTTTACTTTCCCGAAAATTAAAAAAGACTACGTGGTCACAGGTTCCAGTCACCAGAAGAAGCAGTTGACGCATTCAAGCATGCCGTTTTGGATCTGCCAGCAAACGAATGGAATAAGTGCTTCGAAACTTGGTTTGAACGCATGCAGATGTGTATTAATCTTCGTGGAGAATACTTCGAAAAACAATAAAGTCATTTAAAACTACCTATCGTGTTGTTTTATTTCCATATGCAAAACTTAAAACACATCCCTCGTACAACCTTGATTACGTAAAGAATTGAACATTTATACGGATTGTCATATTTATATTGATTTTTGCTTATATTTTTATACAGTTTATTTCACTTACTTTTTTACCACATGTACGTTAATAAAGATAAAGATAAAGTGACTCATCTATGCTGTTGAACAACCGCAGTTGCCAGTTTAAAAAATGAGTTTACTTACCCATTTTAAGAGAGCGTATGATCTAAAACTAGTTAAAGAATGGAATCAAGTAGATTGACTCTGTACTTCCTACTCCTCTCTTGGTTTTAAAGAAAATGGATCAAATAGACGGAGATATTTCAGAGGGTGATTCCTTGTTAAAAAGTATGAAAAAGAGTTTCTATAAACATGGGTCCGGAAATGTTTTTCTCATATTTTTCAACAAGGTATTTCCGTCTATTTTTCACCCTGTACAGCAAATGTATCATATTTCTCTATGATACGAATATACTGTATAAATATTGTTATTGTGAACTGTTAAAGAATGTTTGATATTGCAATATTGCGCAAATGCTGCTGTCAGCAGAGTTACCACCTGACGATGCCCAACAAGGATTATAGATAGAATAAAGTTAACTATCAATGAATTAAAGTGTTTCACTTATGGTGGTAAAATCCCACAGCAATTATGTCAGTGGCCTTTAGCGGAAACTGATAGCATAATGGACAAAGCCAGAGCAAGGAATAAAAAGAAGAAAATTTGGTTTAATATTAACTGCCGGCTGACCCTGAATATGATATCAAGAGAAATCCTCGCAAAAAGTTCAAAGTATTTCTTCTATTTCAACATGGATATACCTCTTGCCCAGTATGTTGTGAATCCGTAAGACAAACCCATGGAGGAAGAAATAATAATGGCGGAAATGTATACTAAGTGACATATAAATCCGAACACCCAGTTTAAATGGTTTTATTTTAATAAAAGTTGGTGAATGTATTTATCTTACTGTAAATAACAAGTGAAAAAATTTTCAGCCATATCAGTTGGACATTCCGGTTTTTATACTGCTTTTTTTTTAATTCACTCACGCTCTAAAAAATGAATATTTCAGCCGGAGTAAAGAATCAACGTTGGCGGATTTTGGTTCTTGATATCCTTTAGGATCGGTTACGATGCCTAGAGTACGGAGACCTGTACGATTTCGTCAACTTAGTGAGTTTGATAGGGGACGTATAGTGGGACTTCGGGAAGCTGGACTTTCTTTTCGGGCAATTGCAGTTAGAGTGTAAAGAAGTGTAGACACTGTGGTTAGGTGTTGTCAGGCATGGCTTCGAGAAGGCCGTACGCAAAGAGCAAGGGGCACTGGACGCCGCCGTAGAACAACAGACCGTGAAGATCGCCGCCTAAGATTATTGGCCTTAAGGGACCGTTTCTCCACTACCAGGTCCATTGCAAATGAATGGTTCGCAGAACACGGAAGACCTATTGGCATGCGAAGTGTTTACCGACGAATGAGAAGTTTTGGCTTGTTTTCATACCGGTCCTCCCTTTAACTCGAGAACACCGACGTAATCGCCTTGAGTGGTGCAGACAACGGTCACTCTGGGATCAGGAATGGAACAGTATTGTCTTTAGTGACGAGTCTCGATTTTGTTTAGGCATGCACGATGGTCGTGTCAGGGTTAGAAGGCGATGTGGTGAAAGGAGGAATCCACAGTTTTTTGTTGAAAGACATGTTCATCACACTGGTTTGGGGTGCTATAGCTTATGGTTCCAGGTCACCTTTAATCTTCATCAGAGGTAACATGAACGCGCAGCGTTATATCTACGAAGTTCTAGAACCCCATCTTTTACCCTATCTTGACACCCTGGCAGATCCAACTTTCCAACAAGATAATGCCCGACCACATGTTCCAAGAGTCACAATAGACTTCTTTCAACATAATGATGTCACATTGTTACCATGGCCACCAAGATCTCCCGACTTATCCCCAATTGAGCACGTGTGGGATATGATGGGTAGGAGATTGCTCAATTTGCAACGTCCTCCTCAGACTCTAGAAGCACTTCGAGAGGAGTTGGTGGTTGCCTGGAATGAGATACCACAGGAGGACATTGAGCACCTGATCAGAAGCATGCCTAGGCGCGTTGGAGAATGGGGTGCATCAACACATTATTAAAGGTCAAAGGGCTTTAAAGCAGTGCAATCATTTTGAAATTTTTATCATTTACTTATTATGCTTCATTAAGTACTTATACAAAATTTTATTAAAATAAAACCATTTAAACTGGTTGTTCGGATTTATATGTCACTTAGTATGTTTCAACATGGATATACCTCTTGCCCAGTATGTTGTGAATCCGTAAGAGAAGCCCATGGAGGAAGAAATAATAATGGCGGAAATGTATATGATTCTTACTAAATGGGAGAGATATTTCTCCTGTAGCGGTGTGTCAGTAGCGGCACCAGTGTAGACCAGTTACAATCCCCTGCCCCCTACAACTCCCAACCACCAAATTTTAACTCCTAAAAAAAACTTCCTAAGATGATGAGGAGCCACTGCAATGTCAAGAAACGAAGTTTAAGCGATTTTCATTTTCTTAGTGCTTTTGCCCCCAGCTTCGTCATCACTGGACCGATTTCCAAAAATTATAAAGCCTTTTCATCCTTGGCTCAGTACTACCCTTGTGTGAAAATTCCATCAAAATCCGAATGGTACTTCTTAAGTTAGGCGGCTATAGAATTAGCCAGATGATTACAATATTTCCTCACAGGTTTCGGCATAGGCAAATCATAATCTTATATTATTTAGAACTTATAAAAATAAACGTATGACCCGAACTAATATAATTACTCCTCTATTATCCCGTATAGAATTTGGGATGTGGAACAATAGCTTCTTGAGCAATTCCATAACAGCGTGTGCCCGATCTTTGCAACAACCATATCGTTGCTCCTATGCAAACATACCATTACTTTTAATTGCCCATTGAAAGTCTAACCCGTAATTATAATTGGCCGCTAATTGTTCACTTTTGTAAACAAAGGAGATAAATTGCCTGTGAAATAGATGATGATTTGAATGTAAGGTGCACGTAGCTGCGGGAGGTAAAGTTTGCAAATTCTATACACACAATAGTATTTCGTGACCGTGCACTAGGTGCTCTCTATCTATATCTTGGTCTTACCCGCAGCGTATTTAATTTTACCGCGGAATAGACGTTACTACAAGTTACACTCCTTCAAAATACAGTCGGCTGATGTATTAAAGCTAGGCAAACAGTTTTACCTAAACTAACTAAACAAATTTAATTATATTGTTTTGATTGAAGCACGTAAACTTATTTTAACAGTTCATTAATTTTAAACAAATTGGTATAATCAATTTAAGTAAACGGTTTGATTAATTTCAAGTCCACTGTTCACCATCATGAAACCAAATAAACTTGTTAACTGCATACATGAAGATGGATAGAAAAGTTTTATTTTTTGTCAAATAAATTGATGGACCTTTTATTTGTCTCACTGACTGCTCTGAACGTATTTCTGGTGGGCACTAATTTAACGTGTCCGATGCAGTTATGAAAGCAAATGCATTTACTTGAGAAAACGTATTACTCAAAAACATTGTTGACCGAATCGAACGTCTGTATTTACACGTTCATTCTGTGTACACCTAACTAAAGTAATGCAAGTCGTACATGAAGGATGTCAAATATTTGCTGAACCACAATACACGTAGACCAGTTTTTTCTGTTCGGTTTTAATATTGACGGATCGCAGGTAAATATTGAATGTGGGATACTTTGGGATGTGTGTCAGAAGAGAGAATGTACCGACTATGCAAAATACGAGGTTATATATTACTGATATTCCCTTTACGAACAACAAGTATATATATATATATATATATATATCTGGGTAGTGCCGATCCCTGATGTTAAAAAGTCCAGAGTCTGTTAAGAAAGTGTAACCTGAAAAATTAGATTTTAGAGATGTACAGATCTGATCCTTGGGTTTCAAAATAGCTCCACATTTAAACCTCTTGTTACAGTTTTGAATTTTGCTAGCGATTTATTTCCACGTCTATCATTGCGCTATGTAAAGTATAAGCATTCTTCCGATTCCTCTTGCCGACACTAATAAGACTACTAAACGCGATTATAATTATCCAAATATAAAAATAGCAATTGTGTTTATGATTTAATTACGGAATTATTACCGTCATTAAAGATGTGAAGCACCTAGTCGCCAGTAAAGTGTGTCTTCTTCTTCCTGATCTGTCGTCCTTGAACAACAAATGCTGACTCTTCTTGCGAAACAGCGCGAGTGGTGTTTGAACAACATTGTTATTGAGAGAGGTGTTTGAATGGATTATTTTTTATTACTTTCAAGGAAGTTACTGTGAACCTACCTGGTAACATGGTTGTGACGATGGCAATTGTATGTGAACTTGCAAATATAATAATATAGGATGTACATATTGGAGAATACGTTAGTCAAAGCCTGCTAGCAGTGCGACTCCTTGAAAATTACTTTTAACCTTTAGGCAAAGTTCTAAGATATTAAATGTAACTTCTGGTCACTCTAGATCCTCTCTAGAGACAATCAAGGGAGTCGAAAGGGTCGAGATAATGGAGACAGTGAAAAGAGTCAAGACAATCGAGAGATTGAAGACAGTCGAGAGAGTAGACACAGTAGGGATAATCGAGCTTATGCGATAGTCGAGACAAGGGAGAGAGTCGAAACTGGAGAGCGTTGAAACAGAAAAGAGAATCGATACAGTAAAAAGAGTCAAGAGAATCCAGAGAGTCGAATGGATAGAAAGAGTTGAGGCAGCCAGAAGAATCGAAAGAGTGGAGAGAGTCGAGATAGTCGAGACAGTCGACAGAATCGAGGCAGTAAAAAGAATCGAGAGAGTCGAAATAGTAGGGATAATCGAGATAGTAGGGATAGTCATAACAAAGGAGAGAGTCGAGAGTGGAGAGTGTTGTGACAATAGAGAGAATCGATACAGTAAAAAGAGTCAAGAGAATCCAGAGAGCCGAATAGATAGAAAGAATTGAGGCACCCAGAAGAGCCGAAAGAGTGGAGAGAGTCGAGATAGTCGAGACAGTCGACAGAATCGAGGCAGTAAAAAGAATCGAGAGAGTCGAGACAGTAGGGATAATCGAGATAGTAGGGATAGTCATATCAAAGGAGAGAGTCGAGAGTGGAGAGTGTTGTGACAATAGAGAGAATCGATACAGTAAAGAGAGTCAAGAGAATCCAGAGAGTCGAATGGATAGAAAGAATTGAGGCAGCCAAAAGAGTCGAAAGAGTGGAGAGAGTCGAGATTGTCGAGACAGTCGACAGAATCGAGGCAGTAAAAGGAATCGAGAGAGTCGAGACAGTAGGGATAATCGAGATAGTAGGGATAGTCATAACAAAGGAGAGAGTCGAGAGTGGAGAGTGTTGTGACAATAGAGAGAATCGATACATTAAAAAGAGTCAAGAGAATCCAGAGAGTCGAATGGATAGAAAGAATTGAGGCAGCCAAAAGAGTCGAAAGAGTGGAGAGAGTCGAGATTGTCGAGACAGTCGACAGAATTGAAACAGTGAAAAGAATCGACAGAGTCGAGACAGTAAGGATAATCGAGATGGTAGGGATAGTCATGACAAAGGAGAGAGACGAGAGTGGAGAGTGTTGAGACAGAAGAGATATTCGGTACAGTGGAAAGAGTCAAGAGAATCCAGAGAGTCGAATGGATAGAAAGAATTGAGGCAGCCGGAAGAGTCGAAACAGTGGAGAGAGTCGAGATAGTCGAGACAGTCGTCAGACTCGAGGCAGTAAAAAGAATTGAGAAAGTCGAGACGGTAGGTAGAATCGAGATAGTAGGGATAGTCATGACAAAGGAGAGAGTCGAAAGTGGAGAATGTTGAGACAGAAGAGACATTCGATACAGTGGAAAGAGTCAAAAGAATCCAGAGAGTCGAATGGGTCGAAAGAGTTGAGGCAACCAGAAGAGTCGAAAGAGTGGAGGGAGTCGATATAGTCGAGACAGTCGAGAGAATTGAGACAGTGAAAAGAATCGAGAGAGTCGGAACAGTAGAAAGACTCAAGAGAGTTAGGAGAGTCGAGACAGTCGATCGGGTCGAGATATTGGAGACAGTGAAAAGGGTCGAGAGAATTGAGACAGTGAAAAGAGTTGAGACACTAGGGATAATCGAGATAGTAGGGATAGTCGAGACTAAGGAGAGAGTCGAGAGTGGAGGGTGTTGTGACAATAGAGAGAATCGATACAGTAAAAAGGGTCAAGAGAATCAAGGGAGTCGGATGGGTCGAAAGAGTTGAGGCCGCCAGAAGAGTCGAAAGAGTGGAGATAGTCGAGACAGTCGACAGAATCGAGGCAGTAAAAAGAATCGAGAGAGTCGAGACAGTAGGGATAATCGAGATAGTAGGGATAGTCATAACAAAGGAGAGAGTCGAAAGTGAAGAGTGTTGAGACAGAAGAGATATTCGATACAGTGGAAAGAGTCAAGAGAATCCAGAGAGTCGAATGGATAGAAAGAATTGAGGCAGCCGGAAGAGTCGAAACAGTGGAGAGAGTCGAGATAGTCGAGACAGTCGTCAGACTCGAGGCAGTAAAAAGAATTGAGAAAGTCGAGACGGTAGGTAGAATCGAGATAGTAGGGATAGTCATGACAAAGGAGAGAGTCGAAAGTGGAGAATGTTGAGACAGAAGAGACATTCGATACAGTGGAAAGAGTCAAAAGAATCCAGAGAGTCGAATGGGTCGAAAGAGTTGAGGCAACCAGAAGAGTCGAAAGAGTGGAGGGAGTCGATATAGTCGAGACAGTCGAGAGAATTGAGACAGTGAAAAGAATCGAGAGAGTCGGAACAGTAGAAAGACTCAAGAGAGTTAGGAGAGTCGAGACAGTCGATCGGGTCGAGATATTGGAGACAGTGAAAAGGGTCGAGAGAATTGAGACAGTGAAAAGAGTTGAGACACTAGGGATAATCGAGATAGTAGGGATAGTCGAGACTAAGGAGAGAGTCGAGAGTGGAGGGTGTTGTGACAATAGAGAGAATCGATACAGTAAAAAGGGTCAAGAGAATCAAGGGAGTCGGATGGGTCGAAAGAGTTGAGGCCGCCAGAAGAGTCGAAAGAGTGGAGATAGTCGAGACAGTCGACAGAATCGAGGCAGTAAAAAGAATCGAGAGAGTCGAGACAGTAGGGATAATCGAGATAGTAGGGATAGTCATAACAAAGGAGAGAGTCGAAAGTGAAGAGTGTTGAGACAGAAGAGATATTCGATACAGTGGAAAGAGTCAAGAGAATCCAGAGAGTCGAATGGGTCGAAAGAGTTGAGGCAACCAGAAGAGTCGAATGAGTGGAGGGAGTCGATATAGTCGAGACAGTCGAGAGAAATGAGACAGTGAAAAGAATCGAGAGATTCGGAACATTAGAAAGACTCAAGAGAGTTAGGAGAGTCGAGACAGTCGGTCGGGTCGAGATAATGGAGACAGTGAAAAGGGTGGAGAGAATTGAGACAGTGAAAAGAGTTGAGATAGTAGGGACAATCGAGATAGTAGGGATAGTCGAGACAAAGGAGAGAGTCGAGAATGGTGAGTGTTGAGACAGTAGAAAGAATCGATACAGTAAAAAGAGTCAAGAGAATCCAGATCGAATGGGTCGAAAGAGTTGAGGCAGCCAGAAGAGTCGAAAGAGTGGAGCGAGTCTAGATAGTCGAAACAGTCGACAGAATTGAGATAGTGAAAAGAATCGAGAGAATCGAAACAGTGGAAAGACTCGAGAGAACTAGGAGGGTTGAGAGAGTCGATGCAGTCGAGAGTGTCGAGACATTCGAGAGAGTCGAGACAAAGGAGAAAGTCGAAAGAGTGAATAGAGGTGAGACAGTCAGTAGGGTCGAGACGTTGGGAAGAGGTGAGTGAATCGAGACAGTGTAAAGGGTTGAGAGAATCGAGAAGATCGAGACAGTCGGGAGAATCAAGACAGTCGAAACAGTCGAGAGAGTTGAGACAAAGGAGAGAGTCAAGAGTGTGAATAAAGGTGAAACAGTCGAGAGAATCGTGATAGTGGGAAGAGTCGAGAGAATCGAGACAGTGGCAAGACTCGAGAGAATTAAGAAGGTCGAGACAGTCGAGAGAAGTGAGACAGTCGAAAGCATCGAGAAAGTCCAGAGACATGGTAGGGTCGAAAGAGTCGAAGCAGTCGGAAGAGTCGAGATAGTCGATAATCGAAAAAATCGAATGAATGGAGATAGTCGAGAAAGTTGAGATAGTGGAAAAAGCCAAGACAGTCGAGAGTCGAGACACTTTAGAAAGTCGAGATAGTAGAGATAGTCGAGACAGTCGGCACAGTCGAGATATTAGAGTCGAGACAGTAGAGAGAGTCGAGACAAAGGATAGAGACGAGATAGCCGAGAGAATCAAAACAGTTGAAAGAGTCGAGAGAATTGAGAAGGTCGAGACAGTTGAGACATTTGAAAGCATCGAGATAGTTCAGAGAGTCGGAAGGGTCGGAAGAGTCGAGGCATTCGGGAGAGACGAAAAAGTCGATAATTGAAAGAGTCGAATGAGTGGAGATAGTGGAAAAAGCCAAGACAGTCGAGAGTCGAGACAGTTTGGAAAGTCGAGATACTAGAGACAATCGAGAGAGTAGAGTCGAGACAGTAGAGAGAGTCGAGACAACGGAGAGAGACGAAATAGTCGGGAGAGTCGAGAAAATTGAGACAATGGAAAGAGTCGAGGGAATTGAGAAGGTCGAGACAGTCAAGAGAGTTGAGGCAGTGAAAAGCGTCGAGATCGTTGAGAGAGTCGGAAGGGTCTGAAGAGTCCAGAAAGTCGATAATTGAAAGAGTCGAATGAGTGGAGATAGTCGAGAAAGTTGAGATAGTGGAAAAAGCCAAGACAGTCGAGAGTCGAGACAGTTGCAAAAGTCGAGATAGTAGAGACAGTCGAGAGAGTAGAGTCGAGGCAGTAGAGAGAGTCGAGACAATAGAGACAGTCGAGACAAAGGAGAGAGACGAGATAGTCGAGAGAATCGAGACAGTGGAAAGAGTCGAGAGAATTGAGAAGGTCGAGACAGTCGAGAGGGTTGAGACAGTGGAAAGCGTCGAAATAGTTCAGAGAGTCGGAAAGGTCGTTAGAGTCGAGGCACTCGGAAGAGTCTAGAAAGTCGATAATCGAAAGAGTCGAATGAGTGGAGATAGTTGATAGTGGAAAAAGCCAAGACAGTCGAGAGTCGAGACAGTTTGGAAAGTCGAGATAAAAGAGACAATCGAGAGAGTAGAGTCGAGGCAGTAGAGAGAGTCGAGACAGTCGAGACAAAGGAGAGAGACGAGATGGTCGAGGGAATCGAGACAGTGGAAAGAGTCGAGAGAATTGAGAAGGTCGAGACAGTCGAGAGGGTTGAGACAGTGGAAAGCGTCGAGATAGTTCAGAGAGTCGGAAAGTTCGGAAGATTCGAGGCACTCGAAAGAGTCTAGCAAGTCCAGAGTCGAATGAGTGGAAATACTCGAGAAAATTGAGATAGTGGAAAAAGCGAAGACAGTCGAGAGCCGAGACATTTTCGAAAGTCGAGATAGTAGAGACAGTCGAGAGAGTAGAGTCGAGACAGTAGAGAGAGTCGAGACAAAGAAGAGAGAAGAAATAGTCGAGAATGTCGAGAGAATCGGAACAGTGGAAAGAGTCGAGAGAATTGAGAAGGTCGAGACAGTTGAGATAGTGGAAAGCGTTGAGATAGTTCAGAGAGTCGGAAGGGTCGGAAGAGTCGAGGCACTCGGAAGAGTCTAGAAAGTCGATAATCGAAAGAGTCGAATGAGTGGAGATAGTAGAGAAAGTTGAGACAGTGGAAAAAGCCAAGACAGTCGAGAGTCAAGACAGCTTACAAAGTCGAGAGAGTAGAGAGAGTCGAGACAAAAGAGAGAGAGACGAGATAGTCGAGAGAGTTGATAGAATCGAAACAGTGGAAAGAGTCGAGAGACTCAAGAAGGTCGAGACAATCGAAAGAGTCGAGAGAGACCAGAGAGTCTGAATGGTCGAGATAATCGAGATAGTTGATTGACTCGAGATAGTCAAGATAGTCGAGACAATCGAAAAGGTGGAGACAGTCGAGAGATTTGAGAGAGTTGACTCAGTCTTAGTCTAGAGAAGCGAGACAATTTAAGGAGTCAAGAAAATCGAGGTCGAGTCAGTCGAGAGAGTTGAAACGGTTGAGAGGGTTATTAAAAAAGGAGTCGAGAAAGTTGAGAGCGTCAAAGGGGTCGAGATTCAAACGTTTGTATAGTAGCATAGATCAATGATCTGGTGTCATTTGTTCGCTCAGATCGCGATATTGGTACTTTTTGGTAATCATATCCGAAATCAACATCCCCAATATACCAAGACGTTTTCCTTACTTGTAACAACGTAAGACAGGAACACAAATTTTGCATTGTGAAGCGTTTGAAGTTTGAATGCATACCATAAAGAAAAATATTTCATGCTTATCTGCATATTCGTCGAAAACCGGTTATCACCACAGTTGTATCCAATACGAGCAAATGATCAAAATAGGTTAGCGCCTCAACCCTTTTACGTCCGTCACTTTTTGTCTACCTTTTACCTACCCAGGAAAACCCCGAAACCTTTCAGACATCTTCATTGCCATAATCCGTCCTAATCCTCAAATATTTATGACTGCCAATAAAACAATAATAGCCAGATTAGAGGGCAATTTGGCCATGCGGCCGGAACTATTCTTGTGGCTGGAATCCTCTAAGCATGTTTTTCTGACCCGCCGCGGTCAATAGGCACCGAATCGGGGATGAAAAGCGTCCCGCTGCGTGCGGTCTGCTTCCTTTGGAACCGCTGTTGTGACACGAAATGTCTAGGAAATGAGCGGGACTGTAGGTCATTTTTCTTGTCTTTTGTTTGAGACGTACCGAGAACGGCGCAAGCTAACGACTATTTTTGAAAGATAGATCGAATTTAATCTGGAAAATCAGAATAAAATAAACGCTCGGGACGCCGGCTGTGTCTCGACAACCGCTCAACCTGTGGATATCAGTAAATTAGTTCGGATTATTGTCAGCTCCCTAAAATGGCCGCTAGGTGGCGTAATTACAGTTTCAAACATTATTTTGAAAAAATTCATAATTGACAAACTCATTACTGATCAGTTTCCAAACCTTGTAGTTCATGTTGTTTGTTCGTATTTAGGTTATTTTATGGTATTGTTTGTTATTTCAGAGAAAGTTTGTTTCATTTGAAGAGCGCTTATCGACTTTCCTAAATTAGGCTGAGTCCTGACCGACTAGTTCAACTTCTGGCCACCAGATGGCGCTTTGTGAACGTGTCAGCATTTTTTTAGTTTTTTTCTGAAAATTTCAAAGACATGTCTAATTTTATTTCTTGAACAGAAAGTGCATTAAAATTTTATGTTAAAACATTCTTATTTTTAAATTTTTTATTATGCAACTTTTACATAGGTGATGTTTGGTTTATTAACTCCTTTCGACGAACAGTTAAAATAAATTACACAACTTTGAAAACACCCTGTATATTATCCGAGCAGCGCAACTTGAAGCTCAATCCTAAGAAGACAAAGGTATTTTGAAAAATAGGTTTATTGAAACTAACAAATGAAATGTTCAGTTTCTGTGATTCCGAAAATGTTGAAATGAAATTTTTCGCAACACCTCGTACACTTTAATCGCCCAATTAACATTATGGACGTGGTATCGCGCAGCGACGAGCGTATCTCGATATCTGATTCTTAATAAGTAAATAGTTTACATTTACATACCGATATTAGTAATTAAATTAAAGTAATTGCAGACTGTGCAGCGATTCCACTGAATCTATTAACTCCGTTTAATGGAGTGATTACATAAAATGTTAATCGCCTGATTATGCACGCCACTTGTAAATCCGGTAGTGAGACGAATACGTTTAAAAAAATGGGCTCAACCGGGATTTGAACCCGGGACCTCTCGCACCGAGAATCATACCCCTAGACCATTGAGCCGCCTTGATAGCAACTTTCTAAATAACATTTATCGCGAACGCGTTTTGTATAACTTTCACTGTTCGTTATTCAGTTTATATAGTGCAGTAAAATTATTCGTAGTTGTAGACACCTCCCTGCACAAAAGTCTAAGCCACAAACATTTTATGAATATGCGGTGTTCATTTGAAAACTTCAAACCACGAATTTATCGAAAACCACCGATTAAAAGAAAAAACGCCGAGACACGTCAAAATATTTGTCAATGGGGACGACTTTTTAACCAAAAACTACTTAACCCCCTTTCAGCCTCTGCCCCCCAAGGTCATCCCCTTGAAAGTTTTAAATGACAAGGGGTATCGAGCAATAGCTTCTTTGAATTTCAAGAAAATTAGAAAAATCTTTATTTATCTTAATTAGTTCATATAGAAAACAAAAACTCACGAAGACATCACTTTTTTATTCCAGTAATGTTGCCCGTTATTGTCCAAACATTGATATACGCCATGTTTGAATTCCTGACGGACATTTTCAAAAACATGTTGTTCATCCAAACTTTCAGGCTGAGGAGTAAACACGATAGATTTCAAATGGCCCCATAGAAAAAAGTCTAACGGCGTTGAATCAGGAGACCTAGCACGCCATTCACATTGAATTATAAATGAATTTTAGATTTGGCAAACTCTAAAGGTCAACATTTTGAACACTTATTGAAAAAAAAATCGATATAATTTCGTTTCAAAGTTCAAAAGGAATTAAGCTTAGTTTCAAGGTCAGTTACAAGGTCACGAATAAATAGTAGGAGAAACTGAATCTTTAAGTCATTATATTTTTCTTTATCCTCAGAAACATCCCAGAAATTTTGTGCATTGACAGTTTTTCACGGTGTCCTTGACAAGGACGTTCTGGTTCAAAACAACTTCCACTCAAGAAAACAAATGCCACTCTGCTCCTGCTTGAGATAAAAATAAAACTCAGATCCATGACATCGATACCTCTAGGCGTTTCTGCGATCCTGACACAGATCTATAAGTTTCTGAAAATCGCTCTGTTGACCAGACTTTTCTCATAAAATTGGTGAACGTCGAGTTGTTATCAGCGTCACAGAAACGCGAGAAGGTATGTGAATTTTTTATCTCTGGCACCTATGCTCTTAGCCTTTTCTGCAATCCTGATACAGATCTACATGTTTCTGAATTTCCGAATATCGCACTGTCTACCACAGCTTCTTCGTAGAATTGGTAGATTGGATAATTATTATTAGGGTTAACAGAAACGCGAGGAGGTATGCAAATATTACTCTGCTCCTGCTATGAGATAAGCACGAAATTCAAATCCATGGCATCAATACCTCTTGCCATTTCTGCGATCCTGATACAGATGTGTCAGTTTCTGAAAATCGCACTGTCGACCAGAATTTTCTCGTAAAATTGGTGAACGTCGAGTTTTTATCAGCATCGCAGAAACGCGAGAAAGTATGCGAATCTGCTTATGCGATGATCTTGGCGTGAAATTTTTATCTCTGGTACCTATGCTCCTAGCCTTTTCTGAAATCCTGATACAGATCTACATGTTTCTGAATACCGCACCGTCGACCACAGCTTGTTCGTAAAATTAATAGGTTGGAAAATTATCGGGTTTACAGAAACTCGAGGAGGTAAGCATGCAAATGCCACTCCGCTCCTGCTATGAGATAACCACGAAATTCAAATCCATGGCATCAATACCTGTTTTCGTTTCTTCGATCCTGATACAGATGTATGAGTTTCTGAAAATCGCACTGTCGATTAGACTTTTCTCGTAAAATTGGTGAACGTCGAGTTTTTATCAGCATCGCAGAAACGCGAGAAGGTATGTGAATTGTACTCTGCGTATGCTATGATCTTGGCGCGAAATGTTTATTTCTGGCACCTACGCTCCTAGCCTTTTCTGCAATCCTGATCTACATGTTTCTGAACATCGCACTGTCGACCACAGCTTCTTCGTAGAATTGGTAGACTGGATAATTGTTATTAGGTTTACCGAAGCGCGAGGAGGTATGCAAATGCCATTCTGCTCCTGCTATGAGATAAGCACGAAATTCAAGTCCATGGCATCAATACCTCTTGCCGCTTCTGCGCTCTATTCGACATAAATTCATTTCAAACGTGTAAAAGAATTCTTGAAATTGGTTTGACCTTCAAGGTCATTCTTAAGCTCGGTTTCAAGGTCACAAATAAATAGTCGGAGAAATTGAATCCCCTGCTCTCTGTGAGTCATTATGTTTTGTTTATATTTAGAAGCATCCCAAGGATTTTGTGAAACGATCAAATCTACTTCTACCCAAAAGGGCATAGCTTAACGAAAAATATTTCATTCCATATATTTTCGATGTCAAAGGTGTAGAGAACGATTAAACAAATTTGACTTGAAATTGGTTTGACCTTCAAGGTCATAAGCTCAGTTTTAATGGATAGCTAGAGAAAAATTGGAACGGCTGCTGCCTTAGGGTCTTGTCTACATAAATGTCAATTGTCAAGCTAGTTTCAAGATTGTAAAGTTGTTTATGTCCACATTTAGTCAATTTTTAAAAGTCGTATTGGTTGCCGCATATAATCAGTTTATTGAAAAAATGCATAATTAAATATTAATTACAAACTTGGTAAACGTTATGACAAATTTTCCTGTCAGCTGGAAGTACCAATTACCAGCTATTACACACATTTTAACAAATTTTACGACGAAATTATGAACGAATTGCCTAGGTATGCGTTTTGTCGTCAAATTTGTTACTGGTAGCCGCGACGCAGGAAAGCAAGGCCAACGCTGATCTTCAATTTCGTCTTATTAATACATTATGGATGGCCGTCATTTGAGGAAACACTCGGTATTAGAGTATGCTTTTAGTGCCGATTACCGCACAGTCACATTCAAGGTGTACAGACTTGAGAATAGTAACGTCACTGTGAAGTACGGTCTTTTTCACAAATATCCATTACGTTTTGACGTCTACTAGCAAGTTTGTATTGAAGTTTGTAATGTTGATAACGTACACTGTACACGATGGTTTTGAAAATAAGCAATATGTAGAGGCAAATTTCTCGATACCTACCTTATTACTCAATCGGTCGTTCTGTAGTTATTCCGAACTCTTAATTAGAGCAAAGGCAACATCTCGTCGAATACAATGATTGTACATCTACAGTCAGCACAGTTTTGCATGGTGTGCCACAAGGATCAACCCTTGGCCCTTTGATGTTTCTGCTTTATATAATTGTCTTTCTAATATATTTATGCAGATGCACCACTCCAGTCTCAACCCACGATTCATTTACAAACATCAACAGCGAGACCTCAGCCACCATATCTAACATTCAGGATTGGTTGATAGCTAACATATTAACAATAGATTAAAACAAATATCAATCCATGACAATCACACTTCGAAACATTGATCAGAATGATGACTATGCAAACGTAGTGAAGTTTTTTTGTGTGTATGTATATCGACTCCTTGAACTGAGATGAACATATCAGACATGTTACCACATCCTCAACCAGAATAATTTATTTAGTTCGCAGTTTAAAACATTAAGTTTCACTAAACGTCCTGTTGAACAGTTACCATGCGTACTTCCACAGCAAAATGACATACGCCCTTCTGGCATGGGGCCACTCGCCGCATATGTACAGACTATTTGCCCTACACAGAAGATGTATAGATATATAGCAAACCTTAAATATAGAGATACCTGGTGCATATATATTTAGATGTGTCGCGAATGATCCCCTTCTTGGCTGGAGCAACCGCTTTGCAGAGACTGTCCGCCGTCGAAAAAAAATTCTGCTTCTGGTACGGTTTTCCCGCGAGTGTTATTACTTGTTACAGTCTGTACACCTCAGTTAAATAATAACATCACTCGTTAGGCCGTCAAGGACGCAGCTGACATAAATTTTTCTGATACCGTCACGATTGGGCAATTTGTCAAAAATCTTTGAAATTAAGATGTAGGAAATGAGATTATTTATGTCGGGTTTTAACACCTGCACAATCGGTTGTGTTGCTTTTATATGCTTATTATCTTTTATGTTCCAAGATTATGTTTTTGATTGATCTTGCCATGGCAATAATAGCAAAATAAAAATTATTTATTATTAATATTTCATAAAGGCATGTAGTATTTATCGTGATCTGAAATCGGAATCACACTTCTAGTCAATAATACTGTTATTTGGATTGGGTCCACGGTGCTAAAGGGTTGGCGTATTCGCCGGGAGCGAAGTGCATATTGGGGGGATCTAAACCAGCCGCAGTGCAGACAGTGGGCGAAGAGGTAAAGAAACGAGGATAATAAAAAACTTCGTGAGTAAAATGAATTTGCAATGTTGTTTCTTGGACTTGAATTGTGTGCATAAGATTTTATGAAATACGATATGTACGTAATCTTCAATCTTTATCAATTCACCTGATCATCAAAATTACGTATCAATCGAAATGTCGTAAATCAAAAAAACTTAGAGACAATGAAAGTCCACATTTTATTCATCCAAATTATCTTCAGTTAAAATGAGTTTATTTCATATATGTTTGCATGTATGACATAGCAGTGTCTTCTTTGGTGGTATCAGGAGTACGATTGTTATAATAGCAAAATGTTCATTCCACTTCCTTTGACTACTTTCCAGATGGTCGTATGTAGCATGTCCGGGTGTACCGGAGTGCGTTGCAGGGTTCAGAACACGTCGGTACACAGCTGAGGTCGTACCCACTGTCTACAGGGTAGACTTGCGCGGGAAGGCTACATGGTTCGTTGCAAACTGGTACGCAAGTGTCGTAACCAGCACCTAAAAAAGTAGATGCAAGGTATTCGCTACGTGTACGTCGAATTAATGAAATAGGGATACATCTGGAAGACAATCAAATTTATTCTCTACTACTCCACTATCCTCACTTAACAGAGTGGGTTTGACCTTCAAGGCGGGAGTTCATTATTATCACGTCAGATATAGGAAATTTTCGGTACTTTTAGATAAAGAAACAACTGCTAAACCGAAAGTAAACATGTTAAACAAAAATTTGGGCAACTTCGCATTATACATTTTTTGATTTTTTCACTCCAAAATATAGCCAAGTGTATTTTAAAATCATTTAAAATGTTTTCTTCGGATTCAGCACCTTATTTTGTTATTTCAAATTTGGTTTTCTTATCAAAAAGTATAGAAAATTTCCCACATAAAATGTTACGCTTAAGATCCTACTGATACTTTTCAATTAAAAAAAAATCCTATTTACCAATTTTAAATATCTACGGCTATGTTCTTTGTGCATCTTTTAAAAATTATTATTACCTGGAGGATATATTTGATCGTATTCAGGTGCATAATTGCATTCAGCTGGACATTCCTGGATGCAGTAAACTGTTCCACTTTGGGTCTGCGCAAAGTACGTCTTATTCACGCCTCCAACAAGTCGCTGTTTCTGCTTTTGAAGCTGCTCGATTTCTTGCTGCTTTCGCTCGATCATCTGCATCAGCTCAGCGACCTTGAAAGATGATGATTTTAAATACACAACTTTAAAAATTAGCGAGCAAGAAAAAATCCATATTTTTGGGTGATTTTTAACAGGCTGTGTTTTGGTGAAAAATGATCGTGTCTAGACTTTTTGAAGCTTCAAGGTTCTAGTTTTCAGGTTTTTAGTCAAAAAATTTGAGGACCAACACTTCTGAAGGATAGACCAATAAAAAAATCAATACTTTTCCCTTTTTAGACCACGGCCTTGAAAAAATATTCTCTGGTAGCTAAGGGTATTTCCGAAACTGTAATGATAATATTTGATTGCAATCTTTGAGGAAATTTTTTATGTTAAACAGTCAAAAACAGTAACATTTTGCTTTGTTTTCACCGCATTTTTGAAACCGCTATTGGGAAGGCTAATGTTCTTTCTGTTTTGTACCTCAATGTACCACTAATAACACCGCACGACGGCAAACCGATCAATTTTACGGAACTATTGGTCAAAATTTGAAAGACATCAAAGGAGCAACATTTTTGTAATCTGGTTGAAAATGGAAAAATCAGTTTTTCCCCTTTTGTCGTCAGTATTGGATATTTGTAACAGCTTCAAATGTAAAATGTATTTATTTATTATTGGAATATTCTAAGAAACCAGGGGTGGATCTAGAAAATATTTTTTAGGGATTTCAAATACGAATTTAGGAATTTATCGGTCGGGAAAAACTGTAAAATGGATCGATCTTCCGTAATACGGGATGATTAGGGTTATGTTTAGGTATTAAAAAACCTAAAAATATTAGCATTTTCTGCGGCCGATTTTCCAAAACAAGGCAAAAAGTAACTTTTTTGATTTTTTTATAATCAATACTAAATTGCATCAGTTTTCGGAAATACACTTACACAAAGGTTTATATGATAGCCTGACAGAAACATTTTTTTTTTCAGATCCGTGTACTAAAAAGAAGCTTCAAACAATTTTTTTAGAATCAAGATACAACCTTTTTTCACCAAAAAGTCACCGAAACATTTGGACATTTTTTCTTGCTCTCTTCATTTTTTTGGGTAGTGTAGTTCATCTAGTTAATCTATCTGCAGGAAAAGTTGTTCTCTACTGGATATCAAAAGAATTGAGATAGTCCAAATCTTGAGAAGGGAAGCCTTGGACTTTAACAAAAAAAACGCAGGAAGATCGGACACTAGTTGTTCAGAGCACTCGTACAGAAACTAAAATTGAGTGTATCAAGATTTTGTGAAGAAAGCATGTAGAAACAGAAGAAACCACAATGCATTTTATCTTTGATTGCCCGATAAGACCATGTAGGGGACATTTCCAGATGATTTTAGGGTTTATTAAGCATTTGGATTAAGACTTCGCCCAATTACTAGTAACTGAAGGGTGTCTCAAATATTATGGAAATTGGTTCATAGTTTTCCCCAACTATCTAATGGTGATCTTGAGTCTGACGCTGATTATGTTTTCGATGTTTTAATGGCACCCCCTATTTTTGACCCTGCAAATGGGAAGAGCAGAAAATTTTACGTTTAAATATGGACTTTACCATTCTTAAACTTTCACGTTTGTAGGACATGATCAAGGTCAAACCTAGTTAAAATGATATAACTTTGAAAACCAGTAGTCATATAGGAAAACGACAGAGACTTTATTTCGTCGATTTTTTCGGTATATGTAATGGTGACCTTGGATCTGACCTTAACAATGATGACCCTAATAGTCATGTGAAATTATACAGTTTTCTGAATTATCAAGAAATCAAGTCAAGCTTCTGCCTACGGAAGAGGCTATCGGATTGAGCTTTTAATGACTGGTGAATTTGTGAAATTACCACGTATGTATGTATAACATTGTTCGTTATGTTACAATTGTCCATTTTATATATATTTTCATCTGTATCTACGAGTTGTCTACCCAATGTCTGTAATGTAAATATACTAAGTGACATATAAATCCGAACACCCAGTTTAAATGGTTTTATTTTAATAAAAGTTGGTGAATGTATTTATCTTACTGTAAATAACAAGTGAAAAATTTTTCAGCCTTATCAGTTGGACATTCCGGTTTTTATACTGCCTTTTTTTAATTTACTAACGCTCTAAAAATGAATATATCAGCCGCAGTAAAGAATCAACGTTGGTGGATTTTGATTCTTGACCTTCTTATACGATCGGTTACGATGCCTATAGTACGGAGACCTGTACGATTTCTTCAACTTAGTGAGTTTGATAGGGGCCGTATAGTGGGACTTCGGGAAGCTGGACTTTCTTTTCGGGCAATTGCAGTTAGAGTGCAAAGAAGTGTAGACACTGTGGTTAGGTGTTGTCAGGCATGGCTTCGAGAAGGCCATACGCAAAGAGCAAGGGGCACTGGACGCCGCCGTAGAACAACAGACCGTGAAGATCGCCGCCTAAGATTATTGGCCTTAACCGTTTCTCCACTACCAGGTCCATTGCAAATGACTGGTTTGCAGAACACGGAAGACCTATTGGCATGCGAAGTGTTTACCGACGAATGAGAAGTTTTGGCTTGTTTTCATACCGGCCACACTGGGTCCTCCCTTTAACTCGAGAACACCGACGTAATCGCCTTGAGTGGTGCAGACAACGGTCACTCTGGGATCAGGAATGGAACAGTACTGTCTTTAGTGACGAGTCTCGATTTTGTTTAGGCATGCACGATGGTCGTGCCAGGGTTAGAAGGCGACGTGGTGAAAGGAGGAATTCACAGTTTTTTGTTGAAAGACATGTTCATCACACTGTTGGAGTTATGGTTTGGGGTGCTATAGCTTATGGCTCCAGGTCACCTTTAATCTTCATCAGAGGTAACATGAACGCGCAGCGTTATATCCACGAAGTTCTAGAACCCCATCTTTTATCCTATCTTGACACCCTGGCAGATCCAACTTTCCAACAAGATAATGCCCGACCACATGTTGCAAGAGTCACAATAGACTTCTTTCAACATAATGATGTCACATTGTTACCATGGCCACCAAGATCTCCCGACTTATCCCCAATTGGGCGCGTGTGGGATATGATGGGTAGGAGATTGCTCAATTTGCAACGTCCTCCTCAGACTCTAGAAGCACTTCGAGAGGAGTTGGTGGTTGCCTGGAATGAGATACCACAGGAGGACATTGACCACCTGATCAGAAGCATGCCTAGGCGCGTTGGCGAATGCGTAGCATATCAGGGTGCATCCACACATTATTAAAGGTCAAAGGGCTTTAAAGCAGTGCAATCATTTTGAAATTTTTATCATTTACTTATTATGATTCATTAAGTACTTATACAAAATTTTATTAAAATAAAACCATTTAAACTGGGTGTTCGGATAGTATATGTATGTATGTACTAAACCCAGAATACCTTAGCCTGTCGTTCTTCCTCAGACATCTGCAACTCCTGCCCACCAGACGCAACCTTCCACCTCTCCATAACTGCATGAGTGGTCTTCATGAACTCCACCAAGGCGTCCATGAACGCCTTTTCAAATACGGTCACTGACCCGACTGGTTTGACTCCATCGGTTTGTGCGTTCGTCGACTGAAACTTAACTTGGGCTAAACCCCCTGGTGCTGAGTGCATACTCCTACATTGCTCCTCCACTGGACACTGCCTGGACATTGCCGATGATGATGGTGCGGACCGGTGATTTTGATGTGTCAGGTGTTGGACATGTTCACGTCAAAGCGATCAGGTTGGATTGACAGGTGTCAAGGGGTGACTGATCCAGAGCTGCTCTCCAGTGACCCTGTTGATTAACTCTGAGTAAGTCAGTAGTGCTCAGCACCAATATCGTTCCATTGCACCTGGTACTCTCGTTCATTGTTTCTGGAGTTCGGGAGCGTCTCACTCTCAAACCAAAAACCAGTGGAAAGCAGCTCAGATGGGTTGCATAATTCTATAGGAAAGGAGCTTTGGGATTACAATACAATTACTGGGTCTAGCAAGAGGTGTAACCACCAGAAGTGTTTGAGCCACATCGACAAGAGTCTGTTACGAACTTGGACCTCCAGTTGATGAAAGTAAATGAAAATAAGATCGCCTGGCAGCAGCACGAAGAGCCAGGTCGACCTAGTCATTTAGCTGGAGTGGGCAAGAAATTAGCCATAAGAGAATGAGACGCGTCTCAGGAATACCAGCGAACCAAATATGTTGCTTCCTTAACTCCTCGACGTCATCTTACCAACCACTGCAAGGGAATTCATCTTCAAATTCCGAGATAGATTTACAAGAAACTTTGCCCAACTCATAGCACACAGCTTGATACTAAACAAACTCAAATGAAAGGTTTCATAGCTCCAAAACTGGTGGCAGCATTAGATAGCTATCAATTGAGCATGAAAAATGCTGTTTTCATTATTGAAGCAACCATTGAGGCACTCATAACATTGACGAGTTTTCTATAAGCAAGTCCTCAATTCAAAGAATTTCTACCGGAAAGCGAAAGGAGCGCGAAGAAGCTATATAACTTGATTTCCAAAGCGAGCATAAATGACACTAACGTCCAACACCTTACCAGCAAGTGTATGGATGCCGCAAGGGTCTGTCCTAGGCTCACTGCCATCGTTTGTTATATATTTTATATCTGTTTGTATATTTTGCAATGCGATTAATGAAAGTCTTCGAAAAAAAAACTACTCTGTTCAATTCTAAAGATTAATACATATCTGGTGCTTTGGTGACTATATTCTGGCCCAAAAACATCCTTCAACCTTGCTCCCTCTGATTTTTCATAAACAGATTTTTTTATTACGTACGGTCCTGTACCGACCAAAGGGGTTGTGACATAACCTCACCCGTTCTACACCCGGTTAGTGACACGACAATCTGTGACAGCATTCTTTTGTTTTATCGTGTTTCTTTTCAGCCCACCCAGTGAGGTGCTAGGTTAGGGTATCACCTGGCGATGCTCCCGCTGGTCAGATCTTCTTCTTCTTCTCCTTCGTTTCCATGGGAGATTTCGTATCGCCTCTAAAACCTTATTTATACCCTTGCGATACGGCTGAACTTTATGTTATTGTCTTTTTTTAAAGACGCGAGTTTGGGGCAGATGTGCGGTTTTTGTTTTTTAAAGGTTATGATTTTATGACATACACTCAACTGATACCTGAAGTTACAGGTGCAAGATGTCCAATACCAAGAGAGAAAAAGAACAAAAAAAGACATTTAATAAAGTTATGGCTTCACATAATTTAGAAGCATAGACAAAGTGAACTAAAAGTTCTTATAGTTTATAGTTTCTAAGCCTGTTTCTGTATGGTATTTCAGTTTTTGATCAATTTATTGTATAATAAAATTTGTTTTTTTTTTAGTTTAGGTACGTACAAAGTTATTTAGGTGATAAAAATACCCGCATTTTATTGTTTTTAGATATTAAATAATCAAAAGTGTCATGTATTTCGAGTCCTTGGTTAATTTGGGACGTAGTGGTTATGGATGATTATTAGGAAGATCTGAAGCTTAGGTGAATTTGAGAGCTGTATATTTGATTTCTGCTCAAGCAATAAATATTCTCTTTTGGACTACCTGTATACTTAGAAAACATGATGATCACGTTTATACCCGAACACCCTAAAAATTTGGCATTTAGTATGTCAAAAAAGCAATTTGTCGATGACATCAAAGATGATCTAGAAAATGACCTCAGAGGTCATTTGGAGGTCAACTTAGTAAATTCAAATGGTAACCACTAGGTCAATCAGCATAACCGATTGTAACGTCTGAAAAGTACTAGCACATCCCAAAAACTTAACAATCACGCAAATTTGGTAAGGAAAAAAGTGTTAGGGCATGTGTGCATGACCTTCAGATTCGAACTAGATATTGACCTCAGAGGTCATTTGAACGTCAACCTTGTAAGTTCAAATAGCAACCACCATTTTTGGCAACAGATTCGTATAGAGTCGGAAATTCTGGATCAGAATACTTTTTTTTTACATGAGATGAAATGAAATCATAAGTTTTCAGCGTGTTTTCAATAGTTACAATAGGTCATGCTGATTGAACCACTTATGACCGGTTGACCTCAAGTAGGAAAATGAAATCTGATTCAGAATCTCGAATCCAACACGAATATGTTTCCAAAAATGGTGGTTCCCGTTTGAGTTTACAAAGCTGACCTCAGAATGACCTCTGAGGTCACTGTCTAGATCATATCTGAGGTCACCGATAAATTGTTGGATACGCTGAAACTTTTATCTCACGTGTATCTTACAGACGTTAAAGTAGGTCATGCTGTTTGAATCATTTATGAAATCTTGACCTGTATGTAAATGAAGTCTGATGCAGACTCGAATAAATTTGACAAATGGTGGTTGCTATTTAAAATTCACAAAATTTGATCTTCAAATGACCTCTGAGGTTTGTCTAGGTCATATTGGAAGTCATCGACAAATTGCTTATTAGATACCCTGTAACTTCTCTTCGAACATGTTTGCTGAAAATGGAGGTTTGCATTTAAATTTACAAAATTGACCTACAAGTGACCTATGTTGTCATTGTTTAGGTCATATCTGACATCATCGACAAATTGCTTATTTGGTACCTTTCGTCAAATCTCTTTCCCGAAAATGGTAGTTGCCATTTGAATTTACAAAGCGGACCTCTGACTGATCTCTGAGGTCATTGTCTAGGTCAAGTCTGAGGTCATCGACAAATTGTTTATTTGATGCCCTGTAACTTTTCTTCGAACATGTTTGCTAGAAATGGTGGGTTTTACTTAAATTTACAAAGTCGACCTCCAAATTACCTCTGAGGTCATTATTTAGGTCATTTCTGACATCATTGACAAATTGCATATTTGATATCCTGTAACTTGTCTTCGAAG
Organism: Acanthoscelides obtectus; assembly: GCA_963669975.1. NCBI lineage: Eukaryota > Metazoa > Arthropoda > Insecta > Coleoptera > Chrysomelidae > Acanthoscelides > Acanthoscelides obtectus. The sequence continues at coordinate 107,139,138 of CAVLJG010000006.1, read as the reverse complement.
CTTTTTTCTAAAAATGGTGGTTTTCACTTAAATTTACAAAGTCGACCTCCAAATTACCTCTGAGGTCATTGTCTAGGTCATGTCTGGCATCATCGACAAGTTGCCTATTTGGTACTTTGCTTCAAACCTCTTCCCGAAAATGGTGGTTGCCATTTGAATTTACAAAGCTGATCTCTGAGGTCATTGTCTAGGTCAAGTCTCAGGTCATCGACAAATTGTTTATTTGATGCCCTGTAACTTTTCTTCGAACATGTTTGCTAGAAATGGTGGGTTTCATTTCAATTTACAAAGTCGACCTCCAAATTGCCTCTGAGGTCATTGTGTAGGTCATGTCTGATATCATCAACAAATTGCATATTTGGTATCCTGTAACTGTTCTTCGAAGCTTTTTTCTAAAAATCGTGGTTGCCATTTGAATTTACAAATTTGACCTTCAAAAGACTCGTGAGGTTGTAACGGTTTCACCGTCCGATTGTATTTATTAAATCACTTCTCGATTATTATTTCTGAATCGCAAATCATTAATCCCATCTCTAGCTTTCTTACTTGGAAAATTTTCCGCTTGGACCGCTTGATGCGGAGTTCCTGATCTGCGATCTTCCTCGCGCTTCCTTTTCACTTGAGCCGCCGATTGAACAACGGCTAGAAATTTCCTCTCTGTAGCACAAGGTTATATAGCACCATGTGCTAGAATTTTCTAGAGTGTGTGTCCGTATAGGACAAAAATGATTGGGGCCACCCCCTTTCTCTTTCCCTTTCACTTTGCCTAGCCTTGGCCAATATTTTCACCCATGCATGTGCCTTGGCAGCGCCATCGCCTTTAACTTCGCCTACAACTGGTTGTGAAGCCACTATATGGAGGTCACCCCTCATAACTGGGACCTCCCCTTCAAGCCCCTAGCTATCCTGGCTTCAGTCGAGTAAAAATGGACCAGCGAAAGATAAGTCGATAGCGTTATAGCAGCGCCAAAGATGTAAAACTTATTTTGTTATTTTTGTAAAATTGTAATGTAATGAAAATGCCTTTTTTTTGTTAAATAAAATCTGTTAAATTTTTGTGTTCTGTTTGTTCTTCTATCCTCTAGCCATGCCATGGTCGACACACAGCTACACGCCTGTAGATGTCTTCATGCCACCGACTGAGCTACCGGAAGCTAATGGTAACCCCCTTTCTGTGATTGTGCAGAAAAGTTGGAATCTTCATTGCATTCCATCTTTTCTGGACTTTTTGCGGAAATGAAGAGTTACATAAATTGGCACCCGCAACGTGAGGCTTCGATAGGCGTTTGGCTTTGTCGACAAGTGGTTTGCTAGTGGAAGATTGGCAGACAGAACATAGTTTTCAAAATTCTTTACAATCTTTGGCAGCATTTCTATTTTTAATTGCTTTTGGTACTCAAATTTCTAATTCCTTAATCATCCTTACTTTTTGCTTAATGTTTAAAATTTTTATCAAAAGATTAAAATTTTTCCACCTGTTTATTTCATAGGCATACTATTAACTTTTAAATTGTCTTGTTTAGTAGTCAGCGAGATCATTGCCAGAATTTTTTTTCTCACATACTACTATAGTTTTTATTTACTGCTGGGGACAGTTATAACTTTTTTCTCATTGTACTTTTGAGATTGATGATATTTTGATATTTTTTTTGTTGTTGAATATTGATAGTCTGGGGACTTTAGGTTTCCCAGCATTTTTGTCGAATATCATCAAACTTTTGATTGAGGTTGTGACTATTGTTGTTGATAGTTTACATATTCTTATATGCTTTTCATTTTTGATCACTAACCTCTTAGTTTTTGAAAGTATTTCTTCATGTGCAGTTTTTTTGATTTCTTGAGACTTTTCATGTATGCATATATAGCCTAATTGTTGGATCTCTGGTGTACTGATATAGCTCTCATGATGTTTGGTACGTAGGAAATTTACTTTCAAAATTATTTTTGCCTTCCCCAAATGTATTTACTTTTTGAATTTTTGACCGTACTTGAACTTTTGATCATTTGTTTTCATTCTGATGGCAATAATCTACTGACTAGAGTTATCTGGAGTAAATCATTTTGCGATTTATCCATTTTTCTGAATTGTATGAAATTGATATTCATAATTTTTCGTATACTTTGGCGGTTTACTTTTTTTTCAAGTATTGACACTTGGACATAGTACCTTGATACTTACCTTTCTTTTTTTTTTCAAGAAACAAATGATGTTTTTCTTGACTATATTTTTTGCTACTTTTCAATGGGGGGGTGACTCCTGAATCATTTTTACCTATACAAAGACACACATACTCATTTATGGTAATTCAATGTCAACTTGTTTGGAGCATAAGTTTTCATAATTTTAATGTTTTATAGTTTTATCTGGCATATTCTTTGAGGGAAACTAGAACATTAGTGTCTGATTTTCCATTGGATGAACAGGACTTGAACGTCTCTGTACTTTTTTAATGTATGTCAGATATAAAATAATTTTTTTAAGATTCGGCTGCTCCTGTTTTTGTATTGAAACTGTTTGTTTGTATTGTTAGTTTTTTATAGTGTTTTGGATCCTTTTATATTCCGCTCAATCGAAGGGGGCGAGTTTTTCGGTCTGTACATTGGAGCGAGTAGGTTTTCCTATATTTATTTCCTAGTACAGATGCGAACGGACAAGAATTTCCTTTGATAATGATTAAACTTATTTGCTGTAAGAGGCAGCTGATTGTTTACTTTGGACATTTAACATCGTTGATCCTTCAACCTTTTGAAATATTACAATTTGTCCATTACTCATATTTCCGCTCAATCGAAGGGGGCGAGTTTTTCGATCTGTACATTGGAGCGAGTAGGTTTTCCTATATTCATTTCCTAGTACAGATGCGAACGGATAAGAATTTCCTTTGATAATTGCTAAGCTAATTTACTGTAAAAGGCAGTTGAATGTTTACTTTGGACATTTGTCATCGTTGATCCTTCAACCTTTTGAAATATTACAATTTGTCCAATACTTATAGTTCCGCTCAATCGAAGGGGGCGAGTTTTTCGATCTGTACTTTGGAGCGAGTAGGTTTTCCTATGTTTATTTCCTAGTACAGATGCGAACGGAGAAGAATTTCCTTTGATAATTGTTAAGCTAATTTACTGTAAAAGGCAGTTGAATGTTTACTTTGGACATTAGTCATCGTTGTTCTTTCAACCTTTTGAACCATTACGTCAGTCCACCATGTACAAAATTTACAAGTAATCATTATTTTTCTGATTCCAATTTAATGTGTATACTTCATCTTTTGAATATTTCATTTTTCTGAGTGTACTCAAAATTTAAATTGCATTCCCGATCTAAATCATGTGACAAATACTGTGTATAATATTTTATAATGTTTTTATGCGTATATTTTCTGAATTTCCTTTACATACTTACGTACTTCTATTTTTGAAGTTTATTACTTTTTAAGTTTTTGATAGTATCCTCTTTTTGAATTCATTATAACTTTCTTCGAGAGCACAGACTTACATTGATTTTTGGTTCAAACTTTTGATGTTTGTTTACATATTTTTGAGTGGTTTTGAACTTTGACAGTATTTTGTAGTCTGGATAGTTACATAGATTCGTTGCGATGTATGCCTTGAGGGTCTTGTACTATCCACAGTTTCTTTAATTGAAAGTGTTTTCTTCATATGCATTTTATTTTCTTCTTGAGACTTGTCATATATGCTTTCCGCCTAGTTGCAAATCTGTGCGTATTGATAAACTCTTGAAACCTCTGGCGTATAAGTAAAACTCACTTTTGATATAGTTATTTATGTCTCAGTTCAATTCAATCAGTTCAATTTGATTTGAAGTAATTGTCAATTCCTTCTTGAGATTTTTCATATATGCTTTCAGCCTTTGTGCACATTTGTGCGTATTGCTAACTCTTGAGCTTGGTTGCGACATTGCTTTCATGTTTCGCTATAGATTTTGAAATATCTGGTGATTTTGCTTTTGCATTATTGCATTTGTTTTGATTGTCTGCTCTCACTTTTTTTTCCGACTTCTTATTTCTTTCAATTTCTGTCTTGACTTGAAGTAATCGCCCATTCTAATATATTCAGTATAGTAATTCTCTTCTCATACTTTACACTGGTGAATTATTATAGTTTTTCTAATCTTGTAATATTTCATATTTGAACTTAACTTTCATTTTACAAGGATATGGTTACTCTCAGTGTAGACTTTGAAGTGCGCTGATGATATCAGTGATCTACATGAGAATATTCCATAGACTATAGACATTCTAGTCTAGGGCTTTGGAATGCACCTATGGTGACCCTAGAAAGTTGTATTTCTCTCATATTTTTGCTTTAAATCAAAATTCGAATTCTTACCTATCATATTTATTTCTATTTCTTGTTCACTAGATTTTTTTTATAACTCCAATTTTGCACCTACATATATCGTAGTCTTTTGCATACAATTTTTGCTTGCGGCATTACTCTCATGTATCATGATTTAATAAAATATCTTGTGATTTTCGTTTCGCTATTTTGCATTTTACATATGCTCACTTCGTTTCTCATTTATTACTCATGAAACTTTTAATATTTTGCTTACTTTTAAATTTTTTTTGAGAACCCTTTATAAAATCATGCTCATATAGCTTTAATATTTCCTTTCACTTTATGATTTTAACACTATTAGATTTACAGTTGCACTTGTGTTGCACTTAGTTTTTTGGAAATTTATTTTGCTCTTTTCTATATTGTACTTCAAATTTTTTTTGGTCTGGTTCTTATGTTGTCACATGACCCGAAAATTTTGATTGAACTTACTCTTGAATTTTAGTTCATTGATTGAACTTAAGCTATATTTTGAGTTTGAAAATCTTACTTCAATATTTCATGAATGTCCCTTATATACTTTAATTCTCTGAAAATATTTTGAATTATTTTGTAGTCTTACAGACTGCTGGCGCCCGACAATTTTTTTGTGGAATCAGAACTGCACTTAGTTAACATCTTTTTTGATTAAAATACCTTCGTGATCAAGTTTTCATTGGTTTAGTACTTGTAAATTGTTTTGTTATATAACTGGAATTCTTAATAGAATTTGTTAATTTCTTTTGATTTTCATATTTTGAAAATAGTAATGCACAGTTTTTTTATATTGGATGTTGGTTTAAAATATCACTGTAGATCATAATCTTTTTGGGTTTGGAGTATTGCGAGATAATCTGGCAATTGTTTTGAGAAAGATTATTATTTTTTTTAATACCTCTTATGGTTTAGGTATTTACTTAGTCTTGAAGTTTTTAGTAGTCAGTCGTGCATTTTGGATGCCATTGTGATTCGTGCTTGGACTACTTCTGAAGCTTTTGGTTTATTATTTTTCTCGTCTTAGGTATAACGATGTTTTATGTTTTGGGTTTTTCATCATATGATGATAGTTTTTTTTAAGTGCAACTTCACTGTACTTTTCAGCGAGTTGGAGCTATAACCATCCCTCTTGTTTGGTAGACTTGAGGCTATCCCTTTTTCTTCCAATTCTCTTCTAACATTTTTGTTTCTACCTTACTTTTACTACTTGTTATCTGGTCGAATGGTTGTACATTTGTCCTTCCGTGATAACTTTCAATTTCCTACTAAAAAAAAAATTTCTTGAATGCTTCTTCGAATTTTTTTTTTGGTTAAGTTGGGGCGAGTGTAACGGTTTCACCGTCCGATTGTATTTATTAAATCACTTCTCGATTATTATTTCTGAATCGCAAATCATTAATCCCATCTCTAGCTTTCTTACTTGGAAAATTTTCCGCTTGGACCGCTTGATGCGGAGTTCCTGATCTGCGATCTTCCTCGCGCTTCCTTTTCACTTGAGCCGCCGATTGAACAACGGCTAGAAATTTCCTCTCTGTAGCACAAGGTTATATAGCACCATGTGCTAGAATTTTCTAGAGTGTGTGTCCGTATAGGACAAAAATGATTGGGGCCACCCCCTTTCTCTTTCCCTTTCACTTTGCCTAGCCTTGGCCAATATTTTCACCCATGCATGTGCCTTGGCAGCGCCATCGCCTTTAACTTCGCCTACAACTGGTTGTGAAGCCACTATATGGAGGTCACCCCTCATAACTGGGACCTCCCCTTCAAGCCCCTGGCCATCCTGGCTTCAGTCGAGTAAAAATAGACCAGCGAAAGATAAGTCGATAGCGTTATAGCAGCGCCAAAGATGTAAAACTTATTTTGTTATTTTTGTAAAATTGTAATGTAATGAAAATGCCTTTTTTTTTGTTAAATAAAATCTGTTAAATTTTTGTGTTCTGTTTGTTCTTCTATCCTCTAGCCATGCCATGGTCGACACACAGCTACACGCCTGTAGATGTCTTCATGCCACCGACTGAGCTACCGGAAGCTAATGGTAACCCCCTTTCTGTGATTGTGCAGAAAAGTTGGAATCTTCATTGCATTCCATCTTTTCTGGACTTTTTGCGGAAAGGAAGCGTTACAAGGTCATTGACAAGGTCATTGTCTAGGTCGTGTCTGAGGTCATCAACAAATTGCTTATTTGATACCCTGAACTTTTATTCGAACCTTTTCTCTAAAAATTGTGGTTGTCATTTAATTTTACAAAGTTGAGCTTCAAATGACCTCTGAGGTTTGTCTAGGTCATATTGGAGGTCATCGACGAATTTCTTATTTAATACCCTATCATTTTCTCTTCGAACCTTTTTCTACAAATGGTGGTTGCCATTTAAATTTATACAGTTGACCTTCAAATGGCCAATGAGGTCCCTATCTGGGTCATACCTGAGGTCATCGACAAACTGCTCATTTGATAGGCTGTAACTTTTCTTTAAACCTTTTTTCAAAAAAATGCTGGTTGCCAGGTTTTCGGGATGTACGCGTATATTATACTTATAATCAATAGTTTGTTCAAAGACTTAATGTTTGTGTGTCACACACCATATCTAATCAATCTACTTGACTGTATTTTTTGTGCTCCTGAGAAAAATCATCTATTACAAAGTTACAAATCAACGGCAACCTATTGTTGCGGACATAAACGACCGCTGGACCGATAAACACTTTCAACTCTCCGCCATCGCATATTAGCAATTCCGATTTTGTGATAATAAACGTCTCTCGCTGATCTTCAAGCGGTAGATCTTCTTCGATTGATGACGTATCGCAAGCAATAAAAATCATCTGGAAATCAGATTCCGCAGGTGAAACCCATTGTCGACCTGCCGACGCATCTTCGACGTTTTATTTATGGCATAATCGAAGAAAGTGCCGGTTAAACAGTGCGCAATGATCGATGCGGACTTTGCTGGAGAAGTGACGATGAAATATCGTTAAGCGTCACTTACGCATAGTTTGCGAGCGCGGATCTTATAATGCAGTTAAATTTGAGTATCGACAAGTCTTGACTGGGAAAAGCCTCCTAAGGCAGATTGGTACTCAATCTCGAAACCCAGGGATCAAGGAGCAGTCGTACTGACCAGTTACTTCGACAAGGTTAGGATGAGAAGCCAAAGCCAGTCTGCCAAGGTCATCGCACGGTGACACCATGGAAGAAAGCTTCTTGACAGGGTCCCGAGACTGTCCATCAGAGAAGAATTATGATCAGTCGAGAACATTCAAGGTCAAAGAATGTAGTGAGAGTGAAATTGTAGACGTTCAAGATTTTTGCCTGGCTATTCGCTGGTGACGTTCAATTTGACCTTGAAGTTCAGATCAAGGTCAAGACAATTTTTTTAAAAGTTCTCATACTACATACTACAGAAACGTATAGAACAGAAAATTTCACGTTCAGATGTGACCTTGAGGGCGAAAATTATTATGGCCTTGAGATGCTCCTGGCCAAGTTTATGTCTTAAAGTTTTCCGTTCTATACGATTCCGGAGTCAAAAGTATTGAGTGCCATGAAGATAGCTGACAATTTTTAAACGAGGTTTATGTTACGATGACCTTCACCAGGACCTTCGATGGCAGAATAATGTTCACCCAAGGTCAAGATTGAACGTCGGATTCTCAGCTGTATCTATTTCCGAGCTCGCATTTGAAAAAAATCATAATGTACTTGATTTGACATGGTCAAGGTCAGATTCCAAGTACTCAGAAGGCTGTATATTACTCCAGGCGAATAAGGACTTCAAGTGAATGTTTTCTGAAGTAGCTGAGATTTCTATTGGAGAATATCAATATACGCCCGGTTGCTTGGGGATGGCAATTGACTTGAAAAAGCTCAAAAATCGATGTTTTTGTTAGAACGAAGTCTAGGGACGGTTAAAGGACATCGTGTTTTAGACTCAACCTACAACCAAAGAAGATATGACTAATTTTTAGGATGGGAACAAGATATCGAGATGCAGTTTTCGCGAGCTTGCTTAGACATTATTTAGCTATTTTTTCATAAAAAAATCTTACCAATGCATTTATTTGAGGTAATTAACCGTTTCTGTCGGAAAGTCGAAGAAAACCCTCTAGCGGCCACATGTGAAACTAACAAAACTTCAAATACTATAACGTTTGTAGCCCAGGAATATAGCCTTTCAACTAGCCCAACTTTGTTAAAATCAGCTCAACCGTTTCGAAGATACAGGGTGTTTTTTACGGAAACCTTTAAATACCCCCCACCATCTTACTTTTATAGATACAGCAAAAATTGTCGAACAAAAAAAGTTCACGGTATCTTCAACTCTAATGATCAAGTATTTTTAGATCCAAGATTGCAGTTACGCCGCCTAGCGACCATTTCAGAAACTTGAAAATGTTTTCCAGGCTTTTCTTTTGCCCATTTTAGTCAGCACTTTTTTGCCGCAAGCCTTTACGATGGATAGGTTCCTAGATACAGACTTAATTACTCGTTTCCAGTAGTCTCATATCACTGGTGCAAAAATTTCAAACGTTTGAGAATAAAGTACCATGTTTTGAAGCTATTTTCAATATTATTTGCTATAGTGACTACACTAATCATAGTGCTAAGGACTTATGATAATAATAATCTCAGATGCAGTAACTTATGGAAGATTTATTGTAATATGGAATCAAATGCACAAAACTATGCATTATAATTTCGCAAACTGTCTTGTTGCCAAAACAGAAAAATGTAAATTGTTAAATTGCTTCATGGAAATATACATATGCAAACACTTCTAGCCTGTTCATATATCCTCTATGGATACCAGATTTTCTGGGTTCCATATTGCAAGTTAAGAAACTAAAATGATGCAATTATCATCAAACCCGGTATTTTATTTTTTTTAAATTTGGTATACAGGATAATCTGTACGAATGAATATCATTGCCTATGCAATAAAACACCTCCAATACTTACCTGCTGCCTACTCTAACTATCTTTTATAGTCCGGAAGAAACCCATTAGTCAAAAATATCGAGCCATTAAACCCAAACCTAGGAGTTTTATTAGCAACAAAAAATGTATCATGAAGCGATTATAAATAAGAATAGATAAGGTACTACTTTACGAGCATCTTGGAGCTTGGGCTTATTTTAGTATTTTAAATAAAATACCCTGGATATACAACCATTGAGATGGAACTGCGTACTCTTGCTATCTAAGCTCACCGCCCGGCGCACCGGTGCGGCTGACTGACCTATTCGTATTGCAGCGCAACTTAACGGACACCTACATAGGCTATGTGCTCCGAGTTGGGAGGTGCAAATCTTCTTCGAAAATATTCCCCTTTTAGGACTGATAATTCCTCCGTCATGTTAGTATGCAAGTTTTGATATTTTCCAACGCAACTCGGCACGGGTTGTCCTGGTTCTATTTATTTACAATTGTTTTGACGTTGTTCAAGCAAAATTAGAGGGTATGCGTTTTAAAAAAAGGACTTTCATTTCTTTGGGACACGGGATGGAGGATAACTAGCTGCAGTGTTGCCGCGGTGGGCGCTGCAACGCCTATGTGAAAAGGGACAACGTTGCCAGATGGACAGTAACTTCCGGTAGTGCAGGGAAGCAACTGACTTTGTCAGAGGGTTTAAATTCTGCTGAACTTTAATGTCAAAGTAAGATGTCCTGATAACCCTCGTTCGACCAACAAATGTTTGCAGTTTACTTGATTCTATAAAAGCTATCGAGATTCATAAACATCGCATCCAAGAAAAAGTGTCATTGACGTGTTTCCAGAAATCGATGTCACGAACACCTATGTGATAATTCATGTAGAGAGTGCATCATTATAGTTTTATCGCATCTGCATCAAAGTGAAGAAAATCTCGTCAGTACGTGCAAGGTTGCGAACATCACGACCGGAGTCGCGGGAATGCGTTCGTCCGTCCATTAGAAGATGCAAGGTGCAATAAAATCATATAAAAGCCGAGGCGATTTTTACACGGCGCGCTACCGAGATACCAGGCGTTTTAGCACTTCGTCGCATCGAAGGGATTCAAACAAAACGGTTTCGAAATAACCGTTGTTCAAATAAGATTTCTCGGATACGTGCGAGAGGCGTCACTAAGGAATTGTCTTGATTAATAGACGCCTATACACAGTTGCAGTGTCTTTTGTGGTAATGATTTCTTGGATTCCCATAAAAATTTGGTGTGTGCTAGGGCTCCCACTATATCTCTCCCATGATTTTTTTCTCGCCCAGTTTATGAAAACTTTCAAAAATAACAGGGATCATACACACTAGACCACAAAAAAGTGGTGCGTGCAGGGGTCGGTTATATTCTTCTCAAGTATTTTACTTCACACGCCTACTGGCGAGAAAGCATTGTAAACACGAATCGCAAGATAACTACGATGCCAAGAACGAAAAAACAAAATTCACTCAAACTTTTCAGAAAACAAATTTTGGAGGTTACGAATCGAGGACTAGGGATTGCAGGGGCTGGAGGAGGGTATATCTAATTTTTTTCTGACGCTTAAACAACATATTGAGATTGTTGAAGTTCACAATAAGGAGAAGTTAAGTGTAAGGTATTTAGCCAAGAATTTTAATATTGAAGGAACACAAGCTGCAGATATAATTAAACATAAAGAAGTCCTTCTAAAGAAATGGCTCTCGAACAACAACTTGAGTGAGAAAAGAAGCTTTTTGACTGGTGCTGGTACCAAAATTGACAAATTGTGCCACGACTGGCTTATAGCAACTTATCATAAGGCGATTCCTTTGACTCATTACATATCAATGCTGAAACAGATAAAAAGAGTGAAATTATCAATAGGTTTGCCGTGACAAAAATGCAAAAAACTTATTCTATAAAACATATATATAACAAAAAGAGGTTCGAGCAGAAAATAGGATAGGTAACCCGAGCGATACGTATTTCTGCTGGTTGGCGTTGGAGAGGGAAAACATGTCACACGAAGTCCACAACAAGAGCCAACCTACACATTGTAGTATAAAATGGCTTCGTTTCCTCAGGTTACACTCGTATCCAGATGTGTGGGCATGTGTATCTACTTTTGTAGTTTCATATGTGCATTCATTTCGGGCCTGATGAAGCCAACCAACAGAAATACGAATCGCTCGGGTTACTTATCCTATTTTCTGCACAAATCCACTTTCCTCATTTTTCCGGATTTTGCCCATTATTTTCCTACTTTTTGTTATATACCTATGTCCGTATGATCATGTTCTCTCTCTCTATATATATATATATACAGGGTGACTTCGAAGTTGAGTCATTTATTTTAACAGTGAGTAGATCTGATCAAAAGAAATGTTTTTTTCCTTTACCATTTTTCTGGTAAAATTAAAGTAACAAAGTTATAGCCCTTTGGAAGTTTGAGTACCGCCCTGTCTCAATAATGATATGTGCTCGTATTTGGCAACAACGGATATAATCCGCCTTATCGGTTCATCGCATCGGAAACAAAAAAGCGAAAGAATTTGGAACGATGTTTTTACAATTATTTTATTCAGTTGTATACAGTCAGTGTCAGTCGGTAACGCGTGAGTGAATAGTGGTGTCTGTTGCGTGGCTCAAACGAAATAAAAAATGGCACATGTTTATGCGGATCGGTTTCCCAATCGAGTGCAACCAACCCCTCGTGCCTTTGTTAATGTAGTACAACGGGCTCGTGAATCAGGTGACTTAAGACCTCACAGGGGACGGCATGCCGGTGCTCCAAGACCTCACGATCAAATACAGGTCCGCACTGAAATACTTGTCGGGAGGATACTTTATAAAACAAGGTAATTTTTTTTTTTTATTTTTTTTTATTTTTACACACAAATTTTGGTTTATCTTCCTTCTACAATCATTATCTGAAAATTAATGACTCAACTTCAAAGTCACCCTGTATATATAATATAAGCTTTAAAGCGACTTCGGAAAAAGGAGCTTCGGTTAATAAAATTTCATTTCATTAAGGTATATTTACGGTCTAAACGCTCACATTAAAGAAGGAAAAATGTTTTGGGGTAAGTATGACAAAGAGAGGTTTACAATTTTACACTGTGTCAATATGGCGGGTGAAAAAAAAAACACCTAATCATTGGTAACGCAGCTAAAAAGCCCAGAGCTTTAAAAAACATAAACATAAATGGCATAGTAACCAAAGAAATAGTGCAAAATTGCTTCCAGAAAGCCGAATTTAAGCATGAAAATATGCAAAGTGAAGACCAGTTGAATGAGGCTGATACACCTGATCCAGAAGATGACTTACCACTCAATGCACTTTCAAATATCGTCAAAAATAAGAATTTATTTAATTTGACTGATAATGAAAATCTTTGTGATTTTTTTAACCTAGATGATGGTTTGTATGTTAAAGATCCAGATTCAGGCCAAGAAATTGAAAATCCAGCTGAAAACAAGAATTATTCCAAATGTTCTGATATCGATGGAGATCCAGTACCAAAAGAAGCTATTTCAAAGTATGGTAAAGCTATTACCCTGAACAAGCAGCTCAAAAATTTTATCGAAATTCAGTTTTTGGAGCTTTTTTCTAAATTAGAAATACGATTTCAACATGCCTTTTTTTTCTTCAAGTTCAAAGTTTTTTGCGTGCAATTACACATACTTTAAGCCATTTTTTCACGCTGAACACGAAATTCAAGTCACAATTGTGGTCGATGGCACATGTGACATCAAGGTCGTAGATAGTTAGGTATTATGGTGAGACTTAGTTATTCGGTGGGGTTCAAATTTGGCTGACGTCGTAATGTGTACGAGAGAAGCCTGGAATATGTATGTTAGAAAGAGTGCGCCTATGGCATCCGTGACCTCGTACTCGAGTTGCTAGGCAACGAGGTGCTTCTATCTCGTTCTGATACACGTATTGCATACTTCTCGCGTCAGTGGTATTTAGTTTTCACTGTATACACCTGTGACCTGTAAAGTTATCCTAGCCGTTCCATCTAATTTCATGTTCCTTATAAAATCTTTTTGAAAAACGCACCATCCATGTGAAGCGATACCGAAAAGGCACGGCGTTTCCCATCCTCATATCTGCCGACCTCTGACGTAACGTTTAGCGCTCATCAAAAAGCAGTTGGCTTGGTGACAGATAGATTGCGTTATTACGACGGTCGAAGATCAGCCTTGCTAATCGCAGCCGTTTGCCGGTATCCGCCGATGCTCGGATGTTTTGTGGCTGCTCCACGGCACACCGAGACCGCGTCCGCGTCTCAGAGGCCGATTTATTGCAACGTGGACACGTTGATGCGTGATGCGAGGGGCCCCCAAGGAAGACTATCGGAGACTTAGAAATGTACAGGGTTCAATCTAAGATTTGTTCGTCTCGGAACATTCCATGTGATTTTTGATATTTTAATACGAGGGCCATTGTTGATAAAAAATTGAAGTCGCTGTTACTCAGCAGTACATAAATAGCACATATTTTTAATCGTATACATGTTGGTTGTTATGTTTATCTGACGAGTTTTCAGAGTTGAGTCATTCATTTTAGCTGCTTGTAGGACTCGTCAGAAGGAGTTTACACGAAATGGAGTGCACAATTTCCACAACAATCATGTTTGGGCAGTAAAAAATCTACATGTTGTAAAAAGAACTCATTTTCAACATAACTTTTCATTAAATATTTGGGCTGGCGTTGTAAATGGCATGATTGTGATTTAATCCGTGGACACCAGGACTTTATTTTCGAAGACCCGTGGATTCGCCGAGCGTTAATCGAACAACTGGGAACTATTTTATAAAAACCATTGAACTTGATATTTTTTTTAAATAATTTTTAATAATGTAAAGTAACTATCTTATTATAGGTGATTTTTGGTATATCAACTTCTTTTGATGAGTTCAACAAGCTGCTGAAATAAATGGCTCAACTTTGAAAACACCCTGTGTAACAATGTAACACAAAATCGCATGGAAAATCTGTCTACCTGTTGGATTTGAAGATATTTTCTCATGCAAGCAACGAAATCGTTTGTAGATTCAGATGAGACGTAAAAAATAACTCGGGGCACATCCGTGTTATATAGCAAACAAACCTTGCCTAACCAAAACGAACCGTAAACCGGGGTAACTTTGTGACTTGGGCATTACTTTGGTACATGTCCCAAAGTTAGACTGCAGACGTTGGCTGTAGAATCTAATTTAAAAAACATAGTGTACACTGACTCTAATTTTGTATAGCTTTTGTTCATCTCCTTCAGAACCAATAATGCCTCGCAGGCCACAGCGTCTATTTGGTGCGCGAAATTACAAAAATGATTCAGAAGTAAAACTTCAACATTCTGTCGATGAAATTAAAAGTAAATCGATTTCTCTCCGTAGTGCATCGTCAAAGTATCAGATAGCGAAAAACACTTTATGGAACAAAATCCATGGAAGACGAAGAAGACTCATTCGCTGGACATTTAATCGCTTTATATGCCTTTGGTTTTCCAGTAACAACTGAAGACTTAAAAGTTTGTGTTAACGCTTACTTGGATAGGCAGGGAAGAAAAGTTTCATGTTTTAACAACAACTGGTCCTGATTGGGTAGCCTCATTTTTAAAGCGCAGATCAGAACTTAGTCAAAGGTTCTCCCAAAATATTTCGCGCGCATGTGCTGGTATAGACGACGCTGTGATTAACGAGTACTTTGATAATCTCCAAATTGAGCTGGAAGGGGTCCCTCCAGCAAACATCTATAATTAAGACGAAGCGAATCTCGTCGATGATCCGGGCCGATCCAAAATTATTACAAGGAGGGGGACCAAGTACCCTGAGAAGATTCGCAATTCTTCGAAAGCATGCACATCTCTTATGCTTGCTCCGGTTTATATTAATTACAAAGCTCAAAAGCTATGGTCAACCTGGACGGAAGATGGTCCATTAAATGCCCGTTATAACCGTACGAGTACTGGATGGTTCGACTTCCAAGTATTTGAGGATTGGTTTATTAATTTAATTCTCCCAGAGATCAGACAGTGCGAATTGAATCATATAAGATTTATTGCACTGCCTCCAAATGGAACGCATCTCCTGCAGCCGCTGGATGTAGCATATTTCCGTCCTATGAAGAGAAACTGGAGACAAATTCTAAATGACTGGAAGAACACGGCTGAAGGATGTCGTTTTAGCGAAATACCAAAGGATACCTTTCCTAGGCTTTTAAACACTCTGTTGTCAAGATTGGAAGAGCGCAGTGCTGAGAATCTTAAATCTGGATTCAGAAAATGCGGAATTTTGTTGGCGAAAGCTTTGTGGAACATCTTGCTCAAATACGTCACGAAACCACAGCACCCCGTATTTGTAGAAGAAAGAAACTCCCAAGTACCTCCTGGTTAAGGAATAACGGTTGCTGATGTACAGAATGCCTCCTCCACTGAGCCTCCCAACAATTCGCCGCAGCCCTCCACGTCTGGAATCCAGAACATGAGGAGCCTTCTAGAGGTTCATATTCTGATAACAGCTTACCTGTATTTGAAATAAAAAGCCAGAAATCTAAAAGAACAAAAAATGATACAGAGAGCTCAGATAGTAGCATACAGAGTATTAAATATGCAGAAACAGACGACAGCCCTTACAATTCTGAACTAGCAGATGATGAAGTCAGTGTCGAACCAGATAGAGTAAAAAAATGGCATTTTCCGTGGATTCAAGAAAACTTGGAAATTACGTTTTGGTTATTTACAATAAAATGACAAATCACGAAAGCTTTTAAACTTGGAGGGATGGTTAATGTTGTGACACCCTATGGAAAGCAATGGAAATGTCCAAATCACAAAGACGAAATATTTTATAACAATCAAGAAATAATAATGGCTACAAAAACACCTGAACGTCATGGACATCGAGAAGTTTTCGATCTTCCAGAAATGAAAGATATTGCTTAAGGCAAATATGTTTGTTTGATTTAAATTTAGGCCTTATTTAAAGCATTATATCTTTTTAATTTATATTTTTTTGTGTATTTCAAAATACCAAACTGATTTATTATTTATTTAACTTGTAGTGATTTGAAGTATTCAAACTTCTTTTTAATGTACTTATCTAGCAATGAAAGAGACTTTAATCTTGTTCTTTTGCCCGCTACTATAAATAAAAAATAGCAAAAATATGTTTTTTGCTTGCCATTTCATTTTTCTTTGGTTCAGCAATGTCTATCCTTAAGACACAGGCCCATGACGTTGAAATATTCATATCAAAAGACAATATACCCAAGTTACCCCAAATAGGGGGGTAACCTTGGGACACATTTAAATCCAAACATGTTAACTTACAAAATAAATTAATGATGTTTTTGTGCTATTGTATACTTGGGAGTGTTGGTACATTGCCTTTCAGTAGTCAAAGCCCAGTTATTTTTGCAAGATCATGTTTAATTAAAGAAAAACATGCAAAACCGCACCAAAGTTACCCCGGTTTATGGTATTCAAAGGTCGCAATCCCGAAATCGTCTCCGTGTGATTTGCCGGCGTAAATATTGACAATCCCAGGTAACCGAAACCAAGCGCGCTTGTTGTCCATAGTTAAAGGAAAATTGCCGGTAACTAGCTACCGTAACTGCGATTGTAAATCTTTCTGCGGTTGTGCGGAGGAGAAAACCGTCCGCTGGAAATAATAGAACCATCATGGACCAAGAATCATATTTATGACCCTTCCGCCGATTCTATTTTGCGGCGAAGTCAGACTGATTTACTGCGAGGCGTGTTGAAGGCCGAACTTCCACGAAAATGGCAACCGATGGTGTTTTGTCAACGCTGAACACTTGATGGCACTCTTGATTAGTTCGGATTGTTGTGGTCAGGGGGTAAGAAGAGCTGTATTGTGTGCATGTGCCTGACATTTGGTTGGCAGATCAGATAAGCTTTTCTGAAATGGAGACGTATTGATGTAACGCCGATAAAATGTCGTACCAGATGCTAACGCTGTCGATACCCAACAAATAGTTATTACCACAAAATCTCATTTTTGAAATTTGTATGCAAGTTTATTGATACCCGGTATACCGATCCTTGACGTTCTTCCCTTAGCGACAACACGCTGGCACAATCAATTCGAAAGCAATCAGTTCGGTGCTTTTTTATTTTCGTACCTCACGAACCGCCTTTGTGACAGTTGATTGATGTCCGGGAATACATTTACGTCAAAATCCGTACCGGATTGATCGTTTATCGAACAGAGGTTAAACGCGGGTCGATTTCTTATTACAAATGATGAATCAGTTCATCGATGTATATTTCGGATCATTTGTTTCGGTGTCGCTTCTTTCTGAACGGTAATCGAAGAAGAAATGTTAAAGACTTTTGTTTTGTGTACTAAGCTTGAAGATTGAAAGTTTCTGTCAGCTCTTTAGCAGGTATTGTGTCATTTCCATTCGGAATTTACT
Source organism: Acanthoscelides obtectus (assembly GCA_963669975.1). Taxonomy (NCBI): domain Eukaryota; kingdom Metazoa; phylum Arthropoda; class Insecta; order Coleoptera; family Chrysomelidae; genus Acanthoscelides; species Acanthoscelides obtectus. The sequence goes on along the minus strand of CAVLJG010000006.1, from coordinate 107,121,417 downwards.
TGTTACTAAAATTGTGTTTTTTGCGAAAATATACAGGCTGTTTCAGTTTATTGTTGCATAACTTTAAGATTCGATAGAACTAAAATTAATGCATAAAGCCTATATAAACATGGGTACAGGCGACAGCACCAGATATACGGTTAATATACAAATTTCTGTCCGTTTTCACTAGTTCAAACCAAAAAAATCACGTTCGGTCTGCTACCTCTTCTAAAGTTTCCCATGCCGCCGGCAGACATACATCACGTCCGACGGTGCGTTCGGTAGGATATTCCGATCAAGATTCCATAAACCCAGCCGGAAAGTGCAAGATGTCGCATGCCTATCCGCAGTTTATTCCCCAGCTTCGAACAACAGTTACAGCCTGGCCGCGCTTGCATTCTTTCTTCCCTCATCATCGGCCACAATCGATATTACACAATGCCACGATAATGAGAGGTACAGCCTGCTTATGCTCTAACACGCCCGGTAGATGGCGCGACTGATAACAGCAAAGGCTGCGAAAATACAGTACAAACGCGGTAACGGCCCGTTTGTTGGAAAAGTTTATCTGATTCGAGTTAGAATTATGCCTTAAACGTTCTCGACTGTACCCTGATGATGCATATTGGGTACATTTCGATATGTGATTAATTCTGTTTGAGGTTCTGTTGTCAAGGATGATTTGGGTGTCGTCAGATGGTCAACAGGGATTTTGTTAGTTGTAGCAGCTGTTCAAAAGAAGCTAAGCGCGAAAATAGCACAGATAAGAGTGAAATAGTAATAAAAGTAACAAACCGTATATTATTAAAAACAAATTACAGAAAATACGTGTATTACCTATAACACTGGACAAGAAATTTTAGTTTTTTAATTGTATCTTGTGGGAAAAGTGCACTTCTTTGTTAATTTTGGGGTGCTGAATCCAAAAATGACAATGAAATAAAAAAATTAGTTGCGGTTTCGAAAAAAAACTTTTTATTTTTAGGGATATATTAAAAAAAGTAACAAGATTCATATACTTATAAGAATCACTATATGCGCTGTCTTTTTGCTGTTCTTTTATGGATCGTTTCTGGAGCATCTCTATCAAGAATCCAACAGTAGGCTGCAAGCATGGAAGGATTCCACTTTCCCTGGTACCTTTTTTCCATTGTTGAAATATCCTGATGAAAACGTTCGCCGTGATCATCACTTACGGCTCCGGAATTGTCAGGAAAAAAGTCCACGTGTGAGTGTAGGAAATGTATCTTAAGAGACATATTACAGCCCATCTTTTGATACGATGACAGCATATTTTTTTTTGACAAGGGTTTTATAGTTGTCAGCTTTTCTATTTCCCAAGAAATTAGTGACCACCAGACGGAAATCATTCCAAGCAATTTTTTCAATACCTGTTAAAGTGTTTTCAAACTGTGTATCTTTCAAAATATTTCGAATCTGTGGCCCAACAAAAATACCTTCTTTAACCTTTGCCTCACTTAGTCTTGGAAATTTCTAACGTAGGTATTGAAAAGCTGACCCATCTCTATCTAATGCCTTGACAAAGTTTTTCATTAGGCCCAACTTGATATGCAGTGGTGGTAATAATTTTTTTTCGAATCTACTAATGGCATATGCTGTACATTTTTTTGACCTAGCTCTAGGAATTGACGAACAGGCCAGTTTTGTTTGGTGTAATGAAGTGCCTTTGCCCGACTGTCCCATTCACACAAAAAACAGCAAAACTTTGTGTAGCCTAGCTGTAGCCCAAGTAAAAGTGCAACAACTTTCAAATCGCCACAAATATGCCATTTGTGCTCATCGTAATTTGTGCATGTCAATAGGTACTTCATATTGTCATATGATTCTTTCATGTGAACTGCATACCCTACAGGAAGAGATGGTAAAATATTTCCAATATGCAATAACACTGCCTTTAAACTCAATGTTGAACTATCTATAAACAATCTCCATTCTTCTGGGTTATAGTTTATATTTAAAGCCGCCAGTAAGCCGTTAATGTTACTGCTGGATTTCTCCAAGTTATTCTCCATATTGAAAAATGGTTCTAAGCCTTTGTGACGTTTACGAAAAACACATACCGAAACATCGTCTTCTAACAAGTTCCACTGCTGCAGTCTTGATCCAAGTAACTCTGCCTTACATTTTGGAAGTTCTAAATCTCTTACAAGATCATTTAATTCCGACTGTGTTATTTTGTGCGGTTGGTGGCATGACGTGCTCGGTATAAAATCAGGATCTCTTGACGTTGATGGCATATCTTCTTCCTGACGAATCACTCGACCGCCATGATCTGATTCGTTTTCTAATTCGCAAGTGTAGGATTCTGGGGGTTTTGGAATAGGATTTTCGTCACTGTGAGGCACATCGCAGATGGTATGTTTGGGTAGTTAATAACCGATTTTTTTTTCTTGGACATACCTGTGGCTTGTCCAGCACAAGGTACCATGCAAAAGTAACAATCATTAATATGATTTGTAGGCTCTCTCCAAACCATTGGGACAGCAAAGCGCATAGACCGTTTTTTGCCATTTAACCAGCTCCTCAGACTTGAAGCACATGTATTACAGCAGATGTGGGGTGTCCACTGTTTGTCTTGATCACCTAGTTTACAACCGAAATAAAGCTGATATGCCTTTGTTATTAGTGGAGTAATAGACCGTCTCTGAGACGCAAAAGTCACATCACCACACACGTAACAAAACTGATCTGGATTGTTTATACACTTTCGAGACATCTTGCATAAACGCTGTCAGCCAACTGAGGAAAAAATGGCTAATATAAAACAATATAATGTACACGTATGTATAACGTAACACAATCATGCCGATTACATCATCTTTCCTTGACGAATATAAAAATGTAGCACGTGCATTCTTGTGAATTACAGTATATTAACACTGTCACAGCAGGAACACATATAATTACCGTATCTCTAAAACTTGAACTAATATTGAAAAAATAAGTTTCATTCCGGTTTTAGCACATTAAAAATAGTAATATTTTGTTGATTTTATTTAGGATATTTTTTGGCTGTTGATCAGTGTAATTAAATTTTTAAGCTGTTCAATGGCGAAGTTTAGCTCTAACAGCTATTCTCACACTTACTCATTTACTGCGTGAAAATATTAAATGGTGGAGAACTACGACTGTGCTACACATACATTGAAAAGACGAAAACGCGTAAGAAATTGATCACAAACTAAATAAATAAAAGTTTAAAAATCACCTCGGGTTATACATCTTGACCGTAGGAATGTTCGATACGATCCTATATTTAGAAGTATCGATACTTCTGCTTCCCATACCCGATATTTTGGATCGATATTTTTATATACGACACTTGGGTGTATCGATACATTTCACGAGTATCTTCATCTTTCGATCCGGACTGTGTCAGAAAGAGTGACTAACATCAGATTACTTTTCCTTTTGTTTCCTTCCGCTGGATATCGATAAATTTATTCCAAAATTTTAGAGTATCGATACTTCCTAAAACGATAAGAATCGATACATAACGATACTTTTCGTGCATCTAAATATCCCTAATCTTGACAGCTTGTCGTTCTTGTCAACTGGGCTGCAGGGTGCGGTGTTGCCTTTACTATCCTACATTTTGCTAAAATCTTACGACAAATAAAAGCTTCAAATGAAATATTGACGAATATGAAGGGATATGCATAGAATTTAGAATATAAATTCATATTGCTAATTTCAGATTGTCTATGCATGGACTTGAACCGGATTTTTCGGTATTTTTACCGAAAACAATATTTACCGATAACATCCACGATTTTTTAAAATTATTTAAATATTTATTTAGATTACCGTCATTATCTCATCACCGGACAAGCAATAAATAAACCGAAACCTGTCTGTTTTCAAAATAAATATTTAATTAAAATGAGAGGTGAGTTCAGGAGTAAAAAATAATCACAATCCCACAAGCAAGAATCGAACAAGGAGTTTCCAGAATGGTTGCAAAGTACTTTGAAAGCGCGACCAGTATGGACATTGTAGAAGTTGTAATATAGAACTATGCCTTCAAAAAATATGTTGTGTGCGCACCCAGTACAATAACAGACGTTTTTCATGACTCAAAGGTCCTTGATTTACGACTGATCTTGGGACGGTATTTACCTTATACCGAATTCAAGGACACTATTTACCGATTCCGTTTTTTTTCCGGTTCGGCAACACTGCAGATGTGCAGATCACTTTAAAAGCAATTGATATCCCAGACGTGTTATAATAATAGAAATAATAAGAAAATATAACAATGTTTGAAGATATATTTTCATAAATAGGTATTTTTGATTCTGACTTATAATCACTGATCGACAGCCAAAAAATATCCTAAATAAAATCAACAAAATATTACTATTTTTAATGTGCTAAAACCGGAATGAAACTTATTTTTTCAATATTAGTTCAATTTTTAGAGATACGGTAATTATATGTGTTCCTGCTGTGACAGTGCTAATATACTGTAATTCACAAGAATGCACGTGCTACATTTTTATATTCGGCAAGGAAAGATGATGTAATCGGCATGATTGTGTTACGTTATACATACGTGTACATTATATTGTTTTATATTAACCATTTTTTCCTCAGTTGGCTGACAGCGTTCATGCAAGATGTCTCGAAAGTGTGTAAACAATCCAGATCAGTTTTGTTACGTGTCTGGTGATATGACTTTTGCGTCTCAGAGACGGTCTATTACTCCACTAATAACAAAGGCATATCAGCTTTATTTCGGTTGTAAACTAGGTGATCAAGACAAACAGTGGTCACCCCCATCTGCTGTAATACATGTGCTTCAAGTCTGAGGAGCTGGTTAAATGGCAAAAAACGGTCTATGCGCTTTGCTGTCCCAATGGTTTGGAGGGAGCCTACAAATCATATTAATGATTGTTACTTTTGCATGGTACCTTGTGTTGGACAATCCACAGGTATGTCCAAGAAAAAAAAATCGGTTATTAACTACCCAAACATACAGTGACAGTGACGAAAATCCTATTCCAAAACCCCCAGAATCCTACACTTGCGAATCAGAAAACGAATCAGATCATGGTGATCGAGTGATTCGTCAGGAAGAACATATGCCATCAACGTCAAGAGATCCTGATTTTATACCGAGCACGTCATGCCACCAACCGCACAAAATAACACAGTCAGAATTAAATGATCTTGTAGGAGATTTAGAACTTCCAAAATGTAAGGCAGAGTTACTTGGATCAAGACTGCAGCAGTGGAACTTGTTAGAAGACGATGTTTCGATATGTGTTTTTCGTAAACGCCACAAAGACAGAACCATTTTTCAATATGGAGAATAACTTGGTTTTCTGCAGTAACATTAACGGCTTACTGGCGGCTTTAAATATAAACTATAACCCAGAAGAATGGAGATTGTTTATAGACAGTTCAACATTGAGTTTAAAGGCAGTGTTATTGCATATTGGAAATATTTTACCATCTCTTCCTGTAGGGTATGCAGTTCACATGAAAGAATCATATGACAATATGAAGTACCTATTGACATGCATAAAATACGATGAGCACCAATAGCATATTTGTGGCGATTTGAAAGTTGTTGCACTTTTACTTGGGCTGCAGCTAGGCTACACAAAGTTTTGCTGTTTTTTGTGTGAATGGGCCAAAGGCACTTCATTACACCAGACAAAACTGGCCTGTTCGTCAATTCCTAGAGCCAGGTCAAAAAAATGTACAGCATATGCCATTAGTAGATTCGAAAAAAATTTTATTACCACCACTGCATATCAAGTTGGGCCTAATGAAAAACTTTGTCAAGGCATTAGATAGAGATGGGTCAGCTTTTCAATACCTGCGTCAGAAATTTCCAAGACTAAGTGAGGCAAAGGTTAAAGAAGGTATTTTTGTTGGGCCACAGATTCGAAATATTTTGAAAGATACACAGTTTGAAAACACTTTAACAGGTATTGAAAAAACTGCTTGGAATGATTTCCGTCTGGTGGTCACTAATTTCTTGGGAAATAGAAAAGCTGACAACTATAAAACCCTTGTCAAAAATATGCTGTCATCGTATCAAAAGATCGGCTGTAATATGTCTCTAAGATACATTTCCTACACTCACACCTGGACTTTTTTCCTGACAATTGCGGAACCGTAAGTGATGAGCACGGCGAACGTTTTCATCAGGATATTTCAACAATGGAAAAAAGGTACCAGGGAAAGTGGAATCCTTCCATGCTTGCAGACTACTGTTGGACTCTTGGTAGAGATGCTCCAGAAACGATCCATAAAAAACAGCAAAAAGACAGCGCATATAGTGATTCTTATAAGTATATGAATCTTGTTACTTTTTTTAATATATCCTTAAAAATAAAAAGTTTTTTTTCTAAACCGCAACTAAGTTTTTTATTTCATTATCATTTTTGGATACAGCGCCCCAAAATTAACAAAGAAGTGCACTTTTCCCACAAGATACAATTAAAAAAATAAAATTTGTTGTCCAGTGTATCTAGACGAGGAATGATAGGTGGAGCGGGTACTTTTAGAAGTATCGATGTTTTAGGACCCAGAAATCCAGAATGTGCTGTTTGTTTACATTTGGTGTGTATTTCTAGATCATAAATTGGCAACCATTGTTTTTGATGTAACAACAGATGATAAACCAGTTGGAATACGTTTTATAACCTTTTTTTATTTGCAAATTAACAAAAATCTGTACATTTCTACAAGTATGCACTATGTACAACACCCTGTACGTGATGTACAGACAAAACTAGATTGCCATGCATGAACAGTCGTCAAAAACAGTAAAAACATCCTACCAAATATAATAGCTAGAAAATCGACCTATTATTTCTTTCATTTTCTTTGGTCCATTTAAATAACTGACCATCTTTTCTGAAATGACAAAAATTTGAAATTCTATGAAAGTTATCCTAATTCTACAGCACAAAGATATAATATTACATTTATAATGTCCCCTTAGTTATAAGACAACCGTTTTTTCCGGTCCTTGTTCAACATTTCAATAGAAATCGTTGATATGCAGAGAGCTTAAACTATTATTTGTTTTTCGTTTTTAGTTCGAGTTATCAATGAGTTTTTTGTGGACATGTGGTATTGAAATGTCTTACGAATCATTTCGTAATCTAATCATTTCATTTAAAGAATCACTATTGCGTAGGGTTTTTCCTGTTAATTTAGAACAATAGAGTTCAAAAGATCTTACACGACGAAGTGCTACATGAGCTTATTCGGCAGCAACCAGTCGCGAACCTAGATAAATGACTGCAGCTCAGGAGTAATGGCAACATTCGCAATGAACAAAGTGAGAATGCACTACCTTGAAAAAGTATCTGCCTCTGCTGTGCTGTGCCGAGTGCCCGAACCAACAAGGAGTAAGTCTGAAACTGGCACGCTTGCGCAGATCGCGCGCTAGCTCTATCTCTCTCACTCCTCTACAGAGAATCTATAAACGAATATATCAATCCTGGCGATCCTAATAAGGATAATGGAAGACCTTTATCAAATTGTTGCATTATCATCGGTCCTCGATAAGTTGGAGATTGCCTTTAAAATTTTATCAGCATATACTTCCATGATAGCAAATGTGTTTACATTTTTTTTTCAAAATAATGTTAAAATGTTTCAGAAATCAGCAGACAGACAATGATAATGAAGTAAATATAAATCAATACGATCACGCTAAGAAAACGGATCTCGAAATGTACGATGAAAATGACCTCTATTTATATACTTATTTCGGTCGGACTAGCGGCTGAGCGCATCTGCGCTAGACACTTCATGTCAAATTCCATTAAGCCACTGAAGTTTTCAAAAATATTATTCGGGATAAAAAGTAGTCTTATGTCTTATTCCAGACGTACCAAATTCCATCCAAACGCGTCCAGTCATTTTGGCGTGATTGAGCCACAAACATACACAGTCTCTCATTTCTAATATGAACAAGGATGACGTCACGCTGAAATCTAGCATATCAAACACATCCATATAATTGTCACTCGAGATAGGCTAGTGAAAAAATGACCGCCGCTCTCGAGTTATAAGAATGTCGAGAGTCCCTTAGTATATTTCGCTAGTCACGGCATTAAATTTAGGGTAGATTCTATCTTGAAGATGTTTGCTCGGATGCCTCCGTCCGCTTCGGTTTCGTGTGGATATTTTATTGGACTAGACCTGATTTATACATCGAAAATTTGTAAGTGTCCTCTGGCTTGTATACGACAGGACAGGTACGTAGGAATTTGAAAAAGGGACACATATTGTGGCAGATCGAGATAGCGACGGAAGAACGATGGGTTTAGCCGGTTGAGCAATCGAGATGACTTGCGCATTCATGTCTTCGACAAAAATGACGTCAAGTAGATTCACTTCGTTGGAGCTTTTGATATAATTTTTTGATGTAGTATAATTTCAAAGACAATGAAAGAGTCATGCTGTGCTGTTTGACACTCTTCTAATTTGAAGAGTATATTCAGAGGAATTAAATGGAATCGGAGCCTGACTAGATACAGGTATTTTAGGAAGATTCAAAATTTTTTTTCGAAAATTTCCGATATCAAAAATTTTATTATTTGCAGCTCCTAAAACAGTAATAAATCTAACCGCTTACAGCCCTAACAAAATGGACTCAACGTGTAAAAAATGCGTAGACTATGTTGTAAAATAATTTAAAGATCAACGTTTCCAATGGTAAATTCGTTTTTTCAAATAAATATACTAAGTGACATATAAATCCGAATACCCAGTTTAAATGGTTTTATTTTAATAAAATTTTGAATAAGTACCTAATGAAGCATAATAAGTAAATGATAAAAAGTTCAAAATGATTGCACTGCTTTAAAGCCGTTTGACCTTTAATAATGTGTGGATGCACCCTGATGTGCTACGCATTCTCCAACTCGCCTAGGCATGCTTCTGATCAGGTGGTCAATGTCCTCCTGTGGTATTTCATTCCAGGCAACCACCAACTCCTCTCGAAGTGCTTCTAGAGTCTGAAGAGGACGTTGCAAATTGAGCAATCTCCTACCCATCATATCCTACACGTGCTCAATTGGGGATAAGTCGGGAGATCTTGGTGGCCATGGTAACAATGTGACATCATTGTGTTGAAAGAAGTCTATTGTGACTCTTGCAACATGTGGTCGGGCATTATCTTGTTGGAAAGTTGGATCTGCCAGGGTGTCAAGATAGGGTAAAAGATGGGGTTTATTAAAGGTGACCTGGAAACCATAAGCTATAGCACCCCAAACCATAACTCCAACAGTGTGATGGACATGTCTTTCAACAAAAAACTGTGGATTCCTCCTTTCACCACGTCGCCTTCTAACCCTGGCACGACCATCGTGCACCTAAACAGAATCGAGACTCGTCACTAAAGACAATACTGTTCCATTCCTGATCCCAGAGTGACCGTTGTCTGCACCACTCAAGGCGATTACGTCGGTGTTCTCGAGTTAAAGGGAGGACCCAGTGTGGCCGGTATGAAAACAAGCCAAAACTTCTCATTGGTCGGTAAACACTTCGCATGCCAATAGGCCTTCCGTGTTCTGCAAACCATTCATTTGCAATGGACCTGTAGTGGAGAAACGGTCCCTTAAGGCCAATAATCTTAGGCGGCGATCTTCACGGTCTGTTGTTCTACGGCGGCGTCCAGTGCCCCTTGCTCTTTGCGTACGGCCTTCTCGAAGCCATGCCTGACAACACCTAACCACAGTGTCTACACTTCTTTGCACTCTAACTGCAATTGCCCGAAAAGAAAGTCCAGCTTCCCGAAGTCCCACTATACGGCCCCTATCAAACTCACTAAGTTGACAAAATCGTACAGGTCTCCGTACTCTAGGCATCGTAACCGATCGTAAAGGATGTCAAGAACCAAAATCCGCCAACGTTGATTCTTTACTGCGGCTGAAATATTCATTTTTAGAGCGTTAGTGAATTATAAAAAAGCAGTATAAAAACCGGAATGTCCAAATGATAAGGCTGAAAATTTTTTCACTTGTTATATACAGTAAAGTAAATACATTCACCAACTTTTATTAAAATAAAACCATTTAAACTGGGTGTTCGGATTTATATGTCATTTAGTATATTTCCTGGTGCCTGAAAAAAAAATGTGGGAACCCTATTTGTGATTCAACCCTCGTATTACAGACAACGAAGTATCCAGAATCGACAACCTGGATGTACCTGAACGAAATTCGTGACCACTCTTCAATAGCACTTGATCTCGTCCCAATTCTTGTACGTATCTGCAACTGCACTTCTCCGCTTGGTCCCACGCCATCAGGTGTACTTGCTGATGCCTGTCAGCCCGTTATTATTTTAACATTCGCCTTTCTCTATCGCCGTGCAAGAAACCAGATCAAAGTCACCTTTGATCGATCATCAGCTGTTCTGAAGACTGGTTGCGTAGAGTTCAACATTGTGGGAACCGGCGCTTATCGCTCATTGGCGGTACCAGCTAGGATCATTTTATAATTAAGTCGAGCTTACTGCGACTTAAAAAACATTATTAGGCTATTCATACTTGCATGTCACTTTTATTAAGATTTGTCTTTGACTAACATATTTCACCATCTTTAAGGCGGCTCCGACGCAGTGAGTTTCAAGCCATTTACAAGGGTTCAACTGCTTCAAAAGTGACACTCCATTTTTCAATATTTTTGAATGAAATTCGTACAGTATGTTGAGAAGATAATTGCCCAGGGTGTTATAGGAGTACCTTTTGAAATTTTGTTTTTGCACAAGTTTTATGATGGGTTGAAGTGCGTACTTTTTCTGTCCAACTTCGCGATTTTTTTAAAAAGATCCTAGTGAAAAAAATGAAAAAGTAGCTCTATAGCACCTTGTGGGGTTTTGTTTTCAGCACTCTGGGAAAATTTCATTCAAAAGTATCAAAAAATTAAGTGTCAATTTCGAAGCGCGCAAACCTCTACAAATCGTATTTGGACGTATTCAGATAATTTGGTGGCGCTATTTCATATAATATCGCGTAGATAAGCCGTTCTGCAAATAGGTACTCATATTCGCGATCGCTGATACTCTTCGATTTTACAGCCGTTTTACTTTCCACGTCATTGGCGAGGAAGTATTGTAACCGCGAAAAATTTCTAAAATGAGATGTTATGTTTTTTAAGTCATATGACATCTACATCACGAAGAACTGTATCACTCATCAACTTGGAAATAACCGCTCGGATTTTTATGAAATTTCCACACGGGGTTACTAGCACGCCAAAGCTTTGATTTTATACCGAGCACGTCATGCCACCAACCGCACAAAATAACACAGTCAGAATTAAATGATCTTGTAAGAGATTTAGAACTTCCAAAATGTAAGGGAGAATTACTTGGATCAAGACTTCAGCAGTGGAACTTGTTAGAAGACGATGTTTCGGTATGTGTTTTTCGTAAACGCCACAAAGACTTAGAACCATTTTTCAATATGGAGAATAAGTTGGTTTTCTGCAGTAACATTAACGGCTTACTGGCGGCTTTAAATATAAACTATAACCCAGAAGGATGGAGATTGTTTATAGACAGTTCAACATTGAGTTTAAAGGCAGTGTTATTGCATATTGGAAATATTTTACCATCTCTTCCTGTAGGGTATGCAGTTCACATGAAAGAATCATATGACAATATGAAGTACCTATTGACATGCATAAAATACGATGAGCACCAATGGCATATTTGTGGCGATTTGAAAGTTGTTGCACTTTTACTTGGGCTGCAGCTAGGCTACACAAAGTTTTGCTGTTTTTTGTGTGAATGGGACAGTCGGGCAAAGGCACTTCCTTACACCAGACAAAACTGGCCTGTTCGTCAATTCCTAGAGCCAGGTCAAAAAAATCTACAGCATATGCTATTAGTAGATTCGAAAAAAATGTTATTACCGCCACTGCATTATCAAGTTGGGCCTAATGAAAAACTTTGTCAAGGCATTAGATAGAGATGGGTCAGCTTTTCAATACCTGCGTCAGAAATTTCCAAGACTAAGTGAGGCAAAGGTTAAAGAAGGTATTTTTGTTGGGCCACAGATTGGAAATATTTTGAAAGATACACAGTTTGAAAACACTTTAACAGGTATTGAAAAAACTGCTTGGAATGATTTCCGTCTGGTGGTCACTAATTTCTTGGGAAATAGAAAAGCTGACAACTATAAAACCCTTGTCAAAAATATGCTGTCATCGTATCAAAAGATGGGCTGTAATATGTCTCTTAAGATACATTTCCTACACTCACACCTGGACTTTTTTCCTGACAATTGTGGAGCCGTAAGTGATCAGCACGGCGAACGTTTTCATCAGGATATTTCAACAATGGAAAAAAGGTACCAGGGAAAGTGGAATCCTTCCATGCTTGCAGACTACTGTTGGTAGAGATGCTCCAGAAACGATCCATAAAAGAACAGCAAAAGGACAGCGCATATAGTGATTCTTATAATTATATGAATCTTGTTACTTTTTTTAATATATCCTTAACAATAAAAAGTGTTTTTTCTAAACCGCAACTAATTTTTTTATTTCATTGTCATTTTTGGATTCAGCGCCCCAAAATTAACAAAGAAGCGCACTTTTCCCACAAGATACAATTAAAAAACTATAATTTGTTGTCCAGTTTATCAGCCTTGATAAAAAAAGGCACTCAAGAACAATCACACCAACGACAATTCAACAACACAATATCGACGAACAGCAACAAGGGGAGAAAAATACTAAATGATCACTTGCTGAGTACCAAAATAAGAAACGATTTACATTCTAGATCGCTAATCGAAATCCGACTCTGTTATTATAAAAATTTACCTTGGTATGCACCCGCAGTAGCGCCGACGACCGTCTAGTCCCAACCCACCCTCGTTTCCTTTTCACCCCCCCGTTACCTCAGCAGATGGTGCTCGTGATTGTAGGAGGATTATTTCCTTTTCCGTAGTGGAAGAGTCCTAAACACAGAAAATCTCTGCATGGTCAGACCCGTTGTCTCTAATTTTACACCATCAACATATATTTTTGTTCGAAAATAAATATTATTTTGATTTCCAACTGATAAAATAAGCCAGCATAAACTGCGATTTTCGCAATAGATGGCACCTTATACTGTCTTGTTTTGACAGATCTTATACCCCAGATAGACGTTAGTTGCTATGATCTCGTTCGTTCTCCTAACCTGAGGCCAAGCCTAGATGATGCTGATGAGTTGCCAAAAAGCACAAAACATCTGTGGTCGGACGGACAAAACCAGAATGTTTAGATGGTAGTTATTATTCGTTATTTTTAGAAAACAATAGAAAAACCTGATTCACGAAACAAAACGCTACGGATAACCATGACTTGAGCGAGTTCAAACTTGTACTGAAGGCGGATCACGTGTCCCGCTGCCTCCCCTCCAATCCTTTCACCTCCACTGTTGCCAGATCGAGTCTTTAGACAAAAATCTATTGACTTTTGGACCATGGGTCATATGCACTTTTTGACTTGTTTTGACCACCCCTATTACCTATTTTAATAATGACTACCATCACGTTTACACCCTGTATACATAATTTCATTTATAGTAAGCATGTAATACTTGTAACTTTCTTGATATATTTACCCAAGATTGATTGTGAGAAAAAATGTGCGTTCCGTCCCCGATGAAGATAGAATTGGCGTCCGCCTTTGATTTCTTCCTAACCGAGCTTCTAACTGCTTGGGTGTGAGCTACATCGAACAATCACCAGCGATCCATCAAAAACAGAAAGAAAGAACGTTGATAGCAACAATCGCGAAGGTTCAACTGTCTACTTTATTTCTTTTTACATGCGTCAACATCCGTATCACCGCCGAGTTTGCATTTTGACGGATCTGTGTTTACACGTACGATGATAAATATGACGTTGATGTGAATAATTGATATTTGATTTCTTCTAAGCTGCAAGGATTTACGTTTTATCCTGGCTGACAAAGGATCGACGAGGTTTTTGCCTTCGTTAGTAATTGACGTAAAACGGGCTTTGGATGGGGTTTCATCTGTTGGGGATGTCGGTTTGGTATAAGTAAATTCGATATGGATATAGGATCCCCCATACCAATGCGGAAAATTCGCAATATTCGCACCCCATACGATTTGCACACAAGTTAAGTTCAAAGAAGCGCAAAAAGTTTTTTTTGTAGTCAGATGCGTGTTTGTCTGTTTTGCAGTAATTCCGTAACGTCACAAAGTAAAAAATAATTGAAATAGAGCAAATTAGTGAATTGGTTAGATAGTGTTTTATGTTATGTGACCTTGGCCCATGAAGACGAGAAAGTTGTCTACAAAAAGGATAACGTTTTGACTAAAATTGGATAAAAATGGCCGAAAGTACTAAATTGAAGCTCAATACATTATTTATTAAATAATAATCAATATTTCAGTGATAATTCTAGCAGTATTATATGTACTACATGCAAGATCATCTATCAAAGGGGAAGGTGATCGGCAAATTTGCTGCCAAGAAGGAACGCAGGATCGAACTGACAGATAAAAAATAGGTAAGTTCGGATTTGCAGAACACCTTGTTTTATTTTGCCACGAGCCGCCACTGAGGACATCTAATTTTTCCGAAAAAGATCGAGAAAACACGTTGCTAAGTAATATTGTAACAAAAAGAATGAGTTCTGGTGGCAACAAATTTTTGTGAAAAAAATATTACTTTTTTCGATTTTTTTTTAACAGGAAAAAATAGATGCCCGAATGGTATTTGACAAGACTATTTCATGATTAACAAATTATTTTCCACATAAATTACATCTTTTGCATTTTTTTGCAAAGGTATTCCAAATTGTCTCCACAACTAGTCCTTTGTAATTTTGACCGTTTTCTTTCTTCATACTCTTCAATCTTTCAGGATTAAGTGTAGTTGTTCTACACTTGTAGTATACTTTTCTCAATCGCAAGATCAATAATACTAGTCAAAGAATCACTTTCGCTACATAAGCTGACTAGCACCGTTTAAAAACAGTAGATATTACGAAATTTATTGACAATAAAATCAGAAAAATTGTTTAGCGTCGTTTTCTGGTGTACTAGTAGACCATAATTACTTGTTATCAAAGGTATTGTAATTTTGGGTGACAACAGCAGTTTCGTCGCGAGTAAACTCGATAAAACTGCTGATAGGTGCTGACATACAATTTTTCTATCTCGAAACTATTTGTAATTTAAAATTGCGCGTTTGTGATTGGTAGAAATCAAGACGAGGGAAATAGTCACTGGAATATATTTCACCTCTTTATTACTCTAGCTTCCGTCAACATCTGCGAATCTATTACTAGCAAGCAACAAACTGTAATAAAAATCAGCAGATGTACTATTCACACATCTAATCAACGACATTCAATTTTCCGAAACTGCCACTAGATTTTAATCTCCGAACTAACCGAGCGATTCTACAAATTACCGCACCCCGTATCAAACAGCGAATCTCACCCAACCCGTCATAAATCGACCCCGGACGCACAATAGCCTGCGTCTAGCTCCGTGGTGTCCCATTTTCTCTCTATGGGGTGGGTGTGAGAAAACAGTTGACCGGGAGATGGTTAAAAAGACCGTGAAAGACGCGATATGGCCCGCTCGCACACCTGACCTGGACCTGTCATCAATTACCGCTCGCGGTGACGTGAATGTGTCGCAGGAATTCGAACAGACCGAGTTTTGTATCCCAGACGCTTTTACTTTCAAACGAACAAACAGGGGTGGACTCAAAGGATTCATTGAGACTAGGGGCATTTTAGACACACACGGAAACAAATTAGTGCAGAAGCAGGAAAGATGCAAGAATATTATCGACGGAAAACGGGTGAATAACGTGCTAAAAATCACGACTGACTGCACTTTTATTTATTTTTCACTATCTAGTATGTCAAATAGATTATATAATACTTATATATTTTATAAATAAGACTCCACAAAACTTTTCACTTTCTTCATATTATAACATTTCGATGACAGCAGTGTCCATGGAAATTATAAACGCCATCTTGGGGGGTCGGCGTATTGAATTTATAATTTCGGTTACTGTGTTTCTATCATCAGTTCCTTTCATTTGATACTCATATCATAGCGGCTACTATGGACATGATAAGTAGTAAATTGGCAGCGAACCAAATGTTTATACATTTTTTTTTAATTATAACAGCTTGAAAATTCATGTTCAAGATTTGTTCCACATAAAAACACATACTAGCAGGTCAAATTAATTCAAATTCAAATTCAAATTCAAAATATTTATTTCGTCATGAATAAACATCATAAACAAAAGTAATTCTACATATAGAGTAATGACGAAAAAGGACAGTCTCTCGATTATAAAACCGATACATTGGACCCTTTAATACAAAGAGTCCATGCGAGAAAGCCCTGAACACCCTAAAAAAATTAGATAACGGATTGCAAAAATATTGCAAATTGTCTTGTTTAATCTATCGGTAACACTTTTTAAATGTCAGGGCATTCTTGTATGCAATCCTCTATATTCATTAAATGACTGCTTAAGTATTTGATACTTATTAGATTTCTCCTTTAGTGCTGTATTTTTAAAGGTGATCGTACCATTTTTACTAGCTCGTGATCTTTGATAATTTCAGCACTCTATTGTGGAATCTCATGGAAATAAAGATATTATTGTCTGTCATTTCTAACCACTTCGGCCCTGTCTCAAATCGTTACTCGTGGTTCCAGAATTTATTGGCCCTCCTTTAGACTCGACTATATGTATTCCCAAACGGTGGTGCACAGGTAACAGAATAAATTATCAGAAAGTTTTAATAATCCCAAAGATACAGGGGGTACCTTTGGGTAGCGTTATAATTCTTTACAACTATGTCACATTTATGAACATGTTTTTTGTTTTATGTTGCGGCTACCTCATGTAGGATCGCAGCTTGCTGTGGGATACGTTGCACTGTTTTTATTGTTTAAAATTAACGGGGGGTGGCATCCCTTCTAAGGTGCTGTTAATAAAGCTTCTGGTTTCTATATTAATATTCGGTGGGTTGTCAGCGGGACATATTCGATTTAAAATTTAACGAAAGCAAACTGCTACGTATTTTTTATCTACCTTTTACGGAGTACCACTAACTGTTTCTTCCTTTTTATGAGTATAATTATATCGCTTTTCATATTTCTCATACTCCGGTTATGTAATGATCAAACGTCTACCTTAACAGATCATTGAAGCATTCCAAAAGATTCAAAGTCTATTGATAGGAAAACTGTACGTTCACTCTGATGAAAAATGCATTGTCGAAAGTTCCATGTCAGCAAACGAAAAAATTAATGGCTGTTATTAAGATATAGATACTATTGATTAATCGAGCAATAAATTAATTATACGTTGGTGAAAAATTATTGTAAAGGTGATGCTTTTATGGGGGGGTAATTACGCTTACATTCAATACCTCTCGTATTTCTATTGAAGACTGAATCATGATAGGTATTTCTTTCACTTTACCTCCATGTCGTGGCTCTCAATGCAAGAAAATATATGGTTCTTAGACGCAATATCTATCATTAGTTACCAGTATTTCAGGGTAGCAGCAATATATGGAGTTGTTCAAAACGCACGCAGGAAAGTAAACGCATATTAAAACAAGAAAGATTGATATTAAAATCAAGTTGGGTACTTTATTTTGAAGGTTCATTTATACCATTTATGTATGAAAAATAATATCGCTCAAATGTTTACCACGACTGGATTTACAGACGTCCACGCGATGGTCGAAATTTTTAATGACTGATTTTGCAACATGGTCGGTTCTATGGCATTTATCTCGACAATGATGTTGTTTTTGAGTTCTTGGAGGGTGGCTGGTTTGTTGACGTAGTCTTTGCTTTTCAAATATCCCCATAAAAAGAAGTCCAAGGGAGTCAAATCGCACGATCTTGTTGGCCATGGCACATTTCCTCTGCGCGAAATCACGCGATCACCGAAGAAGGACTGCAATCGATGGATATTGACGTTGGTTGTGTGGCATGTTGCACCGTCTTGTTGGAAATAAACATCGTCCATATCCATTCCTTCAAGTTGCGGCAAAAAATAGTCCTCTATCATCACGTATTATCACTCAGAATTGACGGTAACGGCGTCCCCGGCCGCATTTTCGAAAAAGTAAGGTCCGATGATGCCTTTTGACCACAATGCACACCACACAGTCACTTTTTCAGGATGCATCGGCTGCTCTTGATACTCACGGGGATTTTCGTTCGCCCAGATGCGGCAGTTTTGCTTGTTTATCGTCCCATTCAAAGTGAAATGCGCTTCGTCGCTGAACATGAATTTTCATGAAAAATTGGCATCAATTTGGTGGTGTTCAAGGAGCCAATCTGAGAACGTTCGGCGCGAAAAATGGTCGGCCCTACGCAGCTCTTGCGTCAATTGGATCTTGTAGGCGTGTACATTCAAATCCTTGTGGAGAATGCGAAGTAAACTGGTTCTCGAAATGCCCAATTCTTGGGATCGACGCGTTGTTGATTGTTTCGGATCGTCTCTCACACTCTCCTTCACAACAGTAATATTTTCCGGTGTGCGAAAGCTCCTTGGCCGGCCAGAGCCTGGCAGATTTGCCACAGAACCTGTTGCTTCGAATGTACGCACCAGACGACCGATGGTTGTTTCGTTTGGGCGGTTGTTGCGACCGAAATGTTCACGAAGCGCGCGAAACGTGTTTTTTATTTTTGCACCATTTTTGTAGTGCTCTTGAATAACTTTAATGCGGTCTTGAATCGAATACGACTTCATAGCGATCAATGGTAAACATTCAACTAACAAAATGACATGTCGGTGACAGAAAACAAAGATGGCGTCTATGTCAAATTGACGTTTACTTTCCTGCATCCCTATTGGACAACCCATATTCTAGTATGTTCTAGACCGAATAAATGCCACATGATTCGAAGAAATATAGTATTTGTAGTGGATGGATATAGATGTCGTTAACCAAGCATCAGAGATGCTTTTTTATTATCACAAAAATATATTTTATAATTTATATGCCACTAAAAACATAACTAAGATTTTTGTGACTAATTTACCTCCTACCAAGTCAACGACATTCTCTAATTCCTCCAAGAATTCTGTAGCAGTTGTTGTCTTCTAACGATCTCCGTAAAAAATGGATCTGGTTTGTCTCTAACAACTCCTTCAAGGAACCGAGATTCCGACCGTGAAAAAATTGACTTGTATTCCGTAATCCTGATTTATATTAACACAGCACGGTTCCCGGGGACAGAGGACAGGCCAGAGCGTGCCCGGATGTAAAAAATGGCCCCCGAATAAAAGAAATATCTAACGAGAAATTTAAATAATCTCCTCGGTGTGTACAGAGCAAACAAATTCCTGTTCTGAAAAAATACCTTAATAAAGATACAATTACTACACTTTATCATTTCAGAAACGTACCCGGTCTCCATTAATTTCTTAGGTAAGCTTTCAGAGCGTGAGCTTAAGTATAAATAACCGAATAGATAAGATCTGGAGAGCGAGCTGGCCATCGCATATGGATACACGCAGAAAAGTATACAAGGGGGCTGAGGAAACACCACAGATAGCCACAGCTAAGTTAAAAGTTTTAGCACAAAATATATATTGGATTTTTTTTTTAATGAAGAAATTCGTTTACACACTAACCACTACTACTAACTCGTGAATTCGCGGTCTTAATTACTTTTCATCTTGAGCTTTCCAGCATTATTCGATCTCGAAACACCATCCTTCGTTGGATTGAATCACTTCGCAGGCGTGGTGAACTGATCAACAGAAGACCAAGAGGAGCGCCGCGAACAGTTCGAACTCCTGAAAATGTTGAACGCGTTCGACAGGTCTTTCTTCGCAGTCCGACTCGATCTGCCCGGAAACATGCTGCTGCACTTCGCCTTAGTGATCGTTCGGTAAGGCGAATTTTGCATATGGATCTCCGCTGTCACCCCTACAAATTGGCCATTGTGAAACAGTTACAGCCCGGAGATTATGCACAACGAATGAACTTCGCACGTGAGATGGAAGCACTGATCGATCAAAATGAGAACCTCATTTTGTTTATGAGTGACGAAGCACACTTTCACCTAAACAGCATGGTTAACCAGCAGAATTGTCGTTATTGGGGTAATGAAAGTCCGCACAGCCCAAAAGTATCGGTTTGCTGAGGTGTATCGCGAACTTCCAAGAACGCCTCCAGCACTGCATCAACGATTTCGGCCACCACATGCCTGATGTGATTTTCCACACTTGACTGTCTCAAATGCTATTTCCTTGTGAACCTGATTCCATCAATTAATTTGTTTTCGAGTAACAATTAATTATTTTATAATTTTTTTAAAACCGTCCATCCTCTCTGCCACACCCTGTATATACGTCTAGTCATAAGCGCATTCCTGTCAGAAAGTCCGTAGGTAAAATGCATATCTGCTAACTCGGAATTTGTAAATCTTGGCATAGTTTACTTATTTTCCCTTTATTATGGTTAAATAAACTTTTACAATGTAAAAAGCTTAATGAATACTTGTCGAAATGAGACCGTAACGTAATCGATCGGATGTCATTATTTGAAAAACAAAATGGGCAATAGCCTACTAGTTCAAAATAATTTCGTTATACCACAAATGCATGAAAATGAGTTTTATTTTTGTACGCGAAGACGGTACATGAGACGGAAAAAAGCCAAATGGTCAAATCTATATCAAAATGAATGAGGATTTTAAAAATATTTTTCTTTTTCAAGAAAAGCAATGGTGTACCATATTTTTTTAAAAATCTCCAGCATATACAGGGTGTTTCAGTTTATTGTTGCATAACTTTAAGATTCGATAGAACATTTAAAATTAATGCATAAAGTCTATATAAACATGGATCGAAAAATGCGTGGCTTCCGAAATGCAGGGTGTTTAAATTTACTTTCTAAAATAGTTTTTTTTATATATTTCGAACAATATTTGATGTATAACAGTGAAAATTAGTATACAAGGGTTTTTTGGTACGACAAAACGAACCATGGGCATAGTTTTACCGTAGCCGCTAGAGGGCGCTCTCTACTGTACCTGTAGTGTATTAAAATGACCGAAAATTTTTTCTTAGTGCAACTTTTTGCTTTTTGAACAAAAAAAATGATTCTTCGCACTTTTCTGCATAAAAAAGCTCTCCTGTGAGTTTTCTTTATGGTTAGCCGTTTTGGAGATATTTCGATTTTTAAGTTTCGATGCATTTTTAATTATTTATGGGAAAATAATATGTTTTTTAAAATTTCGATTTAGGCATTACAAGTAATTAAGATGATCATTTAGATTGTGTTTTTAAACACAGCAATAATTCCTAACTCCAAATAAACACAAAAAAACAGAGCATTAATTTGTTTAATTTTCCAATATTGTTTTATTAACAAATTAAATTAATTATTTACAACTAAAATGCTATTGGATAGTTAGGACAAACATACAAAATCTAAAGTAGTTGCTCGAAATGTAAACCCAATTGTTCAATACACAATTCACATCTACGGATGATCGAACGTGGTATAGCATTATTAAAATAAAGCCTTATTTCATCACATGCATTCCTGATTCTGTCTGTTAGCAGATCTCTTGTGGTTACGGGAGTCTGGTACACTTTTTCTTTAGAAATCCCCACACGAAGAAATCTAATGGATTTAGGTCAGGGGATTGTGGAGGCCAGGCGACTGGTCATAAAACGTTACCTAAAAACTTGTATACTTAGCCGATATTTTTTTTAAATCAGATGAACCAAATATGTCTTTACAAGGTCCAGGAGTCACCATTTTCAATGTTCATAATAGAATAGAAGCCGTGCTAAAGAAATTCAACGTTTGGAATCAATGTCTGCAGATGAATGAGTACGATTGTTTTGGTCCTCTCAGCAGCTTTTTATCAGAGAATATAATCCAACTTAACAAAAGTATTAAAAGAGATATTAATGAACATCCCAAACAGCTTCAATTAACGTTCAAAGAGTACTTTCCTAATAAACCTGGATCAAATAACTGGATACGCAATCCTTTTGGAGGTCATATAATTTCTAACACCTCTTTACCTTTAGGTATTGGAAAAAGAAAAGCTCATTAATTTATTCTCGGACAATTCACTGAAAGCTGTTTTTGCAGATCATTTTGTAATAGACTTCTGGCTCAATGTAGTGAATACCCTATCTTAGCAGAAAAATTCATGAAAATTTTGTTGTCTGCTCAACGTATCTGTGAGAAAGGATTTTCAAAATACACTTACCTCAAATATAATTACAGAAATAGATTAAATGCAAAACCCGATTTAAGAAATTTTTAATTTCTTTGTTTCAACAAACATGCACAAATATTCCATTAAGGATTTTTGCAATTATCGAATTACTTGTATTCATATTATATTAATCCCTTTTTTTGTACGGCTTAGTTTTAATAACGTTTCTCTAAATGTTTTACTTTACAGTTATGTTTTAATTTACTTTTCTCGTTATAACTACGAGTATTATTCATATGATTAATAAACTTTGATAACAACCAAATAGTGTACTGCTTTACTTACTCTCACTAACGACTGCTCAAGGTATGCCAACTTTTATAAGGGGCTCGCAGAAGGAAGAAGTTTGGGAACCGCTGGTTCAGAACATAATGTTCATATAAACTTTTCTCAGTAAAATGAGCTAAGGTATCATATCCTGTATTTTTAGCCGTCAATTGAATTACACCCTGTATAAGTATTGGAACTTTTGTACGCTGAATTGTGTCTTTCATGGCGTAAAAAATGGATATAAGAACTCACTTCCTAAGACTCCAAAGTCATTTTTCTGTGAACACACCAATATTGTTAAATAAATCACTTAAGCCCTGAACAAGGTAATAGCTCCAAAATTAAACAATTCTGATTTCACTCATTACATGAATTGATGGAGTCCGATGCTGTTAGTGTCTAATCTGTATTTTAATCTAATGTGCTTTGTATTTTAATGTACTGTTATTTAATATGGTCCATTTTACAATAAATTGCGATTGATTTGGTTTAAGTGCATTTCTATACTGTTGACATGATTGATGATTTCCGATTTCTGCTTGTACTCACGGCTAGCTTGTATGCGCAGGCGCCAAAAAGGTTCACAAAGTATATTTTGGATCTTGCACAAACAATTGTACCTTCAAAAATCTTTTAGAAAATTCAAAATGCCAATTTCTCGCTCAGCATTTTTCTTCGTGTAGTGACTACGATAGATGTCATTCTGGCGGATTTTGTTCAGCATTTCGGAGGTTGATGTTAATTTTAGCTATGAATGGGAGTAACGGATTTTGCCTCCCGCTGCGCGAAAGCATTTGCATCGCAGGCAAATCGCAGGTATCCGAGACGCAGACCGGCAGACAAGGGGCTGCTTAGCAGCGAATCTCAATTAGACGAAAGCTCAAGACCATTCGCTGAAACTTTTTACGAACAGAATATGAAAATGTTGACTAATGTTGCACGTATGCTTGCTTCTTGCTTTCTTGAAATAGGAGAATTGTTTTTGATTAGTGAGGCTCCTTGGTACATCTTAAAAGTCAAATATACAGCTGCTGTCCGATTCTTTTAGGAATTAAGGAATGTCTTTGACAGTAGGAGGTCAGCTAGGCGTAACAATATAAAAATTTGAGGTATTCCATGGTACAGGTCTTCTATAAGTAGCACATGTTTTCCGTGACTTTTTTACTGGTTATCTAGATTCCTTTTTGGGGTCATGGAGAGCTATAAACTATAGCAACATATCAACAGTTTGTTATGAATAGATGTCTTCTCCACGGTTAAAAAGAAGAGTCGGTAACCGTACTTGGATACAATAACACAATATATTGAACGTATATAAACTGTATAGTAGTAATTCAAACTGATGTTTGATTGATTCTCAAACGCCTTTATATTAACTAATTAATAAATAGATAGATTAATGAATTTACTTGCATGATTCTATGTCTTTGAGATGTACCGGAATTCGCTGGGGTTGATTATCAAGAGATGATTTGCAAGAATTGTTATGGTCGATAATAAACAGAAATGGAATGTTTTCAAAGTCAGTGGTGGTGCGCAAACTTGAAACGAAGGAGCTTGATTATCGTAAGTTTGTATAGCTGACATGTTTCCAAGCAGAAAAAAACGTTTTTTTTTCATTTTTAGGCTAAATAAGGACTTGATTTAAAAATTGTTTTTTTTTTCTCTCTTATTCGCAGATGTATGCACCGAGATGTATCAAATTTCGGCCAACTATTTGTTTCAGTAAACAATATACACTTTTTTGCTTTTCGCGTCTGCCTCTACGTCGGACTGATGTTAGTTAACAAGGATGGAATAATGTCGTATATAAACTAATGGACAGATACTTTGTAACATACAAAATTTCACCCAAATTCAAATCTCGATATTCTCAGAACGGAAACAGATATCGATTATTCTGGAGGTTCTTGACCAACTCTGTGAGAACACGTACAGTCTTCGACCGGTATACTTTTTATCGATATCTCCTTCCGTTCCGGAAATATCAAGATTTGAATTTGGGTGAAATTGCAAAGCAACTGTCCAGCGGTTTATTTGTTTCAGTAAGCCATATCCATTTGTTTGCTTTGATGCCTGTTCCAACATCTTTACAGGACTGGTGTTAGTCAACAAGGATGAAACAACGTCGTATACAGTTGGTCATCATCACATAGATAAAGAGCAAACAGATTCGATTCAGAAACGTACTTCCTTTTCGTACAATTTGTGTATCTGTGTATCGACCCTACCGAAGAAGAATAATCGGCCTAATGGTCTGAAGAAACAGAAAGCTGGTGTCGATACAAGCTCTTCAATACCGAGCCTGAGGAATTCACCGCGGGACCTACATAAATAATCGAATTAAAAATACAAGATGCTTCCTTGTTTTTTCCAGCCGTCACTCAAAAAGATAAATGCTGTGTTCGAACAAAGTTTCACCTCCTAGCGGCGTTACTTTTCCATCTTGCTTCAATAGTACAGGAACAAATAGAGTTGTAGACCAAACTTCACAAATCAACTATTAGGAACTATTTTGATCTGTTTCGTGCTTTTTTGGCGACTGACTTGCTAGTTTAAGGTGCTGTATTATTTCAGTACTTAATAATTAATAATAATAGAAAACAAAGTATAATTTCATTCTTTATGAAAAAACCTTGAATTTTGTATGATGTTTTAATCCATTTGTCATTCATGTGAAATTTACTGTTGTCTACCTATTCCGTTGGCTATATTCTCAAAACTATAAAGTAAGCTAAATAGATATTTATACATCTAAAATGTTGATGATTTATTTTTTAGAGAGGTGTTCTTCCCAAGATTTTTTAAAGAAGTAACGGTTTTTTAATTATTTCAAAAAATTCGTTGAAAATAGTTTTTTGCAGAAACAAAGTTGAAAAGAGGCATGTCCGGACCCCAACTCAACTATTGCCGACGATTATTCTGCCTATAATTTTTTCGTAGTCAAAAGATACAATTGGTGGAATAGTTCTCTATACATCGAAGATATTGAGATGAATCTTAAATTTCGTTTTTCTTCCAGCCCGGGTTTCCTGGATTATGAAGCTGAAGATGAGTGGTACCTTGTCGAAGAAGATAGGAAAAGACGTTCATCGTTAATGAACGCTAAATAAGTCAATTAGCTGTTCTGTTTCTGACGCGTAGGAACAAATTCATCATACCGACGACTATTGACCAGCTGATGAACTCATTAACTCTGTAATTGTTCTGTTCTCGTAGCATGTCTAAGGAGAAACTCATAGGCGGTACAACGGGTTTTTCCAACCATTTTCTAGTCACAAAGCTTTTGCTTAAAACAAACTAACATCTTTCTCCCAGCGGAGTGTTCTACGACCGATGTTCTATGTTCTGTATTGTTAGAAGCATGGACAGTCAAACACTAATTTTCCACCAATCAACTTGTATTAACAACGGTAATAATAACACCAACGATTTAACGTAATTTCGCAGCGGCAGATTATCCGAGCACGATGTGCACTGCTCGACGTTACAGTTCGCTCTGCCAGGGTCGGCGGCCGATCGTCGTACCCTCAGCAATCATAGCAGCAACCAAGCAGCAGTACCCCTTCGTGACCAGCAGCGGCTCGCCAAAATTTTTCGTTTCTTACAGTATATATCGGATATTCCTGCTATGTAACAGTTGGAACATTTGCAAACAATACAGGCCAAGTCGTGTCAGTGAAGTACAGACTGGTACCAATTAATTAAACAAACAAGAAGAAAACTCACTTACCAATAATTCATGTTTGGAAATTTTAAAATCCTACAGAACTCTTGACATCATATATTTGTGTGATGCTGGTCATTGATACAAGAGTGAAATAGGATAGACATCAATAGAAATTTTTCATAGCTTCCACTATTTGTAGTGACAACCTCCTAACGGGAACCATACTGTGCATCTTTGAAATAAAATACGACGTAATGTCCTGACCGTTGCCAGCGAAAATATCCTTATAAAATATTGGCCATAAACGGCTGAGTGTTACAAAATTTCAAGAGATATAAAACCGCGGGTGACATCCGAAGGTTTGGCCCGATATTTCAAGAGATAATGGTCGTCCAAGTCCAAATAGGCCCAATAAATTTCGAGGCATGATGGCCTGAATCACTTTTTTAGTAGCGGGTTTTTGGCGCATTCCACTGGAGGACAAAGATAAAACTTTGAACGTGTTCTTCCATTGTTTGTTCTATAAAATAGCTTCTGCCGCGTAGAAATTGCAAACATTTTCCGCTCATACATCTGCAATAACTCTCAACGATAGTGATTTGAACAGAGTTGAAGAGATCATAGCTCCCCATGCGTTCCTATTGACTTGAATTTTACGAGCGGTCGTCAGGCCTCCTGTGGCGATGATAAGCCGAACACAAGACCGCGGTTGCTCGTGTGATTTAACGCACGAAATTCAGTACGATAACGCAGGAGAGTACCGAGGTGGTTCCCAAGGGTACTCGAAGTAGTGCCACACATGTAGCGTTAGGATATCTGGACCTGTTTATGCGCCGAGAGAGACGTTTTTAATGTGCCAATGTGCATGGCTCTACCGATGATTCCGCAGATTATCGAGTAGTACCTGGCAGTGTTGCCATATTGGACATTTCATGATTCTGAGAAAATATCACATACTTGGAACCCTTCGTAAGGATTATAAGCCAAAAACAAAACTGAGATTGCTCGTATGATTTAAAATACGAAATTCTGCACGATACTGTCGGAGAGTACCGAGGTGGTTCCTAAGGGTACTCGGAGTAGTGCCACACATGTAGCGTTAGGATATCTGGACCTGTTTATGCACCGAAAGAGACGTTTTTAATGTGCCAATGTGCATGGCTCTATCGATGATTCCACAGATTGTCGAGTAGTACCTGGCAGTGTTGCCATATTGGACATTTCGTGATTCCGAGAAAATTTCACATACTTGGAACCCTTCGTAAGGATTATAAGCCAAAAACAAGACTGAGATTGCTCGTATGATTTAAAACACGGAATTCTGTACGATACTGCCGGAGAGTACCGAGGTGGTTCCTAAGGGTACTCGAAGTAGTGCCACACATGTAGCGTTAGGATATCTGGACCTGTTTATGCGCCGAGAGAGACGTTTTTAATGTGCCAATGTGCATGGCTCTACCGATGATTCCGCAGATTGTCGAGTAGTACCTGGCAGTGTTTCCATATTGGACATTTCATGATTCTGAGAAAATTTCACATACTTGGAAACCTTCGTAAGGATTATAAGCCAAAAACAAGACTGAGATTGCTCGTATGATTTAAAACACGAAATTCTGTACGATACTGCCGGAGAGTATCGAGGTGGTTCCCAAGGATACTCGAAGTAGTGCCACACATGTAGCGTTAGGATATCTGGACCTGTTTATGTACCGAGAGAGACGTTTTGAATGTATCAATGTACATGATTCAACCGAGGATCCTACAGATTGTCGGGTAGTACTTGGCAGTGTTACCACATTACGAGATTTTTCAAAATCTGAAGAAAATCTCACTGATTTAATACACCAAATTCAATGAGATAATGCAGGATAATATTGTTGTAGTTCCCCAGGGGAACGGACTAGTGATGCCACAGTGATCCTCTAGATTGTCAGGTAGTACCTGACACTGTTGACAGATTGGAATATTCCCTAAAATCTTGGAAAATTGCCCATACTTCAAACTCTTCATATCAATGATAATACAAATGGAACATTACATTTTCTCGTATGATTTAAAACACATAATGCAGAGAAGTACCGAGGTGATTTCCAGGGAACGCGTAGTAGTACCAAGACATTATGATCTGCTAATGTACGACAAGTGGCGTTTGTAAGGTGCTAATGTACCTGTCCCTAATGGTGATCTGATAACCGGATAGTAGCTCACAATATTGCCATGTTTCAAGGTTTCCTTATGTCTGGGGAATTTTCGTATGCTTCGCCTCCTGTGGCGATGATAAGCCGAACTCAAGACCGCGGTTCCTTCTGTGATTCAACACACGAAATTCAGTGCAATAACGTAGCAAAGTACTAAAGTGGTAATAAAGAGTACTCGAAGTAATGCCACACATGTAGCGTTAGGACATCCGGACCTGTTTATGTACCGAGAGAGACGTGTCTAATGTGCGAATGTGCATGGCTCTACCGATCATCCTAGAGATCGTCAGGTAGTACTTGACAGTGTTGTCATATTGTAAGATTTCAACAAATCTGAGGAAAATTCTCGTACGTCAAGCTTGTTTTCTCACAAGACCGCGACTGCTCCTTTGAGTTAACATACCAAATTCGACAAGAAGATCCAGGAGAGTACCAACGAGGCACTCAAGGGTACTGCAAGTAAAGCCGCACATGTAACGATAGAATATTTGGATCTGTTTGTGTACCGAGAAAGACATTTTCAATGTACCAATAAACATGGCTCTACAGGTATTTCTTCATATTGTCGGGTAGTACCTGATAATGTTGTCATGGTGCTTCACAAATGTACACGAAATACCTCTACGTGTCTAGCGATAGCTGTTAGCCGCGGATATCTAGATGGATGTACCAAGAAGGACGTTTAAAATGTGCTAATGTGCCTGGTTCTAGTGATAATTTCTCAAATTTTTTGGTAGTACCCAACAGTGTTGCCAATTGTGAAATTTCCTTAAATCTGATGAAAAGGCACACCATTGTGAACAGATCCTATGGGCCTCTTGTGGCGATAAGAAACCGAAACTTGGCATCCCTATCTGAACTGTTTTATAAATAGTTGTTGCTGACGTTCTAGACTTTTGAGATTTTCAACTACATGTTGAAGTCTATGTTTCTCTTTTCAGTGGCTGTTTGTGTATATATAAAAAGGGTTAACGCTGAAGTTTTTTACATATGTCGTTACTACAAGGGCTTATCGATTGATAAATGAAGAGTACTATCAAAAAAATCCACCTTGTTCCTAATGACTTTATTATTCACCTATTGATATTTCTCTCCCTACCGTTACAAAAAGCTAACGGTAGCCTTCAAACGCGCAAGTAGACAAAGCTCCGGCGCGTCTTGTGGTCCAGGTAAGACCGATTCCACCCCGCAAGCCAACGTCTAGTTAAAGAGGATGATATGCACCAGCCAGTGATTAATTATCAGTGCGGTTAGGCAAACAGATAGTGTGCGACTCGCCCCATTGTCACCGGAAGTACCACTGAATGGGGCACAGATCGTTATTAATGATCCAGTTTTGGATTAAATGCCATCGACGAGTCGGATGGGACAATGGGAATGTTTGGACCGAACGGCCAGGTGAAGGGAAGATACTCTTATGTTACACTTAAGCTTATTAAGCGACTCAAGGTTGGATGATGGATGGATCGCTTTGGCTAATATCCAGATAGGAAAAAATGTTTTTTTTTTTGAAATAGTGCATTTTGTTTGAGTTGTCCTTTTGGGGGAAAATGTTCAATAATCATTAAGAAGGATTCTTCAAGGGAAATTGGAATGTTCCAGCCAACCTTATAGTCATCAAATGCAGATTTATTCAAGGTTTAGGTTTTGTTCAAAATTTGAAGATACGTTAGGATTTTTACTTCCTACGTCAACTGACGAGAAAGTAAAAATCCGAAGGCGTAAATTTTGAAAATTGGCTCAGTGGCGGCGGAACATCGTACAAAAAAATTAAAATCGTTGGAACATAGACTTACATTTCAGAGATTCCTCCTCCAACGAAGGCTTAGGAAGAATAGAGTCAATTTACATTCAGATTTTGAAGTCTACGAAGTGAAATCTCATTTTACTGCATTGTTTTGGAAAGCTGATATCAAAGATGACACTCAAAAGATGCTAAAGCGTCACGTTATAAAGAGTGTTACGTGTTTACCAATAAATCAACATCCCAAAGAAAAATGCACTTCTTTGGCTGCCTCCCGACGTTTGTCTGGTGATAGCTCTTGAATTCAAATCTTGATTCCTTATGATCTTTTAATGAAAACTTGAACATATATACCCTGATCCGTTCCTGTGTAAGCCAATAAAAAGCATCCTGCTAGAGCGTCAGCATTCACTAAATGATATTTGTTTGTTCAGCACTTCTTATGACCACCAACGAGTGGCTGACACAATAACGCATACCTTTCCTTATTTTTTCCTGTCTCATTGTGGACGAACCTGACCACAGCACATCTAATACTACACAGCAAAGCAACTTTCTGAAAAACATGATAAATTTTTTGTTAAATGTTGATGACCTTGACAGCTCGGCACACGCTGCGAGACGCTGCCACGGGCAACTGTTTCCATACCATCTAATGCTACACAGCAGGGCAACCTCTTGAAAAACACGCTCAATTTTTTCTCAAATGTGTATGACCCAGAAGCTGTCACTGACAAGAGTGTCCATGGCTCACGCTAATTTTAAACGTTATGTCATCCAAAGTCGCATTGCTGTGAGGAATTGAATATACTGAAATGACCAGCGACTAGGCGGTATTTATTCGCGGCCAGCTTGGAATGCTGTCCCTTGAAATGTGTGGCTTGTTTCTTGGTTTTTGCCGGCGATTTTTCTAATACTAATCTAATTTATCACCAGTCGCGACAGTTTTTTCAAAGCCGTCTTAAGGAATGGTAACAGCTCTAAAGTGGTCCAGTCTCGGAAATAAAAAAGATAAAGCGTCTAATTTATTGGTGATTCTTTCCAGGCGTGTTGTTTCAAGTCAAAAAAAACTTTAACACTATAGCGTCGGCCGAATACAGAGCTATTTTATGCTTTATTTTCACCTGTCGCCCATAGCCTAAAGATGTATCAACGTTTTAAAAATCGGTTACAGTACTTTTTTGTCCTTGAGAGTACGAGTGTTGGAGTGTTGGGGAATTTACTTCAAAGTACGGCAAAACAGAAACAAAATAAACAACTTCCCCGTATAGGAGAGGAAAACAGAAAATTGACACAAAACGATGTCGAAATAGTTAACAAATTTTGTGAATTTCTTTCTGAAATACGTGGAAAGTGCCAGAAAAGATTTCAGGTTGAGGAAAAACCTTCATCAGTATGAGGATTAGTTTGTCGATAACGTTTTTGTAGAAGTAAAAGAACAGTCGCACCTTCAAGCATTACTTTACCAGAATTGAGCTATAATGATTTTTATTTTAATTGAAAAAATAATCTGATACCAATTTCTAACGGAGTAAGATTGACATATACAGCTGAGTGATGGTTTTTTGACGATTCATTTGGTCGACTGAAACTGACGATTGAAGACCGTTTGAAAATCAAGCGTTATATGATCAAAAAGATAAAATGTACCATGCAGTCTGTAGTATTATTTTATGCCGTCATCGAGTCGAGTAGGATTCACTTTTATAACGCCCTAAAACTGAGATGCACCTATAAAAATATAATTGCCCTTAAAGTTACTCCATTAAATGCTGAGAACATAGAAAATAAAATTCGTCTCAAAGATTAAACTTTACGGAACTAAAATTAAGCTTGACTGTGAAATAAACGTATAATTTCAAGACGTCTCACATGCCAAACGTTGCGTAGGTTTAACTTGACTGAAGAGTGGGAAGTAAAGCGGCTCTCCTCGAATTTTATTTATTTACTTATTTATTTCTTTTCAAAATCAAAATAACGTTCATTTAAAGCAACATACTTTCTTGGGAGATGTCCATATAAATATTTTGGACGATGATCCCATCACAAATGAATACTTGTATATCCTATCAAGCAACGGATTTCTGTCCTATATAAACCTACCTACAAGGTTTATCAGTGGCACATGTATAGATTACTACTTTGTGAAAGACCTATCCAACAAAATTATTTGTATACCAATAATCCTAGAAAGCGATATTACTGACCACTTCTCCACTATTTTACTGATATCTTCAAATAAAAACCATTCTAACATCCCTACCGTTAATAACAACCAGGATAATTACAAATTTTTTCTCATCAATTCAAAACTAATATCAAATGTCAAACAAGAATCCTGGGAACAACTATACTTTATAAATAATATAGACAAAGCAACGGGACTGTTCATAGAGAAAATAAGAAAACTAATAGATATTAGTACCAATAAAGTAATAATTAGTCACAAAGAGAAAAGCGGAAATGCCTGGATTAGCAAAGGATTAATAACATCAGCAATAGAAAAAGAAAGACAGTATAATGTAATGAAACTACCGCCAACTACAGAGAATATCGACTGCTACAACCAATATAAAAATAAATTTATAGAGCTTGCAAGGCAAACCAAACGAAAACATTATCTAAATAAATTGAATAATAACTTAAATGATCCTAAGCGGCTTTGAGTGTGTCACTGACATAGGCGAATATTTAGCAAGTAATATACAAGCAAAGGTACCCAATACTCAGCCTCCAAAAAGATCTTTGAACTCATTTATTCATTTATTTATTTCCTTAAAAAATCGAAAAAGTCCTGAGTTCGATGGTATTAAAAGCGAGCATTTGAAAATTATAACCGAGAACATAACAGAATCACTCACTTACCTAATCAACAAATGCTTTGAATCTGGCATATTTCCCTCAATTTTAAAAAAAGGTAATATAATACCGATACATAAATCAGGAACAAAAACAGATGTTAACAACTATAGACCAATATCAATATCCAGTGTAGCAAAGGTTTTTGAAAAAGTTTTATCTACTAGAATGATTCGATACCTCACAAAATTCAAAATTTTAAGTGAAAATCAATATGGATTTACAGAATGGAAGGCTAAATCGGACGCAATAACTAAAATTGTAAATCAAATACATCAAAATATTGATAACAGAATCCCTTCAATCTGCATCTTTATTGATTTAAAGAAACCTTGCGACACAGTTAATCACAAATTATTATTAGAAGCATTGGAGAGAATTGGTTTCAGAGGAAACGCGTACTCACTGATCGAAAATTATTTGTCAAATCGCCCACAATCTGTGCAGATATCAGGATCGTTTAGTAAAGAAATGTATATTAAGTGTGGTGTCCCACAAGGAACTGTCTTAGGTCCGCTATTATTCAATATATATTTAAATGATATTTACCAAATTAATTGTGTTGGCAAAATAACCAGTTTTGCAGATGATACTGCAATATTATATGAAGGCACTGACTGGTCTGATCTGAAAAATGTAATTGAAAATGATTTTATCAAAATTATTCGGTGGTTTAACAGTAGAAAATTAAGCATTAACTATTCTAAAACACATTTTTTACCATTTGGATCTTATGCTAGGCATCTGCCAAATTACACAAATTTTTCCTTCAACATTAATGATCAAAAAATGCAAATTAATAGAGTGCCCAACATAAAATACCTTGGAGTGGTCTTGGGTCCTCACTTACGATGGGGCATCCATGTCAATTTTATTTTAAAGACAGTTAGATTTGTTTCCTACAAAATTAAATACCTTGGGAATATATTGACAGAAAAGTATCTTCGAACAGTATACCATAAACTGATTGAGCCTCATCTCACATATGGTATATTAGCATGGGAGCTGCACGTTCCTCACATATCTATAATTTACATGTTTTTCAAAAAAGTATTCTGAAAATGATATTTAAAAAACCGAAACTTTATTCCACTGACAAATGATACGCAGATGTTCGGATGTATGATATAAGACAGCTTTGTTTCTTACACAGTATCACTCACTACCATAAATTGTAAACACCGACCAAAAAATTAAACATAATCATTATACAAGGTACAAAATTCGTGACGCAGTAGTTCCTCAGCCGCATAAATCTATAATGCAGCGGTCATATCTCTAGCGCCAAAATTTAATGAAATTATACCTGAAGACTTAAAAGATTTACGTTTCGGAAAATGTTTCAAAAGAGATTTAAAATAGTGGCTACATTCTATATCTAGGACTGAAATTCGTAAACTCATAAATACGAACATCAAGTAAATACATAATCTACTGTAGCTAATTTTGTCCTTTTTTGTCATTTGCATTCTACAATTGCAACTTGAAATTATTGGTCCATGTACAGGCGATGCCTTCTATTGGGCCTGTTTTGATTTTATATGTATTTACTCATATTGTTTGTTATCTTTGTACATTGAGTGATTAAATATTATTATTATTATTCTTTTACAGAAAAGTAGCATGGTTCGGAACAGTTGATACTGTACAGAAACATTTATAGGAAATGCCCAAATTAAATATAGGTTTAATTAAGGTCGCCTGTCATGATTCGAAATCTTGAGCTAAATTTAGTACGCTAAATTTCGTACAAAATTACGGATTTTCAGAATTTCCAAAATTTTCTAAATGTTCAATATCAAAACTTTTTAAATGTCCAGTATTTTCAAAACTTTGTAATTTCTGAAAATGAATGATAATTAAAAAAATTTACAATATTCACAATATTTTCAAAATTCCTCGAAATTCCTTCAAAATTTTAAAAAGTTTCATTTTTCGATATTTTCAAAATATTTCAGGATTTTAAGAATTTTTATATTTTATAGCTCGATGAAATTTCAAAAATTTTCAAGATATTCATAATTTTCAACAATTTCAACATTTTGAAAATTTTCAAAACTCACAAATTTTCCAAAATTTCAGATTGTCAACATTTCAAACATGTCCAAGATTCTCAAAATTTTCATAATTCCAAAATTTCTCGAATTTTTCATAATTTTCGGAGTGTCAAAAATTTTAAAAATTTTCAGTTTTCGATATCTTCAAAATATTTCAAGATTTTCAAAATATTTCAGGAATTTTAAAATCTCCAAAATTTTCAAATCTTTCAAATTTTTCAGTTTACTTCTCAAAATTTTTAATTCTTCTTGAATGAGCAGCCGTATATTTTATACAATTGTCTATTCGTTTAAAGCAATAAAGTAGCAAGCCCTAACGAAAAGTAGTATGACTTTGACGTGATAAATGACAGTTCAAAATTGATAGTTACAGTTTTTTTCTACCGACTGCGCATGATTTCGTACGAAATTACAAAAATTTCTTTACGTGACAGACGATTTTAATTTGTAAACAGATTGTGAACTAAACTCAGTAACGCATTTCCTCACAAAATGTTTAACCATATTATGAATAAACTGAAAGACGGCCCTAACAGGAGAATTCATACCACAGCAGAACAGCAGTCAAATGCCCTGATGAGCCTTAGATTCATCTAAGCTCATACATTCGAACGCTTACCTAACAAACAAGCTGTGTGTAACATCGATCGCTTCAAGCTCCAGGTGGGTCGTTTGCCCAATAAAAATGAAGCACAGGAAGAGCTCGGCTGGAGAACGAGAAGAATATTAGAAGATAATTAAATAAATTACGTACGACAGGCTAGCAATTGCGAAAGCAAACAGCAAACCTGCTGCAATGTTTACACGTGAAGCTCGCTTTATAATTGCGATTATTCGCAATAAAATATTGTTTTATCGGATATAAATACCGGGGAGGCACAGTGGCGGGTATCAAACGGATTTCTGGGTATCTCGCAACCTCTAAAGAAGAGCCAAAATTGAAGCTACAGCTTTGTCTACCCACAAGAGGCTTCAGGAATGCATAGAGCGTAATGGTCAACATTTAAGGGGACATCATAAACTTTTCTCTTTTAAATCGGTCCTCAACTGAATAATAAAAACAAATTCCAGAACGAATAGCTTAAATGAATAAAAATTTAAGGGATTTCCGTATAAAATTTTCTTTAGCCTAAATTTTAATTTAGGAACAAGATATCGAGATGCGGTTTTCGTGGGTTTGACGTCATTTAGGTATCTTTTCGTGAAAAAATGCATTTCAATGCATTAATTTTTTTTGTTTTTTTTTTCAGGAAGTCAAACCAAGCTCTCTAGCGGCCACATGTGAACCTAGACTTAGAAGAATAGCTGTTTTCAGCTAGTTTGTTAAAATCCGCTCAGCCATTTCTTACAGAAACCTTTATTTTTAGAGATACATGAAAAGTTGTCAAACAAGTTCACATTATCCTCGACTTTAAATATCAGATATTTTTTGTTAGGTTAGTATAGCGGATGTTTGTACTATGTAAGCCGCTGTTCCCCCGCCAATAATTATTTGTTGATCTGCTGCTGATGTAAATAAATAAATAAATAGATAAATATCAGAAGTTTCATAGTTTAGTACATATCAATACCTAGCGCGTTTTAATAGTTTTAATGAGCAGTCGATTCTAAAATATGTTCGATACACTCATAACAGGAGGATAGATTAGTAACTAGACGTGATAAATTATTAGATTAAAACCCATTTACGTTTAGAATTCGGTATAATTTCATTTTATATGTATGTATTTCGTAAGTGTAACATCTTTAGGTATTATCGGAATTTTCAAAATGTTCAATACCAAAATTTTTTAAACCACCAATATTTGAAAAACTCTGAAATTGAATGAAAATTTGGAGAAATCACAAGTTTTTGGAATTTCTTGAAATTTTTAAAATTGTTGTAATTCATATATTTAAATGTTTAAGATTTCCATAATTTTCAAAATTCTTAACATACTCAAAATTTCCAAAATTCTCAATTTTCATGATTTTAAAAATATTCAAGATTTTCAAAATTTTCATTACTTCAAAATTTCTCTAAATTATCAAATTTTCCGGAATGTCCAAAAGTCCAGTATTCAGCTTTCGATATTTTCAATTTCATTTTTTAGAAATGTTTCAAGATTTTCAAATTTTCAAAATTTTTTACAACATTCTCAAAATTTTGAGTATTTCAAAAATGTTCGCTTAGATTTCGGTATAATTTGATTTCGTAAGTATAACAATTCAAATATACCAAATGAAACCAGGTACCACAATGTTCGTCCTCAAATTCAGCAATTGCTGAAAAGTATAAAAGTATTGCAGCTTGTAGCCTGCCATCAGGTTTCCCACACTCAATTTTAATATCTGGTGCTCCAATGTACCACATTTGTCGACACTTCAATTCATCTACGGTTGTAAAAACTAATGTTATTATATCGTAGTAACTGTATTATCGGTAATAACAACGTTTATATTTATTGAGATTTCACATTTTCACCACTCTTAACTGCCTACGTTGCTAGCCGTAGACCATTCGATTCGTATTAACAACCAAGGTGAGAACAGATCGTGACCTCCATACAAGGACGTAACTGCTCTAAAACTAGTGCCATATAATTTTCAAGAAAAGGAAGAATTTTCATATGTCGTCGGTGAGACTGCAAAACTGCACAGAAACGGTAGCTTATCCACAAAAGTGCCAAAATTGAAATTAACCATACAGGAAAGAAGGTCGATGATATTTAATGGAAGCAATGTCGTAGATAAGATCGATCTCCGGGGAACAACCGCGTTGAGCTGATGTAAAGGCATGGCATGAATCTTACGATAAGACTGGATGAATTTACTCCACATATTCTTTGTAGACGTTTCAAAACTTTAATTTCGGACTTACATTGCTTACACATTTTTGGAGTTATCTTCAATCGTCTTCAGGAGAACTGGCATATATTATGCTCCTTCCAAGCACTGTTATCGCTGACCAGATCATCGAGGAAGTCGTGAACAGCCTTCCAATCCCAGATGTCAGTGTGACGAAGAACAACGGCTAGATGAAAACCTCAGGAAAGCAAGACACACAAGACAATACTTACATTATTCTTCAAGCCATCATGTGACCATGCAGAAAGGGGTCATTCAGTTCTCGTTGATATCACTAAAGATATATACAGCACACCGGTATGTTTAGAAAATGAGAGTTGCATGATTAAGAAAGATGTGACAAACAACGGATACCCATGAAGAATAGTAAAAGTTTTGGAAGAGGATACTACAATCAGGAGACGCACGCGAGATGAAAAGCACCACACGTACGTGGAAGGCATTTCTAGTAAAGCAAGAAGAATCCGGAAGAAAAACGGAATTAGAGCATCAAGGAATGGAACGCTGCAAAGCATTCTCACAAAAACCAAACCCGTGAATAAAAATCAGAACACCAGGGGCTGCATATATCCGTTAACATCCAAGGCGACGGCTCGCACTGTGATAGAAAAATTAGCACACTTTTAGTCACCCCAGAATTACATCCTAACAAAACTTAAATCAAAAATTCGTTTTTAGTTCACCTCAAAATTAATCTGTATATCAAGTTGAACAGCCTAGGTCTTTTCCCTTGAATTAATATACTAAGTGACATATAAATCCGCACACCCAGTTTAAATGGTTTTATTTTAATAAAATTTTGTATAAGTACTTAATGAAGCATAATAAGTAAATGATAAAAATTTCAAAATGATTGCACTGCTTTAAAGCCCTTTGACCTTTAATAATGTGTGGATGCACCCTGATGTGCTACGCATTCTCCAACGCGCCTAGGCATGCTTCTGATCAGGTGGTCAATGTCCTCATGTGGTATCTCATTCCAGGCAACCACCAACTCCTCTCGAAGTGCTTCTAGAGTCTGAGGAGGACGTTGCAAATTGAGCAATCTCCTACCCATCATATCCTACACGTGCTCAATTGGGGATAAGTCGGGAGATCTTGGTGGCCATGGTGACAATGTGACATCATTATGTTGAAAGAAGTCTATTGTGACTCTTGCAACATGTGGTCGGGCATTATCTTGTTGGAAGTTGGATCTGCCAGGGTGTCAAGATAGGGTAAAAGATGGGGTTCTAGAACTTCGTGGATATAACGCTGCGCGTTCATGTTACCTCTGATGAAGATTAAAGGTGACCTGGAACCATAAGCTATAGCACCCCAAACCATAACTCCAACAGTGTGATGAACATTTCTTTCAACAAAAAACTGTGGATTCCTCCTTTCACCACGTCGCCTTCTAACCCTGGCACGACCATCGTGCATGCCTAAACAAAATCGAGACTCGTCACTAAAGACAATACTGTTCCATTCCTGATCCCAGAGTGACCGTTGTCTGCACCACTCAAGGCGATTACGTCGGTGTTCTCGAGTTAAAGGGAAGACCCAGTGTGGCCGGTATGAAAACAAGCCAAAACTTCTCATTCGTCGCCAATTATTTACAATTAAGTGCTCTGTGGAGTGACGCCTTTGGAAGGAGAATTTCGAGGTCCACAACTCATATAGAGGCCCACAAACAGGGATTTAGCACTTGCAAGGTAAGTTTTCTTATAAAAAAAAGTGAAGTAAAAACCCTAAAGTTGCACAACTTGTTTATCGGCCAAAGAAAAGCAACTATCAGCTCCACTGCAAAAGAAAAATCTGCTTAGATGGACTAAAGAACATAGACAATGGACACCTCAACAATGGTGTGTTGGTGACAGTCGCAGTAGAGTTATTCGCAAAAAAAATGAAGCGTTCCATGTTGACTGTCTGAAGAGAAAAGTGAAATTTCCAGCATCCATTATGGTCTGGGGCAGTATGTCATCAAAAGGAGTAGGAAAACTTCATTTTATTGATGGAAATGTGGATACAAACAAATATTTGGCAATTTCAGAAGAATCGCTTTTACCAGTGATGGAAGAATGTTTGACATCCGGCCAAGATTTTGTGTTTCAGCAAGATGGTGCAGCGTGCCATACCTCAAAAAAGGCTATAAAATGGATGGAAGAAAATAATGTACCACTTTTGAAATGGGTTTCTAGCAGTCCAGATCTGTCACCTATTGAAACATTGTGGCACGAGAGGAAAAAGGTTCTACGACAACATCCTGCGCGTACAATCACCGAACTGAGACAAAAGCTTCCAGAAATATGGGATTGTTTTACACCGTTGTGATCTCCAAAATTGTCTAGGCTTTGAAACCATATTGGTTTTCACTACTCAAGTCATGATATTCAAAATACTCCAGAAGCTTCCGATTTGGGCACCTCCCAACCACCTTACTTTACAACAGAAAGCAGAGCTATGTCTATAGATGCAATTGTAAGGATCGGTCGTAGGTCCTTTTTTCCAGTTTTCTGGGAAAGTATCGGATTCTTCTGCGATTCATTTGACATATTTACATGACCCTCCTTAAAAATAATTTCTACGTGAACGTATACGCCACCTATGGTACGGTGGGTGTCAGGTGTATATGGTATGTATGTAGGGTCTCTGACCCGACCTTAAGTCTTCTCAGCTATATCTGTTCAGCCACGCACCAAGTAATGTACATGCGCTCTTTCATACATAATTTTAACGACTTCCTAATTATAAACGAGGAAAAAATCACAGCTCGGGTAATATATTTGCCTTTCGGATTTCGTATACGGATAGAGAGGGAGACCAAGGAGTTAATGTAAGGATTTTACAATGCAGGAAGTCCAGTTTGAAAGTTAGATAATGCAGGTGTATCAGAAATATCACTTTATTCACTAGTGTAGATGCCAGGATGATACCTGGAAAGCGGAATATGATATTATTATATGGGGTTGTCCAAAACGGATGCAGGAAAGTAAACGCATATTAAAACAAGAAAGATTGATATTCAAATCAAGTTGGCTACTTTATTTTGAAGGTTTTTTATACATGTATGAAAAATAATATCGCTCAAATGTTCACCACGACTGGATTTACAGACGTCCACGCGATGGTCGAAACTTTCAATGACATTTTGCAACATGGTCGGTTCTATGGCATTTATCTCGGCAATGATGTTGTTTTTTAGTTCTTGGAGGGTAGCTGGTTTGTTGACGTAGACTTTGCTTTTCAAATATCCCCATAAAAAGAAGTCCAAGGGAGTCAAATCTCATGATCTTGGTGGCCATGGCACATTTCCTCTGCGCGAAATCACGCGATCACCGAAGAAGGACTGCAATCGATGGATATTGACGTTGGTTGTACCGTCTTGTTGGAAATAAACATCGTCCATATCCATTCCTTCAAGTTGCGACAAAAAATAGTCCCCTATCATCACGTGATATCGCTCAGAATTGACGGTAACGGCGTCCCCGGCCGCATTTTCGAAAAAGTAAGGTCCGACGATGCCTTTTGACCACAATGCACACCACACCGTCACTTTTTGAGTATGCATCGGCTGCTCTTGATACTCACGGGGATTTTCGTTCGCCCAGATGCGGCAGTTTTGCTTGT
The DNA here is from genome assembly GCA_963669975.1 of Acanthoscelides obtectus. Lineage (NCBI taxonomy): Eukaryota > Metazoa > Arthropoda > Insecta > Coleoptera > Chrysomelidae > Acanthoscelides > Acanthoscelides obtectus. The sequence goes on along the minus strand of CAVLJG010000006.1, from coordinate 107,079,903 downwards.
TTACCGTCCCATTCAAAGTGAAATGCGCTTCGTCGCTGAACATGATTTTTGATGAAAAATTGGCATCAATTTGGCGGTGTTCAAGGAGCCAATCTGAGAACGTTCGGCGTGAAAACTGGTCGGCCCGACGCAGCTCTTGCGTCAATTGGATCTTGTAGGCGTGTACATTCAAATCCTTGTGGCGAATGCGGAGCAAACTGGTTCTCGAAATGCCCAATTCTTGGGATCGACGCGTTGTTGATTGTTTCGGATCGTCTCTCACACTCTCCTTCACAACAGCAATATTTTCCGGTGTGCGAACGCTCCTTGGCCGGCCAGAGCCTGGCAGATTTGCCACAGAACCTGTTGCCTCGAATTTACGCACCAGACGACCGATGGTTGTTTCGTTTGGGCGGTTGTTGCGACCGAAATGTTCACGAAGCGCGCGAAACGTGTTTTTTATTTTTGCACCATTTTTGTAGTGCTCTTGAATAACTTTCATGCTGTCTTTAATCGAATACGACTCCATAGCGATCAATGGCAAACATTCAACTAACAAAATGACATGTCGGTGACAGAAAACAGAGATAGCGTCTATGTCAAATTGACGTTTACTTTCCTGCTTCCCTATTGGACAACCCTTTACAAGGTTTTGTTCGATTATCATCGCAAAATTTTGCTCTGCGAATCCACAACTCTTTACAATTACCAGCTGAATAAAAACAAAAACCTTGGTGCCTAAGAAATAAATCACAGTCATTTTCAGTGCGCTGTTAAAGTTTTTCCAAGTATTTGCTGCTCCATCATGGTACACTATCTCTTTCAACTAGCCCCACAGAAAAAACCTAAGGACGTGAAATCCGGGGAACAAGCAGTCCAAGAAATGGGCCCATTGCGCCCTATCCTACTGTTCTGTGTACTAATATTCTTAGTTTTTAAGATTCCTAATGTTTTACTATTTCTTTTATTATACAACTTTTATATAGGTGAGTGTAATAATAATTCACTTCATCTTTTTAAATGTACATACAAATTTTAGTAATAAAGCACGATTATCTCCTTATTAAGAAATATTAAAGTTTAACTATGTTTAGTGATATACATGTATATGTATGTATGTATGTATATGTGAGATATGCATATTATCCAAACCATGACTTATTTTCCGTAACTGAAAGGAGACAAAACGTAATATGGTATAAGTGTGACTATGCTTAAATTCTAGTTTGTTTATTGGTGGTTACATGGGAAAGGTTCTTGATATACGATCAGGTAATTTTGAATTTCTGCCTTAAGCCAGCTGTTAATATCAGGACCAAATTAAGATCGGACTTGGAGTCAAGGCATCCGAATGAACACATGAGCTTACTAGCTACATGAAAATAATCACTCAAAAAAATGTATTCGTTACGGTCCTGTATTTTCGGGAATTTCCGAGATCATCAGTAACAAGGTATTTCTTGGGGTTTCTGAATTTGTACCTAATATTCTTGAAATATGTTTCATAATGCCCGTTAAAAGTTGTTAATAACTTACATTAGCTTAGATGGATCTTAGACTCTGCTGGCTTATTTTGTACCACCCTGCATAAACTGGCTTCATATTGCGAGAACAAGAGAGACAGAGAGCGACAGAGAGTCGTAACATAAGCGACATAATTAACCCATGGTATGACACCAAGTACAATGGGCGTCTGCTTAAACAAGTAACCCAGATTTAGATATATCGTCCATGCATTTGCATCTGAGTAGATCCCTTTTCGTAGACAAAATGTTGAAGCGTGGATAAAGTTTGAGTTATAGTTGGGATTCGTAGGGTTGTGTTGCTATGCCATTGTATCGGTCTTCGAGAGTTGGGGTTTGTTTTCAATTCGTTTTTTTAAGAGCAAGGGTACAGAATGTTCACTGCAATCACATGACGACAAACAGGGAAGTTGTATTGCACTTTATGATAACGATATTTTTTCAAATAATAATATAGCAGTGTATCATTGTTACTGGTAATAGTTTCACGTTATAGTCTGGGAGTATGTACTAAACAGGCGCCATCTATACAGCGTGTGCTGGAGTCATTTTTAAGGAAGAAGTTCGTACAATGTGCGATATTGCTTAGTTTTCGAGGAGTGAGGTCTTAAATGTTTTTTCACAAAAAGTCGTAATGTTCTGATAAATTGAACTAAGATTCATTAAGGAAAGTGTTTTGTCAAAAGTTTACTTTTCAGGATCTGTGTTTTTTATACCGAAGCAGCCGCACAGACAGAAATTTAGAGAGACATTTTGTTAATACTACTTTTGAGCTGTCTGAGGTTAGTAGAACTGGGAAAAGCTTCGTCTCGTAGATAGCTCCACAATAGGGACAAATGAACAAATGAAATATTTTGGGTGCGTATTAATAAACGCTACCACCACGACACCAACTTGAAAGCCTTTCGTCGCAGGATTAGGTATATTTTGTATCGTAAGTACAAGTTATGACGCAGAAGAAAGGATGCACGTGGAAGAAGAAAATGCTGTATTGTACACTTTTTATTCACTGTAAAATATTTCAAGTTATATTTGTAGTCAGTCTTGTAAAGTAAAAATAGAATTTTTTAAAAACCCGAACGGCCATTTCGGCACATATCTTATATATTTACACCACTACGCATCCCCTACGATGCATGAAGTGTGGTACTTTTACTATACAAATACTCGTAATTTCTATAGCCACAAAAAAGTGATCCACTTCTGGAGCAGGTACTCGGGCCAAAAGTCGCTCACAAGTCTATTAAGGGTGAAAATAGGTCATGAGTACATTTTCTGTTCATAAATATCTACAGGGGTGAAATATTAGGGGTTCGACAGCGCATTTATTTCCAGGACAACTCGTATTGTGTTACGCATAGAATTGGATCGGACTAAATGACGATCAGATTTAAGACCTATTGAAGTGCGTGCAGTGAAACATGGGTATGCTTTAAAAAACAGATAAGAAGCTATCATAGTTATACAATAGAAGTATGTTTATATAACTCTTAACAGCTCTGGCTAGGAAGCAATGGAAATACTTTTTTTCATTACTATACCGCTTTATAGTGGAAAATTGTTATCTGTAATTACATGTGAACGATTCGGTACTTTGGCTGGATAAATTAGAATGTAATCATCAGTTCATGACCTAGAACTAATTCGCAAGTATGTGAGAAAACTTTAATTCAATTTCTGCTGCTTTTAGTATAATTTTTTTTTCACAAAAAGACTGAATTGTGGTCGTCTCTACTTGGACAGAGAATTCACATAAATCTTAATATGTCTGGAATTTAACTTTGATTATATGTTTATTGTAAATGTCTTCTTTATATTTTTTCTAGCGGTTAAACGAATTGATGCTTGACATAATCTCAAAAATCGTATATCATTTTTTTTTCTGTAATCTGTTGCATTTTCTTGATTTTCGCTAATTCAATTATTATTGTTCATATTTCATTTGAGCACTGGATTCAAATAAGGCTTAAGTCCAAAAACACAAAAATCAAATACATACTTCACTAATATATTCCTTAACATTTTCTTCATGTAACTGTTGCATATTTTTCCTATCTCCCCTGACAAGTTGCACTGTTTGCATTCACATATAATAGGGGCATTCTTCCTATTGAAGTGCTCCAAACAGAAACATCCAACGGATATCGCGCAAAATTTTGATGGTTATCCATATAAATGAAACGTAGGTATCGTATAACAAAACATAAACAGACAGTGTGCATTGTATTCCTTCTTTAGATCGTGTGACACTATACACTTAACCCTCTTTTGTTTCCTTAATCGATTTAGTTGACTCCGCACAGTGGCGTACGGAAAAATACACCACCCCTTAGAGTCACTGCATGCGTAATATAAAAATCGTCCGAAGATAACTCAGGATTTTGTTTGTAAATAAAGCATTAACAATAATAATGATAAATTTTTTTATTAATACACATCGGTGAGGTGAAGTTTCGCCAAAGGGCTACTCTTATACTTAACCTCACTGTGTGAGAAAAAATAACAACGGTAAAATCGATACACAAACAAGAAAGTAAAAAGAAAAGCAAGTAGACAAAGTGGAAAGATAAAGTATTTACAATACTGACGACGGCACGGGCCATCTAAGCAGAAAAAAAAAAGATTTAACAAATGCACAGCTTAAACAGTTCACATCACATTACCTTTGAACTATTCGATCAGCTTTTTCTAAACAAGTCACCTGAAAGATGTTATAGCTTTACTGCAAAAATGGGATCTGTAGAATTATATAACCCGACAGCATGGAATGCATTTTTGGAAACGGACTGAGTAGTGGACCGGCATTGCAAAATTTAGGTTACATCTGAGATCAGTGTTTCCTCTTGGTACCAGCTTTTCTAAAATATACGATGACGTTTAAGTGCGAGCTACTTTATGGACAAACATCTCCATAACATAAACAAACAGTGATTCCATCTTCAGCGAATTTAATTTCAACGTATTCTACCTGACAGTAGCCAACTATATACTGGTATTGCGATGTCCAAAAATACGTCTGAAAGATACTAGCGCTATCTTTGGGACAGTAACAAGACACAAGAATGTGATATTCTATTTACCCACAAGTTCCCAATACATGACAAACTATTTGCTGAAAAATCCAACTTGTATGTAAACGTATTTCTTGGGTCTGATAGTCGTTATTACATTGCACAATTCTTGTTTTAACTTCAGCCCTGCTGTAATGTTTTCAATATTGCTGGTGCAAATGAATCAATTAACAGAATGCAAAAACGCAGTGCGATTATAAATGATTTCTGAGAATACGATCGGAATGTTAGCTGAAGTAACAGAATGACATCTCATCTCTTCAACTGGTGGGCAACTCCAAATCCAATAGACAGATAGGTAGGCAAATATGTAGATAGATAGTTTTTTTATTTTCATACATATACAGGTATCATATATCAAGATATGTCTGTGTATGTGACAAAAATTCCAAAAGCCTACACTTTTAACTTAAAACTCCAGCTTTTGATAGTCTATGCTATCATCATCATCAAAGACAAATTTAGAAAATATATAAAAATATAATAAATAATAAAAGACATATCAAGGATACTTTCTTCTAGCTAGTCATTACCATTGCCAACGACCAGATGGGCAAGAAATACAATTGATTGTTAATTCGAAAATTGGCAAACTTTAAGCTTAATAAACCCTTTTGACGGTAATCTCGAGTTTTCGGCACGCTATGGCGCCATCATCAGGAGCTGAAATGCAAATATGAAGCTAGCAACCAATTCAGAAAGGATTTAAATTTTCAGACAACTTACTCGACGGTGAGGTTGCAGCCAAATGGTGTTTTAAAACGAAAGCGTGGACGAGATCACTTGTTGCAAATGTAAAACCAAAAAGACGGACACATTGGTAATGACGGAAATCATAGCTAGGTGTTACCACTGTGTATCAATACATCCCAACAAATTAAAAGGTATCAAACATTTCCAAGTTAAAGAAGTTTCACTTTTTACTAAGTTAAGAAACTTTTAGTTTATTAAGCTTAAAGTTTGCCAATTTTCCAATTAATAATTAATTGTATATATGTATATATACAGGTGTATATACAGGGTGACTTTGAAGTTGAGTCATTAATTTTCTGATAATGATTGTAGAAGGAAGATAAACCAAAATATGTGTGTAAAAATAAAAAAAAAATTAAAAAAAATTTTACCTTGTTTTATAAAGTATCCTCCCGACAAGTATTTCAGTGCGGACCTGTATTTGATCGTGCGGTCTTGGAGCACCGGCATGCCTTCCCCTGTGAGGTCTTAAGTCACCTGATTCACGAGCCCTTTGTACTACATTCAGCATTTTCGTAAACATGTGCAATTTTTTATTCACTATTCACTCACGCGTTACCGACTGACACATCGACTGAATACAACTGAATAAGATTGTACATTGTAGTAAAAACATCGTTTCAAATTCTTTCGCTTTTTTGTTTCCGATGCGATGAACGGATAGGGCGGATTATATCCGTTGTTGCCAAACACGAGCACATAATATTATTATTGAGACAGGGCGGTACTCAAACTTCTAAAGGGCTATAACTTTGTTACTTTAATTTTACCAGAAAAATGTTAAAGGAAAAAACATTTCTTTTGATCAGATCTACTCACTGTTAAAATAAATGACTCAACTTCGAAGTCACCCTGTATATATAACAAAAAAAAAAAATGGGAACATAATGGGCAAAATCCGTAAAAAGAAGAAACGCGGATTCGAGCAGAAAATAGGGTATGTAACCCGAGCGATACGTATTTCTGCTGGTTGGCTTCATCAGGCCCGAAATGAATGCACATATGTAACTACAAAACTAGATACACATGCCCATACATCTGGATACGGGTGTAACCTGAGGAAATGAAGATGGAGAAGAAGAAAAAACGACACACGAAGTCCACAACAAGAGCCAACCTACACATTGTAGTATAAAATGGCTAGAAGACCTCGAATTTTCAAGGCTAATCCACGTTCCTTCTTTTTGCGGATTTTGCCCATTATTTTCCAATTTCTTTTTTTTGTTGTATACCTTTCTCCGCATGATCACTTTCTCTTTGTAGATCCTTTGGGCTTGAAGTACCACAGCAAGTGGCTATAACCGGCCGCGTGGTTGTGGTTAGATGTCGCCTTGAAAATTCGAGGTCTTCTAGCCATTTTATACTACACTGTGTAGGTTGGCTCTTGTTGTGGACTTCGTGTGTGGTCTTTTTTTTTCCTCTCCATCTTCATTTCCTCAGGTTACACCCGTATCGAGATGTATGGGCATGTGTATCTAGTTTTGTAGTTACACATGTGCATTCATTTTTGGCCTCATGAAGCCAACCAGCAGAAATACGTATCGCTCGGGTTACATATCCTATTTTCTGCTCGAATCCGCGTTTCCTCTTTTTGCGGATTTTGCCCATTATTTTCCTATTTTTTTTTTTTGTTATATACCTTTCTCCGCATGATCACTTTCTCTTTATATATATATATATAACTTGAGACGTGGTCATTGTCGTCTAGACCAGTTAAGTGAAAAATTAAAGCTTCCGCCTTTTGTTGGGTACTTCGACAAAATTTAAGCAAAGAGGACTCTTTATACTTTTTTAATTCTCTCTAGCTTTCAATGGACTTTGCCATCATCATCAGGAGCTGCAATTACAATGATAACAGTAGCAACAATAGTGTAAAATGAATTTAAATTGACTCAACTTACAGTAGTATGTGAGGATGTTGCTAATTGTTGTTTACGTATAGGATGAGGGAAACGTCCAGTAACATGGTGAGAGTTGGATAGATGGTACAATGATCAAAATTATATAAAATATGACAAGAACAAGTTAAAAACAGATTAAAAATTATATAAAAAAACATTAGAGCATTACATCGTGAAGCCACTTGATGATTGCACAAAATGGTGGTCATGGAATAATGAGTGAGATGAAACCCTTTGACAGAAGGCCGAAGGTTGTCAATGTCTGTGTTGAAAGATGGAACGAATTGTGGGCGTATGCCAAACGTTGCCAAATCACTTCAGATGATGTGATTTTCAGAATGTTATGTAAGAAATTGTTAAACCGACCAGAGGCAGTTGAATAAACTATATTTTAATTAATGGGAATTTAAATTAACAATTATTAATAAATCGTGAGAAGAGAATTATTATATTATGAGTGGAATGAAATTTACTGGTGGAATCGGCCAAAACACAGATTCTATTTATGGTTGTGAAGAGTCGAAATTTGGGGAGATATGTAAGTTCTCCAATTTTTCGCAATCTATATTTTATCGGGACGCGGTGACCAGCTGCTGTCGATGAGAACAGTCCCTTAATAATCGCTGGCCGTTCGCGATTGCTCACGCTGACGCAAGCACGCCGCTGTCCTGTTAAACAACGCGGCATAATCCAGATCCCAAAACAATTAATCACGCCGTTCAAAAATCAAGTCTGCCCTGCACGTCTGTCGGTCCGAATTCCATGACAAATAGTGTGTCAGAATGAGGGTATGCTATCATCCGTACCCCGGAATGCGTTTCACGCGTTTTTTAGCCCTCACGATCGGGCTTTCCTTCAGAAGCATTGTAAAGTGTCTCATGGCATTCGACATGCCTCGGGGTGACAAAGGCAACGTTCAAGTACCTTGGTTAGAAAAATTATAGCACGATAGCAGTAGGTACAAACTTTAAAAATAGAAATCTTTAATATTACGCGATTCTTATTAGAGGAAGCCAAAACCTCTTTTGTTTTTTATAGTCATGTTAGCTTACTTGAAAAATCAGTTGAAAATGTTCATCTGTTACGGTCGACAAGTATTCAACTTAAAGCTCAAACTTTCCCCTACAGGACTTTAGGCTTGTTTGATTTAATTCATTTGTTATTCAATTGTTATTATTAAATATGGGTTATAGGTCACGTGTACGTCTTTATATTGGCCGGAATATATCCACAGTGAAAAACAACATTTAGTAATTTGTTTGGAATAAGTTCGAAAACAGTTGCAGCAGATGGTAACCTGAGCGGTATCCCAGCAACCTATTATTATTTATTCGTGTTAGGAGGTGTCCAGCAATCGTGACTGAAAAAGATATTTTTATAAGAAATTCCTGTTATTGTACAGCGTGTCAGAAATAGCGTTGAGTCTAGTTTAAATCTAAAGAAGAATTCTATAAAAATATGTCCTTCAGGAATATTTATCTTTGTGAGAAAGGACCATAAGACTTTTTTACAAAGTTCTATATAAATCCAATCCCCGGTTTTTGGAGACATGTTATTAATACCATAATTAAACTCATCGTGGACTGGCAAAATAGATTTCTTACGCATCTAGAAGCTTCAAACAGATAACATTTCAAACGCACTCTAGTATCAAGTCACTCGAACTGGTTGTTTTGTATAATATAACTGGACTATTGTATTTGCATGGTCCTGATGTTTTTTCATGTAGGGTGCTCGAATATGACTATTAATTTTAATGATGGTTGCTTGTTGAATATGAGAGTTCCGGTTTTTTCTCAGCCGTAGTGACTTCATAAAATTGAGGGTAGCGACGTATGCTTGATGTTCATTAATACAATCCCACTTACGGATAACCGAATATTTCAGACTCCTTGGTCTGATATGCATTACCGACAAGAAAACTGCTCGAGATTCCGGAGTTAATATACAGGGTGGCGCATCGAAAACGAAACAGACGCATTTACTGGCAGCTCAGGTTTTTTTTTGAAAAAACGCTCAGACCCGTCGATTTTGTTCTCGAGGGGGACACAAGTTTAGCAAAAAATCACGTTAGCACGTGCAGCCCCCTAAGGGGGGTCGAGTGATACCTTATTTTGAAGGTCTTTCAATTCGCTTTATAATGATATAAAATTAATGTACTTCAGTTCAGTAGTTTAGAAGATTTATTGATTTAAAGCTTAAATAAAACTTATACATCATCATTAGTGAAGATCAATACATTTAGCAGCAAAGTAATTTAAAAATGAAGAATGAACTGACCCGTTAGACAAGTTAATGTTGAAAATGGCCACCATGACTCTTCATGCAATAATAAAGATTTAGCTCAAAACGTTGCCGCGCGTTTTGCAATATTTGAGCAGTAATTTGAAGGCACTCATTCACAATTCTTTGTCGCAGGCCTTCTAATGATTTTGGCTGAGTAACATAGATTTTGCTTTTTAAATGACCCCACATAAAGAAATCCAAAGGTGATAAGTCTGGCGATCTTGGGGGCCATTCAATGGCACCTCCTCTTTCAATCCATCGATCTGGAAACGTCTGATCTAAATATTGTGGAACACGTAATGCGTAATGTGGTGGGGCACCATCCTGTTGGAACATCAACCTACCGCCGATCATACTGATTTTCAATTATGGCTGTTAATGCAGGATCTATGGCGTCTGCCAGTAATTCCAAATACATGTCACCAGTCAAATTTCCAGGTAAGAAAAAAGGACCAACTAAATGATCGCCAAAATACCAGCCCAAACATTTAATTTTTGTGGCTGCTGTGTATGAACCTCATGATAAATTCTGGGATTAGAATCTGACCAATATCGGCAGTTATGACGATTTACTACGCCATTTAAGAAAAAGGAACATTCGTCGGAATAGCAAGTGTTGAATAGAAACTGTTCATCGTTTAATTTTTTCCACAAAGGAGAAGACAATTTATTTTAAGTTTCATAGTTATCTCTGTGGAAACATCAAGATACTGTTTTTTTTTCAATTTACCAAATATAATTCACAGATTATTGTGTGAACTTTCTTCTTCAAATTCCTATCTTTATACGCGCATTCAAATAAACTGAAATGGCCTGCGATCTGAAAATACCAAATTATAGCCGCCTTATCCACCTCCAAAGTATTGAGCAATACCACATTTATGTTAATATCTTTCCAATACATTTTCTTAATCGAAATAACACCAATATATTACCTACCGCGTAGATATCGACGATTATTCATCTAAATTACATATAGATATATCGAAAATTTTCTCTTTCGCCTTTCCTGTAAGTTTTAAATTACATAATGATACCGAATTATCGTTATCATTCGACTAATTCTCTTTCTGTGTCACCAGTTAATTTCCGAGTTTATTTCTGTAGCGGTATCGTGTATCCGCATGTATCTCTATTCGAAAAATATTTGATTGAATTATTTACAAGTACATCGGCTTGACGGTTGTATATTCGGAGAATTTCGATAGCATGTTGTCCCTAATGCGTTTTCAGATTTCTCGAAGAAGAAAAGATATTTCAAGTTTCAGGGAGAAGGTTTCGGCGTATCGAGACGCTTATTCTTTTAGTTTTACACGTTCACACCAGTGTTATGACGATAGATGATAAGGTTCTTTAAGGTTCTTGCATCAAATGTTGCTAGGTAACGCATGTGCTGTTCGCAAAACGCATTTGGTAAATACAAAAATTACTCAAAATAACGCGAAACTGTTGATAACTATACTAAGTGACATATAAATCCGAACACCCAGTTTAAATGGTTTTATTTTAATAAAAGTTGGTGAATGTATTTATCTTACTGTAAATAACAAATGAACAAATTTTCAGCCTTATCAGTTGGACATTCCTGTTCTTATACTGCTTTTTTTTTAATTCACTAACGCTCTAAAAATGAATATTTCAGCCGCAGTAAAGAATCAACGTTGGCAGATTTTGGGTCTTGACATCCTTTACGATCGGTTACGATGCCTAGAGTACCGAGACCTGTACGATTTCGTCAACTTAGTGAGTCTGATAAGGGCCGTATAGTGGGACTTCGGGAAGCTGGACTTTCTTTTCGGGCAATTGCAGTTAGAGTGCAAAGAAGTGTAGACACTGTGGTTAGGTGTTGTCAGGCATGGCTTCGAGAAGGCCGTACGCAAAGAGCAAGGGGCACTGGACGCCGCCGTAGAACAACAGACCGTGAAGATCGCCGCCCAAGATTATTGGCCTTAAGGGACCGTTTCTCCACTACCAGGTCCATTGCAAACGAATGGTTTGCAGAACACGGAAGACCTATTGGCATGCGAAGTGTTTACCGACGAATGAGAAGTTTTGGCTTAGTGACGAGTCTCGATTTTGTTTAGGCATGCACAATGGTCGTGCCAGGGTTAGAAGGCGACGTGGTGAAAGGAGGAATCCACAGTTTTTTGTTGAAAGACATGTTCATCACACTGTTGGAGTTATGGTTTGGGGTGCTATAGCTTATGGTTCCAGGTCACCTTTAATCTTCATCAGAGGTAACATGAACGCGCAGCGTTATATCCACGAAGTTCTAGAACCCCATCTTTTACCCTATCTTGACACCCTGGCAGATCCAACTTTCCAACAAGATATTGCCCGACCACATGTTGCAAGAGTCACAATAGACTTCTTTCAACATGATGATGTCACATTGTTACCATGGCCACCAAGATCTCCCGACTTATCCCCAATTGAGCACGTGTGGGATATGATGGGTAGGAGATTGCTCAATTTGCAACGTCCTCCTCAGACTCTACAAGCACTTCTAAAGGAGTTGGTGGTTGCCTGGAATGAGATACCACAGGAGGACATTGACCACCTGATCAGAAGCATGCCTAGGCGCGTTGGAGAATGCGTAGCACATCAGGGTGCATCCACACATTATTAAAGGTCAAAGGGCTTTAAAGCAGTGCAATCATTTTGAAATTTTTATCATTTACTTATTATGCTTCATTAAGTACTTATACAAAATTTTATTAAAATAAAACCATTTAAACTGGGTGTTCGGATTTATATGTCACTTAGTATATTAACAATTTGAGGATTATTTATAGTTTGATTAGGTATTTATTTTCTTGTATTCCACTTCTATTAATTGTCTTTTTCGTACATACCCATGGTAAATGTGCATTTGTTATTAGCATTATTAACTTACCTTTTAGCAATATTTTCAAAAAGGGTGATTTTATTCTGATGAATGAAAAAGAATTGCAGGAAAATTAGTTTAAAAAATAAAAATTTATATAAAACTTTCTTTGGCCTAAATTTTAGGTTAGTAACAAGATATCGAGATGCGGTGTTCGCGAGTATGTTTAAACATCATTTAGCTACTTTTACCATAAAAAATCATACCAATGCATTTATTTTTTTTTAAAATTAACCATTTCTGTCGGAAAATTGACGCCTTGATGTTCGAAATGGCTTTGTTGGTACCCTAGGCTAGATATATGTTTTGACAGCTGACCTTGTTATTCTTGTCACCTGGATTGTGGTGTTGCCAGCTCATCGGACGCTTTTGCTACCTTTGCGATTATAAAATTATATGTTTGTAGGAACCTATAATAAAATTGTATAACAATTTTTTTCATTTATTGTTTTACCAAATTCATCCTAAAATAGTTCAGTTCTTTGTTAAATACACTATTTTTACTGTAATTTAAATATCAAAATGATATGTTTGTAGGAACCTATAATAAATTTGTATACCTATATTTTTCATTTGTTGTTTTACCATATTCATCCTGGACTAGTTGAGTTCTTTGTTAAATACACTATTTTTACTATAATTTAAATATCAAAATTATATGTTTGTAGGAACCTATAATAAATTTGCATAACAATATTTTTCATTTATTGTTTTACCATATTCATCCTGATATAGTTGAGTTCTTTGTTAAATACACTATTTTAACTGTAATTTAAATATCAAAATTATATATGTTCGTAGGACCCTATAATGAATTTGTATATCAATATTTTTCATTTATTGTTTTAACTTAAATATAATTATAACAAAGCTACCGCGAAGGCAAAAGATTAAATAGTCCCAAAAAATCGGGGCTTTATGTCATTTGTTTGTCTATCATTTGTTCGCCAATTCATATTTTAAAAATGATTCAAGAGAATTGGAGAATATTTGTTTTTGATCTCCAACCATTCTGCAGAGGTGTGGGGTATTATTTAAAAAAAAAATGCTTGTGAGGATCGGATGTTTATTTCTTTGTATATATAGAATGGACAGACAAATGTTAGGATACTCATCCTTGATGAAGTGTTTCCTGCGATTTTGCATGGTCGTGGAGTCCCATATTCAACTCTTTTAAGAAAAGATATTTATAGGCTCCAAAGCGCCGCTTTAATACATTGAGAGGATTCATAATGTGTTTAAAATGACCAACAAATATCAAGAACTAGTTTTATCCCTAAAAACTCAGTTTCGGCAATTTTGGAGACATTTGACTAGAAATTTGGAATCAGCGTGGACCGATCTTTTCTTCGGAAAAAAATTTTGTATCTCTAGATGCAAAACGTTACTTGGCAAGGTGATTAAGTATATACATACCTATTAACCACACTTGGCTACAAATCAGTTACAAAAAGCGACGATCTTTCGGCAAGAAATATGCAAAATGATAATGCTGTTTATCAAATGCTTATAATTCTGCCACAAAGTCCAAAAAACACCTCTAAAGGTAAAATGTCTTCAAATTGATTAACAAAAAGAATATTTTCGCAATCATAAATCGTGAAATCGATAGAACTGAATATTTACTTAAATTTGTATCGAAGAGTGCCAAATATGTCACCAACAGAAACAATACTTCCCAGCGTTTTTTCTTTTGTATGAACAAGTAGCGAAAACTGCCCACCAAAGCTAAAACGTAATATCATACCACATGTTCTGGGTTTAAATGCTTATTCTCACGACTTTCTTATTTCCTTTCAAAGGAAGATACCGAACCCGAAGATAAAATACTGAGTCCCTACGTACAAAACATCTGCTCATCGTTTAGTTCTAACTACCAGCATTCAGCATCATTTGACATGGTTAATGATCTTCTTCGAGAATCTATTAAGGTGCAAAACACAAAATAGGCCTTGTTAAACGTGAAAGGAACGCAGTTGGCCTACCGAAACGAAACTAGAATAGTGTAAGTAGAAATAAAAACAACCGTTTCTGAAGAATATTTCCTATCCATAGAGCTAATGGAAGAGAACTTAGAGGGCAAATTTCTTTAGCATGCTAGGAAAGGGAGAAATCTCCATCACCTGCAAGTCTAGTCAACTTCCGTCCAAGAAGTTGAGTTTTATTTCCTTTTATATAAAGCACTCTTAGAGACGATAAATTATCATTTGACGAGCCCCAGACGTTTTTTTTATTCTGATAACGCTGGAAACATCAAACTTTATAGATGCAATAAAATTTCAATCTCGCCATGTAAAATGACCCAATGAAATTTTTAGAGCGTTGTAAGGGTTTGTTAATTTTGATGCAATAAAATTTTAACTTAACTGCCGTATTGATGCTACAAAAATTAATACCCATCAAAACCTCCCGAGATCTGGTGGACTAATTTTATGGCCGTTTCCGTAATTTAATTTGACCGTTTGGTATCAGATCCACGGTAGGTAAGAACCAGAGTAGTCTGGGCTCTTATACATATAAATAAAATTTTGGTTAGGACTTTCATACTCATTACATCTTTATTTTACTGATTGGCAGGTTCAGAAGAAGGGTTAATAAACTGGTGTGAGGTAGATCGAAAAATCATTTTATGATTGATTTTTTTGACTTCGGTCACAAACTCATGTGTCTTTGAAAGGTAACTTGATCAAGAGTTTCTCAGATAAGCTTGAATCTCACAGCGTAGGGTTGAGAATCGATTTGGCTAAAAATTTTACAGTCATACAATTTTTGAAGAGATATTGAGTCAAAAAAGAAAACAAATCGATTGATATAACTTCTAGTTTCAGCTTAACTATGACTGCGAATTAAAATCTTAGTTCAAAACTGACTTTTTTGATGGTTTTAGTTATAAATGCAACAAAAATTACTCGCCTATTTCATGTAGCATTAGTTTATTATACTAAGTGACATATAAATCCGAACACCCAGTTTAAATGGTTTTACTTTAATAATAGTTGGTGAATGTATTTATCTTACTGTAAATAACAAGTGAAAAAATTTTCAGTCTTATCAGTTGGACATTCCGGTTTTTATACTGCTTTTTTTTAATTCACTAACGCTCTAAAAATGAATATTTCAGCCGCAGTAAAGAATCAACGTTGGCGGATTTTGGTTTTTGACATCCTTTACGATCGGTTACGATGCCTAGAGTACGGAGACCTGTACGATTTCGTCAACTTAGTGAGTTTGATAGGGGCCGTATAGTGGGACTTCGGGAAGCTGGACTTTCTTTTCGGGCAATTGCAGTTAGAGTGCAAAGAAGTGTAGTCACTGTGGTTAGGTGTTGTCAGGCAAGGCTTCGAGAAGGCCGTACGCAAAGAGCAAGGGGCACTCGACGCCGCCGTAGAACAACAGACCGTGAAGATCGCCGCCTAAGATTATTGGCCTTAAAGGACCGTTTCTCCACTACCAGGTCCATTGCAAATGAATGGTTTGCAGAACACGGAAGACCTATTGGCATGCGAAGTGTTTACCGACGAATGAGAAGTTTTGGCTTGTTTTCATACCGGCCACACTGGATCCTCCCTTTAACTCGAGAACACCGACGTAATCGCCTTAAGTGGTGCAGACAACGGTCACTCTGGGATCAGGAATGGAACAGTATCGTCTTTAGTGACGAGTCTCCGACCACATGTTGCAAGAGTCACAATAGACTTCTTTCAACATAATGATGTCACATTGTTACCATGGCCACCAAGTTCTCCCGACTTATCCCCAATTGAGCACGTGTGGTATATGATGAGTAGGAGATTGCTCAATTTGCAACGTCCTCCTCAGACTCTAGAAGCACTTCGAGAGGAGTTGGTGGTTGCCTGGAATGAGATACCACAGGAGGACATTGACCACCTGATCAGAAGCATGCCTAGGCGCGTTGGAGAATGCGTAGCACATCAGGGTGCATCCACACATTATTAAAGGTCAATGGGCGTTAAAGCAGTGCAATCATTTTGAAATATTTATCATTTACTTATTATGCTTCATTAAGTACTTATACAAAATTTTATTAAAATAAAACCATTTAAACTGGGTGTTCGGATTTATATGTCACTTAGTATATATCAAATAACTACTCTGAGCCCGCTCGCGTGGAAGTAGCGTAAAGTCATACGTCTTGCATGGGGTAGAAGGAGATTAGTTTCAGGAAAGAAATGCAATAGTTTCCTTGGTAATAGATAATTGAAGACATAAGTGGATAAAGGTGTCATGTAACATTTTTTTTAATTTTTTTTTGCATTAAAGTAAGCTTAAAGAGTGATTCTTTCATTCTGTGATTACTTTGTTGCAAAAACAAGCCATGTGAAATATTAATAATTTAATTTGAACTGACCCTCATGTCTATAAAGGTCATCATCAGTTGTGCGGTTCTTCAATATTCTTCTTTTTCAGCTATCCGCTGATTCACAACATTCCATGAAAGAGCAACAGTTGACCATAAAATAATATGTATTCATACCGTTGGAAAGGAATTTGTTTGGCTTTCCATTTATGCACTGAAAAATGGAGCCTCCCGTTTGAAAAAATCATCTTGCCCTTGAAACGACCTTCCACGTGAATATCAACGTCACGTCCAATGCGCCATTCGATTTCCTAAAAATGTTGTATTTCTTTCTAATACCCTTAGTTTCCGAGATATTTGGGTGTGTCCATACTTTTGAGACATCCTGTAGATTGTACTCGGAGTGAAACAAAACACCAAACATATCTAAGTCAAGACGACAATGACGAGAAAACGAATGTCGAAATATAGAAAATGCGCGATGCAAATGCCCCATTTATATAACTTTATTCATTTTGGTCGGACCAGCGAGTGAGCGCTTCCTTTTTTTTTTTTTTTTGTGAGGGGGGAATGCATTTACGCACCATACCATAGCCCGAGCTACGGCGTGTGTGGGACTCCAGGGTCTTGAGGAGATCACCTAATACCCACTAAACCCTAAACCTCCGCGTGGCCCGACTCATCAGCGTCTCGGTAGGCCATGTGTTGTGCGTGACCTGCGGTCTGCTACAACGTCTCCTCATGTGTTTCAGTCTCTGGGAACGCCGGGTTGGTTCCCTTTACCTCGCACATTCTATCGATGTCGTTAAGCGATCATCGATAGAGGGTCTGCTAGGTTCTCTTGAAATTCTTGTTTTCGAAAAATCAAGAGTTTCAAGTCCTCTTACCAATATGTTGTTCCTGATCCTGGTCCTGAAGGGTCCTGGTCCTGGTGGGTCCTGGTCGTGGTGGGTCCTGGTCCTGGTTGGTCCTGGTCCCGGTGGGTCCTGGTCCCGGTGGTTCCTGGCCCTCTGCATCCAAGCCGTGGGGGGGGGGAGCAACCGCGGGTTCTCCTAGTCTCCTAGTCAAGGTTCCAGTTAGCGGGTGCCAACTGGGACCTTGGTCTAGGGTAACTGGTTCTGCGGTTGCGAGGCCTCTCATCCGGATCGTAGTCCATGAGGAATCGGAGCTGCTCGTTCGGGTGGTCCTGAGCTTTCTCGAAGGTCTTCTCCGCTTTTTTCCTCATGTACTCGTGGATGGTGTCCCAATGCAGGTCTCTACGCAAGGTTGAGTTTCTTACGTAGGATGGTGCACTGGTGGCGATCCGGAGTAGCTTCATCTCTAGAGCAGCAAGTCGCTTTCGGTAGCTGGGGGCAGCGTACCCCCAGACCGCGGAGGCGTAAGCGTAAGCGACCTGAGGTCTGGCGATGGCCTTGATCAGCCGTAGCTTGGTCGCTAGCGGCATCCGGCTGTGTCTACCCAGTAATGGGTAGAGTTGAGCCATGGCTGCTCTGGTCTTTGCGATGACAGCTTCTATGTGGGCTTTCCAGGTGAGGGACTTGTCAAATACGATCCCCAGATATTTGACTTTGTCGCTCCACTGGATATCTTCGTCGAAGATGGATGCTTCGAGAGGTATTGCAATCCTTCTTCGTTGTATGAAGATTGCCTGCGTCTTCTGGACGTTGATGCGGATTTTCCATTTCACGCACCAGTCCTGGATGTGGTCCAGTTCATCCTGTAGTCTCCTACGGATGATCTCGGGTCGTCTATGCTTGACGGCTATAGCAGTGTCGTCTGCATATAGGGCCAGCATTGTGTCAGCTGTCTTCGGCACATCGTGAGTATAGATGTTGTAGAGCAGGGGGGCTAAGGCTGACCCCTGGGGCACGCCTGCTTCCAGCTGTCGTCTTGTTGAATGGCATGTACCAATCTTCACCGTGAACCATCTTTGTGTTAGATGAGTGAGCGCTTCCGCGTCACATCCTATTTATATATCCTTGCTCGCTTCGGTCGGACCAGCGACTGAGCGCTTCTGCTCCAGATACCTCATGTCCAATTCCATTAAGAAGTTTGCGCTGTAGACCGTGAAATACTCGTACATATTTCAAAGTTAGTTTTTCGGATAAAAATTATCATCTGTGCTATTCCAGACAATAATATATTTCTGTACCAAATTTCGTCAAGATCGGTTCAGCCATTTTATCGTGATCCAGTAACAAGCATACACTGTTTCTCATTTATATTAGTGGGGAAATGATTTTTTTAATTTAAACGTTGTGTGATCGAATGCGTTACATTGCTAAACAAAAATTGAAAAATGCAAACGACTTAATTTACTTGATCCATTATTTTACTTACAAATATTTTCTCATGCCGCAAACTTCAATATAACCGTCCAAGATACTCTCTAATGAAATTATACAACAGGAACTAGCACCAACTGAAACACCTTTTTTTGCTTGCTAAATAAGTGTCATCACTGATGAAATATAAGCCTAATGAATAACCGGCGAATAAAGAGAAGGACATACCGAGCTCGGTCAAAGTCACCCTTAGGGTGAATCCGTCCCTTGTTGTGCGACTTTTTCCACTTCAGCGCCCACACTTAATGGACTTTATCGTGTGTTGTTTGCCTCTGCATTGTCCCGATCCGAGTCCCTTAGATCTAGTTCATGGCATGCGGCTTGTCGTTGGTGTTTGCGAGCATCGGGCCACCACTTAGGCCAGATTTATGCGCTATTGACAGCCCATTGTGTTTTATCAACATTCGGATATCGATAATTTATTGGCCGGGCTGATGATGCGACAAAGACGGTGTGAAAATCGATGAAAGGAACTGGCATCTGTTTCGAGCACGGAACAGATCGCTGTTCGCTACGGTTCATCATATAGTCGTTTTAGTGGAGTTTACCCTCCGTTGTGGAAACGGTTTTTACAGGAACACAAACAACGACATTCACGATGACACATAGTTAAATGTGCAGTCACTATAGAAGTATCTCCACATTGCTACGGCGAAAGAAGACAACGACACGAGACGATGTAAAGAAATCAACTTTGCGGAAAGTTAGATGAAGTACAATCCGCAATACAGGAATATCAGCAGAAATAGAACGATTGATAACCCTAGCGACGAATGTTTCCGATTATTGCCTTCACACGAATGTGCATCGAAAATACTGGAATCAAAACATACTTTTTCACTTTCAATTCTTTATTTACTGCTAAATACACAGTGCGTGTTTGCAGAAGTCAAGGGAGGCCGCAGTAGTAGACTCTTCGGTCTCCTGATCACTCGCAGTGCGCTGTGCGGGTTCGAGTCCCGTCCCAGGAGAAATTTTGCTCTTGGCTATGGATGTTGAGATTGTCCGTAGGTGGTAGACGGTCTCTGACTGTCGAACGTGGAGGTACCACCCGGCGGATCTCGTAGGCGGAGCCAGAATGTGTGCGTTCCCCCTTTCCCCTGTATCCCGTTATAGCCCTACGGTACCCAATGGGTGTTTAGGCCTTAGGCCTTCGTGGTAGTTGGAGTATAAAAAAAACCAAAGACAATGATGACATGCATCAGCAATAAAATAAAAAAAAACAATAATAAACACATACGGAGTGTAATTTAATTAAAACGGCAGTGGTCGAGAATATCGAAAAATCTGTGTAAGAACATTATTATTTTTAAAAATTTGTAAGCTTTTACTATTTATTTCATTATGCAATTTTTGTATAGGTGATTTTTGGAATATCAACTTAGATCGTGTTCTGTGCCGTTGGCGTCTGTCTTGTCATACTCTCATACCGTCATACGTGTCATAATGACAGCTTGCCATTTGGAATTAAATTTTATAGAAGAACCGAAATTCGAAGCCCTTCGTTTTGAAAAAGCGGCATGGTTTAACTTTTCGGATTCATAGTGCTAGAGTATGAACATATTTAATCTAAAAAAACGCTCGTGACATATGCGTTAACTCCAAGCAATCACGGTACGAATGTTGTAATCCCTGCGACAACCAGTATAATTTACAACTTGTGTGTTTTTTACACTGATGATGGTACATTGTTAGGAAAATGATTGAGTTTCTGAAAGTGTAAATGCCATTAGAGTAGAATAAATTTGCATTAGATTTATGCGGTTGCATACAGCATAACACAAAAGTTTTAGCTACCAACTGTTTACTATGAACTTGTTTGTTTCAGGTACCATTTTGGTGCATTTTTCATTTCTCAAATTGAATAATGACTTCCAGATATTGCCAAGAAGATTAAAGAACTAAAAATGTGACCACCGTTGAACATCTTATTTTGCGGATCCCCAATCAATCTCAATCTGACCTCCTTCATTGTTGACATTGTTCACCACCGCAGTCATTATTTGAGATATAGAGGAACACTGTTGAAGGACGCTTACAGGCAGATAACATATCTTATTACTCATTTTTTCATCCGAAAACTTCTCAGTTTAAGTTTTGCATATAGAAACATAGTAGGCCGCGCGGATCGAACGTCAATACTGAATCCTAATCTCACTCTTTAGTAAACTTAAATTCAAAGTTTCACAACAATACGTGCAGTGTTCTCACTACAGTGAATTTTTAAGTGTCACCAAGTCATTAGAAAAATGGAACTCAACCGAGAACATTTTCGCGCCATAACTTATTACAACTTTCAGAGAAAATTATCGCAACAAGAATGCCTTGCTGAGTTACTGTCTGTTTTCGGCAACGAAGCGCCACATCAGTCGACAATTTCCCGTTGGTATGGAGAATTCAAACGTGGACGGGTGAGTCTCAGCGACGATTCCAGGGTGGGTGCACCAAAAACGGCAGTCACCCAGGAAAACGTCGATGCTGTGCGCAAACTCATCATTGAAGATAGACATGTGACATATCGCTACATTGAGGCGTCCTTGAAGATCTCAAAGACCTCAATTCAAAAAATTTTACATGAAGAATTATGAGTAAGAAAATTAGTTTCTCGTTGGATACCCAATCAGAAAATAAACGACAGTCGGCTGTTAGGGTGTTCCAAGTTGAAGAAAAGCCAACAAAAGTCATCCGTCAAAAGCGGGTCATATTGCAACAATTCCTCTTAATGAGCTCGCACACAGCCCAAAAAACAAGGCAGTATTTAACGCAAGAAAACGTGGAATTATTGGGCCATTTTCCATATAGTCCCGATCTAAGTCCTAACGATTTCTTTACTTTCCCGAAAATTAAAAACAAACTGCTTGGTCAAAGGTTCCAGTCACCAGAAGACGCTTACAAATGATCTCATCAAGCCACCCATTTCAAAGAACTTCATTGGATCGCCGTGTCAAACAATAGAATGTGAACTGGTGCTTTCAGTATAGGTTGTAAAATGCAGTATTTTATGATATAGGTTTGGTTTGGTTTGGTTTGGGTCATGAATTGTTTGAGCATGGTTAGTGTAACAGCGGTCCTTAACAGAGTACTCCGTGGGCATCAAATCTCAGCTGTGCGAGCTCTCTAAAGCGTTCCCCGTTTACCGTCACGATGTTACCATCTTCATCTTGAAAATAGTAGGGACCAATATAATCCCAACATTCCAAAAGCAACACCAGTATCTGCGACTACAGGAATCCTCCTAATTAAGTTATTCCTTGAACGAGTCAACCTACTTGACATCATTTTAATGCAGCTTGATAGGGTGTTTCACTCTCCTGCATAGATCACATTTTGCAGACGCTCTCACTAAGGCCCGTATCGTCAGTCGTCCCTACAATAATTGTAGGGCGCGTTGATGGCCTCCTTGATTGTCATAGTTTTATACTTCTCCGTGTCAACGCTCTCTTTTGAGGTTATGCCACACACATCTATTTGTATCAAGTTGTGCTTGCTTTTGAGTTATATCATGTTTTATCAGCCTGAAATTCCCTACAATTTAAAAGGAAAACATATCTTCACAATAGGAGAGCGCTGACGCTGACACGGGACGAGTGTAATCTAGAAATTTTTGAAGGAGAGAAAAGAGTATGACAATCTAGGAGGCCATAAACGCGCCCTACAATTGTAGGGACGACTGACGATACGGGCCTAAATGTATCCCAATTTGCCCAATCAGGTTATTTCCTAGAGTGAGTCAACCTTCTTGATGTCATTTCGATGTTGGAAAGGGGGGTGTTTCACGCGGAAGAGTGGACCAGATTTTACAGATGCTCACGAAACGTACTCTAATCCGCTGAATATTGTGATCCCCGAACGAGTCAACCTACTTGACGCCGGGTCGGTTCCGGGGTCGGTTCCGGGGTCGGTTCCGGGTCGGTTCCGTGTCGGTTCCGGGTTCGGTTCCGGGGTCGGTTCCGGGGTCGGTTCCGGGTCGGTTCCGGGCCGGTTCCGGGTCGGTTCCGGGTTGACGCATTCAAAAATGCCGTTTTGGATCTGCCAGCAAACGAGTGGAATAAGTGCTTCGAAAATTGGTTCGAGCGCATGCAGATGTGTATTAATCTTCGCGGAGAATACTTCGAAAAACAATAAACAAACTACCGTGTTGTTTTATTTCCATATGCAAAACTTAAAAGACATCCCTCGTATTCGCTAACCGGTGCCTACTTTTGGACAGGCGTGTATATCATGGATGAGTAAGATCTCGGCGAATTAGAATTTTGCAATAATAGGGAAACGTGCCGAATACTAATTGGACTTAAAGCAGAGGAAAGTGTTTGAGAAAAATGGTAGAGAATGAATCATGTCAATGTTTTAAATGAGTTTATTCGTATCGGTGTGGAGTAACCTTCACGTCTTCGTATCCTCTAAACAATCTATCCATTTTATAATTGAATGCGCTTGAGAATGATAATGATCAGACAACTGATCTTACATTTTCAATTCGAACTTTATAATAAATGCATCTTGAGTAAAGAATTAGAAATGATATGGGAAGCAAGGGTACTGGTTATAGGTACAAAAAATTCGTTGGGCAAATGTTCTGAATTACGAAAGTTTCTATGTGCTACTTTCTGCGTTCGGTTCCAAAAGTATCTAAGAAATGTGCTTTAAAAAGAACACTTTGACGCCCTCTAACGGACAAACGAAGGACTTTTGCACAGAGGTAAATTGTGTCCAATCGACGACTTATATTGAGCCAAGGGAATAAACTTTAGTAAATGCTTGTACTAGGGCATGTGTAGGTAAATATACTAAGTGACATATAAATCCGAACACCCAGTTTAAATGGTTTTATTTTAATAAAAGTTGGTGAATGTATTTATCTTACTGTAAATAACAAGTGAAAAAATTTTCAGCCTTATCAGTTGGACATTCCGGTTTTTATACTTCTTTTTTTTAATTCACTAACGCTCTAAAAATGAATATTTCAGCCGCAGTAAAGAATCAACGTTGGCGGATTTTGGTTCTTGACATCCTTTACGATCGGTTACGATGCCTAGAGTACGGAGACCTGTACGATTTCGTCAACTTAGTGAGTTTGATAGGGGCCGTATAGTGGGACTTCGGGAAGCTGGACTTTCTTTTCGGGCAATTGCAGTTAGAGTGCAAAGAAGTGTAGACACTGTGGTTAGGTGTTGTCAGGCATGGCTTCGAGAAGGCCGTACGCAAAGAGCAAAGGGCACTGGACGCCGCCGTAGAACAACAGACCGTGAAGATCGCCTTAAGAGACCGTTTCTCCACCACCAGGTCCATTGCAAATGAATGGTTTGCAAAACAGGGAAGACCTATTGGCATGCGAAGTGTTTACCGACGAATGAGAAGTTTTGGCTTGTTTTCATACCGGCCACACTGGGTCCTCCCTGTAACTCGAGAACAACGACGTAATCGCCTTGAGTGGTGCAGACAACGGTCACTCTGGGAACAGGAATGGAACAGTATTGTCTTTAGTGACGAGTCTCGATTTTGTTTAGGCATGCACGATGGTCGTGCCAGGGTTAGAAGGCGACGTGGTGAAAGGAGGAATCCACAGTTTTTTGTTGAAAGACATGTTCATCACACTGTTGGAGTTATGGTTTGGGGTGCTATAGCTTATGGTTCCAGGACACCTTTATTTTGATCAGAGGTAACATGAACGCGCAGCGTTATATCCACGAAGTTCTAGAAGTCCATCTTTTACCCTATCTTGACACCCTGGCAGATCCAACTTTCCAACAAGATAATGCCCGACCACATGTTGCAAGAGTCACAATAGACTTCTTTCAACATAATGATGTCACATTGTTACCATGGCCACTAAGATCTCCCGACTTATCCCCAATTGAGCACGTGTGGGATATGATGGGTAGGAGATTGCTCAATTTGCAACGTCCTCCTTAGACTCTAGAAGCACATCGAGAGGAGTTGGTGGTTACCTGGAATGAGTTACCACAGGAAGACATTGACCACCTGATCAGAAGCATGCCTAGGCGCGTTGTAGAATGCGTAGCACATCAGGGTTCATCCACACATTATTAAAGGTCAAAGGGCTTTAAAGTAGTGCAATCATTTTGAAATTTTTATCATT
This sequence comes from Acanthoscelides obtectus, assembly GCA_963669975.1. Lineage (NCBI taxonomy): Eukaryota > Metazoa > Arthropoda > Insecta > Coleoptera > Chrysomelidae > Acanthoscelides > Acanthoscelides obtectus. The sequence continues at coordinate 107,054,740 of CAVLJG010000006.1, read as the reverse complement.
TACTTATTATGCTACATTAAGTACTTATACAAAATTTTATTAAAATAAAACCATTTAAACTGGGTGTTCGGATTTATATGTCACTTAGTATAAAAGACACAGTCCACCAGTTTACATTTTCATTCAAATTCAATTTTCAGGTTCCTGTAATCGCTGATGCAGCAATGCTACATTTACGACTAAACTATCGTGTTCTGTATCCAAGCAAAATTGCGGTTTAACTACAACTTTCAATTTAACCGATACGTGGAAGTCTAGTTAAAGTTAAATATTGTTTAGGGAAAACCTGACATGGAAAAACGCTTTTTGAAGTTAGAATTCCGGTTAGCAGTGTATCAGCAATTAAAATGTGTCTGAAAAACTAGACCTAAGATACGTTGAATATAAGAAATTCGGTGCTGATTAGATCATAAGTAATAATAATTTCAAATGCCGATAAAGTCCAACACATATCTGCGAAACAATAAAGTAATAAAGTGCAAGTAAGTGAATGGATCCGCGTGTGACTTTAAATGAGAAAAAGGTAAATAGACACATCCGTGAACGCCTAACAGTGAATTGTTATTTAATAGATATATGCCTTTTAATAATCAATTTAAATGGATACGTTCGCCTTTCTACCAATTAGAAAAGCTGTAAGTTAACTCATTGCAGTATAATATATGCTACAAATTTATGTATAGTTGGGCATTCTAAAAGGCTAGATGTGCTTTTGATACCTTAAGGCCCGATTCTACAATCCGGGTAGCAAAAAATGTATCTAGTGATTTCTTCTGAGATTTCCCTCAAACTAACAAAAATGATACGATTTGTGTGATAAAGGCATATGATCTAATTGGACAAATTTGCTCTCTAACAGCACATTTTGGTGTTAGGTCTTTTTAGCTATGTAGAGTTTCTTTAGTTAATGTGAAAATTATGCATGCTCATATTACGCAAGTTGCATAATTTTTCACTAATTTGAGAGGTATTTTAAAAGAAATTAGACCCTGACTAACAAGATCCATCCCGTTTCAATGCATGTCCTAGCTCTACCAAAGAACCGCTAACTTCTGCTGGTCGTAATTCAGATCACGAACAAACCTCATGGATCGTCCAGCTGCCGGGAAAAGGCTAGGCTCTTTCTTTACGGCTAAAATGTATCTGACTCCAAATAAACTCCTTTTTCTGTAGAAGGTCTAACTTCGAGTACTGTTCACATATTTGGGTGCTTGCGCCCCAACTACATTATCTATGCCCGATGCTGTTCAGAAGTGGGATCGATACCTCTTCAATAACGGACAGTCTCGGGACCCTTTTGCACCGACGGGACCTCGACTACCTGGCTCTCATCTACCGCTTTGTCAACAGGTTTGCGAATACTAGATATGAAAAAATAGACGGTTGAACAAAGCATCTTTGATTAAACCTTAGGTTTTAGTATTTGCAGCTCTCTCCGGGAGATAACGTATCTTGCAATATTATCTATGCAATCATTTTTTTACCAGCCTGATCACGCCATATCAGGACACGGCTCATCTAATGCATACTAGCGCCGTATATAGACTTTTGAAAAAATCGTCGTCGCGAACGTGTCTAGCTGTTCTGTTAACAGAAAATGACGGTTGTGAGAGAAAAACCTGCGAAATTGCGCAACGCGTATTATAGCATAAAGGCGAGGCGATTATTTGTAATACGTGAAAATATTTCTTTTATTGCGAATCAGTGTCGTTTTCACGTTTCGGAGACTGCACTCGCGCATCAAGAAGAACCAAGGACTCTCAAAATTCGAAGAAGAGTCTGCAACGTCTTTTTGAAATTATTTTGCATTATCTCCTCCAGTATACATGGTGTAATTTAATTGATGGCTAAAAATACAGGATACCATTCTTTGGCTCATTTTAGTATGAAAATTTTATATATCCTCAACATATTATTAATTTCCTTATCTTAACTTTATCACCATTCTAGATATTTGACACGTACCTCCTAAACACCAATAGGCATTTTTTGATGCAGAATATTTTTTAATGTTTTTACCAGTGGTGTCCGCACGGGATGTATACTGGAGATTTAAAAAAAATATATAATGACATTACTTTTCTGAAACAAATTTGACCTTTTGACTTTTTTCCGTCCGATACACCGTTTTCGTATAAAAAAATAAAAACCGTTTTGGCTATTTTAATCAATTGACGTTACTTGTATAAAAATTAAACAAAAACATATCTTTCCTACAAACTACCACATGAGATTGTAGCATTTTAGCAATGCATGAAAATTAAAAAAAAGTTTGCAACAAGTTTTGACAATTTCTGATGATCAAATAAACTAATATTTACTATTTAATTTAGTTATCACAAGAATTGTTGAAAATGTACTCCTTCTGCCAGAATACAGGCTTCAATTCAATAACATAACTCCCTAACAAATTACACCAAATCTTTGGGTGGCCTTGAGAGGTCGAAACACATTACTTAATGCTGCCTTGCGGACTCGTGATGCGTTGTAGTCGCTCACGAACGCACAGACAACCAATTTTGGACCGTTTTTAGTGCTATTTGGCAACCCATTGGCATTTTGATAGATTTTATATCCTGTACAGAGGATAGTTGCTGCCTTACCTGAGACCAAGCCTAGACGCCTAGACCATACTGATGAGTTTCCAAATAGCATGAAACAGATGTCGATAGTTGGTCGTATGTGGTTGAACGAATGGAAGCTGTATTAATAGTAGGACTATTAGTTTGTTCAATGGCAAGTAGATCGTATCGACTATACCAGCAAAATCGGCGGCATCTTGCGGCCACAGTAGTGACCTACCGGGGTATTACACGAAAATCTTTTAAAATGTCAAAAGAAAATGTCAACTTGTTGACTAGGTAGACTAGTGTACAAATAGTTCATTCCGCGCTTGCTACAAGTAAGCATAAAGTGGATATCAGCTAGTTTAAAGGTGACATTTTATAGGAAAACCAACGTAATCTCAAAAATACCTATTTAATATTCTAACAGAGTTTCGCAGTTGCAACCGAGAATTAACTGTTTTCGCTCTCGCAGTGATCGATTCTGGTAATAGATTTCTTAAATCGACAGAAGTTTTAAATTGCTTCATACCTAAAAAATTATACGCCCCTGGTCTTTCGTCGGAGAAGCAATGGATCCATTACCTTTTCTCAACTTTCTTTCAGTTGTCGTGCTACAAAAATGCGCGTTCAGCATCACATTAATGTAGAAACAAACGCGCGACAATTTGACGCTCGCGAATACCGGCAGCGAATATTCAATAAATCCAGAAATTTTCAGTTCCGGCCTTGAAAGTAAAACTCCCGCAATACACCAATTACCAAATAGTTTATTTTCATTTGCAATTCATAATAATGGCATTTTATCGCCTCGCCAGGTTCTGATGAATATATTACGTACACAATCCAGGTATGCGTACAACATGTAAATAACAGTTAATCACTTGATGGTTAATCACTTCTTCTTTGCGATTCTACTTCCCTCTTCGGTCATCCGAAGATACCGAAATAGACGCAAATATGTTATGCTAATAATTCACAGCGTATAGATGAAGGTATACTCAACATATAAGTCTTCAGTTTCTATTAGACAGAGATCCCATTTAAAGCATCTACAATTACAAAAAGGATGGTGAAGGGATCATCCAGATCAGGGTGTTCGAAAAATAGAAGGAGATATTTTAGAGGGTGATTACCTATGAAAAAATGTGAGAAAGAGTTTCGATAAACATGGGTCCGGAAATGCGGAGTTACCGAGATACATACATTTTAAATTAATATAATTAATATATTAATATCTTAAAAAATATTTACTCGATTTTGTTGAAATTTGGCAATGTGATTTCTTGTATTAAGAGGCTATTTTTGAATTTTTGTTTTCCAGGGAATTTGTGATTTTTTTAGCAAAAATTAATATACCAATTTTGTCCAGTAACATTCAATAAAACGGTTTTAATTTTTTTTTCTCAAAAACTAAGTGATATACGAAAAAACAATACAAAAGCCAAAGAAGTTGTATTTTTAGATGCTTAATCAAATGACAAACATTAAAGCTACAAAAAAGGCAGTGGCGTACATTTTTTTTCAATAATATTCGCTAAGGTTGAACAACGATTATTGTACTTCCATTTATTTGCAAATTGTGACCCAATTTAGTTGAAGCTAAGATATAATTGGAAACAGACTAGTGGACAAGAAGAACTTTACTTATAGCGTTAGAACTAGAAATACTACACATGGAATCCCGGACTATAATAATGTTCGTATTATAAATAAAAGTACACTCAAGCATCACCTGTGTCTTCGGTTTTTGTAAAGATCGTGTTCCGTAAATAATAATTTGATATGTTAATCGGCCCACGCGGTTGTTAGTTAATTATAATAGAATAGAAGTAAAGCTACAAGGTCGTGAAGAATTCATACAAAAGCTCTTTGTTAAGTAAAGATGATGTACACATATTTGTCTTCCCACGTAGCGATGTAAATTTTCAAATTTGAATTATCACTGGGCCAAGAGCACGCTCGTCACAAAATCTCTATCTAACGCGATGTTCTCTCATCAAAACTCAGTTCCCACTTTGATTAGGTTGTTGTCGTTCTCACCCAAGCAAGTGCCAAACAAGTGACAGTATCGTTTTGAGCCGGTAATACCGATAAAAACGTGGTAATCTTTTGAGTGCGAAATGTATGCATTACGGTTTTGATGATTTCTCATCTGATTATTTCATGATGTATATAGAGATGACTAAAAAACATCTTTTTTAATTTTGTTTAGTCTCAAAATGTATTTTCGTGCATTTTATTGTAGAATTTCTCTTTGATCATAATCACTTTTTCTCTTTGAAGAGGCTTTGTTTCTCTTGAAAACTCAACTTGCTGCGAAACTAGGTTTCAATAAAATCAACGAATCTTTAAAAAGAAAAAATCTCTATACCCACCATGAAATTATCAGATGAAAAGGATTTAGAATACTACTGCAAACATGTAGTTGAAAAAGAATTGAGAAAAGGGACGTTTCACCTTAATGCATTCAGCTTACGGACATAACAGAAGAGGTGAGACGCAGGCCAATGATCTAGCTGACCCGTAGTGAAAATAAACACGTATAAATGAACGAAAACAAATCACCTTCTATATTACTACAATAGATATCTGATAATCTACAGACAACGGATGATCCAGTCAGTTGGTTTTATGGAAAGCCAAGGTTAATTTATTGTATTTATAAGGCAAAGCTCGTTTGCAAAGCATCGTGAGGTATTGCTTATTGTGTATGCTGATATGAACCAGATAAGCATCTGCAACCTTTCAATTAATGCGATTTAATTCCTACGCCACTGGGAGAAGAAGCACTGTAATCGGGAAAATTTTCGAAAATGAGATATTATGTTTTTTGGATGTTATATGACCATGTCAATCATTTCCGTCAGTCTGTCGGTTTGTCCGCTAATCTTATACCTTGAGACGCACCGTTCGGCTTTTTTTTATTTACTTTATTTACCTAAAGCGGATTTGATTTCGCCTTTTAAAACGAGTTGTCATCGAAACCTCCGACGAAGGCGTAGGAAATATAGAGTCAATCTACTTGACTCAATTTTTCCCCAGCTAACTGAGCAACATCGAAAGTACTTTAGCAGCCGCATCGGTCGCATTTTACGTCCTGACCTTGTGTTAATTGCGGTAATCAATGTGGATCATCTCCAGCCATGAAACAATTGCACGTTACCGTGCATCGGTATTCTCTCCACGGATATCTTCATCTCTTATGATAAACGCACCTTGCGAAAACCCGCTGATGTGCTCGATTTTCTTATGACGACATATCTGCGCTGCGGCGATGCATAGGGCATTGTTTTAGGCTTTGACGTTCTATTTGGAATCGTCAGTAGCTGCAAGGATCTTTTCTATTGACTGAAATAAGCGTTGAAGTTATATTCTAGACGTTTTTCGAGGATTGAATGCCCTTTGACGAATGATGCGTCCTCCAACAGTCGAATAAGAAAATCGTCTAAAAGCACGCGTGGCGTAGATATCTCTTAACAATTTGCTCAAAAATAACGCTGTGATTTCTGAAATTTGTAAGAAGTTACATGGGTAAATCACGCTTAACTGACATCAAATTCGGAAATTACCTGAAAATCAAGCTTCTTTCCAGATCATAGAAGGGAAACAGTATTTGGAGATTTTTTATTAGTTGTTTTCTAAAAAACTAAATTCCTATCAGAATCTTGAAAGTGGCGCATTTCCGGACCGAACGGGTTCGGGATTCGGTTTTAGCGACCCAAATAATGTGTTTTAAAAATTGCGATGTTTTGTAATATTTTCGAAGCGGGGGATTTTATTCTGATGAATAAAAAAGAATTCAGGAAAAATTAGTATAGAAAAATAAAAACTCAAGGGATTTCCATATAAAATCTGCTTTGGCCTAAATTTTGTTTATAGATTATTTTCATCATTTTTTGATAAAATTAACCATTTCTGTCGGAATGACAAAGAAAGCCATCTAGCGGCCACATGTGAAACTAACAAGACCTCAAATATTACAACATTTATAGCCGAAGAATAGCTCTTTTCAACTAGCACAAGTTTTTTAAAATCTGTTCAGGAGCTCCAAAGATACAGTTCAGAAAAACATTTGAATACTCCCTATCACTTTATTTTTAGAGATACAGTAAATATTGTCAAACAAAAAAGGTTAAAATTATTCTCGAATTCAAAGATCAGGTATTTTTTGTTAGGAATTCACAGAAACACCACTTTTTTCGTTTCAAGATTGCAGTTACGGCCATTTCAGCAACTTGAAAAAGTTTTCCAGGTGTTTCTCTTGGCCGTTTTAGTAACAACTGTTAAATACACCTCGCATTATAGTTATTTAGTGAAAAATTTCAAAACTATGCGACATTTACTACTCCAGGATGCCAAAAATTAATTTTCCCTTCCGTTGGCAATATGCGAACGATTCTCTATAGGTACCATCAAGTAATTTTGAGGGTAAACTGGTTACTTTGGAACACTCGTGATATAGCATTAAATTGACATCGAATTCGAAATTTGCACACCCGATTTACCTGAAAAACAAGCTTCTCTTTGGTGGTAGTTACCACGCACAAGAACCATTCTTATTGACTTTCTTATTTCTATGACCAACTGCGATGATACATCGTATCTTCTGTTTGCATTTTCCAGCTGACCATCAAAACGCCTTGGTTGCTTTGTCGAATATACAAAAAGCCAAGCCACCAACTACATTCCTTACCTCATTTATTGACACAAGTGCGACGTGCGAAGTGTTTGCCTCTGCCCGACTACCCGACCCAGATATATTTGCATTTCAATATCAGTATCACCCTGTTTCAGCTTTGTTTATTCTCTTTTTCAGAAACCTATCAGGTAACAGAGTAGCCCTCAGTACAGGACCAGAAGGGCGTAACATAGACTCGAAAACATGACAAATTCTTGAGTTACTTATTTTCCTATGATGTATATCTTACAAGAAGGAAACAGTACTAACGAATCTCCACCAGAATGAAAGAATGTTACAATGTACACGATTAGGCACTGGAGAATTCTGTGATTACAACACTTCAACCTTTACGACAACGCAAACTTCAATAGAATGCAGTTTCAGATCTCAAAACCTCAGTAGAAGCTTTTTCAGAAGGGTTAAACTTTTTCAAGCTTCACTATAGAATATTTTCGGTACCATATCTGCGATGACTGGACTAACAAATTCTAAACCTTCTCAATGGTCAAAGATGCGTGCCTTGAGTGTTTTCATTGGGGTACATTTCAGTGTGTCAGGTTTCAGAGGTGTCAAAATATTCGGGGTGTTTATTTTGAAATTCTATACAGAGGGTGTGTTTAGATTTGGGGTGTTAACTTTGCTATGCGGTAGGTTCGATGATGTTACAGGACCCCGTAAGCGAAAAGAGCGAAAAATTTTACGTTAAAATATGGTCTTGATTATTCTTGAATTTTGACCTTAGGAGGTGTCGGTCAAGGTCATATCCAGGTACGGTGATTTATCTATACCAGTAGTCGTAAAGGGAAACTGCCAAGACATTTTTTAGATTTTTTACCGGATATTCAATGATCACCTTAGATCTGACCTCAACCTTCAAGGTCATATGAAGGTCAGGTCGATTTTTGTAGCCAGGGAGCGATCCTGAAAAAACAGTGAAGTCAATCTATCTGGGAATTACACAATTTTACCGAAATTAAGGTAGACTTGTGTATTATCTTGATGGTCCAAGGTCAAGTTCTAAAAATCATAAAAAAAAACATATTCGAACAAAACATTTCCCGTTTATCCATTTTCGCAGTCAAAAATCCCACTAAAAAAAGAGTTGACCTTCAAATGACCTTGAAATCCATAACTAATGTCTGTGTAGTTTCCTAATACGGCTATTGGCTTTCAAGTTATATCTCTATACAAGAGGTCAAAATTCAAGAATTTCCTCGCTTTTCATATACGGGTTCAAAAATCGAAGCTTAAATTTAAAAACATCTATTTGACCTGAAAAAAGGTCATGGTAAAGGTAAAATTCAAGGTAACCATTAGATAGCCGGGAGAAACTGCTATCAAAAGCGGGGCTCTGTTTTTTCTACCATTATTGGGTCTTGACGGATTGCTTTGTGGCAATAAAGCTAAAACTGTTGATTATTTCAAATCGTAATTCTCCTGTACCAGATCTTCGATCTATCTCGCTCGAAACGCCTTAATCCAGTTCGGTTTAATTTGATGGTATTGTCAGCGCACAACACAGTAGTCATGATCGTTATCGATCGAATATCCTAATGAGCGATTGTGCGCCACCGAGCTTGTTCGACCGCTGGCTGCATTGAAACAGCATTAAAATAAAGAAAAACGATCCACCGCCCATTATATCCAACCTGCTGAATACTAAAACGGCAGCTCAACGCATGAATATAATTTATTAAAAATGACACCGTCAAAATTATACGTTCGTTTAATAACACTAAATCAGCTACCGGCGGTGTTGCCTATGCTCGTTAAGGCCTTTATCACAACTGACTACAATCCTTTTTTGACCAACTCATGCTCTGAGAAGCTGATATGCCCTAAACATCAATTTGATACCCTTGTACCTTTCAACCATCTTTTGTTTAAGTTTTGCAGATTTGCAAATTTACAGATGAACAGATTTCTGTTAACAGATTTACAAATATACAGATTCACAGATTAACAGATTAACAGATTATCAGATTACCAGATTAACAGATTAACAGATTTATACATTCACAGACTTACAGATTAACATATTAACAGATTAACAGATTAACAGATTAACAGTTTAACAGATTAACAAATTAACAGATTAACAGATTAACAGATTAACAGATTAACAGATTAACAGGTTAACAGATTAACAGATTAATATTTTAACAGGTTAACAGATTAACAGATTAACAGATTAACAGATTAACAGATTAACAGATTAACAGATTAACAGATTAACAGATTAACAGATTAACAGATTAACAGATTAACAGATTAACAGATTAATAGATTAACAGATTAACAGATTAATAGATTAACAGGTTAACAGATTAACAGATTAACAGATTAACAGATTAACAGATTCACAGATTGACAGATTGACAGATTAACAGATTAACAGATTAACAGATCAACAGATCAACAGATCGTAATCAACAGATCAATAGATCAACAGGTCATCAGATCAAAAGATCAACAGATCAACAGATCAACATACCAACAGACCAATATCGTGATCAACAGATCGTGATCAACAGATCGTAATCAACAGCTCGGCAGATCAATAGATCGTAATCAACAGATCAACAGATCAATAGATCGTGATCAACAGATCAACAGATCGTGATCAACAGATCAACAGTTCAACAGATCATCAGATCGTGATCATCAGATCAACAGATCAATCGACCAAACGATCAACAGACTAACAGATCAATAGATCAACAGATCAACAAATCAACAGATCAACAGATTAACAGATCAACAGATCGTGATCGACAGATCGTGACAAATAGATCAACAGATCGTGATCAACAAAACAACAGATCAACAGATTTACTGGTTTACAGATTTTGCAGTTATTGGTGGAAATACAGCCCGGTAACAAACAAAGTAATCTAACAGACATTTTTACATGTTTGCTTGGTATCATAATTTAGTATTAAGTACATATATCAAAATAGTCCTGAAGATTATCATCACACGAACACATTGAGTACAGAGGTGAATGTAATAGTAGGTTCGTTGGATAGCAAGGTAAAAGGTACCCGTTCGAGTGAAAAATTTAGGGATGTTGAACCTTAACAGTGATGTAGAAAATGAGTAATCGTAAATACCATGGATTGTCTTGTATAGAAATTCAAGAGAGTGTGCTTTCCTTCTATTATATAAACTAACAAAACCATATTTTAGCAATAGCTCGGCGTGAGGGGTTCCAATAGGCGGATATGTGCGCTCGGTTGTGGACAAAAACTTCAAGAACCTACGCCGCATCTTTTCCAAAAAGTCACATGCGGTCACATAGCAGGGGTTCCACACAATCATTGCATTCTCTAATTTAAATTACACAAAGGAGTTGACCATTGCCTCCTTGTTAGTAAACTGAAGCAAACACTTTTACCTAACTTAATTAAACAAATTCAATGATAATAATTAAACTGTTTTACTTGTAGCAGGAACTCATTTTAATAGTTCAATAATTCTAAGTAAACTGGTATACTCAATCTAAGTAAACGGTTTAATGAATTTAAACAAACGATTGCATCTTGGCTAATTAAACTAGTTTCTTAGATTCAAGCAAACCGTTACAGGAATCAAAATTTAATTGAACCAATTTAACTTGTCAGCTGTCACCTAATCAATTAATCTTTTTAACTGTGTTGATTAAAATTTTAATTGGTTTGGTTAATTTTTTTCTCAGCGAAGGATTCACAAGAAAGAATCGAAAATATGGAAACTTGCTAAAACTGAACTTTGTTGTTATCTTTCAGACAAAATGGCGGACCTGTCAAATTCACGTGTTTGAAAATAACCTGTACGTTAACAGTGCTTCCGCTGACTAAATTTGGCAACGAGGTCCATAATGAATCTAGAACTCCAGCGGTACAATCAAGATAATGCCTCGTTTAAATCGTATTAGTCAGATATAATTTTGTGTATCATTAATTATTTTATTGTTCGGCCTGACACAGTTTTTTCCTGCGTACAAGCTCGGTCGGTATGAGCAAGTCATTGCTGGGTTCGTCAGAATGCTGATATCATTATTAAAAATTAGGAACGGACACGTACGTGTATAGATGAATGCGAAGATAACTGACGATGGTGAGAAGATATTTGTAAGTGGACGTTTACGTAAGCATGTGGGTTATGTATGTATATACCACAGAGATATCTAGCAGCAAAAATTATTTAGCAAGATGATGCGTTTGAGAGAATAATGTATGTTAATATATCATGAAATATGACAATTGTAGCAGACGACAGTACTTTACTCTGCGGCAGCGCTGGGAAGAATACTACGAGTAGTAGCAACTTCCTCTATGACGAATGGTCTGGGGGTGGTCATTGTGTAGTCATCTAACGATTTGATGTAGTTTCATTCTTTAATGAAACTGTATATTATACCCTTTTTCGAAACTCTGAACTTAAGCTTTGTTAACATGGGCATTTCGGGTACTCTGGTTTCTAATATTCATACCTCAAATCTTTCCCAATGTCTCCGAAATTGTCAAGTACATTTATATGCTGACGATATTCAGATTAATTTTTCTTTCAATCCTAACAAGAAACGTGATGCCTTGGCTATTATTAATCGTGATATTGAAAGATTGGTTGTATTTTCGGAAAACCATCGTCTACAGATTATTTGGCATATTCAAAGACAATATTGAACCAACTTTTCATGTCAATATAAAAAGTGAATGTATGCCTTGTTCAGCCACTCAAATCTAAGATTCAAGCCTTATACGAGCCCCTTCCCACTTCAGTTGGCCCAACTATTGAAATCTTAGTTTTTTTCTTATCAAGCACAAATAATAAAAATGTCGCAGGGTGTTATAGGTTTAAAATATTAACAATGAATATTTTGATAATATATAGTAGAAAACACCAACTTTATCACTTCCTAATCAAATTTGCAGCATAAAAATAACACATGTTGCAATTACAGCATATTCAGATCTTCTATTAGTTATAGGTCTAAGGGATTTCAAATATGTATTTTTCACGACTAGTGTGTATCTAAAATGTTTTTGAGAAAATAGATTGTTTTCGAAGTAAATAGTTTCGTCATGTTTAGTTTATAAAGGCATATTTTGGTACAAATCTTGAAGTGGGCCAACTGAAGTGAGAAGGGGCTCGTATTAATAAATGTTTCCAGAAAGCTTATGCTTTTCTGAATGTCGATATGTTTAACTTAAAATATTGCTTCGGTAATAGCTTAATAATAGCTTAGTAATAGCTTAGACTGTTGGTAAATTATTATAAATGTAAGTTATGTACCAGTCTATAGAGAAGAAGATGCTGAACAAGGACTTTTGCCTCCACGTTCCTTTCTTATCAGTTTCAGTATTGCATTTCATTTGTCCTTTACTTTGGTTTGTATGATGCACTTTGCAGTCAGTCTCGATTCAGAACTCATTCAATTAACATCATTGTATTTGGTTATTCTCAAAAATAAATCTTTTTAAAAACGTTTTCGTTGAAGAAAGATATTTGAGTTGTATGAATGTGAATATAAAACTGGCACCGTATACTTGCAATGTGCTTTCAACTTTAAATATCCATCTAAATATACTCCCAAAAATGTAGAGTCGTCATGGAACTTGATCTGTTTGTCATTTAACCTGATATTCATGTCATCTAACTTCTTTTGTACATTGCGAAAGCTTAGCACAGCTCTCTTTTCTGAGTTAATAAAAAAAAATAATCAATTTTGTGCCAAAGTTTAGTGACCAATACTTTATCGCGAGGATCTGAAATTATTATTGAAGCATAATCTGCATATCATGTAAAATTTACAATTCAGCCAGATTACTTATATAAAGTATAAATAAAAGAGGCCCTAATATAGATCCGTGGGGAACTCTTATATCAATAACAACACATGAAGGCCGGACTTGCCTTATTTCTGTACTATAATTGTGGAATAAAGCGAAGTGCTAGCATCCAGCCATTTTAATTTTTGTAATAACATATATGGATTTTGTTTAGATAAGATTGACATGGACAGAATTGATCGTTTACACAAGTCCTGTCCAATATTTCTTTTCAAAAATTGCTTGATGCAAGCTGGTTCAATATGCGATATCCACATGAATTGCTTGCATGTAATTTTTTTCACAACAATTTATTTTATAAGCACCCACCAGGTTTATTCAATAGAATAACGTTTGGCAGCGATGTTGATAATTTAAAATTGCGGTTTCGGGGCTCCTCCTCACGAAACCTCCTATTTTTGTAGATCTTTCTCATGCAACATTTATCGGCTTTATAATAAAACTCATGAAAAGTCTGCAACCAAACCAGTTTAAAATCAAATATAAAGTTATTTTTGAAAAACATTTCATTGCGCGCAAATGAAAATGAGGAACAAACGATCAAACAAACGAAAGTCTTTTTTGCACTATCGTTCCCTTTTTTCTTTTTTGGAGCCCTCAAATGCAGATCTTTTTTTTCATAAAAGTGTAATAGCCACAGGGTCGAACTTAGATCACTTCTTCATGCTTTCAGCCCTTTTTGTAACATACCGATTGCATTTATATATTTTGCTACGCCGTTTTTACGTTACAACTAAACATTATTGTTATTATTATTAAGGTACCCGGGGGTAATAAGGCCCACCTAAGAAATTATAATTAATATCTACGAGAAAAAATAACTTTTTCAACCTTTTATTATTATAAAAAATAGAAAAGGGTATAAACTAACATAATGGTAATGTATGAACACAAAATAATCATGCTTATATGTCGAGACGCGAACATTAAAAAAAATGTCTTCTGGGCCTTAAAGCCTGCAAGTGCATATAATAAGGCCCATATTTAAATGAACAAAAAACAAGTCAAACGAATAAACAAAACACAAAAAAATCAAAAAATAAAAAGAAAATATTAATATAATGATAACCAAATATAAATATCAAAAATATCCCTTTGGGCCTTAATATCTGCAACGACATGTAATGAGATTTGAATGAGAGATAAAAAAAATAACAGTTCAACAAAATACTGATAGAATAAAATGTAACACACTAAAAAAACAGTATCAAAGATAAAATATGGTATTAAGTATAAATCTAATACTTAAGGCATACAGTCTGGACACAAAAAATTTTCAGTATCGTCCGCAGTCAAACCAGCACAATTCTCATGGACCCAAAAACCACAAGAAGCACATCGTCTCATATCTGCTACATAGTCTTCGAAGCAAATCACACCAGTGCCATTCTTTGTTATGTTCTTTTGTTTTTGATGCAATGGAAGACACAGATTCAGATGGCGATTTAGCGGTATTCGATAAGACTGGAACGGGATCAAGTTGAGACTCCATCTCCTTTAAAAATACGGATCGCTTGACTTCAACTGCTTTGTAATTTATAGGTTTACGTCTTCGAGCAGATTTTTTTTACTAGATCTGGTGTTGGTAACACTTCCGCAAAGGAATTATTAAAAGGGATTAATTTTTTACGCAATTCACCTAAAGGCAGGTAGTCATCTGAATCATATTCCGAATCATCGGCAGCGGCGGTCGTCTCCTGGTAAGGTTTCTCAGTTGCAAGACTTGGGGCATTGATTTCTGCCATGTAGGTGTGAAAACTTCAGAAAATCTTTCCCTGTTTAAATCACGTGTAGGATGTTTATCCCAGTACTTTAACAATTCATCGTCCCAATAAGCTTCAAATGCTCGAAATATAGCTTTGTCCATCGGCTGAAATTCATGGGTGGTGTTACTCGGCAGACAATATAAGTGAATCTCATGAGCTTCTGCTTTCTCAGCAATGCTAATATCCAAATGGCATTTGGCCCCATCAAAAATTAAAATTACTGGCGGAGGCGACATGTATTCAATGAAATGGTATAACCACTTATCAAACGTTTCTATCGTCATGCTCCCTTTAGGCGTCATCATCACTTTTGAGCCAGCCGGTAAGCCATCTGAGTAGGTTGGCTTCATTCTCTTGCGCTTAAAAAGAATGACAGGCGGTATGGCATGTCCGAGAGCATTAGCGCAAGCGACGATAGTTGCGTTTTCGGCGTGTTCATGAGAAATTACATGCACTCGTTTTGCTCCTTTGGCTGCCAGAACGTTTTGTTGGTGGTGAAGAGTCAAGCGGCAACCCCTCTCGTCCATATTATAAATTTTTGCTTCTTTATTTTTTAACTGAGTGCGCTCCAACAAATCTCTTAGTTTTTTGAAATGATCTTCTACGATAAAACGATTTAATTTTAGGGCTCTTGCTGGATTCATGAATTGAGATCGACGTTTTGATATTCTCGGATGATTTTTCAGAAAAGTCCTTACCCACTCCCTACCAGCGAGACGAGTTTCCTGATTGAAACAATGCCTAATTTTCTTTTGCTCAACATACCTGAACACAGACCTTCTTAATGCTTTTGGTATTAGCGGAAAACCTTTATCGGCTAGCCGAATTATTTTATTCTCAAGGTCAGTCTCTTCATTATCGGTCAAAATTGTTTGTCTACCTAGTTTTCTCTTCACGCTTTGTGATTTAATGTGGTTCCTAAGTGTTCGTCTGGGTATTCCGCATTTTTGTTCCACCCAGCGCTGAGATTTTCCCTCGTTAATATAATTTAATGCCTCTCTCATCATCTTTTCATCCCAATTTGCCCTTATCCCTCTGCTTTTTTTACCCATCTTCTGTAAAAGAATAAATAAATCTAATGAATACGTGTATTCATGGCGGCAGAAAATAAAGCCCAAGCCTTTTTCAATGCATTGTAGAAAATAAGGCCTGGGCCTTATAACCTGTAGCACAATAAAATTAATTTTGAGGTTATTAAACAACAAACAAACCCAACATAAAAAGAAACACTACGTAAAATGAAACTATCAGATACATAGATTATCATGCATACATAATGAAAAATCTACATATTATTAAAACAATTTAATTTGCTTACTTACCGGTCGAAATTCTTATAAAATACAGCACAGCGAAACGTGACACCATAGAACAAGCCAGGAAGCTCATAACCATAGAACAAAATTACATTTCCGGCAACAGTAATACTAAATATTATTAACAGATGGCGATATAAATATTTTAGGCGCTTTCCTTTGGGCAAACCAGCGTTGGGCCTTATTACCCCCGGGTACCTTATTACATTTCAAGAAAGTGACTAAATACCTGTCTGCTCTTGAGTATATTCGTACGTTCACATAATTGTTGCGAGCGCATCTATACCGATGATTTATAGCTGTACGAGAATGTCAGAAACTAATGTCAAAGATACAATTTCAGATAAATAAATAGGAAAAATTAATCATATGATAAATGAACGTGTTCTGCGAACTCAGTCCAGTTCACGATTCGGTTGTGCAATCGAACTCAATGTATCTCACGGTTCACGGTGTTCCACATGGACTGATTTCGTGACTGTCTCGCAACGGAATAAAGATGCAATGTTATTTAATATCGTATTACAGCTTATAGGTTTACATGATGTTACTTAATGATCGGCCGTAATTACAAGGGTGCATAGCTGAACCAAATTTGAGTAGGAAAATTTATATGACATGTATCGTTAAAAGTCTGGTTTCCAACATAGTTTTTTAAAAATTTTCGTTTTTCATTGATATCTCAAAGGTCTTCTTGCTGACTTTGTTGTTCGTTGCAGTAAGCTGCTAAGTTAGGAACAACTAGAATATATGGTAATTACGAATTCCACGGGCGTCTCAAAAATTATAAAGATTTTTACAATCTTGAATATTTTGGAAATTCTGAAGATTTTTTAAATCTTGAGCATCCTGTAATTTTCGAATATTTTTAAAACCCTTTAAAAATTTAAATCTCATTGGTAGTTTTAAAATCTCGAAGTTTTTTGAACATTTTGGAAAGCTTACGGATTAGGTATAAAGTGTTCAAAAGTTTTCCAAATTCCGTAAAATTTGAGAATTTTGATAATTTTGAGATTGTTAAACGATTGAAATCTTTAAGAATATTGCAAGTTTTGAACATTTTTGGATATAAAAAATCATGAGAATTTCGAAAATTTTGAATGATATTTTGAAAATTTTGGAACATTAGAAACAATGACAATCTCGAAAATTATGAACATATTCAAAATGTTTAAATTTTTTAGAGTTCCTAAAATTCCACTGGCGTCTCAATAATAATAATTTTCAAGATTATTGCAAGTTTTGAAAATTTTGGGAAATCAAACATCATGAGAATTCAGAAAATTCCGAAAATTTTGAAACATAGAAACCATGACAATCTCGAAAATTTAGAAAATCTCTAACACTTTTAAAATTCTGAGTATTTTTGAAATGAAAATATTGGAAAAGTTTAAATTTTTAAAAATTCCTGAAATCCCAAGAATGTATAAAAATTTCAAAATTCTGAAAATTGTGAAAATTCTGGATATTTTGAAAGTTTTGACAACTTTGAAAATTTTTACAATTTTGAAGTCGTGAAAAATTTTGAAAATATTGAAATTTTACAAAATATTGCAAGTTTTGAAAATTTTGGAATATTAAAAATCATGAGAATTTCGAAAATTTTGAATGTTGATATTTTAAAAATTTTGGAACATTAGAAACAATGACAATCTCGAAAATTATGAACATATTCAAAACGTTTAAATTTTTTAAAATTCCTAAAATTCCACTGGCATCTCAATAATCTAAAAGATTTTTACAATCCTCAAATTTTCAAGAGTATTGCAAGTTTTGAAAATTTTGGGATGTCAAACATCATGAGAATTCCGAAAATTTTGTAAATTTTGATAAATTTGAGTATTGATATTTTGAAAATCTTGAAAATTTTGAAAATTCCGAAAATTTTGGAACATAGAAACCATGACAATCTCGAAAATTTAGAAAATCTCTAAGACTTTTAAAATCCTGAGTATTTTTGAAATGAAAATATTGGAAATGTTTAAAATTTTTTAAATTCCTAGAATCCCAAAAATATACAATTTTTTTTTAATTCTGAAAATTTTGAAAATGTCGGATATTTAGAAAGTTTTGACAATTTTGAAAATTTTTACAATTTTGAAAAAAATGAAAGTTTAGAAAATTTTGGAATATTAAAAATCATGAGAATTTCGAAAATTTTGAATGTTGATATTTTAAAAATTTTGGAACATTAGAAACAATGACAATCTCGAAAATTATGAACATATTCAAAACGTTTAAATTTTTTAAAATTCCTAAACTTCCACTGGCATCTCAATAATCTAAAAGATTTTTACAATCCTCAAATTTTCAAGAGTATTGCAAGTTTTGAACATTTTGAGATGTCAAACATCATGAGAATTCCGAAAATTTTGTAAATTTTGATAAATCTGAGTATTGATATTTTGAAAATCTTGAAAATTTTGTAAATTCCGAAAATTTTGGAACATAGAAACCATGACAATCTCGAAAATTTAGAAAATCTCTAATACTTTTAAAATCCTGAGTATTTTTGAAATGAAAATATTGAAAATGTTTAAAATTTTTTAAATTCCTAGAATCTCAAAAATATACTAATTTTTTTTAATTCTGAAAATTTTGAAAATGTCGGATATTTAGAAAGTTTTGACAATTTTGAAAATTTTTACAATTTTGAAAAAAATGAAAGTTTAGAAAATTTTGGAATATTAAAAATCATGAGAATTTCGAAAATTTTGAATGTTCATATTTTAAAAATTTTGGAACATTAGAAACAATGACAATCTTGAAAATTATGAACATATTCAAAACGTTTAAATTTTTTAAAATTCCTAAAATTCCACTGGCATCTCAATAATCTAAGAGAATTTTACAATCCTCAAATTTTCAAGAGTATTGCAAGTTTTGAAAATTTTGAGATGTCAAACATCATGCGAATTGCAAAAATTTTGTAAATTTTGATAAATCTGAGTATTGATATTTTGAAAATCTTGAAAATTTTGAAAATTCCGAAAATTTTGGAACATAGAAACCATGACAATCTCGAAAATTTAGAAAATCTCCAATACTACTTCTGAGTATTTTTGAAATGAAAATATTGGAAATGTAATAAAAAATTTTAAATTCCTAGAAACCCAAGAATATATAAATTTTTTTAGATTGTGAAATTTTTGAAAATGTAAAGTTTTGACAATTTTGAAAATTTTTACTGTTTTGAAAATGTTGAAAGTTGTGAAAATTTTGAAAATATTGGAGATATGCAAGACGTTGGAATTTAAGAAGATATAGCAAGTTTTGAAAACTTTTGATTAAAAATCATGAGAATTTAGAAAATTTTGAATATTGATATTTTTGAAAATTTTGGATCATTTGAAATAATGACAATCTCGAAAATTATGAACATATTGAAAATGCTTAAATTTTTTAAAATTCTTAAAATTTCCAGAATTTTTGGAATATTTGAAATTCTGAAAATTTTTATGATGTTGGGTATTCTGAAAATATTGATAACTTTGAAAATTTTAAAATACGATATGAACGATATTCACAAAACACTGACTTTTTAAAAACAATTGATGTTTGTTCTCTCTTGGTATCTTATTTTGTTTCCGAGGCCAAAAAACAACCTCTCACTTGCAACTTTTCGCTAAATATCAACTACTATAAAAAAGTTAAGGAGTTCTTAAATAGATCCATGAACTAGCGAGGTTTTTGTTTCGTCAGCATCTTCTACTAGCAAGTCGGCAACCTTTGCCTCTGGGGGAAACCAACGACGTTAAGTCCCATCGTGTGCCATAATTTAGAGTTAGCCGTGTCCAGTCTCGACTATCACAGCTCGCAAACGCATAAATAACGAGTTATCACAAGCAAGATAACGCCCCAACGAAAACGTTAGCGCGACGCTAGGATTATTTATTAGAAAACGAAAACGGCACGGAGATATTTGTACAATTACACTTTATGTTGCACATCTCATGATTTATAACTGCGGGTTGAACGTCAAAGATACAATTTTAGATAAACGAATTGAAAAACTTTGGTACTTCGTAGGTATGATTAATGGCTTAATAATCGTTCTACAAACATGTTCCGAACGACTATCATTGATCGGAGGTCGGAGGTTAATACTATTACGCTAGGTTCACATGGTCTGATTTCAGGAGGAGAAAATCGAATACGTAACTATTTTGTGTAACCATGCTGCAAGAAATAGAAGCTAAATATCAAGTTCTTATTTTTATACAAAGACAGAGCTACTGTTATAAGTGTATTGTCACGATTCGCCTCTTATAATAATAATAAACGTCTTTTTGACTGGGCAAAGTTTAACTTAAGTTATTTCCCATACAAAAATAACTGCAAACATGAATAAAATAGTTACATATCGCAGTTGATAAGAAATACTCTTCACTTTCTCAAGTTTCATTTGCTCAAAGCCTCACAAATCTTACTTAACTTCAATTTACAACTGCACACTCCTTTATACAGGATAAACCAACGAAAAGGTCTCACCACTAATTGTGATCCTCCTGGTAAATTTTGGGAAAAACGCTCGGATACGTCAATTTTGATTTCTAAGGCGATATCTTTTCATCTGTAGCCGTACAATACAGGGTGATCCAAGAGTAAGATATTGTGTGGAGCATACAAATACGAGCATATTTTCTTAAAAGAGTTCAACATGGAGCGAGCTTTACACCACTGTAAAATCGTCGAAGAGAATGCACAAAATTGCATTCGTTGTTCACCCTAAAGATCCAGACACCTCTGCAGAGTCATCAGAGATGCTTCATCAAAGATGAACATCATTCTATCCGTTTGTCCAGAAAATGAGAGAGTAAAGCCTTTCTTTTAATATCTGAAAATTTTTGGGCTGCGTGAAGTTGGCCCTCAAAGCTATTTGTTTATTTTACGAGAATATGAGACGTGGTGAAATTAAAATGTGGACAAGCGATGGACAAACGAATGACAAATGAATTAGCCCCCCATTTTTTAAGACTAACTTCATAGACCTTAGACGGAACGATGTCACTAACAGTAGTACTCGTAGGCTATGAAACAATTTAATTATATGGTAGCGATATCGATGACATCTTCGAGATGTAAATGTGGATCGGTATAAACGCATCGGTTGTACCGCGTCTATTATATGCAAATAAATGTTGTTCAAATTGTAACGTACGAGCCCGGTACGGACTTAGGTACCGCTGGTGCATCTTTTGCGGGCCGTGTTACGATGGCTCTTACACGACGTAGCGGCAGACTCAGGAGCAAGTAGGACATAAACATCAAATATGCCGACGACATGAGGCGGTTGTGTCCACGGTAGCCCGACATTGTTCAGCCTGCGAGCTTAAATAGTCTGTAAGTCAAGCGTTCCGGTACAACGGGATATAATTCTTGTCCCACTTTGGATTCCGATACCATAGACGCATCGTCAAGGTTCTGGAACCGTAGACCACGAGAGTTTTTGATTATTCTTAAACGGCAAAACTGAAGCAGTAAGCAAGCAAGAATGTGACCATCCAGCTCATGCAGTACGTTTCCTTAAAGTAAAATTGACAGATGAAAATGTCAAGATGGGCCCTAGGCACCATCCTGGAAAAAAATTATATGAAAACGGCGGTCTTGTGGCACATCATCTTGAAGCTCCTGACGAGTACTTTATATCGCTAGAATATAAAGTCAATACCTCTACCTACTACAAGATGGTGGTACATTTATTAATTACTTGAACACAAACCACTAACATGCATATCTCTACAAATAATTGTAAATCCCTGCCGTATCCACAGCAACAGCGATAAAAACTTGTTTTGTTATTTTTCGTTGACAGTGACAAGAATATCAGTACGAAAACAAACATTATCGTACAGTTAAAATATTCTTATTTAGTTTTCGGTTTTAGTGCTAGATACTGTTGGAACTATTTTCAAAATGGTCAATTCTCGTTCATTGGGAGAAAAAATCGAAGCGATTTTTATTTATGTTGTGACGCATAACTTTCACGAGACTGAAAGGATTTTTAATGATCGTTTCCCGAATGTCTTATCTGTAAAACATTTTAAGGGAACTTGTATCTAAATTTAAAGCTACTGTTAAGTTAAAATAATTGATGAGATCATAGAAAATCCCCAACAGTCTACTTCCTCCATCGCGAATGTATGTGAGGTTTGTACCTCTACTGTATGGAGACTCTTGACAAAGAATAAGCATCACCCATACAAAATTCAAATGGTACATCAGCTAACTGAAGATGACCTTGATCGAAGAACACAATTCTACGAGACTATGACGGTATCCTACCTATATCCAAAATATTTGTTTTAGTGACCAATGTACATTTTTTCTTAACGGTAATGTGCATGGACACCAATCCTCACGTCTTCCGGGAAACTCATACTCAATATCCACAAAAAATTAACGTTTGGGTTGGGATATTGGGAAATCATATTGTGGGGCCTTTGAATATACTGGAAAATACTATTGAGCCGCTAATTACCGAAATCGTCGAAGCGAATACTAATAAATTCAATACTGATATTGTATTCCATCAAGATGGTGGTCCACCACAGTACTACATACAAGCTAGGAATTATTTGGATTGGCAGTCGAGGTCCTGTGAAATGGCCACCTCGCTCGCCGGATTTGACACTTTTAGACTTTTTTTATGGAGCTATTTGAAGCAAAAGGTGTACGGCACTAAACCTGCTTCAATATTGGATATACGGTTGAGAATAACAAATATTTGTAGAAACATCGATGTTACTATGTTTGAAAATGTTCGACGTGAAATTACGGACAGGCTGTTATTGTGTCAAAAAGCTCAAGGCAACCATTTCCAGCATCTTCTAAACTGAACTCAACGAATTTCTTCGAATTATCAAGTATTCAGGTAATTATTAAATGTACCACCATTTTGTAGTAGGTAAATTTATTGACTTTATATTCTAGCGATATAAAGTACTCGTCAGGAGCTTCAAAATGATGTGCCACAAGACCCCCGTTTTCATATAATTTTTTTCCAGGATGGTGACTAGGGGCCATGTTGACATTTTCATCTGGCAATTTTGCTCTAGAATATGGTAGGTATCTAGGCATCAATTTCATTGCCTCAAGCTTTAATTTTTTGAATTGATTCGCTCAAAAAATCAAAGCGGATTAAAGAAAAGCGCTGTATATACAGGGTATTTGGTACACAAAAAAAAAAATTTTTTTGTAACTGTGGACGCTATTTGATAATTAATAGTGAAACCCGTGATGCTATAGTTATCATATTTTATTTGTGTTTTTTATGTTTTCATGCTGAATTTTCTGGAATCCCGCATAAATATCGTGACAACTTACTTGCTTGTCTCGATAATGATACAAAATAGAAGTGGTTGGATTCTTTAAAGCTTGCTCAAGTAGAGCAAATTAATATTTCGTTCAAAAATCTAAAATCTTGTTAGAAAAAAACTAAACCTTTTAAGGAACTTAGCTCTATTTATCTGGTAACAGTTGAAGGGAAAAACGGCATTAGTCCATTATTTGCCTAAATAGAGCTTTCAGTTTATTTTGATGGAATTTTTCTGAGGCTATCTTGTAATCAGCTTTTTAAATTGTAAAAAGGGCTTAGGTTCACAAAACAATAGCTACAAGATTTCCTGTGGAAAAACGGCATCAGTCCATATGGAAAGGCGGCGTTGCATCGGCCGTACCTACCTGAAAATCTAAATATCGCAAAATTACTCAAAATGTATTCTATTGGCAATGTTGAAAACAAGATTTTCTATGAATCGTTCCGAGAAATCTTTGAAAACAACTTCAATATATCGTTCGGTTATTCACGAAAAGATACTTGTAGTACGTGTGATTCCTTAAAAGCTGATATAGCTTCACTTACCGCTACCTTAATTTCCCACGCGGAACAAAATAGGCAGTCAGCAAGTAACAATTTGGAGAAAAAGATACTTGAGAAGACACTACATCAAATTTTACAGTCTAAAGAGAACTTACCGCAAAAGTGCCCCGAAGTTCGCCGCTATCGAAAGTATCACGATGGATTACCAAAAAAACTTGCCCTGTCCAAATATCACGACAAATGATGTTTACTATAAGCGGCAACTAAATTTCATCATTCATTCTGTCAAATTCAAATTCTATCTTTTATACCTACGATGAATTTATTGCTAAGACAGGAGCTGACGATGTCTGTTCTATGCTGTATCACTTTTTTTATAACATCCTGCCTATGGAAGTAAAAGAACTTTCCATTTTCTGTGACTCCTGTGCAGGGCAAAATAAAAACTTTACAGTTATGCGGTTTTTGCATTACTTGGTTACCAAGAAAAATCGTTTTAATACTGTGAAAGAAATATTCCTGATCAGGGGGCATTCATACCTCGAGTGTGATAGAGATGAGTCTCGTGAACCAAAGAGCATACACTGAGGTACCGGATGACTGGAGAGATGAATTGAAAAACTGCCGTGTGAAACCTACACCATCTGAAATCATTGATTGTGGCAAAAATTTTGGTTTTCAAGATTGGGGTACCTTTTTATCGCCGTTTTAAGTGCCCTTTTCTAATCCGACCAGTCAGGATACTCAAGTTTTGCAAACAGAATCCTCGCGTAGTTTTTCACAAATCGACATACATGGGCTTGTATGCTAGTTCTACATTTGATAAAATAATTCGGAAGAATCTAAAAAAGAAGCAAAACGAAACAAAAACGAGAAGAGGAACCATTGAGAAAACTTTACCAGGGCCCAATCCGAATTAAAAGTAAGAAATGGAAGGATCTGCAGTATCTGACCAAATTTCTAGAGAGAGCACATTCTAGGAAATTTTATCAACAGTTAATATCTCTTGGTCGTCCATAAGGCAGCAGTGATGAATATGTCGATAACCCGCCAATAGACGCTAAAAGCAGGGGAAAAGTGGCACGAGTCCAGAGTTGAACATCATCTTTTGTTTGTTACGTTACTAGTTTTGAGTAAAAGTTCATTTTGTAAAATCTATTTTACCAATAAACACACTGCTTAGAAAAGATATTCTTTACGACTTATTTTTCATCAATTTTACTTTCCAACAAGTAAGTAAACCTTAATTACCGATATTGTCGTTAATCCTCGGTACCCTTCAGTTGAGTTTGTGACTATTTTTGGAGCTTTACAGGATGAAATAATTATTTCAGTGATAAAAAGTAGCTAGTATAATCTATCATTGTACCAAATTTAATCCAGAACTATTTTGGCCCGATGGGGTAACAAACATTCACGCTTTCTCATTCATAATATTGTATTGAATCAACCGCAAAACATCTTTAACCTTATGAACGATTCACTTGCTTCTCTCTGAAGCAATCTTCGACGTGTAACATCATTGTTTCCAATTTTGAATTTTATGTAGCAATTTGCAGTTACGGTGACGTATTTCCCGGTGCTCATCCTCATTCCGCGTCGACTCTCTCGGCGAGATCTGGGTGTGGATACTCGTAAAGTTGATTTCCTATTGGCCGTACTGCCGCAGCCACACCGAGCTATTATCATATTACGCGTTATTTGCACATTGTTCCTAATGAAACACCTGCACCTGCCTCGTCCAAAGTCATAATAATTGTTTAGCAACGCTCGACCAATGGCATACAAACAAATTAAAACGCACATAAATTCACTTATGGCAGAGAGACGCGCGGACGTTGGGATTTATGTCAACGTTTCCACATTTAGTCCAGCTGGTGTACAGTTAGAAATACACCGAAACCTTAAAAGCTTAGGTTCTATTAGAATCAAGTTAGAAACAACTTCGTCAAAGATCATCTTGCTCTGTGTAAGGATAATATCTTGAGAATACTAAAGGGTTTTGGGAGATATTTTAGATGGCAATTCCTTGTTGAAAAATGTGAAAAAAGTTTCTATAAACATAGATGCGGAAATGCAGTTTTAATGGTACAGGATGGTATTTAAAAAAATATTTGTTCGATTTTGTTGAAATTTGCTAATATTACTTTTTCCATTAATACGCTTATTTAACCCTTAATAGATTAAAATTATTATGTCCAGTGGTATCCCGGGGTTTTCTAGGCAAAAATTGTACGTCACTGCCTTTTTTGTAACTTTAATAGTCGTTGTTTCATTGAGAATCTAAAAATACTACTTCTTCGCCTCTTGTACTTTTTCCGTATCTCACTTCGTTTTCGAGAAAAAAATTCAAACCGTGTTATTGCAAGTCAATGGGCAAAATTGGTTTATTAATTTTTGCTAAAAAAATCACAAGTGCCTTAGAAAAAAAATCAAAAAAAAATCTAGGATAGGAATCCACGATTCGCAATTCCATATACTGTTACCGTTACTCGTACTGTCAAGTGCTTGCAGAAGGCGATACACGACAAAAAGACCTCATGCAGCGTCTTTCTGAACTAATAGTGTCAATAAATCGACCACCAATACGCGGACGGTCTTGTTAGGTTGCCAAATTCATTGCCGGCTGCGCGATCTCGACAATTTATCCACTCGGAACAATATCTGGAGACGTAAAGGAGATGATCTACGCAAACGTGTAAAATATGTGAGCGGTACACGCATATGGAACTGTATAGGAACTAAATTGAAGGCTCGTACGATAATTTCACAGCCGGGAACGTATTAGTAATATATTATTCGGTGCCGTATTTTATACGAGAGTGCTGGGTATCGTCAATATGTAATTGTAAAATCGGTTATTATTTTTCCCAGCTGCGCAGGCCGGGCCGTGTGGGAAATCGATTTACGGACTACATTCGTTGTTCCGAGATGAGAAGAACCGCGGTTGTGTTGAGATGGGAGTTTCGCGGAAAACGTCGATACATCGAAAAATTAGTCGAACATCCAGTGAAACAGATGAATCAATAAATGAAAATTTACTCTAAAACCTTATATCGACCTTTTTCCCAAAGGTCAAGGTGGTTTTGACGTATCCTGCCATTCATTATCGTATTCTGTCTGAAAATAGCTAACCTCAATACTGTATTTTGGCTTCCCGAAAAGAGAGATAAAAGATACTAGCGCTATCTATAGGACAGTATATCATTTGGAAATGTCTATATTGTCTGGTTCTACCGCTGTGTCATAGATGGCGTGCGTATGCGAATATCTGTTAAAGCTCAGTCATTACATTGGTATATTTAGCGTATTTTTTAAAAGTGCGTGCATTTGCAGATAGTTCAGAATAGTATATACAGGGTTATCCAAATTAAGTGTCCACCATTAGTAACTTTGTTATTAGTGAAAATACAAAGTTGTTTGAATTAGCAAACTAGTAGCATTTTTAACGCTGGTAAAAATGAGAAATAAAAAAAAACAATTGAGAGTCGTTATTTTGATTTTTTTCAGTAAAATAACATTTTTTTAAATGGAAACCCCTGTATATTATATTTTTTTCTGTTAAAGCATCAAATTTTAAACAAAAAAGTTCATAATGACTTTTCCGCTAAAGTCAAAAATAAAGTCAAAATAACGATAAATATTTTTAATTATTTGCAGTATTATACCTAATATTAAGACGGCTATGAAAACAACATGGCGTTCGCGATTTGACAGCATTAAGATAAGCGACAAATTGTTAAACTGGACATACTCGCAACTAGAAGGCTTTGGAAAACAATGATAAAATCAAATAATGTCAAACATTAGTGTAAATACTTGTTTATAAGCTTTATTGTGTCATTAATTTAAAGAAAAATGTTCTCCCATGAAGAAAAGTGTGATATGTTAGAATGCTATTTAGTGTGCAGAAAATCCTCCTTGAGAGCAAGAGAATACTACAGTGAATTATATCCCGCTCGCATTCAACCGTATGAACGATATTTTCTGAGACTTTATCGAAAATTTAGGGGCAACGAAAATGTTTTTGCTAAAACAAGGGCAAAAAAAGAATTCATAATAAGCGAGGCCACGGAAATTGCAGTTATTGGATATTTTGAAGCTTATCGTGAGAATTCAATAGCAGATATTCTCAAGGACTCTAATTTCAGTTATGGTACTGTTCAAAGGATTTTAAAAAAATACAAATTTATTCCGTATAAGTACCGACCAGTTCAAACGCTTTTGGCAGGGGATCCAGAGAGAAGACTTGTTTTTTGCCATTGGTATCTTAGCTTCTGTCGCCAAAATGTAAATAACTTTCGTTACCTTTTATGGACAGATGAATCAAATTTTTCAAATTCTGGAATGTTTAATAGAAAAAACCACCATTATTGGTCAAGAGAAAATCTTTTGTTAGTACATCCAAGAGGCCCACAAGTTCGTTTCAGTTTCAACGTTTGGTGCGGTATAATTGGTTCAAAAATTGTTGGCCCGTTCTTTTATGAGGGAACCCTAACTGGTGAAAGATATGTGGAATTTATGTCAGAAATTCTGACTAATTTCTTAGACGAATTGGATCTTATAAGTAGACATCATCAGCATTTTCAGCAAGATGACGCACCTGCCCACAACTCCAGAGGTACTTATCATTTTCTAAGTACTACTTTTAATGATCAGTGGATAGGAACAAATGGCCCAATATAGTGGCCTCCCAGATCACCAGATCTAAACCCACTTGATTACTTCTTGTGGGGTTACTTAAAGAACCAAATTTACAAGCGAAGGTACGATAACCTTGACGCGTTAAAGACTGCAGTTAGGGAAAAGATAACCCAGATAGATGGTAGGACCATACTTAAGACAGTTCGAGCAGTTGAAAAACGTGCCCAAAAATGTATTGAAGAACAAGGTGGTGTTTTCGAGCATCTTCTTTAAAAAAAATTGTTATTGTATTTTGTAAGATTATAAGTTGATGTTGAAAATAAAGTTTGTCGATACAATTTAATTGTTTCAGATTGGAGGCCATAACTTCAACAATTTGTAACCTAGGAGAAAAGTTATTGTAAGCTTTTTTGTTTAAAATTTGATGCTTTAACAGAAAAAAATATAATATACAGGGGTTTCCATTTAAAAAAATGTTATTTTACTGAAAAAAATCAAAATAACGACTCTCAATTGTTTTTTTTTATTTCTCATTTTTACCAGCGTTAAAAATGCTACTAGTTTGCTAATTCAAACAACTTTGTATTTTCACTAATAACAAAGTTACTAATGGTGGACACTTAATTTGGATAACCCTGTATACTATTCTTGCCTCAATTGCATTTCCTAAATTTCCACTTGCTGCCTGAATCCGTTCAAAAATGAAGTGGGGGTACCTTTTTGAACAGCACTGCATATAACACTAGGAAAAAAGTTTATCGAATCGTAGAGCCTTTGTTTGTCTCTTATTTCACGTTTTTCTTCTAGTCGTGTAGTTTCTTATGTTTTATTTAAGTATGTAACATTTTCATATTATCTTTTATTGATATTTATATTCGGGAAAGCGAATTTTCATTCTATCCCTCCTAGGCAGTACAGCGGCACCAAATAGACATAGAAGAATCTGCTGCTGTCAAATAGGTGGCGCTGGTGTTCTTCAAATCCCTTTTTGGTCGCCGGAGCTTCAGTACATTCTTCTTTTTTTTGTTATAGGTCTGTTTTCGGAAACCACGTTTCAAAATCCAAAAATTCGTTTTTAGATTTACCTACAATTTTAGTAAAAAGCAACAAGGCATTTTTATTTGAATTCAGTGTCGATCTTTTCAAGCTCAAATCGATTTTGAACGCCCATCTCTATCCTTTTCTCTATCTGGAAGCGTGAACGTATCGATACCGTAATTTATCGCACGTTTCAGAAATGGTATGGTAATCTCTATTATTTTCTTTCGCTTTGATGTAGACACGAGTTCGAGATGCATTGTCATTTTTTACATTTTTCTTTCCTGCCCTACGCTCGCACAGGCGGAGTACGTGGGTGCAGTCGCAAGAAAAAATATGCTCGAAACAATTCCTTGTATTCCACCTTCCAAAGAGGGATTTAAAAAATATTAGCCCCATCTATGTGACAGTATCAGAACACCAACGTGAATCTAGAAATCGTCTTTGAGAGCATATTCAATTCTTCAACGGCTGGTAGACCAGATCTGTTATACCGCCGACAGCGTCAGCCTCTAGCGGTCGCAGTGGTGATACGGGCTATAAAGTGAGGGCTGATATCTCTATAGTTCCAACCGATAGCTACTATCCACTTTCAAAATAGTAATTGTGACACCTCGTTATCCTACATGAGATCATCCTAGACCATGGTGATTAGTTGCCAAAAAATATGAAAGTGCCATCTATGAAACAATAGCATAACCAAACACTATGACTCTCCTTAAATAGATTATACAGAATGTTTCAGTTTATTGTTGCATAACTTTAAGATTCGATAGAACTTTTAAAATCAATGCATAAAGTCTATATAAACATGGGTCGAAAAATGCTTGGCTTCCGAAATACAGGGTGTTTAAATTTACTTTCTAAAATAGTTTTTTTTAAATATTTCGAACAATATTAGATGTATAACAGTGAAAATTGGTATACAAGGGTTTTTTAGTACGACAAAACGAACCACGGGCATAGTTTTACTGTATCCGCTATAGGGCGCTCTCTACTGTACCTGTAGTGTATTGAAATGACCGAAAAAATTTTCTTAGTGCAATTTTTTGCTTTTTGAATAAAAAAAATGATTCTTCGCACTTTTCTGCATAAAAAAGCTTTCCTGTGAGTTTTCGTTATAGTTAGCCGTTTTTGAGATATTTCGATTTTTAAGGTTCGATGCATTTTTAATTATTTATGGGAAAATAATATTTTTTTTTACATTTTCGATTTGGGCATTATAAGTAATTAAGATGATAGTTTAGATTGTGTTTTTAAACACAGCAATAATTCCTAACTCCAAATAAACACAAAAAAACAGAATATTAATTTGTTTAATTTTTCAATATTATTTTTAACAAATTAAATTAATTATTTACAACTAAAATGCTATTGAATTAGTTAGGACAAACATACAAAATCTAAAGTAGTTGCTTGAAATGTAAACCCAATTGTTGATCGGTGATGAAAACGCATTGAATTTTTGTTTTATAAAAAAAACACCTGTAGGTTTAAGTGGTAGGATCTCGTATGCATATTGTGGAACTTTTTTTGGAGAAAAGTGATCAATCACCTATTATTTGTAAATATAATTATCAAACTAAAGGCATTCGCGAGTACCTGCGGCAGTATCGACATTCACCTGCTTCCCGAAGAGAAATGTACTTCAATATATGTATGTATAGGTAGATAGAATCCTCAGGCAAAAAATGAAACAAATAATTTGATGGCTGCTACTGAACAAGTCGATATTTTTTCAGGTGTGTACACATACCAGACAAAAACCGTCTAGTAGCAAACGAATCACTTGACCGATCTTAAGATTGCGCAAAGTAAAATTGGTTGTTTAGACAGTGAAGCACTTCAAGCGACAAACTTTGTATCTTTGTCATCAAGAGCACTTGTATTCCTAGGGTATCCTTCAGAAGTCACGCTTCAAAAAGAAAGCAACGGGACTAAGTGAAAACTATAGGCATATATTAAAAAAATAATAAGTTAACAATTCAAATCAAACAGGTGTTCGTGCT
This sequence comes from Acanthoscelides obtectus, assembly GCA_963669975.1. NCBI lineage: Eukaryota > Metazoa > Arthropoda > Insecta > Coleoptera > Chrysomelidae > Acanthoscelides > Acanthoscelides obtectus. The sequence continues at coordinate 107,023,063 of CAVLJG010000006.1, read as the reverse complement.
TACGCACAACATGTACAGAACGTGCATTTCTTAACAAGTTAACAATAATTATTAGGAACCGAAAAAAAAAATATTATTACTTTATAAGCAGAGAAGAAAACTGAATATTAAGAAAAGAGCCCGCTAGGCTGTTACTCTTCAAGTCTGAGTTATTTTTGAGTCAAGAGGAAAACAGATACAACTTAAGGTTAAGCTCCAGTTATCTTGAATGATTTGAATGAACACTTCTTGCACGTATCCGAAACATCTCAACCTCTAAGTTTTTATGGGATCCTTAAGCAGTACTTTCAACCCATCAAATATTTTCCTTTTGTACCTTCCGTTCCCATATCTCCAGCATTGCATAGTTATTGAAAAAAAATCCAATTTCAATGCGACTGTTACATGTTGGCGAACTGTAAATCCCCCCGCTCGTTGACAGGCAACTGTCTGATCGCTCGGGCGCTTACACAGGCTGTTCTCGGCCAGTTTGCTTGTTCGCGCCACATTTACACGGCTTTGTGCTCATTAGCAGGCCCCTTTTACACTTACAAACAGCGACATGGCATCAGCACAGCGAATCAACGACCACGCACCCGCTTGATAAAGACCGCTGATAAGACCACCGAGATTTTAGTGCCTTTTCCGTGGCCGACGAGCTGGGTTAAGTAGGTGTGGTAAACTCGATGACGTGGATTCGTATGTGGTTAAGAAGAACAGGAAGAGGTCTTACACTATTAGGTGATCTACGCACCTGATTTACACCAAGTTCTTTGTTAAAAACGTATCAATCATCTCTAAAGGACCTACATTTTTAAAAACCATACGGGCCAAAAAATAATGCAAGAATCGAAAAGGAAATGCGGGTAGGAAGATACGCATCTCCTTAAACAGTTGAGGGATAGCCATGAAACAATAGAATGTTTCAACGGGTTCCTTGTGATATCACTATAAACAATAAAACGAAGCATAACGAATTCGTCTAGGAAAGATTCTTGTTTGTATTGTTGTCTCGTAAGAGATGGTGTCGAGATATCGGTGGGAAATATTGTCATTTCAGTTAGCGATGTAGGAAAGTGTATTCCAGTGCTATTTACTGCTATAAACCAGAGCGAGACGCTCAAATTCATGTAATGCCTTGGTAGATGACGACCAGCAGGTAGAAGCAGCGTTCGGGTGCTCAGGCGGAGTAAATGAAATTTTAGATTATAGTTGTTAGACAAGTCAAGTTATTTCGTATTGAAAACCAGGTTCTGGAAACATTTTAGTTTTTATTTGGGTTTATTTGGGTTAACAGCAGCTCAATTTGACTTGACTTAGAGCTAACTTTGACTTTTGAACTTGACTTGGACTTGTAGTTGACAAATAATTGACCTGGCACTTGACCGGAACCTGGGTTAGACTCGGCCGGGAATTGACACATGCGTGACCTGGACTTGGCTTGTAGTTGACTTGAACTTCACTTGTACGTGACTTGGACAGGAATTGACACAGCTCAATTACAGCTTAGCGTGACTTGATTTAGAATAGACTTAGAATCCGACTTGACTTATACTTGACTTTGACTTGACTTGGACTTGATTTAGACTTGAGCTGGATTTGAACCCGACTTGTCCTGGACTTGGCTTGTGGTCGACTTGGACTTGGTCTTTAGTTCACTTGTATCTGACCTGCAACTTGACTGGAACCCGAGTTGGACTTGACTTGGAGTTGGCCGGGAATTGACTTGGGCGTGACCTCGACTTGGACGTGACTTGTGTTTATCTTGGAATTAACTTCGACTTGACATGTACGAGACTTGGTGGTGACCTGGACTTGGCCGGGAATTGACATGGACCTGAATTGGATGGCAACTGACTTGGACTCGAGCTTGACTTGGATCTGGGTTTGACGATGACCTGGCTTGTGTGATCCTATTGGCAAGCCAGCCATAAGTGCCTGGGTAGGTAGCGACAAGCGAGTAGAACCAGCGATCGGGTGCTCATGTTTTTTTTTTGCCGCGGAGTAAATGAAAATTTAATAGATTATAGTTGTTACACAAGTCAAGTTATTTCGTATTGAATAATCAGGTTCTGGAAATATTTTTGTTTTTATTAAGGTTCCTTATTTTCTTTATGTGAGCTGAGAAATTGTTCACGTACCCTTGTTTAACAAATAGGAATAACTCGAGGTAGCAAAAGCTTAACAGCAGCTCAATTTGACTTGACTTATAATTCGGCTTGACTTAGACCTGACTTTGACTTTTGAACTTGACTTGGACTTGGCTTGTACTTGACAAATAATTGACCTGGCGCTTGACCGGAACCTGGGTTGGAGTTGGCCGGGAATTGACACATGCGTGACCTGGACTTGGCTTGTAGTTGACTTGGACTTTACTTGTACGTGACTTGGGCGTGGCTTGGACTTGGCCGGGAATTGACACAGCTCAATTACAGCTTAATTCGACTTGAATTCAGCTTGACTTAGACCTAACTTTGACTTCGCTTGAACTTGACTTGGACTTGATTAATCTTGAGCTTGATTTGAAAACGACTTATCCTGGACTTGGCTTGTGGTCGACTTGAGCTTGGTATATAGTTATTTCACTAGTATTTGACCTGCGCTTGACTGGAACCTGGGTTGGACTTGACCGGGAATTGACTTGGACTTGGTTTGTATTTGTCTTAGAATTGACTTCGACTTGAGTTGTACGAAACGTTGGCGTGACATGGACTTGGCCGGGAATTGACATAGACCTAGCTTGGATGTGACCTGACTTGGACTCGGGCTTGACTTGGACCTGGGCTTAACGATGACCTGGCTTGCGTGATTCTATTGGCGAGCCGGCCATAAATGCCTGTAGGTAGCGACCAGCGAGTAAAACCAGCGATCGAGTGTTCATATTTATTTTTACGCGGTAGTAAATAAAATTTGAATAGATTATAGTTGTTACACGAGTAAAGTTATTTCAGCTTGAAAATCAGGCTCTAGATACAAGTTTGTTTTTATCAAGGTTCCTTATTTTCATTACGTATTCGTATGCTGAAAGAGTGCTCACATACCCTTTTATAAAGAAATAGGAATAACTCGAGATAGCGAAAGTCCAACTACAGCTTAATTAGACTTGATTTAGGATACACTTAGAATTCGGCCTAACTTAGAGTAGACTCTAGCTAGGCTTGAACTTGACTTGTGCTTCAGCAGAATTTGAATTCGACTTCTCTGGAATTGGGTAGTAGTTGACTTGGATTTGGCTTGTAGGTCAGCTGGAAATCACTATGACTTGGCGTAGACGAGGATTGGACTTGACCTGGACTTGGCCTATAGTTGAATAGCTTTCCGCTTGACTTGAACCTGGGTTGGACTTGGCCGGGAATTGACTTGGACGGGGCCCGGACTTTGCTTGTAGTTGACATGGAATTAACTTGAACTTGACTTGAGCATGACATGGACATAACTTGGATATGACCGGACTCGGGCTTGGCTTAGACCTGGACCTGACTGCGGCCTGGTTTGCCCTTGACTTACACTTGACTTGGGCATGGCTTGTCTAACTCATCTGACATTCCCAAATTCTTTTGAGCTACCTCTTCTGGGCTACCGACTAACAGGAATGACTGCAGACCTAACGTGTGTTTCCGTTGTTATAGATACATCAGGTATAAAGAATCCATCTGATCCTAAAACTTTCAGCATGCAAGAAACGTGGCCAGACCAAAGTGCATCACGATAAAAGTACGCAATAGCGCAATAATATATCCAAAGTCATTGAAAATTGTTACATAGTAGCTAATTCGATGGTGCGAAAAGCAATAATAGTTATGGTTGTAATGGTTGTCAGTGTGTTGGTAAAAAAGACGAGGCGGCTACGGCTTTATGGATGTGCAGTCAGGTCATTATTATTCATAGAACGCGTTAGGAGGTTGATTGCTTAGAATTATTTGTTAGTCAAACATCGTATCTGCGGCAAAAAGGACAACTACCGTTTTGGCCTTATTGTCAGAGAGAAAGAGACTCAGTAGAAGTAGCGGTAGTATATTTGGTCACAGATACATTTCATATTACAAGTGGAGTCTGAGGGCGACAATATTGTTGCTCTTCCATACAACCCCCGATGAGACATATATCTATACATAATAAATTAAATATAACTCGAAAATGTCAATATAATAATATAATAATAATAATAATAATAATAATATATATTTATTTCCAACAGGTATACACCCAATCACAGGAAATCAAAACAAAATGGTACCATATATACACATATATACATACACACGTATACACACATACACATATACACATATATACATATATATATGGACAATGAATCAGAAAATAATAACAAAAAAAAGAAAATAGAAAAACATTAGTGATCTGAATGAACACATAATACATAGGTGAATAATTAAACACTTCACAAAAAAAGAGAAGAAAAAAAAACATAAAAGTGCTCAAATTAAAGAATAACAATAACTGACACCATCAACAAAACGATTTTATCTCAATTGCTCCCTGTAAATGTTTAATATTAATATAAAAGCAGTTACTTTTGCCTTTACCTCTTAACTAATCTGGAATGAAGCACATCACTAGTTCCATCTTCAGTGTAAAAGTTTGAGATAATTTTCGCCTGTTTCATTTCTGACCCATCATCGATATCTCCAAGTCTACATCAGATTTGGGTATTACCTAGGATGCTGATTATATTAACAGTTGCCATCAATATTTTTTGCAGCATTTACATATGATGAAAAAAAAATTATGGATGACAATACATATCAAAGCAGCTCTTTTGTGAATACCTGTTTTGCACGACCATACCGTATGACATCGTCAGTCTTTATCTTCTAATAACGTGTGTTTGCCTGATTCTTGCACAACAACTGTGCTAAAGCAGGATACTGAAAACCAATGAATAATCACACACGACATCGAGTCATCCAGAAATAAAATACGGCTTTTCACACCTCTCACATTTATAGCCATCTAAAGGTTTTCAATTAATATTGAGATGGAAGATAGTAATATTATGTATAACCAATTTGATGCGCACATATATATGTACTTTATTGCTATATTATCGCTTCGGAATCAGTGTATTTTATGTGATTTCGCCGATAGATCTCTACCTACTTCCCTATATCTTTAATTGACTTATATGAATAACGACTCTGTGCCTGGCCATCCTGCATCTTCCGTGTTCGTCATTGGCGCAGCTCATCATAAACAATTTGGTGTAATCTTACATCACCTTCACCTCAATTGCTTTTTAACTCTTTAAGGTCGCATCTGGAGATAAGTCGACAAATGTGAGGTATGAAGCTTTAAGGTAAAACTAGAAAAATATAAAATGAAATTCGGTTTTAACTAATAATCTGGTGATGTCATTTTTTAAGGTAACGAACGATTGTTTCAGCGCCCCGCAACCCGATTTAGTGAATTAATTTCACACGCAGTGCTGCGGTATTATCGGGTGGTGGAGATTTAGTGAGTTTTGTTGTCGGGGCCCCCTTGGAGATTTATCGGTTGTCATAACTACACTAAATCATCGAGCTGGTAAGTGACCATTTTTTCCAAGCCACGTGTTGATCTCCTCAACATGATTTCTAATCCTATAGAGGGGAACTATCTACAGAGGTAAATTTAAGTAGTGCTCACGATGTATTTTACAATAAGATTGCCGAAAGTATAATCTGCTCCACAGTGTGTACACGTCTGCATCCCGTTAAATAACTTATGGTAAAGATAAAACATATTCATTAAGCTTTGCACGTCTCGACCTAAAGCAATAACTGCTCGAATCACATTATATGCTATACGATCTCTCTGAATTTCTCACACTTTCAGCGTTAGAATCAATCATGATCGGTTGGCATTCCTCTAAACGGACCTGTCTATTACTATTAATAATCTTTGTGTTCTTAATAGTTCGATTCAGCGATTGGGAATTTGTATACACAGATGATGCGATGCTTGTTTTTGCTTAACGGACTAGATAGAATTATACGTGTATGTGTGTGTATGACCTTTTTTACTCTTGTTTATTATATAAATCAATCTTTAAGTTATTCCTAGGGCGTCGACATTGTGGAACAATCTGCCTGAGAACATTTAGGCAGGTCAAAGATTGAATTAACAAAGTGTATCTAACAGCAGTGCCTCGGTATTTAGGATTAAGGAAAAAGGTAAGGTCATCGTAACTGAGTCATAACTCGTAATTGTCGTAATCGCTCAGATAATCTATGATATTATCTCTGCGACTCATCTACTTTTGTTTCTTCTCAGCATCTGCAGCCGCGGTATTGAAACATTCCTATGAGTGCATAAAAATTAGTCGTACATTGTTTCATAATACGGGCATGCAAGTGCATCAATTTGCAATCTCTGATCCGCACACACACATACGATATAATTGGAGATATAATAATAATCGAAGATCATCAGCATGGGTATATAATTTCAGGTGGATTTTTCATCTACGTATTGCACAAAGATATGACTCTTATATTGTTCTCCATGTTGGTAACGTTATTGTTTTGCTTGTACGATATGTAGATTTGTAGATGTTACTTGGCTGGCTTATTATTGAAAGATATCTAAAATTTGACGAATGTCTTCCACCCATGGCTTGCTAATGATAACCATACAGCGCTTTCTACAGTTGGTCAAGATTAGAAGGAAAGCAAATTTTCCCATTTTAGCCCTTGTCTATTGGGGTTTGAAGTTTGAAGAGATTTGCGAAAAAATTCAAGTAAAACACACAAACACAGTGCTTGAGCATCGTCAACAAGAGTTTGTTACGAACTTGGAAAATCTATTTCATATTGTTCAATTGATGAAAATAAATGAAGATAGGATCTTCTTGCAGCGGCAGAGAGAGTGTCAGGTCGACGTAGTCATTTAGCTGGGGTGGACAAGAAATTAGCCATAAAAGAAGAAATAGCAACTAATCGCTGAGCCCAAATTGAATATCTCATCAGGCAGCGAGGAAGCTCAGACAGTTTGGGATGCTATTATTGGCTGAAATCTTGAAGATAAAGGTCAGATTCTTAGTAACGCCATTTCATCAAAAGATGTATGATTAACCACTAGTATTGAGATTTTAATAAAATATCGTCATTTTGTTGATCAAGCCTGATACATTCTTAACACTCATGTCCAATATGCTAGACTGGACCTACCTGTATCAGCAACGTAGACTTGTCATCGATAAAAACACTTACAAATATAGCGACAGCAATCGTTGAATAGAATACATTCCCAATAAGCAACAATTGTCTTTCTCTGAGAAGAATCGATGATCGAGTCTGCGTGCGTCTACCACCGACAATAATATTAATATTTACACTGCCACACATCAAAGTTGCAACAAAAGCCTTAGGTAAGAGTGGAGCGACCGGACCGTGGAAGAATCTCATTCCAAAGGCGCATTACGCTGGAAATGAACTATAAAAGTCGCTCGCGGAGATTTACAGTCGCTTCAGCAGCAGCAGCTTTTGAAGAGTTATCGCCAACGCTTAAGTAGCAGCCGAGTGAACAAAGGCTGTGGTCAACTTTCCCGAAGCAATACTTGCTTCGAATTCGTTCCAAGAATATACGCGCGATCACTGACGAAATGCGAGTTGAGGGTACGGAAGAAATGGCGCCAAGTAGACTAACTCTACATTTCTGCAGATTAACACACTGGTCGCCGTATGTGTTTTAGGGGCCGTTCAAGTATTACGTGAACAATATTGGGGGGGGTCTTTGCTTTGCTTATTTTGGATGACATGGGGGGTAGGGGAGTCTAGTTGATGATTACGTCATCGGTAGTTATTTACTTTTTTACACGAATGGCAACCCTCACATTGTTTTGCTTGAAAACGAATCGCATTTTCGGGGATTCCCGTAAATAATGCATACGTTTAGTGAACAGCGCGCGGTAATTCCCCTACTCGCTTTAGAACCGAGTAGGGGAATTACCGCGCGGTGTTCACTTGTCTAAATTTCCTCTATCAGTGCATTGTTTCGTTTGGATATTATAGCGAGTAGACGTATTGTAAGCGTAGTAAAGCAAGTTAACATTTGTGTTACCATTGATTCCATTAGCGAAAGTTTAATGTTTAAATAAAATGTCGTTTCACATAGACAAATCCAAGTTATACCAAAAATTGTTGAAAGTTTTAAAAAATCTCATACAAATACGAAAGTACAAAATGTACAAAAGTCAGTTAACGAAGTGTGGCAAAATTACAAATTACAAGCAAAATTCGACAAGGAACTAGACATTATTGTATGTAATTGCAAGCGGCAACTAACAATAAATCCTATCTACTAAATTTTTTTCGAAGGTGAGTGACGAAAGCATTTTAGGTACTAAATAGTTCTAGAAATATTAGAAAACGCCAAAAAGTTTCTCTTTACTGATTAGAAAATATTATGGCCTATCTCAAAGTATAGAGGTAATATTCATTATGATGAATTCACACAAGAATTACGTAAAATAGGATTTGACATTAGTAGCAGTGTGACATATATTCGTTTGATTCTCAGAAAATCTAATTCTGCAGAAGACATGTATCGACAGTCCCTGTTAAGCTCATTCGGGCTCAAACTGATCCCCACAAGAGCCACATAGATAGCAAGTTCGCTGAAACATCAATCCATTATTTAGAGAACATAGCATCCATACTTGGACCAGATCAAGGATTTTTCGTATCTCAAGATGATAAAGCTCGAGTCATTATATATAAGCAAGCACCTCTTCTAATGCACATAGAATATAGAACCAAATTGCCTGATCACGATTGGGTAATCGCTGAGCGTCATAAATTAATACCATATGTTTATGCTGGTATCAAAATCACTTTCAATATGCTAGGACAACCACAAGCCGTTGTATATTCTGGACCAGCATACATCGCTATTCGAAGTAGAAAGCATAGTTCATCTACTGCTAAAACTCATGCTCAGGATTTCGAGACGCTTCTCGAACTTGAAGAGTTTCGACCATTAGCTAAAACTGACCATGGAATAGTAAAAGCAGTGGTAATCATGACGGTTGATGGAGGGCCAGATGAAAATACACGTTATCAAAAAGTCATAGGGTTTGCTATACAACACTATAAGCGACATGATCTCGATGCATTGTTTTTAGCTATCAATGCTCCTGGAAGAAGTGCGTATAACAGAGTAGAGCGCAGGATGGCTCCTCTTAGTCGGGAACTGGCTGGTTTAATATTGCCTCATGACCATTTTGGGTCTTATTTGAATGAACGTGGCGTTACAATTGATGAACATTTAGAAAGATCTAATTTCGAATTTGTAGGAATTGTATTAGCTGAAGTATGGAGTTCAATGGAATTTGATGGCTATAATGTTAATGCAAAATATGTTGGGGCAGGTGAACAAGATCTTCCTGATTTTCCAGACATTAAATGGTATTCAGAACATGTGCGTGAAAGCCAATACTTATTGCTTATTCTCATTGCATCCTTTAGAATCTCGTCGAAGAACATTAAGAGATGAAAAAAATACTAACTTTAGCATCATTACTCATCCTACAGTCGTGCCTTCATTTGAAATCATATCCTTCCAAATTTACTTACCTATAATGGTCCCAGAGATACAATCTAAGGAATAATAACAGCGATACATTGAACGACTACAGCCTCAGCACATACCGTAATAGCCCTGACTACCGATGTGGATCTATCTTCAATAAATTTGCCCTCCGAGTTAAAAGCCATCGACGACTTTAAAAAATATCTTTCAACATACTTGTACAATAAGTGTTTTTTCTCTCCAGAGAGTTTTATAATTCTTTATGATTACATATTTATCTATTTTATTGATTGTTTTACTTATTATACATTGATGCTGCATACTTTTTGTATTCTTCTATTTAACTATTTATGCATCTAAGCATACTGGTTTTGCTACTCATTTTATAACCTGTTATCATCTATTTTATGTATAGTTTTCTTTTGCTTATGTGAATCTGAACTTTTCCAGTTGACGTTTCGTATCCGCAGTTTCAATAAAAGTATTATTATTAATGACTCACGAAAATACTCTAGTAGCAGATGTTGTTGATGTCTTATAGGTACTAATTTCGACAAGCCAAGCGATCTGGCTATGTGTCTGCAATAATTAAATAAATTAAGAAAAAAAGATATCCAGACGCCTCACTGTTCATCTCTGTTGATGTGAAGATTTCGAATCGCTTTCATGTTGTGACACCACAGCGAGTGTTTCACACGATCGGTTCCACCTAACGGCTCTTCTTGTGGATCTTTCGCGGCATGGACACAGCGATGAGTATTATTGTTAAATAATTCGCTGTGTGTTCGTGCACAGGCGACAACGAAATTGATGTGTGCTGCTTACGAACACGTCCGCTGATTAATTCCAAGTGATTAGATACATGCTTGTGCCAGCAAAGTTATTAATGACCGAAGACGCGATTGCAACGTTAAGTTTATTTCTAGTGATGCACAGTCAAAAGAACAATTGTTGTCGAGGAATATTTCTGAGCTTGGCCGATCAAAATAATCAAAATCTGATAAACATTGCCACTATCTTCGTGTAACTTTTAAAGGCTTAATAGGCTTAAATTTCGACCAGTTAGGGTAGTAGCACCAGTAGTTGAACAGACACCGGTAGTTGGACAATTTTCTAAAAATTGCTTGAAATAAGGATTCTAACGTTACTCAGCGATACTTTAAGCAAGTTTATGGTGCAGTAACGTCTATTAGACTAGATCTACAGGGTGTCCCAGAAGTCGACGTCAAGCCGAAACCGGGTGAAAGGCAAAGTCATAACAGCTATCAGAAAAATATTTAAAAAAATTTTATGTATGTGTTTTGAAAGTTATGGGTCTTTGAAAAAGATATAGAAATTTCACACCCTACGGCAGTCTGTCAACTCCTGATACTACAAATATTAACTTTTTTCGGATTTTATTTTTACAATGTAATGATGAATAATGCATCTTCAAACTGGTGTCTCAACCTTACTGCCAACTTTTCTCGTTCAGGAAAAATTGCCACTTATTTCCCAACCAAGTATTCCAAAGTAAAACTTTGCTCAACTTTAACTGGCTGTACTGGAAAAAAATGTACTACGAGAGTTTGGCAAGTAACCTTAAAAGTTGGCGCATTTAATAACGATTCCAAAATGGTATAACACTTAGAAGATTACTCGTTAACTTATGCACAATTTTTATTTGAAAAAAAACTTATGAAAATTTTTCAGAATTTCCTAATTAAACAGCGATTATGAAAACGCACAAGGACCCTTAAGGATAACTGTTTGCGCAACAGTGGGCGTCAAAATGCTGCTGATGATGATTTACCTTTACAGCAAATGCTCAAACTGTTTTCCTTCAGCCGCAATACACGTTCGACATCTTCTTAAAAAAGATCGGTTTATTAAACGAGCGAATCCACGGTTATTAACAAACTAAGCTGCTTCCAATAGTCTTTGCCGTAGCTCAGCTACATTTTGAATCGGCTTGAAATACACTTTTTCTTCTACAGTTCCCCAGTAAAAAAATCTAAAGGATTTAAATCAGGTGATCGGACTGGCCACGGTAGTGTACCAGACTGCCTTATCCATCTGCCTGGAAAGTTTTGATCGAGATACTCTCTCACTGAAAGTGCATAGTGCGCTGGGCAGCCATCATGCTGAAACCACATGTCCCTATAAATACTAAGTGGCACGTCCACCAATAAATTTTGTACATGATTTTTCAAAAAATCCAAATAAACTTCAGCGGTCAAAGTCTCTGGGAACTCAAACGGACCGATTATTTTACCATTTAAAATTCCTGTCCAATGGTTTATCTTGAAGCGATATTGAGATTTATCTTCTCTCATCAAACGTGGGTTTGCTACGTACCACTCGTGTAAGTTATGCAGGTTCATGTACTCATCTTTCTTAAATATGGTCTCATCCGACCATAAAATTTTTTCAAAGAACTGTGGATCTTTCCTGTGTCTTTCCAACATTGTGCGACAAAAAGCAACTCGTGGCTCATAATACCGGGGCAGGAGAGGTTGAACACGCTGTATGTGGTATGGATGAAGCACATCACTTACTTGCTATTGCACACTTTGATACCGATCAGTACTCCTTCGTTTACTGCGCATCTTTACATGTTCGTGCTTGTTGACTTCGTACTGTTACTAATTTTGGATTCGTGAACTGGACTGTTGATCGCTTGTGATTTGGATTTGGACTGTTTAATTGCTCTTCAAAACAATATTTGCTTTCCTTAGACTATCTTTGATAGTGTGATTGTGCAGTGCCGCTATGTCCGTGTACACCGTACAAGAATATGCTAACATGCGCCTCATTTATGGGGAATGCAGATGCAACGCTAGTGCTGCAGCGAGACTTTACTGTGAGAGGTACCCGAATGCAGCTCGTCATCCAGATCATCGAGTGTTCACAAATCTGCACCGCTTACTGTTCTCAGAGGGCCAAACCAATCACACGGTGAGGGAAGATCTTTCCTTCCTTACGAAGACGTGGTGCTAGGAGCTGTCGAAAAAGACCCGAGTACTTCAGTGCGTGCAATAGAACTAAAAACAGGTGTGCCCAAAAGTACAGCCCATAGAATCTTGCAAAAACACGTGCTCCATCCATACAACGTACAGCGTGTTCAAGCTTTTCTGCCCCGGGATTATGGGCCCCGAGTTGCTTTTTGTCGCACAATGTTACAAAGACACAGGGAAGATCCACGGTTCTTTGAAAAAATTTTATGGTCAGATGAGACCACATTTAAGAAAGAAGGGTACATGAACCTGCATAACTTACACGAGTGGCACGTAGCAAACCCACATTTGATGAGAGAAGATAAATCTCAATATCGCTTCAAGATAAACCATTGGACAGGAATTTTAAATGGTAAAATAATCGGTCCGTTTGAGTTCCCAGCGACTTTGACTGCTGAGGTTTATTTAGGTTTTTTGCAAAATCATTTAGAAAATTTATTGGAGGACGTGCCACTGAGTATTTACAGGGACATGTGGTTTCAGCATGATGGCTGCCCAGCGCACTATGCACTCTCAGTGAGAGAGTATCTCGATCAAAACTTTCCAGGCAGATGGATAAGGCGGTCTGGTACAATACCGTGGCCAGCCCGATCACCTGATTTGAGTCCTTGAGATTTTTTTACTGGGGAACTGTAAAAGAAAAAGTGTATTTCAAGCCGATTCAAAATGTAGCTGAGCTACGGCAAAGACTATTGGAAGCAGATGTGTTTGTTAGTAACCGTGGATTCGATGTCGAGCGTGTATTGCGGCTGAAGGAAAACAGTTTGAGCATTTGCTGTAAAGGTAAATCATCATCAGCAGCATTTTGACGCCCACTGTTGTGCAAACAGTTATCCTTAAGGGTCCTTGTGCATAAGTTAACGAGTAATCTTCTAAGTGTTATACCATTTTGGAATCCTTATTAAATGCGTCAACTTTTAAGGTTACTTGCCAAACTCTCGTAGTACATTTTTGTCCAGTACAGCCAGTTAAAGTTGAGCAAAGTTTTACTTTGGAATACTTGGTTGGGAAATAAGTGGCAATTTTTCCTGAACGAGAAAAGTTGGCAGTAAGGTTGAGACACCAGTTTGAAGATGCATTATTCATCATTACATTGTAAAAATGAAATCCAAAAAAAGTTAATATTTGTAGTAACAGGAGTTGACAGACTGCCGTAGGGTGTGAAATTTTTATATCTTTTTCAAAGACCTATAATTTTCAAAACACATTACATAAAATTTTTTTACATATTTTTCTGATAGCTGTTATGACTTTGCCTATCACCCGGTTTCGGCTTGACGTCGACTTCTGGGACACCCTGTATATCTTAGTTCGACAAAGCTGTGATACTTCAAAGAAAACCAATCACTAATTAGGTGAAAGTTTGACTGAGATCCTAAAAATTTCCAACTAACAGCACATAATATGCGCTCCCACAGTGGTTGATTCATGTCGATGAAATTATAGCAGCTTGTCAGTCTCTGAAACGTTCAGGTATGATAGTTTTTTAGCTTCATTTGAGTTTGGTTAGCAACAGGCTTGTACTCTGAGTTGGAATGGGGAAAGCTTCTTGTAAATCTATCTGGGAATCTGAAAATGAATTTCCTTGCACTGTTTCGTAAGATGATGTCGAAGGAGCAACATATTTAGCTCGCCGCTTTTGTTCTTCGGTGTACCTAGGACGTGCATTTTCTTCTTTTATGGCTAATTTCTTGCATTTACAACAATTGAAGGGGTTTTTCTTTTCCAACCTTCGTTTTAAATTTCACTCATTTGGACAATTTTTTATATCACTGTGAAATCCATCGTTACCTTTCGCTTCTGAACGGTACGGTCGTTATATTTAAAGTTGCCGTTCCAAAAACTCGCCAGCAATCTAAACAGACTTCCAAACGAACAGGTGTCTGTTTATCGTGCAGTGTTTTAAATTCAACGTGAAAATTACTTTATCTGGCGGTTCTAAGATGTAGCCGCTGTTCACACATTGGACATTGCTTTGGTTCGGTCTGTTTAAACATGGACCTGTTATTCTTTTCATTTAGCACATCTGGACCGGCAAAGGAACGCGATCACTTACTGTTTGTTCTGTATACAGAAGACAAAACGGCGGCTTCTTTTTGACAAATTCTCAGATCGATCTTCACAGAAGATACCGAAGCTTTTTTATAGATTTTACGGAGTACGGGATATGGTACAAAATTGTATAGTCCTTGGTTCTATTTTCTTGTTTTTATTTCGTCCTGATGGGTTCCGCTTACATGATGAAGTAAATTTCTCGAACAGGATATGATTCCGTACATCATTTCAGGAAGAAAAGGTTATGAACATGTGACCTAAACCTTCTAACTTTTGAGCTACAAAATGCTAAAATTTTAAGAAAAAATTCGTTTACATGCCTACTAAGCACCAATAAGCATTTTTTGATGAACAATATTTTGAAATTTTTCTACCAGTAGCATCGGTAGGGATTGTATACTGGAGATTTGAAAAAAAAATATGGTATGCCATTGCTTTTTCCGAGAATTTTATGAAATCCTCATTTATTTTGCAAGAAATTATACCTTTTTTCCGTCCGATGCACTGCTTTCGCGTGGAAAAAGCATTTCCACGCATTTGTGGTAGTATAACGAAGTTATTTTGAACTAGTAGGCTGGTGTCTTACTTTGTTTTTCAAATAATGAAATTTTATCAAATACATTGCTGTCTCATTTTGACAAGTATTCATAAACGTGTTAGTTTTGTACGTTGTTTTTTTTTGAAATAAGGAATTTTGTACTATAATTTTTTTGAAAAATATCCAGTATACATCCTGTACGGACGCTTCTGGTAAAAGTATTAAAAAATATTGGTTATGATATAAAAATGAATTTTTCCTTAAAATGTTAACACCCTGTTCATATAAAATTTTCTTCCTAAAATATTTACTTTTCATAAGGACAATTGCGGTTGTTAATTTCTTGGGTTAGTAATGAAAAAATTCTCTTTAGAGCTCTATTCTGATTATTATAGTTCACTTGATCTAGAAAATTTAGATTTTGTTTTCTAATTTGCTATCCGAAACGAAGTAGTTTTTTAGCTTACCTTAATGTAGCATTCTCTGAGATAAACATTTGTTCTTGGTTAAAATATCTGCAAGAATGTAGAATCTACTTGACATTTGCTTTTCATCATTTATTCTACATTGTATCACCGAACACATCTCAAAATGAATATTCTATTGGCTAGCAACAAACAATGTTATTTCACACGTCCGTTGACAAATCAGATTGACGTTGTTTGTGCAGATTATGTGAAACGGCGCGATATCGAAACACGATTTTTATTTCTCCGAGTTGTTATTTTATACGATTTCCATAAAATTTCTTTCGGACTATTAATGGATTCATCAGATAAATCTTTATTGATTGCGATATGTTAATTTACTTATTAGTTTGAATAAGCTTTTAAGTTGAGGCTTTAGGTAGGTATGATGTGAACATCAACACTACAAGGTATAAAAAGACACGACTTTATGGTATAGAAGGTAGGAATCAGATACATACAGATCATTCAAAATAGCAACAATTCTGACGTTCTCCAGAAATGTTCAAATGACGCCTCTTGAGGACCGTTCAAAATAGAACTACATAATAATAATAATTAATAATAGTTTATTCATCACAAAGTGATAGAGGATAAATATAAATAATATTCAAAATTCAAATAAAAACCACGACGTGTATGAACATTAATATATACTAATTAAATGACAACAAATTAACAATTTGAAATCATTTGAGAACAGTTAAAAAAGACTATCACACATTAAAAACTCTTCTAAAGAGTAGAAAGGTTTATCCAGTAAAATTTACCTGTTTCTTTTTTTAAATAATGTCAGGGGTAGTGATTTAAGATCTGTTGAAGAGTTTTATTCCATGTATACTAAGTGACATATAAATCCGAACACCCAGTTTAAATGGTTTTATTTTAATAAAAGTTTGTATAAGTACTTAATGAAGCATAATAAGTAAATGATAAAAATTTCAAAATGATTACACTGCTTTAAAGCCCTTGACCTTTAATAATGTGTGGATGCACCCTGATGTGCTATGCATTCTCCAACACGCCTAGGCATGCTTCTGATCAGGTGGTCAATGTCCTCCTGTGGTATCTCATTCCAGGCAACCACCAACTCCTCTCGAAGTGCTTCTAGAGTCTGAGGAGGACGTTGCAAATTGAGCCATCTCCTACCCATCATATCCCACACGTGCTCAATTGGGAATAAGTCGGGAGATCTTGGTGGCCATGATAACAATGTGACATCATTATGTTGAAAGAAGTCTATTGTGACTCTTGCAACATGTGGTCGGGCATTATCTTGTTGGAAAGTTGGATCTGCCAGGGTGTCAAGATAGGGTAAAAGATGGGGTTCTAGAACTTCGTGGATATAACGCTGCGCGTTCATGTTACCTCTGATGAAGATTAAAGGTGACCTGGAACCATAAGCTATAGCACCCCAAACCATAACTCCAACAGTGTGATGAACATGTCTTTCAACAAAAAACTGTGGATTCCTCCTTTCACCACGTCGCCTTCTAACACTGGCACGACCATCGTGCATGCCTAAACAAAATCGAAACTCGTCACTAAAGACAATACTGTTCCATTCCTGATCCCAGAGTGACCGTTGTCTGCACCACTCATGGCGATTACGTCGGTGTTCTCGAGTTAAAGGGAGGACCCAGTGTGGCCGGTATGAAAACAAGCCAAAACTTCTCATTGGTCGGTAAACACTTCGCATGCCAATAGGTCTTCCGTGTTCTGCAAACCATTCATTTGCAATGGACCTGGTAGTGGAGAAACGGTCCCTTAAGACCAATAATCTTAGGCGCGATCTTCACGGTCTCTTGTTCTACGGCGGCGTCCAGTGCCCCTTGCTCTTTGCGTACGGCCTTCTCGAAGCCATGCCTGACAACACCTAACCACAGTGTCTACACTTTTTAGCACTCAAACTGCAATTACCCGAAAAGAAAGTCCAGCTTCCCGAAGTCCCACTATACGGCCCCTATCAAACTCACTAAGTTGACGAAATCGTACAGGTCTCCGTACTCTAGGCATCGTAACCGATCGTAAAGGATGTCAAGAACCGAAATCCGCCAACGTTGATTCTTTACTGCAGCTGAAATATTCATTTTTAGAGCGTTAGTGAATTAAAAAAAAAGCAGTATAAAAACCGGAATGTCCAACTGATAAGGCTGAAAATTTTTTCACTTGTTATTTACAGTAAGATAAATACATTCACCAACTTTTATTAAAATAAAACCATTTAAACTGGGTGTTCGGATTTATATGTCACTTAGTATATTTGGGACGCTCCTGAGTTCTAGACAAACTATGTGACGGCACCTCCAACACTTCTCTGTTTTTTTGTAGGTACTGTAAGCTCCAAAATTTACAGAACTAAAATTGTCCACGTCTGTTTTGACGTAAATCAATATATTTAACATGGATATTGAAAGCGTTAATATCTTCAAAATTGTGAATAGTTCCCTGCTATTAAAGCGCCTGCCTTCCCACATTTGTAATAGTTCTAATAGCTCTTTTTTGTATTATAAACATCCTTTGTAACTTGGAGAATGCTCCACATGCTCATATTCCAGTAGAATGGATATGTGCATGGTAAAATATTCACAAGGGTCAATGTTCGTAAAGGGGCTTTCTGCCCTAAACATAACTTAGATTTCGGCTTGATCGATGACATTGCATTTAAACATTTTCCCCATTTTTTTCCTTTTCATTGCAGCAAAATTTCAGTTATTTTTAGGATCGCAAATCCTTTTAAGGATCCCGATTCTTTCCACTATTACGAGTGTATCTACACATCTACCATACAGTTTTCGTTCAGATCTCAGGAACTTTTGGAAAGTTTCCTTATACGAAAGCTCACGTAGCGAATTGAATATTCTTAGTACGTTGCTTATAGCAAAATTATTACATGTTTATCATTCCAAATACTCAACTCATCGCTTTATGTCCAAACCATTGCACATGAAGTACATCGTTATTAAATGTCTATTTTTCCTTAAAAGCATAAATTAAGCTTAAACGCAAAGTTATTCCATCTGAACCACATACTGCATCATAATCCAAAAAAAAAACAACAAATAGGCATTAGATGAATGTAATAACTATTGGCACAGTCGGCAACCGGAGGCGTCACAGCGAAACATAACGAAGAAATATCAACGGCTCTTTTAGCAGAAGAGGCCTAGACGAGATTCTCATTTTTCAGCTTATTTACAGTAATGCAATGGCCTAACGTTGAGGAAAGAAACATTGAATTTCATCTAAATGTCAAATACGACGCTGTCTCTGTCAACTCAAACATATTTTCTCTTCTAGTAGAGTCAAATTTAAATCAAGCGTTTTGACAATGCATCCGCGTCAAAGGAGTTCACAATCGGGTTGTCAAACCGTTTGAAACGCGATGCTAGAACAATATACGAATGATCAAGTCACCTGCGATCTGCGTCGAAACAAATGAGTTGCGTTGCGCGGGAGCGAACTCGATCGCCGCCGCCTTTGACGCTCCGCATAATTAATTACCGTCGATCGTCGGATGTTTTCCGGCGTCGCGCTCGGCGGCGGGCGAACGAGCGGCGCGATTTCGCCAACGAGGTCACGTGACGACTCGCGACCAATCGGGCGGCGATGAGGCGGGGCGTGAGAGGTCGTCGGCGATTGGGGGCGCGGGGGGCGACGCGCGTAGGCGGATTAGATGATACGGCGACATTAGAAACGTAAATAGGAGAGAGAAATATACAGGGTGAGTCGGAAAGCAACGGAAATGCTTCTGGATCGGCGAGTACTCCAGAAATAACATTGAAATGTTTAATTAGGATGAGGCTGAACGAGAACAAACCACGAATAATGTCCCAGTAGCGCTGTGACGAGGTGGTATTGGGGTGCTAATATATCACATACAATTTGTAATGTCAAACTTCACTAGAATGAGCAGGGATGACTTGAGGTGACCGGTTGAACGCACTGTGCATTGGGCATCGGGGCTAAAGAAGCTTAGGGGCTCAACAGTAAAAAAAAATACATAACATTTTCTATCCCGTTTATACTTCTGGTGCGATAGATCCTTGAACCGAAACTCAGCTTTTGTATGTTTTCAAAATAGTAGAAGTGTTTTTATGTATGGGCGCCCGCAAACTGGACCCATAAATTTTCATATTTAGCATCATTTTGTGTTCAATTTTGAGGTTTTTAGGATTTACCCACCACCCCTGACAAAATTTGCTACATACAGATAGTTACCTTTTGCCAATGTTCGGCCCCCTGAAAAAAATTCCTGCTGACGCCTATGTTTATATCTATCACCTTTACTATTCAAACCTTCTTTTCTTCGAAAGGAATACCTTAACGAAAATCTATCAAGAAAGACTATTTATCTAAAATTGAACACTTCATCTAGAACTCTCGGTGTCTTTGTAGATCGTTCTTCCGTCCATGGGCGCCCTCAGAGGGAGGCCAGAGGAGGCTGTGGCCAATTCGGACAGCCTTTAAAAATTGCATATTTACCATGTTTTTCTGTACGGTACTCGGGATTTTTTGGGATTTGCCCCACCTCCTAAGAAAATTTGCTATTCACGGCTTTGATAGTATAATAAGTCTCGTGCCGATGCCCAATTGTCCTTTAGGGAAAATCCTAGCGGACGCCCATTACAGAACATGAGCCTCCATAGGAATTTTTCTTGGGAGGGGGGCGATCATCATAGTATAGCTAATTTAGAATTTATATGTTCACTGAGTTGAAAAACTTTCTCATAAGATCGATAAAAACAAGATATTAATTTGTATCAAGGGACGTAATAGAACCAATGGATCAGGCAATATTTTAGAAAGTAAAAGCATCTGGTGTAACGTGTCATAATCACAAGCCTTTTTTTCTCAAGAAAAAGGGGTGGTTCTCAGCAAAATCAGCTACGAAACAGCTACAAAGCTGGACGAGTACGGATGGTGGTTTTTCTCAATCCCTTCCCACGCTGAAGAGGTTAAAATCCCATAAAAGTGGCAGCAAACAACAACCAAAAACAAACTAATAGATAAGAAAATGGGTAGGTACTACTCGACAAAATGGGCCCAAACTTTGGAAACCAAATGAACGCCGATTCACCTTCACAACCAAGGCTTCGTCAGGAAAATGGCCCTCACTGATTTTCCGGAAGCTCTTTTGCCGTCTTGACTGTCAATCAATATCAAAAGTAGGAGGGCGTACCAAAATTCGACACTCCACAGGGTCAATACCAAAACTATATCGAAAACAAGATGTGTGCCAAAAATAATAATGACGAATGAAAAAGTCCGATTCACAAATCAAACTGTCTAATATTCTATCTAGGCATAACGAAACAAGGTGTCGTCCAAGGAAAACAAAACGATCCCAAAAAGCTGACAAAGGCGTTCAGAAATGAAAAAAGTTCCGCAACCGAACTTACATACAACATCGCTGGTTGCCTATGGTTAGACCCTAGAAAGCTAACTTTCATCCTCGGGAAAATAATTGATAACATATGTGGTCGTACAATAAAAATCAGAATTAAAGGATGTTAATAAATCTATTAATCTACTAGAGTGATCAGCACAAACAGCGGCAATTTCATAAAAATGAGGTTGTTTTACTCTCCAAGATTGTGGTATTTTATCAGACGAGGTCATGTAAAGGTTATAAACAAGGGTGCAGGTAAAAGAAATCAGTTTACGACGAACCAACAACGTTTCATGAGGAAATTTTTGGGATAAAACGAGTAATTCATGAATAAAATATTAATAACATCAGTGTCCAAAAGATCTCAACACATTAAAAAAGAAAGATATAATATGTGTGAAATTAGATTAGGTAGCTTCAAGCTCAATAGTTCAATAAATTATGAAATTTGCCAGAAGAAAATCAGAAAAAAGGGCTTGTCCTATAGAAATCGGTACTTTATCATTAATAAAGAGAAATTCAAATTACTGGTAAGTGATCTAAATAGTAGAAAAGAAAATTATATGATTTAGGCTGGGTAATCTGAGTTTCCCTTTTAATCCTAAAAGATGTCGAGGAAAAAATGTCAAATTTACACCAACAAATATAATAATAATTTGAGCAAATTTTCTCTGAAGGGCAAGCAAATTCTAAATATCCCCAAAATTGTAGGTCCAACCAGATTTTGAAGGGGGCCTCGGCCTCCCTGGCCCCTTTGCGGGCGCCCATAATACCGATTACAATTTCCGTCCTTGTCCTTCCACATCTTTTGCTAAAACGCCACCTGAAGTCTTACTCAGAGCGTATAATTGACGTGATATATCCTGAAAGCGTCTGCAAAATTCTTCAACAGAATGATTGACAACCACCTTGAAAAACAAAACCCATACATCACAACAAACGCATGTACTTAGATATCATCACGTCAAAATAACAGTGAATCATATTGATCATTGCCAGTTTATGCACTGCTTTAATACAAGGTTTCTGGCACAAATCGCCGTTTTATCATTATGATAAAATGACGTAATCAGGAGAACGCCGGTAGGTGTTCTCGTAGGTAATTTTGCGACATTACGAGACATCAAATACACATCTGCAACAAGCTGAATAGCCACGTTAACATGCCGTTAACAGAGAAAAATCGAAACTGCGCAAAATTAATATAATAAACAATTATTTCGTACTCAATACCCGTAATTTTGTACATGTCAGTATAATCAATAAATTATCTACACTAAACGGACAACCATTGCTAGCAAAAATCAGTTAAGTAACATTTGGGAACAGTGTCAACAATGTGGAGTAAGAGCAGCGTTGGGACCAGAACATATCTTTGAGGAGTACAGGTATTGCATCAAGCACTTTAATTTTTTCTCTCTGTTTATGTTACGATACAGATGTTCATAAAAAAGTGGGTAATAAATTTTTTGAAAAATACTTTAACTGCAAACGTTTCACAATAAACCAATCTAAAGTGCTAAATACCAGTTACAAGAAAAATCGTAAAGTTGAAAAGTGCTTTTTATTCAAAACCTTTCAGAGAAGTAGATTCGAAGCTCATGAGAAATCATGCTAATTAGCTGTTGAACTTTGATTTATATTAATGGTTCAGTGACGTATTAACGGATGCGTGGGCAGAAGAAATCTTAGAAAGCTGGCGCGTACTAAAAATCTCTAATACTCGTTTTAGTATGAATACACATGTCATACGTAGCGTAACCCTAATACATATAGGTAATAAAAATTATAAACACATCGACAAAACTATTTATTTCACTTTGAGTTATGTTAATTGTTCAATTCAATGTTCATATGAATTACATTTCATTAAGCAGTTAAAATCGTTGAAATTTAGAAGCTTCAGACGTATAATTGATTATTTAGATAAAATCGAATGAGAACGTAACAATAAAGCCCAAACCTCCAAACAAACAAATATAAAATGATCCGGCAATCTAGATAGTCATAACAATTGATGTTTTGAATAAGTGGTTTTTTTCAATGACTTTGGTGAGGGTTACATTTATAGATGTTCAAGGAAGGACTAAAAATTTGTATTTCATAGTACAGGTTTCTAAAATGTGAACAAATGTTTGGATTTAGAAATTCGTACAACTTTCGACAATTTCAAAATATGTTCATAACGTTCAAGTTGTTCGAATTCTTCGAAATTTCTAGAACCTTCAAAATTTCCAATGCCCTCAAGATGTTGAACACTATGAAAAGATTGAAAATCACCAGATTATGCGTACGAAAAATATCGTCGTCTCAAACTTGATGTGAACCAAATTGGCCATCGAACCTCCCCGACCTCAGTCCCATTGTCTTCCTCCAGATGCTCGAAAAAACACCGCGACCCATCGAATCACATTTCCCAAAAAGACTTTGATTTTTTCTGTCTGGAAAGCAAAACATCTCCTGCTTTATGTTTAAATGAACTTTTGACTTCTTTGGACTGAACACTAGGGGCTAGAAACTAGAATTTGCTGAGTTATAGCAAAAGAACGTTTCAGTGACAGTTTCAAACACAATCCAATTATGCGTACGAAAAATATCCTCGTCTCGAACGTTCCGCGAACCAAATTGGCCGTCGAACCTCCCCGACCTCAGTCCCATTGTTTTCGTCCAGATGTTCGAAAAAACACCGCGACCCGTCGACATCGGTATGCGTACGGTAAGTGCTCTTGTTCTTTACCGTTCCTTAGGTGCTAATGAAAAGAATAACTTCGCAGGCGGTGAGATCACAGAAGAACTGAGACGAAGAAGAGCCGTAAAGCGAAGATCCGACCTGTTGACGCGACACAACGCGCGGCA
This sequence comes from Acanthoscelides obtectus, assembly GCA_963669975.1. NCBI lineage: Eukaryota > Metazoa > Arthropoda > Insecta > Coleoptera > Chrysomelidae > Acanthoscelides > Acanthoscelides obtectus. Next base: position 106,999,249 of record CAVLJG010000006.1, on the reverse strand, counting down.
TTTATGGGTTTTCCGAGAAGTGAAACGCAATGCGGCTCAAAGGGATTTCGTGATCTTCTTCCAGACAGGCGCGTGCTAATGGATTGAGGCATAGTTCTGCATTGCTAACCAGTTGCTCAGTATAAACTCAGTCAGACTTCAAATAAAGAAATTTATTCTTCTTCTTTGAACATTTTCAATGTCGTTTATATAAAGTTAATAATGGCTCCATACAATACTCCATGTTTGCTGCACATATAACCTTCAAAGCCCTGAAAGTATGAAGAGGGCTTTTTCTACTATAACTAACAACCTTGCACTTGTTGGTATTTACTTTTAAATTGTTGACATTGCACCAAGCCCAAATACTATTCAATATCCAAACAATCATTAATATACCTTATAGACGCATATAGTTTCATGTCGTCAACAAAACATTTAAAATTTTCACAGAGGTCATTAATAAACAATATAAATGTAAGTGGTCCCAAGTTAGACCCCTGGGGAACACCGGATGAAGTAGTAGGCGTCGGACTTGAATCCATTGTATGCTACGTGTTGCTTCCGTCTTGATGAGTAGGATCTAAAAAATTTTATAGTACTTACCTGGTATGGCCCAACATGTGAATGGCGGAATGAGATATTCCAGGAAAGCGGAATATTTCGTTCTGCCCTCGTATAGTGGGCCCAGCATGTATACTCGTGTAGGTGCGTCGCAACGTACGAAATTGATGAATATCTTGAGTCGATCGAAAGTTTTTGCTCGGTCAGATAATTATAATGGTGAAACTGATTTGGGGGGAGAGGAGAGGTTCTTCGTCAGACAGCTGGCAATCTGCGGAAAAGCCAGTTTGGCCGACGAACGGTGTGATGTATGGATCACTTTCGGATCGTCATTAATCACCGAGGATGCCTAGCATTGATAGGGACTATTTTCGAAACAATATACAGTCAATGGTCCCGTGTTAGCTAAACAAAATGTACGGCCATCATTTGGACATGCAACCATTCCAAGCTGTATGCTTCCTCAACAAAAAACCTCAAAATAACTTGTAGATCAATTTGGAACGGGTCTATCTGCATTAAGAGTGTAGGCGTATGAAAATTGCCTTTGTGAATACTTTGCAACCATACCTGAAAAGATAATTTTCACGGAATACGCAAATATTAAAGAACCCAGTACCCGCAGTACCTAACTCGATGGCATTTTATGAGATATCCCAAAAAAGGAAGCACTGTACTGTTAGAAAATTATCGACTGTTAGCCAACATCCTTGTAAATAAAATTAAAAGCTATGGTTTCATAAAGTCCATAGATCAATTGATATTGTCATGTATGTCAAACAGAAAAAATCAGGTTAATCTTGGTAGCATCCACATGACATATATAGTCAACGCCAAACAAAGTGGCGTGCACGTCATCACGATAAAAATTCCCCGACCTAATGCCTAGGTTTCTATCACAAACAATTGCTCTATTGCAGTTTCATATTAATGTGATATATAAATTGTAAAATGATCATTACTCTCTTATTATGGTTAATAGTCATATAAACATTGTTATTAAAATATCACATAAGTTGCTTTCTGATAAATTTAGACGCATTATGCGAAATAAAATGTTTTGCAAACGCTCCAATCACTTATCGACATGTAAACGCACTAAACCGATTTCGCAGCGTTGACACATTGTCACCTTGAAACTTATTTAAACTGGGAACTGACATTTGTATTAATTTTGACACTGAATCAATTTGTGGCATTTCAAATCTTTATAAATCCTTTGGCCCCGCATACTGTAAATCAACAACTGTTTGTTTCAAAACAAAATTATTCATTTTACGAGTAGATAAAGGCAATTTTGGTATATAAAGATGCCCAAACAGTTAAATAGTCGGTGTAAGGAACTCGTGGCCTCGTTAATGCACTACTTTGAGCAAGAAAGGGACAACAACGGGCCTTTGTTGCCTTTAAATGCTGTTCAAGAGGTAGGTTACTAATAATTATATGTAATGTATATTAATAATAGTGAAATTTTATTTCATTTTTTGTAGCGTGTTGCTGCTGCTTTAAAAATTAGTTTAAGGACAGTTAGTCGTATTTCCGAGGGTGTGAAAAGTGATGCAAATTTAGAATCGCCTAAGAAAAAGCGGAGTTATATTAAACGTGTAACCAACACAGCGACATTGGATACAAGTGCCATTCGAGAAGTGATCTATAATATGTATCACAAAAGTAAGATCTTATTATAATAACTTATCAGAAATTTGCATTAATTTGTTAACTAAATTATAATGTCATATTACACATGGTTTCAGAAGAACAAGTTACGATACAAACTTTATGGTCTCGATTAAGAGATAGGGCATTATTTGATGGTAGTGCCACGTCTTTAAGGCGGTTGCTTAGAGATCTTGGATTTAAGTGCCCAACAATGCATGGACAAAAAAAATATCCAAGACTGGTTGACAAATCAAAACATACCATTTTTAAACACAATGTTTAAAACAGAGCTATTGAGTATTGTTGCTCGGTACATAATGCTTCTTAATTATATATATTTTGGTCGACAGTTTATATTTCTTTTGTTTATTCCTATTCTTAAAATAACTGCTTTTTTAGAAACAAACCACCTAAAATATACGTGATTGATGAATTGGCGGAACAACATGGGCACAAAGTTCTTCGTCTGCCTCCTTACCATTGTATATTTAACCCTATTGAGTTAATTTGGGCATAGCAAAAGATTACTATAACAGACATATTGGTAGAGATGGTAACAGTGAAAAAGACTGTTTGGATATGTGGAACGAGGCTCTACAAACGGTTACCCCAGACATGTGGAAAAATAGTGTTCGACATACTGAGCAAGACATTTTTAAATGGTATGAAAGAGAACGAATTTTTGATCGACCAGACATCGAACCTTTAATAATCAACTTTGAGAGTGATGAAGATTCAGATTCAGACAGCGCTGAAGAAAGAAACTCCGACTAACTTTATTGTACAGAAAAAGCTTACACCAGTAGCTTACCTAATTTTAGAATGCATTTTTCTGTATGAATTCTGTAAAATAAATACTATGCATAAAATTTGGAGGACCCCATTTGGATTTTTATTCAGTACCTTTAAGCTATCAATTAAATATGGTAGTTTCATAGTGTCATCTGATCAATAATTGTCATACTTAATGATTATGCAAGTACAGATCTATAATTTTATTATACTATTATTTTTGTTCTCATTTGAGGTTAATATTGCTTATAAACCTAGATATGTAAATAATAAATTTTATTATTTTACAAAAAGTTTGGCAACAGTGTAAATTTTTCAACACACCCACCTTGATGACGTGCACGCCACTTTGTTTGGCGTTGACTATACTTTGGAGTACCTCAGTGTGAAGTGATATCACCATTTCTGTTTTTGTTATTAGAATCTGAATTTTGCGTTGATCTCAATTTTAGATCTAAATTTTAGATCAACGCATAATTGATAATAATTATTTCTTGGTTGCCTTTGCTGATGATACAACTGTAACAGCACCAGCAAAGTCGCTAGAAGATCCAGAAAGTAAGGCTAACATCATAATGCAGAGTTTTCAAAACAGGATAGTATTAAATAGGTTACTAATTAATACAGATGAAACCGAATATATCCTGAATCATAAACAAAGACCACAGAAGAACATCATAGATACAATTAAAAATAAGTCAATGGAAAGAGTACCAAACATAATTTTTTTGTGTCTGATCGTGGACGAACATTCAAGCTGGGAAAACCACCTACAGGTGGAGTATGAAAGAAATGGATTCAGCATTTGTTGCTCTAAAAAGCTTGAAATACGTAATGAGTAAAAAACACCTGTTAAACGTCGATTGTATATTCCTACCTTAGATATTTAGTGCTATATTGGGGATCATCTGCTGAGGCCCACCGTACCTTTTTCTTCCAAAAAGGAATTGCCAGACTCTTATTCTTATTGTATCCTATAGGGTCTTGTCGAAAAAGATTTAGAGAAGATCCCAGAGGCGTGCCTTCATGTGAAATCATATCCCTCCAAAATCACTAGCCGAAAACAGTCCCAGAGATAAAATCTAAGGAATAATAACAGCTTTGCATTGAACAACTATAGCCTGGGAACATACCTAGCCCTGACTACCTGCATGGATATATCTTCAATAATTTGTCCTCCGAGTTAAAGGCCATCAACGACTTAAAAGTCTTCAAAAAACATCTTTCAACATACTTGAACAAGTGTTTTCACTCTCTCCAAGAGTTTTATAATTAACAATTGTTACATATTCATCTATTTTATTGATTATTTTACATTTATGCTACATACTTTTTATATATTCTTCTATTTAAATATTTATACGTCTAATCAAACATACTGTTTTTGCTGCTTATTTTATAACTTACAATCTTTTTTATTCTAATTCAGTCATGTATATTTTTCTTTTGCTTATGTAAATCTGATTTTTTCCTGGTGACGTTTCATATCCTCAAAGCAATCTGAATAATAGTTATTATTATTATTAACAAAGAAGATGACACCCATCTTCCCCTCTGAGGCATCCCTATTGACTTTAATGATTTCTTACATTATTATCTTCTTCAAGCATCGCATTTTGGATTTTATGTACGTAAAAATCACATTCCGCGTTAAGCGTCAAACTAGTAACACAAGTCAACGTTTGACTTTTTGGTTCGTTTGTTTTATCCAGCAAAATCATCCATTTTGTTCTTAGAAATATATAGCTTCCATATCAAAATTCAGCGATTCAGACATTCTTACGGATCAATATTAATGTGACTTTGAAATAACCTCTCAATCAACCCTCCAGTTAAAACAAGCCAGGCAAGTGGCCTGTAAATGGAGGTTTGAACACCTTTGTGCTTTGAACTTGGAATGATCATATTTTCACTTTGAAATAACCTCTAGATGCTCTTACTGGGCAAGACTATCGTCTCCACATCTGAATTCAGTGATGCAAAAAAAGTACAATATGAATTTTTAATTTTATTACGATTTTTCTAAATTTGATCAGGAAATGACCCCTATGGGGCACGATAAGGATGCATCAAATCGAAAAATATCGCACACTCCCGTCACTCAAAACACTCGCAGGATCACAAAATAAAGGAACTACTATGCACCCGGCACTAAATGTTCGATACTAAATCGTTTTTGTTTATGCGTGGGATCTGTCGAGTCCGCGTACTTGATTCTAATCTCTACAGTACCAAAGAGAAAACTATATGAATCATTGATATTGTCACAAATTACACCAATTTAGAGACACCGCATCCATGTTTCCGATAATGTCCCCGCAGAGATACCGCTCGCTGAAAGAAGAAGAAATCCGTATACATAAAAATCCTGCATCGTTTACGATGACCAGCGTCAAAGGTCCTTTATTAGCTATTAATTTTCATAAATAGTCGAACAACGGCGCGTATCGAATGTTTACGTCCATAAAGGCATTTGATAATGCTAACACTATTTTAATTTTATTGCGAAGACCGTCCTCCGCGGTACTGTGAGGTCGACCATAGGTATACATCGATTTTTGCCTTGTGATGATATTTATTGTTACGGAAGTCACTTTTTTATCGATAACGATACGCACATCCATTATTTCGGTAATTTGTGAGACACTCCAATATCGACAATTATGTCTACTTCATGTAAATAGAACGTACACTCATCCGAGAAACAAATATTAAATTACAGATTTGCATTGTTGATTAAAGGTTAGGACATTTGTTCGCAAAAACTACAACCCTCCATCCAAATCAACTTCATTAAGCCCATGGACAAGTTTTACATGCTACGTGTGAAATTTATTGTCTTACAATATTCTTTGCACTGTAAATCCTGAAGAAGTAGCCAGTCCACGAGTGCTTTGGGTGTTGTCAAGTGCTCCGTATCCCAATACAATGACAATGACCGATGCTAAATGTTCTTGCCGGTACCCACAACTATTATTTTCTGTCGTGCACTCCATTATTATCAGTATTAAGATAGTAGAATTTTATCATAAACTCAAATAGCTACACAACGATTGAAGATAGGTATAAAGTTTATGATAGAAAAGTTACTATAAACTTCATGAAAAATCTAAAAATGTGGGCTTTCATTTAAAAATCTGAAGTGAATTTTTTTGTCCGAACGTTTTTCCAAAAATATACTGGGCGAATCACAAATGGTGGTGTAACGTTTCCATTGGGCCACCATGTATAGCATTGTTAGAGAGCGCGGTCGAAAGATTTTGGAAACACGGTGGGCTATGCGCGTCAGAAAAAGCATCGAATTTAGTTTTCGTCAGCGACAAGGAAGAATGCAATATCTCAGACTTGTTCTGAAGAGAATATGAATTAAATATAAAATAGGAAACTACTAATAATAACTTGTACGTACAATCCTGTAATTAAAGTCGCGTCATGCCTTGTGTGATATGAGAGGAACGCCTTCAATGCTTGGAAATCGCGCTGGCAGCGCTGCATCGACGCATAAGGAGCCTATTTTGAAAGTTTTTAAAGAATTGTAACGATTGGCTCAATAATTTTTTTAATCGACTCAGTCCTATTACTTTCCGGACAAACCCTGTAGCTGCAAAAATAAGAAGATACGCGCATCTCGTAGGTAGGACACCATGTGAAATAGTACTAGAAGAAGCGTATGCTTGTGATAGACAAAGCGTATACCGTACATGTTCTTTCTCAAGTTCTGTAAGCTCCTTGATTAACTCTCGAAACTCATCCTGTGGTTGCCTGCTAATAAATCTCCATAATTCAATAGCAAAGAACGCACCGACGTGGTCGAAACGTTAGTAAATCTTCAATTTTGCATCTGAGGCTTTATTGGTTGACCAGTGAAACATTGATATTAATTTTTTTTTTTTAGATCTTAAGATGTCAAATCCCCAATCTACTACTTTTCTATTAATTTCCTGTTAGCTAAGTTTTGGTAGGCATCTGAACCTCCGATAATTCTGGAGTTTCAACTACCGGGTCAATTTTTGCAGCTGTTGTAGAATTTTAAAATACTGTCTTTACATAGCTGTGCAACTTTTGAGACAAAATTTGCTACTAAAACTATTAGGTCTAAGACAGTTTTCGAATTCACAATTCTGTGAAGCTATGCAAGTGAAAAACGCTTAGCCTGGGCGAAAACTTGAAGCACAAATTACATACTCGAAAATAATCCATGCGAGGCTCGCGATACGCGAGAGATTAACGAAATTGTCCAATAAGCAGCACAAAGCTAGAATCTCGGTATTTATTGGCGACAACCCCATCTATCTGGGCAGTAGTGGCATAATTTCGCAATTCAATATCTCATGAAAATGGCGGTTTGGAGTCGTGGTCTCAGGTCCTGTGTAACCTGAAATAGCTATAATTTTGAGTAAACGCTCGTTTACGGCCTCGCGCTTGACCGTTATGGCCAACGTTAGTAAGGAACACCATAAACGTGCATCACCGGATTATATTGCCCGCCATTAAGAACAGCTTAAATTCACAAATGTGGACGTAGCTAGGAAATTATTGCGCAACGATGAATCTGCAGATATAATCCAACCGATAGAACACTTCGTGTATGTGAAGATGCTTTGATTCAGATCCATTCCAAGAAATCGATTAACTTCGTATTTCCTATAGCTTCATTTTGGCTTCTAACACAATTTCATTCAAGTTTTCGTACTAAGCCGTTTTGTTGTTAGCATAATCATACCGGTACCTTCAGGGTTAAAAAACATACAGACAAACCCTATATCGACACTCTCGGTCACTTTGTTTTCACCATTTTCTAAGATTATGATCGCTTAGTTATTGAATCATGCACATGTATATATCAGTTTTCAAAAAGTCACAACTCCATTATGATGCACCTTGCGGAAACGTTTTTACGTCAGTACCTGACAACATTCTCTTCTCGTTATTGCGCCCATGAGCGCCGTACTTTCAACTACGAAAATACTAAGGAGCACAACTTGATGGTTCAGCGAAAAAGGTACACTCAGCGATAGTAAAATTCAGAAAATGAAATGATTGATTTAGAGGCCGTCAAATTATCTTTCACAAAAAAAAGTCTCCACAACAGCTCTATCGACGATCTTATACAGTTCGTATACAGTTTCTAAAACACAAGGAGAAGAAGAGTCCTAGCGCTCATCCGATTTCGATGGATGGTAGAGTTCTACCAAAGGACAATTCATTTCGGCTGGTTGGAGTCCAGATCACCGAAAACTTGATCTGGCATGAACACGAGCAGCAGCTGCTGGAAAAAGCTAGACTATTGCATATTTAGACCTAAAAAGTAGGGGAGACCAGGGCTGGTTGCCACATGGGTTGGTTGTCACAATTGTTAAATCTCAGCAGCTCCGCAAGATGTAGTTGCCTGGCGCGCTACACATCGTCTCTGCACCCGCGCAGAACACTAACTTGTATGCCGTACGAAAGTTGTCGTTGGTAGATTAAGGTCGCACACACAAAAATAGACAAATCGCCTAACCTGGGTAAATTTTTCGTTTGCCACATAATTTGTATTTTCAAAACTACATTTGATAACAAAAAGAACTGTTGAATTTATTTTGCTCTTCAATAATCCGAATACGACTTAACGTAAGTATTGACTTTGAATTTGTTAATGTAGTGACGCTATCTAACCTTAAAAGTTAATTATCTAGTGGGGCAGGTTGTCTCAAATTAGCGGGGGCCTCTTGTCACATGGGACAACCAGCCCCCACAGTAGACGATTAGCTTTACACATCATTCTACGTAGATATATGTATATAATGTATTTTTTTATATATTTAGGTTACATAAGCATGGTTCGAAATTTCAAAAGGAAGACTGAGAAGGGCAAGGCGCCGCCTGACGTACTTTTAAGAGCAGCTAGATTAGTGAGATTAGGATCCTCAATAAGAAAAGCGGCAGCTGACTTCAATGTAAATTAGCGTACTTTAGCGAGATACTGTAAGAAAATTCCAGAGTCTTAATTACTTGATGATCGAGTTGTTGCGCCGTCAATTTCAGTTGGCTACATCAAAAATCATTTAGTATTTGCGCCTGAACTTGAAAATCATCTAGTGGAATATGTACTCAAAGCATCTGATATTTATTTTGGATTATCACCCAAGGAAGCACGTGAACTGGCATATGAATTTGCTAATACTAATTCCTTGAAAATGCCGGAAAATTGGAGCTCCATAAAATAGCTGGTCCTGCCTGGTTTAGTGCGTTTCTAAAACGTCATCCTGTACTGTCTATTCGCAAACCGGAAGCAACTAGTTTAGCAAGAGCCAGTAGTTTCAATAAAACGAATGTCAACGCATTTTTTGATAATTTAGCTTCAGTTATGGAAAAACATAAATTTGAGCCTCACGAAATCTGGAACATGGACGAAACTGGGATTACAATTGTCCAAAGACCCCACCGCGTTGTTGCCAGAAGAGGATTCAAACAGGTTGGTTCGATAGTTTCATCAGAAAGAGGTTACTTTAGCAAGTGCAGTATCAGCTATTGGAAATTCCATACCTCCTTTTTCCATTTTTCCACGGGTACATTTCAAACCACATTTTTTAAATTCGGCTCCTCCTGGCTCACAAGGTTCAGCAAACCCATCAGGTTGGATGAACGAGTCACATTTCTTGGAATTTCTTAGATTTTTTCACTTTCATGTGAAAAGTACTGTGGAAAGACCGTGCCTGCTTTTACTAGATAACCATGGATCACATCTGAGTATAGAAGGACTGAATTTTACCAAAGCAAATGGTATTGTCATGCTCTGTTTTTACCCTCACTGTCCACATAAACTTAAACCTCTTGACCGCGCCGTTTTAAGACATATTTAAATACTTTCTGGGATGCTTGGGTTTTAAATAATCCCGGTAAGACCATGACTATATACGACATACCTTCAGTGGTCTCTATTGCATACTCCCAAAAATATACAGTCTGGATTACGGGTGTCGGGTGTGTTTCCTTACAACAGAGATATTTTCACGGATGATGACTTTCTTGCGAGCTCTGTTACCGATAGGCCAGATCCGGGTATCTTGAAAGAAGCAATAACTGGATCAAACCCGGAAACCGTAAACGAAAAGGTAGTTGGGCCAAATCCAACCATCTTGAACGAAGATGAAACTGTAAGTCTGATAAATATTAACACGCAGGAAGCAATAGATAATATACGAGAGATAATGAAACTGATGGAGAAGAATGTTTTTACTTGATTTGTCTTGAACCATTTCTAACAGCGCGCCAAATGAAGAATGGGTGTAATGCTCATCGTGTAATGGTTGGTCTCATAATGCGTGCAGTGATGGACGCGAACTTTACATATATCATAACTGCGATAGTGACTTATTGTAAAAAACTCTTCTACTTCTTTCTCATAAAGATTTGGTGTTTAATAAGCATTTTTTATAATAATAAATATGTTTAAAAGTATGATATCATAATTTATTAATGATCTAAAATACACGTGATAACCAGCCCCAAGCAATGTGACATCCAGCCCCAGCAAGGGGCAAGTTGTCACATTTGTCTCTGTATTTTGAAACATTTTAATTTAATATTGTGAATTATTTTACAGCCTTATCGATTTTACATAATGTTCCCAAAGGATAAACCATATTAGTTATGCACCTAATATGTGCATATAACGCTTCAGATCGAATAAAAAAAAGAATTACTGAAAATTGTGATAACTAGCCCCGGTCTCTCCTACTTTTCTCCACATGACCTCCTCACTATGTAACAAGGCCCAGAAAAGACGGACAGCCTCGAAACCCTGTCGCACCGGCCATGTATAAGACAAAGTCGATAGTGAAGAGTATACTCTAAAATAGATCGATTCTATTCAAAAGACTCAAATGAAATCGATAGTTCTAAACTGTATCCATCGAAGAAACAAAGTAAAATCAAACATATACACCCGTATTGCACGTGATCAAGAACTTAACCGTAGGAGACGCTACAGGGCCGTATCAAGCTATTGTGACTGATCTATCAAAAAATGTCGTACAAGATATGTGTTGCTGTAAATTCTATCAAAAGCATAGTAAATTATCAGGAATATACGACGCCTTTCTAATCATATTTCGACATTAGGAATCAGTGCAAAAAATTCTGTATTCACCATTTCAGCAAAATGTTACTAAAACGCACACGAAAAAAACTTGTGGACCATCTCAATTGAAATTGTTCATATTTTATTATTAACTTACATATATACCCAATAATATTTACAAATCAACCTTCTATTCACAATGCAGAGCAAATTTTTTTGAGCAAATAGAAACTACAGACGTAGTAGTAGTAGTACAAAGGTTTATTACAGACTCCATAAAGTTTGTTAGTTTGATTGCTATTAAAATTTACATGAGAAATAGGAAGAAGGTCAAAATGGCACTATTATGCTTTGGAACTCCTAAATTAACCCTAATTTTGTGTAATTATAAATTTGGAATTTCCACATTAATAACTAGAAACTTACACTTTGATTGCAGTCTATAATGAACTTACCTGTCTTGCCAAAAAGCCCGTTAATGGTATCAATCGATTTATATGCTGTATTCCGAGGAGCTTGAATCATCAGAATTGTTGATGTCAATTATAAGGGGTTTAACTTGGGTGTCAATGATATTGTCCATATCCCACATTTTGGTTTCAACCTTCTCTTGGACATGGTCAATACATGTTCTCCATTTTGCTGGCGTAATTCTATCGACAGCAACATCAAACAGTTTTTTAAGGTCAGAAAACTTAAAAGTGCTGTTATTTGACGCCACGTATTGCTTGATGTCGGCCCAAATCAACTCAATAGGATTCAGTTCGCAGTAATAGGGAGGCAGCCTGAAAATCGTTTTATTTTGGTTTTTGGCCATTTCGTCAACAATTTTTAAATCATATTTATACTTATGTCGCTTGACTATATTTATCAGCTCAGGTTTGACCATTGTTTGGTCGAAGTCGATCTTCTTTGAGACAAGCCACTGTTGAATGTCTGCCTTTTTGGTGGCCATTGTTGGAATTTTTTTCAAATTTCTGGAGTGGTACGGGGCATTATCCATCACAATAATTGCGTTATCCTCAAGTGTCGGCAGAATTTTTTTGAACCAATTTTCAAATGAGTTACCATCCATTTCTTCGTGATAGTCTCCAGTTTTTTTGGATTCAAATGCCCACAATGCTTCAGGAACAAAATCCATCTACGCTACCTATGTGGCAAATGATTAGGCGTTTTCCCTTGCCTGAAAGTAATTAGTTATTTTACTTCTCAGCGAGCGCACTAAATGACGAAATTAAGCAACTTACTCTTTTTTGGTTAGTGTAGGATAGGGTCTTAGATTAGTTTTTGGGTGAAGGAAATACTCAGAAACTTGGATGAGATAGCAAAACTGAGTTCGGAGCTTCCAAATCATTGATTCGATCAGAAAATGAATTATCTGCATCCAAAAAGTTCATATACTTCGAAACTTACCTGCAGGATTTTTCAATCCCGTCGAAAGGCCATCTAAAAAAGCCTGCCTTGAGGACCTCACAGATCTGTCTACCCAAACCTTTCCCTGCGTATGCCCCGCGTTCACCCATGTTTCGTCTAAATAATAAATTTTTCTTCCTTCAGCGCGGAATTGCCTAATTTTTCTAAGGTATTCTCTCCTCCAGATAACAATTTCCTCCTTCTCTATCAATAAACTATTCCTTCCTCTTTTCAAAAATCGAAAGTCTAGTTCTTTCAACAGATTATGGAACGTAGATCTTTTAAAATTTGGCAGGTCCTCATCATCATTCACTTGCTTCAATATTTTATCTATTGTAGGTATTTCATTCCTGAAGAAAAAGTGATGTACTTTTCTTCTAATGGCACTTTTGTCAAAGTCATCTATTTTTTCGATGATTTTTTTTCTCGCTGGATATGTTTTTGGCTCAGATAGTGAGTGATTTTGTCTATATTCCTTCAAGATTTTGTAAACACTTGATCGACCTACTCCAGAAATTTCAGCAACCTTACGTACGATATTTTCTATGGCCAATCCACTATTTTCTTGCATCTGGTTCTTGTAGATATTTAGAATAATTTGTTTTTCACCTGCGCTAAGATGAAGTTTTTTAGCCCTTTTTCTGGGTGACGTTAAGCTGATTTCAACCACTTCATCAGCTGTATCTGTGTCAGACATTTTAGACTAATATTAAATTTCCGCAAGAAAAATCAAGTCAAGACGTGCATAAAACGTTCGCGCTCATAAACGGGTATCCGTAACTGATTACAATCCTGTGCGTGGTGACGAACCATCAACGTGACGCTGAGAGTTCCCTCTACTATGCAGCGTTGCCAGGCTTAATGTCACAAAGATCATGTTTTATTGGGAAAATTGTCCTAAATCGCCGAATGTTGAACAGAAACATTACAAGAAGTCTAACCTTGAAATGTGAGGCTACAAATCGATATTCTTATAGGGGGGAAGGGTAGGGAGCTGTTATGGTTCCTATTAACCTTGGTGAAAGTTGGAAACGGTAATAGCATATATGGCATACATTCGGTTGAAGGTGTGTGCACGGAAAATAGATTGCGGATAGGATTTTAATAGATAAATCTGCACAAAAAAACACAAAAGGAGATTTTTGTATTTCCCTGAAGAATATCTCAAGGTTATTTCAGATGTACTCATCGAAACTTTATGGAAGGATTATCGAAACCTTATTTTCAATTGCGATAGGGCCACATACCTCGACATCGCATAAATGTGAAAAATAAGACAATAGAAAAAAATTCCCTCACTGATGCTATCTCTTATTAAAAATTTAACTATAAAGATTGCACAAAAAATTTCTTCACCTTTTTGAGCTTGTTTTCGCATCTCCGTATATGCCGTTCATAATTTGCTGCAGATCAAATTGGAATATACCTTTGTGATGCCATTTATTGTTATATAATGTCCTTTACAACAGTTATTGCACGTATTGCACCAACAGATTGATTTGTGATCCATGCGAATGTGATCAACCACTCTGGCGCGAAAACTCTCCGAGCGTGGCAACCGTGCGACTTTGTCTGGAGGCTCGTCGCTACAAGCCAATCAGGAAGAGGCCGACAGAGCGCCATGGCTACCGATCACGCGTTGATCACGAATCAACCACTATTTACGATTACTTTGTAGCTTCGTTAGATACACTATAGGTATGTCCATGAACCTCGACAGACCAGACAGACCCGCCTGACTTTGGCGTCCCATCCTAACCGTGTCGAACTTCGTACATCCAGAACCGGCCGATACGACCGCTACTTTGTCCCGTGTCGAGATTGTGGAACACTCTGCGAGAGGAAGCTTTTCCCAGTTCCATTAACCTTAGGCAGTTCAAAAATCGTATTAATGAAATTTCTTTGGGATCATCATAGCAGCCGCGGTGTTCCGGCATTTAGGCTTCGGCCTGCGCGGCTGCTTCGATATAAAAAAAAATATCGAACTAAAAAAATCGTATTTGTGTGCCAATGGTAAATGCTTGAAAAATTCGTGGGGCTCACAGGTGTGTAGTAGTACCAGTGACGAGGCAACATTATTTACATTTCATTTTCTTGTTTCTTTTTACACATCTAATCTATATAAAGCTGTCAGCCGGTTTAAATAAACCAATATCGTTGAAAGAGACGTGAAAAAAAAAACAATCGAATCGAACAAGAAAGCCGCCGTTTTAATTATCCCGACCGCAAAGCAACAACCGTAAAATCGGCGACGCCAAAAAAACGTCAACCGTTGAATTGTTTACCTAAACAAGAAAATATGACACATTTCCAAATGGAAACTAGACCGGCGGTTCTGATTCGACGCGGTAATTTTCACGACCGTATTCCGTCACGTCAGGCCTCTTTTAGCACTCTATCGCAATATTCAGACGGTAACCGGCTCAATGTCAGGTCGCAGGTACACATCGACTAACTTGCACAAAGCCGCTTCGCTTTTCTTGCTTCTTCCAGTTTTTCTTCTGATACATACTAAATTTTTTACTGGAATGTTTTACGTATTGTTTTCAGTCTGCAACATCGTTAAGAAATAATTTCTGTCGTAGGGCTTCCAATTTTATGACTTGAAAAATACAAAGTGTACATGTTCAAAGCTCCTGTTGGAGATGGTAATGAGAAAGTTGATAAACATCTACCAGCTACTACAAGCCTTAAAGCACATTCGCACTAAGCAAGATCCAAGAGAATCACCTTAGAAGCATTTGTTTCTCATGAAGCATGACATATTTGCAAAAAAAATAATGTAATCTCTTGATTCTAAGGCCAAAACCAGAAATTATGCATATTTCATCTTAAGCCTGTTATGTTGTAATTCATCGTAGGTTCAAAGAATGTGAAATGTAGGTACATATTTTAAAGAATGTTTTGTTCAGAATGCGTTATGTTTGTTATTGTTATTAAATCAAGTTGAGGAATGGCCCAGCTGCGACATATAGAAGGTGTTATATGATTCATGGATTGCCAATCTGCACAATTTCGCAAACAAATATTATATTTCTCAACGCCAGACTTCTGAATCGATTATATACAGTTTCCAAAGCGAAAAAGTTCTTTTTGCATATTAGCAAATCACATTAGTAATCTGTGTCTCATTTGTTTGCATTCTACGCTGAGAAAAATGTATCATACTGTCTCCTTATCAGGATCTGACACATTTGCTTTGATATCGTTCCAATGATATTAATCAACACGTAAAACAAACAAAAATATTCTTCAAACTCAGTTGTAAATTTGCATTAAATCGGCACTAAAGTGAGCTTTGCACAATAAAGGTAAACTATGACTAACACTGCCTGAACCATTTAACCCAATGCCTTATGATATTAGTTTTTATAGATGACTTTGTCATGAGCTGGGTCGAAATTGTTTGTAGGCAGCTACCATGGTAAAGTCCAAGACACACAGAAAATATGAATGTACCATTAATATGTACTTAATGTAAAGGATGATATCGAAAAGGTCAAATAATATTTTCTTTATATTAGTTTATATTCCTAATGCAAATAGCATCGTGGGAATTGAGAGTATCTAGACACAAATCAGTTTAAGCATCTTCCCATTGCTATTACGAGATTAAATATTGTTTCGATGCCTTTTTCTTCGTGTATTCTTGAAGATTATGTCATACTCTACATACAGTCAATAATCACTTATACAATCCATGAATTATTATTAATCCTACGAATATGCAAGCAGTATGCATAACATCTGCAAGGAAAACAAACAGAACGTTATGTTTAGTGGGTGTTGATAGTGAATTTTAAACAGGAATTGGTGCAACACACTACCGGTGACTAATCTCTGGTTGCACTGTGTATCACACCTAAGCGTAAATAAGGAGCTCTGCAGTTTTGGTGTTGACATCGCGCGAGATACTTCTGTTTTAAAGGTTGTCCCACAGAAAGATGTAGGATTTCTAAATAGTACACATTTTTGAAAATGGAGCACCGTATATACGGAGTAGAATTTACTCGCCACATTCTTGATAACTCAGTAAAGCAGTCAATGGGTGACATATATTATTATTATTATTATTATTATTATTATTATTATTATTATTATTATTATAATTGAGATGAGCAGAGTGCACAGTACTATAAGCTCATGCAGTAAATATAGTGTACGGACACGTAACACAAATACATCAAATAGAAAAAAATAAAAAGGACAGTTCATAGCTATAAAGTTTGTACACTCCTCCAGCTATCATACTGCACTTTGAAGCTATTAACTGAAGTAGCACCAACCACACTTTCAGGTAAACTATTCCAGGTGTTGAATATGCGGCTGGGAAGAAACCACTGTCGGACTGTTGTTTGTATGCAGTTTGAAGCTGTGTCCGCGTAGATTGCTGCGCGACAGACAGTATAGATGCCCATCAAACCATGAAGTATCCTGAACGTAACTATAAGATCGCCACGAAGTCTTCGCTCAGAGAATGAGGTCAGGTTGAATAATTCAAGGCGATCTTCATAGCTTGGTCTTCGTGCTCCAAAAGGGATAAGAGTAGCCCGACGCTGTACTGATTCGACGAGATTTCTATCGCGCAGAAGCACAGTGTCCCATACCGGGCCAGCGAATTCAAGAATTGGCCTCACGAATGCCTTGTAAATGTATCGACATCGGATCCTTTGAAAGACCTCTCCAGCATGTATAGAAGTTTCTTGGCTTTTGATGTAACGTGGTGAATATGCTCTGACCAGGAAAGACGATCGTTGACTACAACGCCCAGATCAGTGTGGCTGGAAACTGCTTCGATGTTGTGGTCAGAGATCTTGTATGTAAATCGCGGATTTGTCTTCCCGAGGTGAAGGACACAACACTTAGTTAGATTTAAGGGTAAAAGCCAACTGACTGGCCATTGACAAACAATATCAAGATCTCGTTGAAGCATAGCAGAATTTACGACAGTATTGTAAATCTTGGTGTCGTCGGCATAAGCTGAACATGCGGAGGAACTCAATGCGGGCAGGTCACTTGTATATAGAAGGAACAGCACTGGCCCCAAGACAGAGCCTTGAGGAACTCCACTTGCTACATGATGAAGGTGAGACTGGCTATCACTGACGCGTACAGAGAAAGTCCTCCCGGTGAGAAAAGCCTTAATCCACAGTAACAACTCGCCTCTTATTCCCATACATTCCAACTTAAACAGAAGCCTTCTATGTGGTACGCGATCGAAAGCCCTAGAAAAATCTAAGTAGATTATATCAACTTTGTGTCCAGATACTGTCCAATCGTTGAGAGAGTGGAGAAGGTTGGTCTTTATTGATCGACCAGGGAGAAATCCATGCTGATTCTTAGGGATAAGGTCATTTTCGAAAGCAAATGACAGGAGCTTATCTAATATGATTCTTTCAGCTATTTTGGCGGCGATAGGAACGAGACTTATTGGTCGATAATTTTTAACGGAGGATTTGTCGCCCTTTTTGAATACAGAGGTAACAGAAGCATTAAGCCAGCATGAGGGTAGGGTATGAGATCTAAAAGACGATGTGAATATCAAGCTTAATGGTAGGGCCAGTGCTGAAGCGCAGTTTTTAAGTACAGCAGCCGTCATCCCATCTTTACCAGGGGAGGAAAAGGTCTTCAGATTTCGCAGGTGCATTAATACATCTTCAGGCAGGAGCTCAACTTCGCAAAGGCTGTTGGGACACCTAGGGCAGATAGTGGTCGGTAGAAGGTCTCCATTAGGCTGATCGACGAAGTCATCACTAAAGGACTCTGCCAGTAAGTTGGCAGATTCGGTGGCATCCATGTGGCGATGACCGTCAGCGTCGCGGATCTGAGGTGATGAAACTTTGGAATTCAGGTTTGTTCTTAGCTACCGAAACAGCTTCTTCTTATTTTATGGTGATCTCGGTGACCGTGCAAATAATCGGGCCATGCTTTTGAATATGTAAGAGAAGAAACGATAAGTGATGTATTTCAGCAAATTACTTTGTATCCCTTCTTAGAAAACAATTCACGGACTTGGTTTAGGTAAGTGATAACTCCTTCCTATTCTGCAAGGTCTGGACAGCCTCCTGAGCTATTTACTTAAAAGTTGATGTCTCGCCTTGGTTATATTGCATCGTTCGCATCACTCAAGGACAAGGTTTACCTTGTGGCGTGTCTTCCAAAACAGAAAGTGATCGTATACAAAGTCATTTCATGCTTTTCAGCAATCATGAGAACGGTATAGGTCGTCATTGGGAATAGCGAATAGAATCTGACATGCCTGCTACCACGTAGGGGTAGAGTAAAGAGAGAACTTTTGGGCGCCTTCAGAAAAAAAACCGGTGCTAGCCTCAGTTTATCGTGCAATATGATCGAAACAAAGGATACCTGACCTATGGCCCATCATATGGTGATCCTTGCATGATCCGTTACGTTCACGATCTTTCAAAAAAAGTTAGCCCGAGCGCGGCGCACATCAAACTTATTTATGTGGAGCGATCATCTCGTGCCGCTTTTGACTATACACTCCGGCCGAATAATAATTGTTTTAACCAACAGCAGAGAATAGCCCATTAAATATTAATTTAATTTTAATATAGCGAGTTAATTGCTCCATTCGTCACGATTTTCGCTGGGCTCCGCCCAACGTAACCTCTCTATGAACAATGTAGTGCACTCAACATATATACAGGGTATTATTAGTGTACGGTTTTTTCCTTGCGGTGAACGTTTTCGCTTATGGTATACATCTTCGTTTTCACTATGCTGTGGGTGGGTTGGATCTGTATCTGGAAGATAATGCGGCGAGAGATTCTATCTATATGAATCAGGATCTTGCGAACAAAACCGAGAGGTGTAACGTGCCGAAATCGCATAGCTTTTTTTCTACTATTTTGATCACGTACCAGTAATTTGGATTTCTCTTTATTAACGATAGAGTACTGAGTCGTAGGCCAAACCCTTTTAATGATAATGATATTTTATTGATGACTTACACGTTTTATCCCAGAAATATCCTGACGATGTGCATATATAATAAGTTACAGCCAACTTTTGAAAAATACAAGTTATCGCTTGTTTAGGATAGTCCAAAGATCAAAAGGATGCATTGAAAAATTTCCAAGATCAAACATTGAGAATTTAACAAACTTTGCTAAAAAACCTGACCTACTTCACTCACCCTGTATAAGTGGATAAGTAAAAGTCAAGTAGCCCAGTTTACATGGGCCTTAGGCTCTTCAACTCTTTACCTCATCCTCTGGAATCCGTGAGTGGTGAAAATAGCTTTAAAAGGGCACTAAAAGAGCTTATTCTAGTAAATCGCTTCTACTCTGTTCAAGAATTCTTAAATTCTGTTGTACTTTTTAATGAACTTCTACCTCATCATTGTGTATCTGTTGCTCAAATCTGTGTTTTGTACTATATATACTAAGTGACATATAAATCCGAACACCAGTTTAAATGGTTTTATTTTAATAAAATTTTGTATAAGTACTTAATGAAGCATAATAAGTAAATGATAGAAATTTCAAAATGATTGCACTGCTTTAAAGCCCTTTGACCTTTAATAATGTGTGGATGCACCCTGATGTGCTACGCATTCTCCAACGCGCCTAGGCATGCTTCTGATCAGGTGGTCAATGTCCTCCTGTGGTATCTCATTCCAGGCAACCACCAACTCCTCTCGAAGTGCTTCTAGAGTCTGAGGAGGACGTTGCAAATTGAGCAATCTCCTACCCATCATATCCCACACGTGCTCAATTGGGGATAAATCGGGAGATCTTGGTGGCCATGGTAACAATGTGACTTCATTATGTTGAAAGAAGTCTATTGTGACTCTTGCAACATGTGGTCGGGCATTATCTTGTTGGAAAGTTGGATCTGCCAGGGTGTCAAGATAGGGTAGAAGATGGGGTTCTAGAACTTCGTGGATATAACGCTGCGCGTTCATGTCACCTCTGATGAAGATTAAAGGTGACCTGGAACCATAAGCTATCGCACCCCAAACCATAACTCCAACAATGTGATGAACATGTCAACAAAAAACTGTGGATTCCTCCTTTCACCACGTCGCCTTTTTCACTTGTTATTTACAGTAAGATAAATACATTCACCAACTTTTATTAAAATAAAACCATTTACACTGGTGGGGTTAGTATATTTATGTGATCTCAAGTGCAGTTTTTAAACATCAAATGACATGTCCAATATCTTTTCAAGATCTACTCGTATTATTATTATTTAATTCAGCTTGAATAAGAGACATGTGTGGTTATAGGCAAAAGAGTTGGCAATCTCCAACTACCAACGTTACCGCCCTTAACTTTTCAACGCTGCACAATGCAAAGATAAATATCACTCAACTAAAACGGCAGTCTCATCTAATAAGGTTGCACAACGATATCTTCTCAGACGGAACCGAATTCTTAAGAACTCATATTGATGGGAAGTTGGGCTGGCAGTCACATGTGAATCATGTCATTAAGAAACTCAATAGTGCATACTTTGCAATCTTGAAACTCAAACAAAACATCTCCCAAACAGCTCTTATAGATATCTACTACGCCTTGGCTCACCCGCATCTTAGCAATAATATAATACTATGGGGACAAGCAGTCATGAACAACAGATTCTTCATCTTGCAGAAAAGAGTACTCAGGCTGATTTTCAATATCAACAAAAGAGACTCTTGTAAAGATATTTTCAAAACATATAATCTGCTAACATTAATATCCATCTATATATATAAATGCGCTCTCTTCGCATTTAAACATAGGACCAGTTTTATTGAAAACAACACAGTTAACAGGCACTACAACACCAGAATAGGTTTTGACTTAAGTATACCAGTCCACGCAACAGCCCAGTTTCAGAAATCACCACTCTATGCCTGTACAAAAATTTACAATAAACTACCAATTGAGTTCCGCAGAAGCACTAATATGTTGACATTAAAGAAACGTCTGAGAAGATATCTATCAGAAAAGTGTTACTACACCGTCGACGAATACCTAACTGCTTAATTTTATTTATTTATTCTTTTACTTATTTATTAAGCTTAATGGAAAAGCAACAGTCTATTTATTGCTCCTCTTCTAGGCATTTTAAGTGCTC
Source organism: Acanthoscelides obtectus (assembly GCA_963669975.1). Classification (NCBI taxonomy): domain Eukaryota; kingdom Metazoa; phylum Arthropoda; class Insecta; order Coleoptera; family Chrysomelidae; genus Acanthoscelides; species Acanthoscelides obtectus. Next base: position 106,977,684 of record CAVLJG010000006.1, on the reverse strand, counting down.
AATTGTTTTTTATTTATTTAACATTGATTTTTTTTCATGTTCGTTAGATGTCATTAAGAATTTGTTTGTGTTTGTAATGACTCCTATTTTATTTATTTATTTGTTTATTATTTATTATGTCAATTACTGTTTTAATTAACTACCTGTTCATTTTTGCATATCGCATACTTATGTATTGTATATGTAATGTTGACAAGTCTTATGTCATAGCTATTTATGACCAAAAGACAATAAAGACTATCTATCTATCTAAGCACAAAGCAGCGCTGTCTGCAGTTGGTCGTGGTTACAGAGACGGAAAGCAAGCATGTCCATTAAGAGAGAACATGATTCACTATATAAGTTGTTTTGAAGCGTACGTATAAACGTAATATGTATGTAATAGCAAAATCCGTGAACCACATGGAAGTGTGGAATTACGCGGTGGCAGACAAGGTGTATTGTTTTCGCTTTTAATTCGGTTCCCACATTTACCGCCGCGCCGCGCCGGTGGCCTGACATTGAACTAGTTCACGAATCGCGTTACGACATCTCCTTTATTATGCACTTGCTCGCGTGCGCCAAATCTCCAAATTCAGATTACGTTAATATGGAAGGGAAAAAAAAGTTACGAGGAGGGAGCTTAAGGAACTATGATAGATCGATTTTACAGAATAAGAGGTATGGACGTGTAAGAGGTAAAAAAGTCATAACAGAAACTGTGGTTAAATCCTAACCAGGACTAAAAAGGCCCTTATTGTACAATATCTTAGACGTAGTTATGTGCAATTGTTTCTTGTGTATCACGATATCAGAAGTGGGATGGATATTACAGGTAAATAATGATCTACTGTGACAGCTAGACAGGAGCTAAGGCAATAAGTTTCTGCAAAGTACTCTCAAAATTTAACTTACATCATAGGGGGCATTTGATGTTGTACAACGTATTACCTGATTAAACTTTTTTGAGTGCCGGAATACGCTGGCATATAATAATAAACGACTTTTATTTCAGGCGAAATTTGGCTACAAGCTATTATACCTGTAGTATCGTATATACATTTTTAGGTATAATAAAGTTGACCATCAAGTTGTGTTACTTAGGGCCGATTTCACCAACATTAATATTATGGACTAATCGAATTGCAATTTGACGGAATCTGTCAAAAGTCTCTGAATATCAGTGATTTCTATTGAAATATTGAATAAAATCGTGAAAATTCGACTGTATTATAAACAAGACCACCTTTTGATTCCAACATGATGCTTTTGTACAGAAAAAACAGGACAACTTTCAGGTATTTTGATATATGTTATAGGTTTACATTTAACAATCCGTTATCCCCCTCAGCGAATGGGAATGCGGCAAATAATAGGTTGATTTTCTAGCTGTTAAATTTGGCAGCAGATTTAGACGTTTGTTAATGCATCGTACTCTTGAATTTACCAATTTCAATATACTGAAAGTTATCATAACATACCTGTTGAATAGTTTGGATTTGTCTGTATTTTGCAAGAAAATAGAATATAAAATACATTCCACCCAATTCCTCATCTTCCTGTACGTCATAACAGTAATCATTTATTAATTTATGGGTTAATGAATCTCTTCAAAGCAATAAAAACATTATGTCCTCTCCATCCTAAAACGCAGATAATATGTGTAAGACGTGTCAATCCCTACATCTCCCTGATGCATAATGCAATTACTATCGACATAGACAAAGAATTATGAAAAATGTTTCACAGATAATGGCTTTTAAGACCAAAAATCAAAAAAACTAGTAATGTTTATTGTTTGTCTATTTTTCTTTTTTGACTGACGGGGATATCTATCTGACACTCGCAGGGTTGCCAAGTCTAAGGACGATCACGTCCCGTTTCGTGAAAATTTACTAGGTATCATGATTGTAAGCTTTTTAAGATTTTGTACAATTTATTTGAAAATGATGAAAGATATGTCTGATTTGGCAGGGTAATGTCGCAGCCAAATGGCAGTCACTCTTTCTGACACAGTCCGGATCGAAAGATGACGATACTCGTGAAATGTATTGATACTTCTAAATATAGGATCGTATCGAACATCCCTACTGTCAAGATGTATAACCCAAGGTACCGAATGTTCATTTGCATTTTTTCAAGTGTTGTGCAATGATTTTGGGAAAAATGTCACGCATACTCTTATAAAGCATAGTAGAGTATATTTCAACAATTGGCGGAACTTACTCCACTGGGACCAGGAGGGTAAAACGGGATATTAATGCACAATCTGGCAACCCTGTCGCATCCTCGCAAAATGGCCGCTGATAACCACACAAGTCACCGTGTTGTCATTGAATAGCATGGAATTAAACCTTTAGAGTGTATGTTTTGTGACTGGTACCAAGAGTTGACAGATCCCACACATGTATCACTCCTTGAAATGCAATAATCAGCTGTATTCAAATAATGTCTAATATAAATATAACCTAGAATGTGTACTCGTGAAAAAAGAACAATATGGCAAATTGGTAGTTTTTTTGCAGGTTTTCGGTTTGATGGTAGCTTTAAGGCATATATTTGGGAATTTCTTAATCGCTGTGAATATAGTGTGAATGTTTGTTCAGTTCCTGAACAACGAAATGTATTCAACTTTATGGATGTATGGATATCAAAAAACCTGAATGGTTTTTTGGGAATATCAATCTAAGGTGCCACAATGGTTCTGATGAACGGCAAGTAAATGAATGAATGTTTGGAAACGAGCAATATCTTTGGGTAGAGCCTGTTATCAAGTAGGTGCTTAATGGCTATCTGCAAGAGGTTTATAGGAAAGAACACCCAGTATCACATATCAATTGAATAAAATAATATAAACATGAATAAAAATCAACAATAGTAATTAGAACATGAATTTATATCAAAAATCAAAAATTTCCTTAAATTTTGACTGAATTGTATGTAATTTCTTAATATTCAATAAGCTGGTGATGTTTCAATGACAAGTTGTCATCTCATACTTTGACAGTATTTTGTTTTCAACATTTCATAGCTATTGGTTGCTAAAATTTGTTGATTGGAACTTGAAGCTCATTCGCTGTATCTGACGGTCTGTTACCCTATAGGTGGAGAATAACGGACTGTTGTTGGTGAAGTTGGCCCTAAAGGCGCAAAATCCTAAAATAGATAAATCTATTACATACCACTTAACCCTTATGCAGCGGAGGCGTACTCTGATAGACAAAATGAAAACAAATCTTAGCGTTATTACCACAAACTAGATCGATATGAATACTGATAGACTAGACCTGACCCCCTGCCGATTGCAATAAAACATAATTTCAATCCGACGAACAATTCACCTCGTTACGTTCAAAACAATCGCAGAAACTTCACATGTCACATTTGCGGTCGATTCAAAAGTGACCTTCTCCTAAATGCGAGACATGCATGTTCTCTTTACCATTTTACCATAACGATCTGCCGGTACAGTCTAAAACCGTAACGCAATTGTTTATCTATCAGAGGGAACTGAACAATGGGTTATGGCGCGCACACGTCTCGAACAATTAAGAATAGAACAACGAGAGGCAAAAGTAATGCACACATTTTTCATTTGCACCAATTAAAGTATTTGAATATAATGGAGGATGTTGCAAAATTCGCATGTTGCACAAAGGTCACAGCAATGTAATACGTGTACCGTGATTATTGGGATCCGCGAATTATCTGGATACGTATAGAAATCTACAGGGTGACTTTGAAGTTGAGTCATTAATTTTCAGATAATGATTGTAGAAGGAAGATAAACCAAAATATGTGTGTAAAAATAAAAAAAAAAATAAAAAAAAAAGTTACCTTGTTTTATAAAGTATCCTTCCGACAAGTATTTCAATGCGGACCTGTATTTGATCGTGAGGTCTTGGAGCACCGGCATGCCCTCCCCTGTGAGGTCTTAAGTCACCTGATTCACGAGCCCTTTGTACTACATTAACAAAGGCACGAGGGGTTGGTTGCACTCGATTGGGAAACCGATCCGCATAAATCCGTGATGCCGCGTAAATAAGAATCATGCCAACAGGTTCAGCATTTTCGTAAACATGTGCCATTTTTGATTTCGTTTGAGCCACGCAACAGAGACCACTATTCACTCACGCGTTACCGACTGACACTGACTGTATACAACTGAATAAAATAATTGTAAAAACATCGTTCCAAATTCTTTCGCTTTTTTGTTTCCGATGCGATGAACCGATAAGGCGGATTATATCCGTTGTTGCCAGACACGAGCACATAATATTATTATTGAGACAGGGCGGTACTCAAACTTCCAAAGGGCTATAACTTTGTTACTTTAATTTTACCAGAAAAATGGTAAAGGAAAAAACATTTCTTTTGATCAGATCTACTCACTGTTAAAATAAATGACTCAACTTCGAAGTCACCCATATAGCTATTTTGAACTTTGTTAGCTGCAAAGACAAAGCGTTATACCCTGGAAGCACAGCTCTAGGGTACCCTCAACTATTTCTTTTAAACGTACGTCCATCATAACATTTGAAAAGTTATTTAGAAGACAGGAATGTGTGAACATTAACGGTACACTAAGTGGAAATATGACAGTTAGATGCGGAGTTCCACAAGGAACCGTATTAGGACCAATGCTCGTTAATTTGTATATTAATGATCATTTTAAGTTGAAAAGCGATGGAGAAATTATCGGTTTCGCAGACTATAGGGCAATTATTTGGTCAGACATAGATTGGACCTCTGAATTTTATTAGATTTTGGAAAGGTGAATTACGACAAAACATATTATTATTATTACATCTCCGTTCGACAACAGATCTTTCCCAAATTTTAATCAACTTCAAATTAAGACGTTGAATAACTACAAAAACATACAATCGGTTGATACATTTGAATATTTAGGGGTATTCATAGCTAACTATCTACGATGATCGAGAAAATTAAGATACCTTGTTCTGAAAATCAAATATTTCAGCCGGTTTTTGAGCGAGAAATATCTACACATGATGTACCATACCCTTGTTCAATCATTACTATCTTATGGAATCTTAGCATGGAATAATCATTATGCAAAAATTGAAATTACAGTGGAATTTGAAAGCTATGTTGAACAAAAAGAAGGGTTATCTCACAGAAAATCTTCACAGTGAGTCTCAGCTTTTAGACTGCCGGCAAATACATTTTTATCATACAATAATATATTTAACAAAAAATTCCAATATTACTATATTTTATCAGCCACAACCGCATTTTAGTGAAACATCTGCATTAACTCCTAGACTAAAAATCAGCCAAAGATGCTCAAAATTCTATGTTATTTCTGCAAGCCTATGTTATTTGATAATATATTGATGCAAATTCATACGTTTGACTAGTATACTAATTTGTTGTATTCATATAATTCAAATTCAAGCACAATGTACACTTTTTTAGTTATATTATCTTTATTGGACGCTGCCGTTATTATTTATACGAGAACTTTGTAGTTACCAATAAACATCATTATTATTATTAATTTCTCGACTATTCACAAAAAAATTATAATACACAAAACCGGCTGAGTTCAGCCTCACATCCTAAGCGCGTAGAACTTCGTACATGACTGGTCGGTAAGACCGTTCCTTTGTTCCTGATGTGTCAATATTATGGAAAAATCTGTTTGAAAAGGCATTTCTCCCTTCTACAAACCTTAGGCATTTCAAAAATCGAATTGACAAGATTCTTTTGTATTGTTTTCAAAAAAATCTGAATCGAACTGAATATGGTAATCAAACGTTCCTTATTTCGCAATCCTTGTAAAAAGTTCTTATCGGGACCGTAAATGAAGTGTTACGTGCTCGTGATTAATACGACGAGACGACAGCTACATTTGATAGAATACCCATAGCGTACAATAATGGTACTAATGAGGGCATCAGGTGCTTTGTTAATAGAGATACACAAAGCGTGAACAAGTGTATCTTTGTTTGAGCTAATGGTGCTAATGCCGATGCTAACCTCAATCAACTAACTATCCGTCTTCGAGTTGTTTGCCGGGAAATATCAAAGGTTGACGGTTCGCTTCGCACATCTGTTGCGCCTGAAGGAACAATGAACAAGAATCTTCTATGGTCTAATGCGGTCTAAGATCCTACCTAAATAAATTGGGTTAGATGTTTTTCAAAAATCTATGATTTCCTTGGTTTGAATGCGTAGTTTTCGAACCAGCTGTCAGTACTAGCTGAGCTTTTCCGGGAATACAAATATTTGAGTGAAGCGTTCTCAGTTTCTCGTTACATCGTTATTTCCGAAAATCGCACATTAAAAAAAAAGCTGAATCAAGAAATTGGGGTTAAAACGAAAACAGGACATACCGATCAACTTACTGCTTATTTTCTCAAAAGTATTGGAACGCTTTGTTTACGAGCATCTCTACGCCAACAAAGTTATTACATCCAAACAATCTGGCTGTTTAACAGACAATGGCACTTGACAACCAAAAGGCAATAGCTCTCATACTTCTTGACTCTACTAAAGCATTTGACACAATTAACCATTCACTTCTTCAGTCTAAATGCAGTTATTGCATGGATTTTCTAAAAAACGTCTTCAGTATATTCAAATCTACCTTGAAAATCTGTTTCAAAAAGTTCTTCTAAGTCAACAGTACTATACCGCTCAAAAAAAAACTTCTGGAATACCACAGGGGTCTTCGTTAGGACCCCTACTATTTTCAGTATATATCTCAGATTTAGGAAAAGACGTAAAATCATTCAGCATACAATTTTTTGTCGGCGATACTCAGATTTTCTGTTCATTTAGGAGTAATGACTTGGAAACAGCTAATAATAAAATTAGTGAAGATCTTTCTCAAATTAAAAAGTTTAGTAGCAGTCGTAATCTTCGTTTGAGCTCTTTAAGGACAAGAATGTCGGTAAACGCAAATAAAACATTAAAAAAGGACATTAACATAAATTTAAATGGTAATAAAATAGTACCTGTGGATTATTCGAAGAACGTACCTAGGTATTATAATGGGCGATGACTCAAAATCTGTAAACCGTATAATTTTCTATAGTTTTATTTGCAAATAAGGCATAAATCTACGAAAAACCAATTGCGTGAATCTCGTATTCAAAAATATCGTATTGCTTAGTGGTTTACTATCCCTATTTAGATATTATAACAAGGAATCGTATTCAAAGTTTTATGAATACATGTTGCAGACTTGCAGATGATCTCAGGCAATATAATATGACCATATATCGGATGCCAATAATGACCTCAAGTGGATGAAAATTAATAAAATGTACAAATATCAGCTCATTAGTCTGAGTCATAGAGCTTTTTATTTAAAAACACCGTCATATTCGGTAACCTAATTCATACGTAGAGGAAATACGCATGGTGTTAATATTAGATATAGAGAGACTTTTTCAATTCCATGCCACAACACATTTCTATCCCAGAATACATATATTTACAATGAGATCAAATTATATGTATAATTCTTCAGACCGTAGTTTAAAAGAAACTAATTCATTACCTAAATTCAAGTAAAAAGTGAAAGCAATTCTACCTGATTAGCCCCAAAATCTGCTGTAATCTATAAGTGCTAACTGACCTTATGTTTTCTTTATGACTTACATTGATTATATCTGATTTTGTCGTTTTTGTATATAGGTATTGATTTTCAACAAATTTTCAGTGTGTGTACATTTCATATTGTTAAGAGATAATATAGTATCTAAATATCGCCTCCTGTAATATTATTACAAATAAAGGGTTGTCCAATAGGGACGCAGGAAAGTAAACGTCAATTTGATATAGACGCCATCTTTGTTTTCTGTCACCGACATGTCATTTTGTTAGTTGAATGTTTACCATTGATCGCTATGGAGTCGTATTCGATTGAAGACGGCATTAAAGTTATTCAAGAGCACTACAAAAATGGTGCAAAAATAAAAAAAAACAACATGCCACACAACTAACGTCAATATCCATCGATTGCAGTCCTTCTTCGGTGATCGCGTGGTTTCGCGCAGAGGAAATGTGCCATGGCCACCAAGAACGTGCGATTTGACTCCCTTGGACTTCTTTTTATGGGGATATTTGAAAAGCAAAGTCTACGTCAGCAAACCAGCCACCCTCCAAGAACTCAAAAACAACATCATTGCCGAGATAAATGCCATAGAACCGACCATGTTGCAAAATATCATTGAAAATTTCGACCATCGCGTGGACGTCTGTAAATCCAGTCGTGGTGAACATTTGAGCGATATTATTTTTCATACATAAATGGTGTAAATGAACCTTCAAAATAAAGTACCCAACTTGATTTGAATATCAATTATTCTTGTTTTAACATGCGTTCACTTTCCTGCATCCGTTTTGGACAACCCCATATAAAAGACGGTAATTATTATTGTTATGATTATTATTCACTAATAACTTTCAGGAAAAGCCCTTTGCCACCAAAATTTTTTTCTGATAGATGCAAGAAGACCTTGACATCCAAAATGCGTTGATATTCATGACGAGCAATGATCATAGACATACGATGACTTTGGGGTGAAACAGCATCGAACATTAACAATGTAGTGTAGGCGGCTGCACACCAGATATGTGAGCAGTGCTGCTGGCGCGTAATTTTAAAGGGCTATTTATTCAACAAACCCCGTATAGAGGTAATTTCAAAAACTCTTGCATACTTATGATTCTTACAAAGACTGCAAATGCATTTATACCGTTTTTAAATTCTTCTTATATTACATAATTTTTTGCTCCTGCTTCTGAAGCATCCTTGCTCAAACTATTTTGAATAATGAATATTGAGTAGCTTTATTGTCAATAACCTTTGTCGGAGTAATTGCGGCGCTGAAACTTGAACGTCAAAAGCGGACAAAAAGTGTAGCAAATCATTTAATGGATATTGGAAATATGAGAGACAAAAGTAATTACTGGGGGTTCGGTGCTGTGGCGCCACGAATTAAGGTGAAATACCTACGTTCGATTAGAAAAAATACAGTGTCATAAATTGACAAAATAAATCGATATAATATTACAAACAATACCTAAAGTGTCAATAAAACCTAAAAGGTATGATACAACAAACGAGGGTTCTTTACAACCCATTATTGCCTACCCTATAGAAGGTACCACAGTTTTTCTAAGGTACAGACCAAGATCTGGGTTATATCAGGCTTGAAACATAAAGTATATTGAAAAGGGTCTGAATTTTATGAGTTCTCGGAAAGCCCAGGAGGTTCATTGTCTGCAGTGCGAATAATGAAGTGTCAAAACATTTGTACCGTTTTTTGTTAAGAACGTATTGAAGGGCACTTGTATTAAAAGCGTGGCAGTTTGACTACCATTATCTTGCTTATGTCTTCAGAAAAGGTTCAGTCTTATTGTAATAGCTCAAAAAAAGCAACAAAATTCAAAAAAGCATCAAACCATACCTACAAGTTGTACTTGTATTTTTTAAGTTCTCATGGGTTCTTCAGCATGATCGTTCGCTGTAGAATAATTCTGAAAGAATCAGCCATTGCATTTATACGATTGTCGGACTTTTATACACTCCTCGGTCAGTTCTAAAAACGCTATACTCAGTCCTGGTACATTTTGAGAAAAACATTGACCTACCTCTTTATAACTTATTTTTGGATCACCCTGTATTGTACGCCTATAGATGAAAAGACATTCCTCTATACGAGCCTTCCCACTTCACTGTGCCCACTTCAAGATTTGTACCAAAATATGCCTTTATAAACTGAAGATGAAGAAACTATTTACTTCTAAAACAATTTATTTCCTCAAAAACATTTTAGATACACTCTAGTCGTAATAAATACATATTTGAAATCAATTAGACCTATAACTAATAGAGTGGTGGTTGGGAGGTGCCCAAATCGGAAGCTTCTGGAGTATTTTGAATATCATAACTTGATTAGTAAAAACCAATATGGTTTCAAAGCTCCCATTGTCTAGACAATTTTGGAAATCACAACGGTGTAAAACAATCCCATATTTCTTGAAGCTTTTGTCTCAGTTCGGTGATTGTACGAGCAGGATGTTGTCGTAGAACCTTTTTCATCTCGTGCCACAAAGTTTCAATAGGTGACAGATCTGGACTGCTAGAAACCCATTTCAAAAGTGGTACATTATTTCCTTCCATCCACTTTATAGTCTTTTTTGAAGTATGGCACGCTGCACCGTCTTGCTGAAACACAAAATCTTGGCCGGATGTCAAACATTCTTCCATCACTGGTAAAAGCGATTCTTCTAAAATTGCCAAATTATTGTTTGTATCCACATTTCCATCAATAAAATGAGGTTTTCCTACTCCTTTTGATGACATACTGCCCCAGACCATAATGGATGGATTTCACTTATCTTTTCAGACAGTCAACATGGAATGCTTCATTTTTTTGCGAATAACTCTACTGCGACTGACACCAACACAAACTTCGAATCGAGCCTCATCACTCCATTGTATTGCACACCATTGTTGAGGTGTCCATTTTCTATATTCTTTAGCCCATCTAAACCGATTTTTCTTTTGCAGTGGAGTTAATAGTGGCTTTTCTTTGGCCTATAAACAAGTTGTGCAACTTTAGGATTTCTACTTCACTTTTTTTTTATAAGAAAACTTACCTTGCAAGTGCTAAATCCTAGTTTGTGGGCCTCTCTATGAGTTGTGGACTTCGAAATATATCTCTTCTTAGAAATTTTTCGCAAATGGATATCCAAGTTTTTCTTCATGTTCACATTCAGCCTTCATTCGTACTAGGTCTGATTATATCGTTCCGATGCAACGGACATAACAAAAAACGACGGTGCGGCGACAAGGTTAAGCAAAGAAAACTTCGATTTCGAGAAAACCTAAAAACGCCGGACACTGACGCGAAACGTCGTTTCCTTCCTATCGACCTTAATCCGAGCCGAAATCAGATCAAGAAATTGCGTGCATTCGTTATTTTCTTTCGCCTTATGACATTTGTCAGTTATGAAACGAGATGCGGCCTTCAGACACCGGTTTTGTAGTTTACGATTGTGATATAAAATATTACAAAATAGCTTTATGGGTATTACCGGATAATTTAAAATCGAATCGCGCGTTAAGTATATCTAATGTTATAGGTCGGGAGATATTAGTCGCGTTCGCTTTGCAAGTAAAGCGGGCCCAAATAGAGATGTCAGATGAGCGAGTGTCTGTTAGGTTGAGTCCACTGCACGTTGTATTCTCTGCATGGTTTTTGGAGCATTTCCGAAGCGTATCACCCTCGAACCAAAAACCACTGAAAAGCAGCTGTCGCTTAAAGTGTTGTATAGCAAACGCTATGTCTTTTTGATAACGTGGCCCTCCATCAACCGTCATGATTACTACTGGTTTTACTAGTCCATGGTCAGTTTTGGCTAATGGTCGAAACTCTTCAAGTTCGAGAAGCGTCTCGAAATCCTGAGCATGAGTATTAGCAGTACATGAACTATGCTTTCCACTTCGAATAGCGATGTATGTTGGTCCAGAATATCCAACGGCTTGCGGTTGTCATAGCATATTGGAAGTGATTTTGATACCAGCATGAACAGATGGCATTGACGCTCAGCGATTACCCAATCGTGATCAGGCAATTTGATTCTATATTCCATGTGCATTAGAAGAGGTGCTTGCTTATATATAGGGACTCGAGCTTTATCATCTTGAGATACGAAAAATACTTGATCTGGTCCAAATATGGATGCTATGTTCTCTAAATAATGGATTGATGTTTCAGCGAACTTGCTATCTAAGTGACTCTTGTGGTGATCATTTTGAGCCCGAATTAGCTTAACAGGGACTGTCGATACATGTCTTCGTCCCTCTGCAGAATTAGATTTTCTGGGAATCAAACGAAGATATGTCCCACTGCGACTAATGTCAAATCCTATTTTACGTAATTCTTGTGTGAGTTCATCAAGAGTTTTTACGCAGCGAATCGATTCCGTTCGTCTTCTATCATCTGCTGCACTCCCAAACAAAGCTATATCCGCGATTGTTTTCAATAGTGAATGTTGATTGAACAAAACAATATACTGATAGAGGAAATTTAGACAAGTGAACCCCGCGCGGTAATTCCCCTACTCGGTTCTAAAGCGAGTAGGGGAATTACCGCGCGCTGTTCTCTAAAGGTATGCATTATTTGCGGGAATCCCCGAAAGTGCGTTTCGTTTTTAACCAAAGGCAATGTGAGGGTTGCCATTCGTGTAAAAAATAAGCAAAGCAAAGATCCCCCCGCCCCCCATAGCGATCACGTAATACTTGAACGGCCCCTTTGATTTAAATATTGTGAACTTAGTGGTTGTTTAGAAGTTATTTTTAATGCTATGAAGCAAAATATCCGGGAAAAAAGTACTCATTTTCTTCCCGGGGAAAAAAGTAATTTCATAAAGAATGACTTTTTGTTACCACCTGTCAACAGAGGTAAAACGTCAAACTTTGTTCCCGTTACGGAAAAAATGACATTTTTCTAATTTACCTTCAAGCTACATATTTCACAAAACATAAACCGATTCAATACTACAGCATTATCAACATATATCGAGTGTAACAATTTTATAGATCAATAACTATCGCACTTATTATGTACCTTATTAAGTTACGAGATACAAAAACTTCATTGTATTATAACGAGCGATCAGACGTTGATAAGTAGCTCGCGTATAATATGTTGTTCGAATGACTCTATGAATTGTATCCGCGGCTAATATACATACCTACAACATCGCTCCGATTTGCATAATAAACAGTTTTCGCTGTAATAGGTAGCTGAACTTCTTTAAGGTAGCCTACTGCTAACAGTATGATTATAATGTGTACTGACGTAATGTGATCATTGAGATATTAGGTGTTAACTTTAATTATATCATATTCTTCAGGTGGCTTTTCAGGCATGGATCTGCGGTTTTTAGGTAAGTTGCCTAGGTAACTTAATTTTACTCCTCATAAAGGGTCTGTGTGTAGAAAATAATATATTTCCTGCCTTTTTAAATGAGATTATCCCACTCTTCAAGAAAGGACGTGAAAATAATCCATGTAATTACAAACCCATCATACAATTTATAGCAAAAATTATGGATAACAAATTTTAGTTTTTTAATTGTATCTTGTGGGAAAAGTGCACTTCTTTGTTAATTTTGGGGCGCTGAATCCAAAAATGACAATGAAATAAAAAAATTAGTTGCGGTTTAGAAAAAAAACTTTTTATTTTTAAGGATATATTAAAAAAAGTAACAAGATTCATATACTTATAAGAATCACTATATTCGCTGTCTTTTTGCTGTTCTTTTATGGATCGTTTCTGGAGCATCTCTACCAAGAGTCCAACAGTAGTCTGCAAGCATGGAAGGATTCCACTTTCCCTGGTACCTTTTTTCCATTGTTGAAACATCCTGATGAAAACGTTCGCCGTGCTCATCACTTACGGCTCCGCAATTGTCAGGAAAAAAATCCAGGTGTGAGTGTAGGAAATGTATCTTAAGAGACATATTACAGCCCATCTTTTGATACGATGACAGCATATTTTTTGACAAGGGTTTTATAGTTGTCAGCTTTTCTATTTCCCAAGAAATTAGTGACCACCAGACGGAAATCATTCCAAGCAGTTTTTTCAATACCTGTTAAAGTATTTTCAAACTGTGTATCTTTCAAAATATTTCGAATCTGTGGCCCAACAAAAATACCTTCTTTAACCTTTGCCTCACTTAGTCTTGGAAATTTCTGACGCAGGTATTGAAAAGCTGACTCATCTCTAGCTAATGCCTTGACAAAGGTTTTCATTAGGCCCAACTTCATATGTAGTGGTGGTAATAATTTTTTTTTCGAATCTGCTAATGGCATATGCTGTACATTTTTCTGACCTGGCTCTAGGAATTGACGAACAGGCCAGTTTTATCTGGTGTAATGAAGTGCCTTTGACCGACTGTCCCATTCACACAAAAACCAGCAAAACTTTGTGTAGCCTAGCTGCAGCCCAAGTAAAAGTGGAACAACTTTCAAATCGCCACAAATATGCCATTGGTGCTCATCGTATTTTATGCATGTCAATAGGTACTTCATATTGTCATATGATTCTTTCATGTGAACTGCATACCCTACAGGAAGAGATGGTAAAATATTTCCAATATGCAATAACACTGCCTTTAAACTCAATGTTGAACTGTCCATAAACAATCTCCATTCTTCTGGGTTATAGTTTATATTTAAAGCCGCCAGTAAGCCGTTAATGTTACTGCAGAAAACCAAGTTATTCTCCATATTGAAAAATGGTTCTAAGTCTTTGTGGCGTTTACGAAAAACATATACCGAAACATTGTCTTCTAACAAGTTCCACTGCTGCTTGATCCAAGTAACTCTGCCTTACATTTTGGTAGTTCTAAATCTCTTACAAGATCATTTAATTCTGACTGTGTTATTTTGTGCGGTTGGTGGCATGACGTGCTCGGTATAAAATCAGGATCTCTTGACGTTGATGGCATATCTTCTTCCTGACGAATCACTCGATCGCCATGATCTGATTCGTTTTCCGATTCGCAAGTGTAGGATTCTGGGGGTTTTGGAATAGGATTTTCGTCACTGTGAGGCACAGGTCTCATCGCAGATGGTATGTTTGGGTAGTTAATAACCGATTTTTTTTTCTTGGACATACCTGTGGCTTGTCCAACACAAGGTACCATGCAAAAGTAACAATCATTAATATGATTTGTAGGCTCTCTCCAAACCATTGGGACAGCAAAGCGCATAGACCGTTTTTTGCCATTTAACCAGCTCCTCAGACTTGAAGCACATGTATTACAGCAGATGTGGGGTGCCCACTGTTTGTCTTGATCACCTAGTTTACAACCGAAATAAAGCTGATATGCCTTTGTTATTAGTGGAGTAATAGACCGTCTCTGAGACGCAAAAGTCACATCACCACACACGTAACAAAACTGATCTGGATTGTTTACACACTTTCGAGACATCTTGCATGAACGCTGTCAGCCAACTGAGGAAAAAATGGCTAATATAAAACAATATAATGTACACGTATGTATAACGTAACACAATCATGCCGATTACATCATCTTTCCTTGCCGAATATAAAAATGTAGCACGTGCATTCTTGTGAATTACAGTATATTAACACTGTCACAGCAGGAACACATATAATTACCGTATCTCTAAAAATTGAACTAATATTGAAAAAATAAGTTTCATTTCGGGTTTAGCATTTAGCATTAAAAATAGTAATATTTTGTTGATTTTATTTAGGATATTTTTTGGCTGTTGATCCGTGATCAAAGTAGTTCTGGAGAATCAGATGTGTGAATAGTTCGAATGTAACAATTTATTCTGTATACCATGCCAACAGATCAGCAAAAGCAGCAACTAACGATTTTATCAGTTTTTATCATTTTGATTCAAAAGTTGTCGCTATATAGTTTTAGTAATAACAGCCTGTCCTTAATTGCGTCTTATTTATCAGACAGTATGTTAATTTTCAAAATTGTTTGTCTTACACTGTACATATCAACCATAGAGTTCCCCAAGGAAGTGTCTTAGGACCTATTCCTTCTTTTATTTACATCAATGATCTGCCAAACGCATCAATGTATATTATTTCCGGATGTCACGACATCAACAATTTTGACCAGGTATTACTTAATTCCCGGCAGCATTTTGACAACATACAAAACTGGCGTAATGCCAACAGTTTGTCTCTTAGTATAGCGAAAACTCAATCTCTTCTACTCAGTACCGGTCCACATAAAAGTGATTCAGTAGAACCCGTGAAATTCCTTGCAGTGTTTATCGATGCGAACTTAACTTGGGAATCACACACCTCCACTTTATCATATAAGTTATCTAAAATAACTTATATGATCCGTAGCTAAAAGTCGACTTTGATGACAGCCTGTTATGCCTACTTTCAATCTAGCTCACAATACTGCATACTGATTTGGGAAAATTCATCTCGTGTATCGAAGATAAACGACGATTGAGAGTAGCAGTAAACATAGATTTCAGACAGGTGCAAGGTGGCATTTATTGATCAGTGCGTTAATAGAACAGCAGAAATATTTAATGTGAACAGTAACGTGCATCGAAAATATGTTCTAGAACTAAATTTCGGGAAACTGGGTCAGTCGCCAATAAAAAACGCAAAATTGAAAATCCCATAAGGAACGAAGCAATAGAAGTGGGGGTTTTAGGGCAAGTTTTTGTAGATCTACGATAAGTACCCGCAAATTGGAGACTGTGTGTGGTGTTAGTCGACATACTGTCCAACGGATTATAAAGGCCCATAGTTCTCATCTGTATAAAATTCACCTGGTACAAAAACTTAATGAAGACGATTTTTATCGGCGATTACAATATTGTGAAGATATGAGTGAACGAATCATAAACGATGAACATTTTCTATTCAACACTTGCTTTTAAGACGAATGTTCCTTTTTCTTAAATGGCGTAGTAAATCGTCATAATATGCCGATATTGGTCCGATTCTATTCCCAGAATTTATCATGAGATTCATACGGAGCAGCCACAAAAATTAAATGTTTGGGCTGGTATTTTTGGCGACCATTTAGTTGGTCCTTTTTTCTTACCTCGAAAATTTGACCGGTGAAATGTATTTGCCAAACTTGTGTCCCCCTCGTTAACAAAATCGACGGGTCTGTGCGTTTCTCCAAAAAAAAAAACTGAGCTGCCAGTAAACGCGTCTGTTTCGTTTTCGATGCGCCACCCTGTATACTAAAATATTTAATCCATGTTAAAAATAAGTATGATGACTGCAGAACTCCGAAAGATTCACAAATATAACACAAGGTTAAATAATGCTAACGGCATACACAAGACTATCAAAAACTAGACGCGGAAGGAATTATTTCGGCATAAAATTTTTTAATGCGTTGTCCAGGTTTTGTCAGACACTCAATTCAACCATTTTTAAAGCAACTGTGAAAAAATATTTAGTGACCAAAGCGTTTTACAGCATACCACGAGTTTTCAATAATGATTTTACCGTCTTTGTTCCGTAAATGTTGACAAAATTTGTTTTCTTACTGTTTGTTTTCGATTTAGTTTATGTTTTTTTAAGTGTATGTGTTACTTTTTGTATTACATTTTATTGTTCAAATGCTAAGACTTTTCTCGTCGTTTATAGGCACTTTTGCGTACAAACACGAATAAATTATTATTACTATTATCATACATAAGTTGTAACTGAAAACGCAACTATTATGGGTGTACCGTAAAACCAGAAAGAGCGACAGAAAACCTCGTCTAGAAACAACGTCAGGAAGATGAACGGGAAGGAACGATGTAAAAACTTGACGGGATAGAACATCGAGAAAGAATGACGGGAAAGAACGTCGGTGTAGAATGTCGGGAGAGAATGACAGAAGGAACGTCAAAGTGTGGCTAGAAAGAACGACGATTAAGAAAGTTGTGAAGAAACAGCAGGAAATAACGTCGGGGAGGAACGTTGAGAAAGACCGACTGGATAGAACGTCGGGAGAGTCTGGGGCGAGGTAACGTCTGTAAAGAACGACGGGAAAGAAAGCTGTGAGAAAGGGGCAGGAAAGAACGAAAGGAAAGAACGTGGAGAAAGTCGAATGCAAGGTAACATCTGCAAAGAATGATGGGAAAGAAAGTTGTTAATAGACGGCAGGTAATAACGAGGGGTGGAACGTCGAGAAAGAACGACTGGTTGGATCGTCGGGAGAGGATGACGGGAAAGTCCGAAGCGAGGCAACGTCTGTAAAGAACGACGGGAATATAAGTTGTGAAATCCGGCAGGAAAAAACGAGGGAGAAGAACGTCGAGAAAGAACCTCTGGAAAGAATGACGGTAAGAAAGGTCGGAAAAATGACGATTAGAACCACAGAAAATGACGGTAATAAGTATCGTCGAGGAAGAACGACTGGGTAAAAAGTCGGGAGGGGATGACGGAAAAGCACGTCGGGAAATTACGAAGCGAGGTAACGTCTATAAAGAACGATGGGAAAAAAGTTGTGAAAAGCGGCAGGCAAGATCGAGGGGAGGAACGTTGAGAAAAAAGCTCGATGGAAAACGAAACATGCCGGATTAGGCTATTTTCATCAACAGGAACGAACATCGAGTAAAAATTGCATTCAAGTGCGTTGACTCTGCAATTCTCACGCAACACCATTATCAGTTCATAAAAGATTATGTTCAGCACATACCAGACCTTTGAGAAAAAATCAAATAACTACTCCGTAGACATTCTTTCCCTGCCTTACCGCTAGTGCATCCGGCAACATCGCCTTAGCCGGGTCAGACATAGCAGCGCGGTAAGAGCTTGGTGTGTAATACACTTCCAGAACAATAGAACTCACCAAGGCCACAGGCACGCCGCCGGGAGCAGTAGTAATCTATGATGTGTGAAATATGTCTAATGAGTGCGTAGAATCACCGAGGTTTGGGAGCGTATGAATGTAGTCAAAGAATTGAGATTAATCCTCCCCATCTCACAAGTTTTTTGGAATCTATTTTTTTAAATGACCAGGATATTTTGGAATGTCAAAATAGAAGTGTGCGCGGTTCCGATGTTCTATTTTTATTTCGTTAATGTCAGTGGCTCATTCCCACTCTGTTTTAGCTACTCAACACAACAGTTGTTTTCTTTGGGGAAGTGCGACTCAAGAATTTTCCAGGTACTTAGCTAGTTAAGAAAAATTTTTGCTAATGCAGATACAAGTAGCATAATCAGAAAAACAATAATCTCTTCCACAATATTTGCCCCAAATTCCTTCTGTAATTCTATCCATTTTGTTATTAAATTTCAGATTTTAACACGTACAATACAAAGGCATTGAAAATTTCCTCATTCTAATGCCAGAACACTATAGTTATAATTTTGAGACCACTTTGTAGCAGTAGCAGATGTACATAGTGTTTTAGTACCCACGTAATGACGGCCAATAAAATTAGCTAAAACCACAATTTAACCGGTGGACTCGCTTAAGTTGGTGTTTTTCTCAGCGAACCGTCTATAGACTTGCGTAATTAGTATAGACTAATTGTAAATGTTAATTCTAAGTAAGAGCCTCATGATAATTGGCAGTGTCCGCCTTTGGAAATTCACTACAAGTATAGCGACGTCAAAATGAGTCTTTGTGTTACGTACGTTGCGAAATTATGCATAATTTGGCAATGAGAGATTAATATGTTATCCTTCGTTGTGCGTAGGGTGACAGGCCGTGATAAATAGAAGATAAACTTTCTTTTTATTAAGTTCCCACATATGTGCTAGATTATTTTTTTCTTGAATCTTGGGTGTAGTTAGAAATGTTTTTGAGGCTAACTGAAATCTCACTACAAACTTGGATCCATAGCAATATGTAATTACCTCACATACTTTCAATATTCGTAAAATGATTTGCTTTATTTAAAAATCACAATGTCCAGAGAAGGAACTTTTAGTACCAGTTTATGAAGGCGTATGAAACTGCATTTATTAGTATAGTTACTATATTATCTAAGTGATTCAAACTCGATCGTCATCATCAATTTACCATCGAAGCTTGATGTTTTTAGAGTTTTTTTTTCGGTTCACCTGGATATGTCGAAACGGATATCTTGCAGCTAGGAGATTGAAATAATTTATTTGATAGCCTTTTTTTACTGGAACGATGCAGTTCTGCAATTGTAAATAAGCTCTTGCAGTCGATTAAATTGGAGTAAAATTACGGATTGTAACTAAGAGAATGGTACTAAAAAAAGGAACTTTCTCATTATCGTTTGTACCTTTTCCTGGCTTTATTTGGTATGGGATATCGAAATAGATACACATTGCTATTGCCTCTGGTATGATTAGAGTTTCAATATGATATCTCATCTCTAGTCCTCAGCCCCATTTTTTCTGAGTCTAGCTCTATAATCTGGTATAATGCTAGGGCTATTACTTGGTGAAACGCATTGTGCAGAATTTTTGTTTTGACGGCTTATGAATATCTTGGCTTAAAAACGTATCCTGTGCTTTTCCATTTTGCATGAATGCTAAAACTATTCCTCAAAGATCATATTTCCCGACCAAATCTGTGACGTTATTAGGTCTAATGTGACGTATTTAATTACTGACTGACTCTTCCGCTAGGAAATACATGGCTTAAATGAGTGTATATAATGTATATGTGTACGTGTATTGCAACATACTAGCAAAAACTGCTCATCCTTGATAAATACTCCTGCGCATTTTTTATAGATGCAATCAGTGGCGTTAGAAGTTCCATCAATTTAGAACGACGAGGCAACATGCTTACATCTGAATCTTATAGAAAAGTAATTCTTAGAGGTAGTGAGTATGATAATAAGAAGTATTAGGCATAGAAGCACAGTCACTGTTCCACACCATAATTCGTCTTTTTTCCAGGGCAGGTTACCCTACAATGCTGCTAATGTTTATAACAACCTTGATGCTAACTCTAACGTGAGGTCTTTGAGCAAATTACAGAAAAATATCAAAGGTTTATTATCAATGGGTCGTAGGGGAATATTTGCATTCTTTTTTGTTTCTTTTTGATGTTTTTTTTTGTTCATAATTTGCGTATACTTGGTACATGTTTCCGCACTAAAGGTTAAGTGTAAGAATAGCCCCGGATCTGTATGTACTTAATAAAGACGAATTTATTACCACTATTTCTAATATATTTTATTTCATGCTCCATCACAGATATTTTCGAGAAAAAAATTTGGTACGCTTATGTTACATCCACATTATAAATATTAAAATTCTTTTATATAAAATTTATCTACGACTTTGTGAGTAAACAGCTGGTTCTATATCATTTTTGATCAATCCCGAAAATGTATTTCTTGTCGACGCCGTCTATGCTCATTATACAGACAAGGAAACACAAAGTTCCATGTAGAAATAATGAGAAGTAACCGAGTCAAATTAGTGTATCACTACATTAAAACACCACATACCATTAGTATGCAAATTTCGTATTAACATTCCTATTTAAAGTAATGTGCCATGAAGCTATAAGGACTGATTCTCTTCACCTCACTACAAATGCTATATGTTTCTTTATATGGAACAGTTAGTTTTTTAAAGCAAAAAAAAATACATCTAGTTCATATCTTTAAAAGTAAAAACGGTCAGTAGTCAAAAAGTTGACCATTTTAGCTCAATACACGCGCTCAGAAAAATTTTAGTTGTCATCGGAGCACGATTGTGTGTTTTTCTCAAAAGCTTCTCCACAGAGAAATTTTAGCCTAAATGGCTTAAATTAAATTCACCAAATATCAGTTTGTTTCAAAATGAAACAATATTTCTGCCGGGAATTGAAATGAGATAGGAGGTAAAAATCGCAACTGTTTCATTCGAAAATACTCTTCATATTCGATATAGTTGAGAATATTTCAAGAATGTATTTTGTTAATATAGGCCTTCAAGTTGGAGTTATTGATCTAGTGAGAACTTTTTTCACAAGTATCTCTAGCAGCAGCTTGAAACATTCCTTTTTTTAAAAGCATCTGCTCTGAAAAAAATCCACTGTTAATTATCTCTTAAAGCCAGCACGTGTTAGGAAATCATCAAGTGTCATTATGCACGCTGATGCATAGCGCATCTCTTTTATGACGTTTTTCCACGCTTTATTATTCTCTAATTGAAAATTTTAGTAATGTTAAAGTGCATGCACTGACGACACTTGACTTTACACGTCGCATTTTCAGTCTATACGTCCTTGTATCTTTTGTTAGCTTAAGTCTATCATTCTCTCTAGACAAAGATAAAAGGTTTGCTCATATTTTTCTAACGTTGCCATGCTTTTCTGGATCATGATGAAACACTAATTTGGCGCACGCTGAAAAGACTGCTCGTGGTTGAAGAGTACCTATCTTCTCCGATCAGCCGTTTGATAGAACTGGGCGATCCATTGAAACCGGATGAGCTTCCCTATTTTTTGCCTATACCGATTCATTTCTACGTGTGTGGTTTCATTTTGCAGAAAGGCATGAAGCTCTGTGAGGACAAAAATTGCACATAGTCTTTCACCTACTATAAAAGAGTCGGACTTAAAAAGGCACAAAGGAGATGAGAATGCAGATTAGCTAGCCAGACAAAGTGAGGCTCCTCGCGTAAGGAATCCCCCAGTGGCATGGCTATGCTTTTAGATATTAGGAATCACAAATCCTACAACGAGTCCTGGGAGACTGATTAACGGATCAAGGCTGGGTACAATAAATCCATTTCGGTCATAGTGGCGTTTAGGTTTGCAAGCTATTCTCTTTCCTCTAATCTGTAGCTCCTCCTTCAACAAAAGACGTGATATATACGGATTTCGCCAAAGCTTTTGATAAAACTGATCATAGCGTTTTCGTTGGCTAATTAATAGATTTTAGATTTTCTGATGAGGCTGTGAAGTCCATGATATCATTCTTAATAAATAGGAAACAATTTGTCTCGTATATTTCTATATCTGGAGTTCCGCAGGGATCAAACTTAATTATGAATTATGTGGTAGATTCAAAATACCTAGTTTAGATGATAGAAGACATTTACGTCAAGTTGCTCTTGCCGTGCCTCCACATTCATCTCGGCGTAATGAGACATTTAGGCTACCTAGAGATGAGACTAATATGTTATTTAAGCCTCCAGTCTGCTATGTGTGATAAATTAAACTGTATCTCCAGCCATTATGACATATTTCTGTGTACACTGAATGAGTTTATCAGAACATCAAGGAGGTCATGTAACTAATTTTGAATTCTTATTTTTGGTTTATTTACCTCCATATCAGCTTAGGTTACTATTATACAGGGTGTCCCAGAAGTCGACGTCAAGCCGAAACCGGGTAATAGGCAAAGTCATAACAGCTATCAGAAAAATATTTAAAAAAATTTTATGTATGTGTATTAAAAATTATGGGTCTTTGAAAAAGATATAGAAATTTCACACCCTACGGCAGTCTGTCAACTCTTGTTACTACAAATATTAACTTTTCTTGGATTTTATTTTTGCAATGTAATGATGAATAATGCATCTTCAAACTGGTGTCTCAACCTTACTGCCAACTTTTCTCGTTCAGGAAAAATTGCCACTTATTTCCCAACCAAGTATTCCAAAGTAAAACTTTGCTCAACTTTAACTGGCTGTACTGGAAAAAATGTACTACGAGAGTTTGGCAAGCAACCTTAAAAGTTGGCGCATTTAATAACGATTCCAAAATGGTATAACACTTAGAAGATTACTCGTTAACTTATGCACAATTGTTATTTGATGAAAATTTTGCAAAATTTCCTAATGAAACAGCTATTATGAAAACGCACAAGGACCCTCGATCAAAACTTTCCAGGCAGATGGATAAGACGGTCTGGTACAATACCGTGGCCAGCCCGATCACCTGATTTGAATTCTTGAGATTTTTTTACTGGGGAAATGTAAAAGAAAAAGTGTATTTCAAGCCGATTCAAAATGTAGCTGAGCTACGGCAAAGACTATTGGAAGCAGCTGAGTTTGTTAATAACCGTGGATTCGCTCGTTTAATAACCCGATCTTTTTTAAGAAGATGTCGAGCGTGTATTGCGGCTGAAGGAAAACAGTTTGAGCATTTGCTGTAAAGGTAAATCATCATCAGCAGCATTTTGACGCCCACTGTTGTGCAAACAGTTATCCTTAAGGGTCCTTGTGCGTTTTCATAATCGCTGTTTAATTATTAAATTTTGAAAAATTTTCACCAGTTTTTCTTCAAATAAAAATTGTGCATAAGTTAACGAGTAATCTTCTAAGTGTTATACCATTTTGGAATCCTTATTAAATGCGCCAACTTTTAAGGTTACTTACCAAACTCTCGTAGTACATTTTTTCCAGTACAGCAAGTTTTACTTTGGAATATTTGGTTGGGAAATAAGTGGCAATTTTTCCTGAATGAGAAAAGTTGGCAGTAAGGTTGAGACACCAGTTTGAAAATGCATTATTCATCATTACATTGTAAAAATAAAATCCAAAAAACGTTAATATTTGTAGTAACAGGAGTTGACAGACCTATAATTTTCAAAACACATACATAAAATTTTTTTAAATATTTTTCTGATAGCTGTTATGACTTTGCCTATCACCCGGTTTCGGCTTGACGTCGACTTCTGGGACACCCTGTAATTATTCCTTTAGTTGTTACATTATATTGTTTTATCAACGCATAATAACACACAAGGGCATGTAATTTAATTGTTATATTATCCTGTAATGGAAAATCGTTGGATATTAAAGTCATTATTATTAAATGCTCTTCTTGTAAGTTCTCAATAACAAACAGCACCTGCTTTACGCTACCACATTCCTCCACCGACAAACATCAACGCAGAAGAATCCTATCGTCCGCATCCCTGCCATTTCTGCGCATCTCTGTCGCAACACTAGCCAGATGCAAAGACACTAATTCAAATATCAATATCTCTCCCTACCACCGTTCATACCGAGCGTTTTCGACAGGTCGGTCATCTCCCCACTCTCGTACACCCAGAGGAGGAGCTCCGACACCCAGCCCCGGATCATTCGTACTGGAACCACCACATCTGTCACACGACGGCGGTTCGGTTCCAGTCAAGGCACACTTCGATATACGACGCGACGGCGGTGCTATATGCTCTTTGTTGTGACGCTCCTCGGACTCTGCGACTCCGTTTTGTTTTTCTGGATTTGGTGCATCGATCAGTGACGTATACACATACAACAGTGACTTGGTGACATTATTTCAGTGCGTGCAGTGATTTGGACTGTTTTGTTGTCAAGGTAAGTGAAATTAGTTGAGCGCGGAGACTTTAACGGGCACTAAGGAGAGTAACCTGAGAGACATCGATGCTGGGTCAGAAACAAAACCTTTTGAAAATTTGCGCGTGGATTCACCAAATAATGATGGATTGTTGTCTCAAACTTGGAAACTATATACTGTCAATCCAAGGCATATCTGTTGAATTTTGAAATTGTTAAACCAAAGAGACTCAAATGGACAAGAAAGATCGATGGATAGAAAAAAAGTTGTGGGTGTTAGAACTTGGAAAGAACAGACTCTCCTCCACCAAGAGATGGTGAATAGAGTCGTGATAGTCCAAAAAATGTATCATTGCATTGCTGTGGTTTTAAGGAGAAAGACACGAAGGTACCATAGAGAAAAAATTTGGGTCCGTATTGACCGAATCTTGGAGATTTCAAGAGAAGCCAATCTTCTGTAGAAAGGTTGTAAATGTAAAACCGAATGTCTTACATGGATGCTGTAATGTATGAAGGCTTTGAGACGTAGTAACGAAAAGAGACCTGGAGGTACAGTTGCTAGATAAGAAAGAAAACTATTGGAGTGTTATCTGAAAATGTATGTCTGTATTCGGTAAATTGAGGCAAAAACACTGACATGGCGAGGCAAACGCATAGTGACCAGACCAAAGCTTTTTTAATAAGAGAGCTTCTTATTAAAAAATTCCTAACGAAGCTTGATGCAGGACAATCTTTGACTGTCAAATTATGTGATGTTCATAATGAAGGCGTTAGCCGACAGTCTGTTAGGAGCGGTCCAGCTGCCGGTATATGTATCATGTTTCAAACTAGTTAAAGGGAATGCCTCTGGAAATATAGATACTAGATAAGGAGTCAACATTTTACGAGTTAAAATTCATAGATTAATAGAGAACAAACACTGTTTGGTTACATTGACCAATCTAAATGTTAATTTTTCCTGGACATCATTGATATTTATTGATATCCTGATCAAAATCTAAACAAAAAATCCTCGGGTCACTGAGGCGTGTAAAGAGGAGGGACCTGGTCGCCCAACATGTACAAATACTGATCCCGGTCTGGACCGATTTTTAAGTGAATTATTGCTTCGCTGTGATGAACAAAGCCTTAGCTTTCGTAAGGAGAGATCCAAAAATATCAAAGCTACCTTATCCATTCGTCCCAAAATTAGCAAGCCTGGTTCAAATCTGTGAATTAAAATGCTTTGGAGCTGAATGATACCAAGATTCTTTTTTTTTTTTGTTTTAATGGTGGTGTTTGTTAGAGCTTGAAATGTGAGGTTCTAGCTACGGACTCAGGGACACTGTCATTTTTATCTTTCCTTTCGCTTCATGATTAAATATCGATATTTGTAACAAATGTTTATGACCTTTTCATACTCTTAGATGGTGGCATAAAACATTTTGAAGCTTAAATGTCATTTTGTATCGTAGATTCATATTAGCGCGTAGACTCAAATAGGCAGTCGAGACAGTAACCCTGAAGGTGTCGCTGTAACATGAAAAAGAAAACCTTTCAATGAGATGTTCATGGCAGATTGAACCTCGTCCAAAAAAAGAGGTGAAAAGCCGAAATTTTCAGGCATTGGTTGCCAACTTCTAAACATTTTTTTTTCTGGGAGGTACTTTCAACGACACGTTAGTTCATTTGCAACAAAGTATGCTCTAAACGATTCTGTTTTTAATATTCTAACGACACAATCAAATGGTTAATCAATTGATAACTTTTCAAATGAGACAGGTTAGTGCAAAATAGAAATGATGTTATGCACTTGAAACCGCTAACACGTATAAACTAATAAAACACCAACCAGCTCGTTTCCGAGAATAAAAGCGTAATAAGTTGTATAGAATGATTCACAATCTAATATCCATAAGTAATGGTGATGTACAGATTATATACCGGATATTGTTACCTGAATCATCCTCAATAAAAGAATAAAAAATGTAAGAAACCCTGAAATCGTTAAAATGCACTTAAATTTCAATTATTCAGGATTAAGGGATTATCCTGCGATTAGGGTCGGTACAGATTATTGCTTTTTACACTCACAATTACCTGCAAGGCTCAAACCAGGCCTCTTTCAACTAAGAACTTAGAACTTTGCTGACCATAAAGTAGTCTGGGTTATTTCTTTTATTTCCATCTTTCCTGGTCTGGGATTTACAAATTCATTATACATAATGCTTTTAAAGTCTTTAAACAATCTCAGTAACATTTGCGGGATTTAGATGCAATTTATTGAGTGATACTATGGGCCTACACGTAAGCTTGATATATGTTGTTTTCAAAGTTCTGTCATTTGCTTTAACAGCTTGTAGAACTCATCAAAAGTTGCATAATAAGAGAGTTAGTTTACTTAAAAAATCATTATCAAGTTGAATGGATGCCGTCTTTACAAGCTTCGGAAATAAAATTCTGGTGTCCACTTATTGAATCACAAGCATTTTCAGTACGCTGTTGAAGCTATTCCAGAGTATTTATCATCGTGATATACCACCTATTTCAAATAGCCCCACAGAAAAAAAACGCAAGGTGTTAAATCCGGGGAGCGAGCAGGCCAAGATGTTCATGAACTTGTAGTATTATGTTCACTAGTTCAATGTTTTCGTATGCATGGGCCGTTTTTTCGCACAAAATAATCAGACAAATGAAAATGTATATTCATACGCACTATGAAAAGACTGATCCAACTGATCGAACCAAAGACTCGTATGAAAGCCACTCAATAACACAAAAGACTTGCCAAATTCAGATAAACGATAAGAGTAATAAACAAAAAACGTCAGAAGGTCCAGAATATCAAAAAATCTGTATAATAACATTATTAAATTTTTTAATCTTCTACATTTTTCTTTTATTATGCAACTTTTATATAGGTGAAGTTAAAATAAATGACTCTACTTTAAAAACACCCTGTATAGTACGGAGTGAAAACTCTTTATGTTTTGATTCTAGGGTAGAAATTAAGCAAAATATTCAGAGAAGTCAGAAGAACTACTAAATTTTTGGTTATTGAAAACAGCCTTTTTTTAAGTCATAGATTTTTAACTGTTTCACCGATATGAGGCTTGAACTTGTAATGGCAATTCTTGTTCGATGATCCATGGCGAGTAGGAAAAAAGTAACCGTAATACTCATAATTTTATTACTTTTCGTCAGACATCTCGTAATGAAATGTCAACAGTTGATGTTGATTTTGTTTTGCAAAAAAGGATCCGTTGACGTTTACGTTGTACGGTTAAAACAAATAAGCAATTAGAAGAATTGGCACTGACGCGACATTTTTTGTGTACTTTGGCGGGCAATTCCAATTTTCGGCGGAACTTGACCTAGTTGTAAATCAAAGTATTTGCTGGATTTTCGGAGAAATATTTGTATGATATTATAGTCTAATCATATTAGCAAATTATCTCAAAATAACTGTAATCGCTTGCTGGTGTCACATCTTACGGTTTTTACTTTTGGCTTTAAGTGCGACCGTAATTTAGTTTTTTCTTCTCTTCTGCGAAAAAAAAAACACACAAAATGGAATAAAATGTTCCATTAACAAATGACAGCACGAAACACGGATGGAGGCAAAATTGTGAACTATGTCAGTTTTCCAAACACTGAAGAAAATGCTTCGAGCGAGAGGCTGTACTGACATCGAAATATACCGAAATACAATCAGTCGTCTCCCAACACGCTTTAAACCCGAAAATTGTCACGACAAAGGTCTGACCCCTAGGATCTCTTGATGTTTATCTAAGTTC
This sequence comes from Acanthoscelides obtectus, assembly GCA_963669975.1. Lineage (NCBI taxonomy): Eukaryota > Metazoa > Arthropoda > Insecta > Coleoptera > Chrysomelidae > Acanthoscelides > Acanthoscelides obtectus. The sequence continues at coordinate 106,949,177 of CAVLJG010000006.1, read as the reverse complement.
CAGAAACTGCTACCTAACAAATTGACCGTACAAATCCCGACAATTGACTTTGATGGCTTTGTCCACTGTGGTTGACCGCACTCTTTGTTCGAAGATTATCAGCAACCCTTTTGCGGGCTTAGGCCTTTCGGTCTGTTGGTGGTTTTGGTTTGGCACTCGTTCGGCAAGTGGGTGGTAAATGCACCGTAAAATTGACGTTAACTACCGGATTTTCTGTCCGAGGAGATTGTCTCTCTTTCGTTGTGACTGCGGGGGAGGTTTAGGACTTCAAAATTAGGTTTTCTGGGAATTTTGGCTTGTGCTGTGCGAAAATCAGGGGCGTAGCTACCGCCGCATCAACGATATAGGGGCCGCCACGTAAGGGAAAAAATGCGATGATCCGCCTCCCCTGACTGACATAACTTTTTGCCAGCGCTTATGATCAATACGTGATAATTCATATTATTCAACTCGTGCATTTATGTTTCTTTTGTAAAAAACCATACTTCAAATGTTACCCTCCTTTTGGGATTTGTCACATTTGGGTGGAGCATTCCTAGAAATTTTGAGGGGCAAGCTACGCCACTGACGAGAATGTGGGTTCTTCAAAATTTTATAATTTAATTACTGCCAAAACTGGAAACTCTATGTTTTTCCTTCAATATAATTGGTCATTGACGGTTGGAAAAATTGAATTGGACCTGGCAGAGATGCAAAAACGCAATAAATGTTCTACTTTTCAAATCATGCGTCACAGTGACAGTAACAGAAATCATACCAAAGGTACCAACTTTTTGACAGGCTTTCGTCTCTGGTAATGACTCAAAATAGTATTACTAAACTGTCAATACTAAAGCATTATTTTGTCTTTTGTTCATAACATGTAATTTCATTATTGCAAGGCCTTATGAGAAAACTAAATATATTTTCTTACGGTTTCCTATTCCTACTTGATATACATCATAATGACTAATATCTGTAATATATTGCAGGGAATTATAATATACGGCGTATACTGAAAACCTTCAATGCACAGTAAAATGAAGGTAACAATTTGTTGTTGTCTCCTTATACTTTGTTTTGCAATTTATTCTTCACGCAGTGGTATTGTGTGTGTAGCAAGACACAGCTTCGTTACTTTTGGCATTGGTCATCTCATTAACATTAAAATGATTTGTTGCTTTAAATATTATGCGCCATAATTAAACGCTGAGAAACGTTTTAATTAGAATAGAATACCAAAAGTACTACAAAATTTGAGTCATGTAAAATTATATGAATAGTTAAGTAAATTGTGGACGAATTCTAGCAAAAATGACAAGTGTTTGGTATGAGGTGTCCGACAGCCATCAATCAAAGCTTCACAAGACTGTCAATTTTGGCGGATGCGCTTAGTATTTGAGTCTAGTGGGGTTTTTATGGCACTTTACCTATAAAGTGGTAGGCTCCATAATAGTGGCGCATTTACAACCTCCTTGGATCTTGTTAAACTGTTACATTTCATTTCAAGTCTGCATGTACGAGTTTACGCTAGGAGATGTTTTGGTCCCAGGGTATCGAAGATTTGCAGCATTATATCTATTTTAGGTCTTAAAAAAATTGGTTAATTTTTCATATACATCCCACTCGTGATGCCATTGCCACGACTTTCTAAATCAGTAGATGATTCGCGCTACCATATTATTTGTTACATTTCCGGAGGGTTTCTCAAATCAACACATTTTCCTAACGATGATGATCAAAAAAATTTAATAAAAAGCATTCCCACTAATTGGCCATCATCATCGTCACACATTATTATAACGATATATAATTCGAATTTCAACACTTCCTGCTTCGGCTTATAGAAAATCAGACTTGCTTCAATCTACTTAAAAAAACTTGACATGGATTATTTGGTAGCCGCCGAAATCTTCTAATTGGCAATTTCATTCGAATCAGCTTCTGGGTATTTGCCACGGACTACAGGTATAGTTCAGTTAGATTAAATTACCATCTTTTCAAAACCTTCAAAAGCGTTATTTAATTATATAGTATCTCAAAAAGAATCTGCCAATTCGATGCTACATGAGTTGTAGGAGCTTGACTTATACACAAATTTATTCAATTTCATCAGTTTAATATTCTAAAAATATTTTTTTTATTCCAGAGAAAATTATTCTAATTGCTAAGGAAAAATTGTAGACACAGTAGACTTCAGAACGAGCTAATGTCAATAAGTTCTACTATAGATCAGTTGTATTTATTGCATACTTCATTTATTACCAAACAAGTTAACAGCAGGAGAAGATATCGTACCGAGCTTTGTAGTCCGTGATGCGGCACATATATTTGTCACGCCTTTAAAGAAAATTTTATTTATTCCCTCAGTACAGCAACTTTTCCTACAAAATGGAAACTGGCTAGAGTGTGCCCTATTTTTAAAGTTGGGGACCCTGGTAAAATCGAAAATTACCGAGCTATATCTATATTGGATAATTTTAGTACAATAGTATCATCCGCTATAAAAATTCTCGATTTTTTGATAAGAATCTGTAAATCGTTTGGTAGTGAAACGACACTGAAGGCTTTATACTGCACCTTGGTGCGTTCTAAGCTGGAATATGCATCCAGTGTATGGCATCCATATTACCAAATCTATACTAATGAAATTGAAAGTGTACAGAGATTTCTTAAATACTTGACTTTCAAATTAGATGATGTTTATTCCAATCGTGGGACTCCCCAATCACCAATGTTGCTCAGATTTGAAATGCATCCTCTTGAGCTGAGAAGAGTTAGTAATAATTTAAAATTCCTTTACAAACTCATACACAGTGATGCTGATTCTTCGGGTTCATTAACTAAAATTGATTTTCATGTACCGTCCCGCATTTTCGGAAGATTTCTTCCTTTTTACTTAAGAACACCAACTACTAATGTTATGATTAAGTCACCCGTGTACTTTATCTGCTCCAACTTTAACACCATAGCTGATAATTGTGACATTCTCCATGATAAAGTCAAAGATATATTATCTGTATTCAGCGACAACTATTATTTAATTTATAACTTTTAAACATGTAGGTGAATAGGTGTAGCTATTAATTTTTTTGTTTCATTTTTTTTCAAAAACTGAGCGAGATATGATTGTAGTTAAGAATACTGTAACGTCAAATGGTATTCAATTACGTTGTCCTTTAAATGGATGTATCTGTTGGGCAATAAATATATTATTATTATTACCGATGCAAGAAATGTGCTCCATCTAAAACTATAAAAAGACCAAAAGTGAACAGAAAATAATTCTAGCATTTTCAAAGTTTATAGCATTATCCATGTACCTTTCATAATAAACCGAAAACGATTACACTAGATTGCCAGATTGAATGAAGTCCAAATTAAGCGTCTTGAAACGGATAACGTCCTTCGCTTCCAAATAACCGCTAATGCCTCGAAATTGGATTTTTTGTTGTTTGTACAAGTGAAAACAAGATAGAAAGGCGTCGGATCGTACATTATAAAATTGTTTGTTTTTCGAATCAAAGCGCTGCTTTCCAATGTGAAACCAGGACTCTAAATCCACGACAAATATATCGGGTTATGTTGACCGCGTTCATTTGGGATAATGACATAATTTTCACTCGCAGTGATAATTCGTTGGGGAAATAATGCAGCGAAAATGGTTTACCGTTCACGCAAGCTGATGAAGAACTAGCACACGAGGACATAATCAATTGTCCTTGCGTTCCAGTATTATTTCCACAAAACGTACACCGACAACATAGGAATCGGCGATACGATGGTGTCGCCATAATAGTCGGAGCCCAAGTGTCAAATCGGCCAACGCTGGCTTATAAACATTTCCGAGAGTCGCGCTCATTCGGTTTCGATGGGTAGTCGGAGCTCAGGTCACCGAGGACTTGATCTGGCAACTGCCGCTAATCGGCTAGGTTATTTGTTTAGGGCTAAAAAGCGCTTTTCTCCGACTGATCTAGGACTCATCTCTAAGGGACAGTCCCCCCATCGACCTTACTGTCTCGTGAAACAATCTGACTGAGGAAGTTTTTCCTAGAGCGTCTTTAAGTTTCTCATAGCAATCGCGATATCCGAGTACTTCAATATAAAAAAATGCTCCTACTTCTGGGACGAATATAAGTGTTGCTTGCCTTCATCAAGGGCACAATTTACTCTTCGCTGTAACGCTCTGAAACGACTTCATAAGTTATAGAGTGTCATATTAATGACGTTTCGTGCCGTCCTTATAAACGCAGATGCAAACTAACGTTTCCGTAAAGAGATATAAATTGCGATAATAATTCAGATGCCGTTTATTGAAAATACCGTCAGGTACGTCGTACCACCTCGTTCCTTCACAATGCAACGCATTACAAAAGGTGCCACATTTTTCATTCTCGCATGTATACCGAAAGACCCATAGGCGTACTGCTGCTCGTTTCGAGGTTAATATGGACCCTTAGCTCTTTCTATACAACAGTCGTCTCTGGTGCAACAAGCCTAGCGAAAGGATGCAAGAGGAAAATGGTGACGGGTACCGCGGAAAACGGTAAATGTGTCGGTATCGTCTGATAAATTGTAGTTCCTCACCAGTTGATGATAATTTGCTCCTGTAAAGTATCTAATACCGCCCACTTATAGCCCAGCTTCGACTATCTCCCTCACAAGGCACTTCCCAGTTATGTTAATCTTAGGTAGATGAAGAATGGCATCAACAGTTTTTAGGATTCTTATAGCAGCTGTGGTACCCAGATATTTAGGTTTTTGCGCACTGGGTTGCAGCTATACAAAAAAGTCGCAATTCAGGTACCTTACGAGGGTGGTCCCAGAAGTACCCGGCCTGACCTAGCGTTAGTTGTTTGAAAAATATCATTGTATTAGAAAGTATGCAACCTATAAAGCATACGTGTCAAGTTTGAAGACGCCACGTTGTTTAGTATGTTTGGCAGCCATCAATACTGAACGTTTTCAGTGAATTTGTGAAAATGGAGAAAATTGGTCATCGTTATGTGGTTCAATACTTTTATTTCAAAGGCCTCAGCCCAACCAATATAAAAGCTGAACTGGATTCTACTCTGGGTGAGTCTGCTCTTTCGTTTACAACACTAAAATATTGGGTAGCAGAGTTTAAACGAGGCCGTATGGGCTGCCAAGACGAGCATCGCAGTGGTCGACCGAATGAGGTGACGACTCCAGAAATGGTGAAGAAACTTCACAAAGTGGTACTGAATGATATTATCTGAAAATTTGGACATGAGAAAGCTGTGTGCAAGATGGGTGCCAATCGAGCAAAAACAGTGTCGTGAAGATGTTTCAATTGAGTGTTTAGCGAAGTTTCACAGCAACAAAGCAGAATTTTAGCGTCGTTTCATAACCATTAATGAAACATGGGTCCATCACTTCACCCCCGAGACAAAAGAACAATCAAAACAATGGACTCCAAAGAGACAACCGGCTCCAAAGAAGGCGAAGACCGTTTCATCTGCAGGCAAGGTTGTGGCGTCGGTTTTTTGGGATGCGCGTGGGATAATTTTCATTGACTATCTTGAAAAAGGTAAAACTATCAACGGCGAGTATTATGCGAACTTATTGCAACGTTTCAGCGATGAAATGAAGCAAAAACGGCCGCATTTGGTTAAGAAGAAAGTGTTGTTTCATCAAGACAATGCACCAGCTCACAAATCCGTTATTGCAATGGCCAAAACTAACGAATTAAAGTTTGAATTGCTACCTCATGCACCCTATTCACCGGATTTAGCACCCTCGGATTATTTTCTGTTTCGAAACTTGAAAAAATGGCTCAGTGGCAAAGATTTTCCAACGATGAAGAAGTGGTGTCGGCAGTTAATGGTTATTTTGAGGAGCAAGACAGTTCTTATTATAAAAAGGGTATCGAACTTATTGAACATCGCTGGGAAAAGTGAATAGAACTCAAAGGAGATTATGTTGAAAAATAAATACATTTTTTTACAAAGCTTTTGCGTTTTCTTCGTTGGGTCGGGTACTTCTGGGACCACTCTCGTATACTATAAAATTTTGACACGCGAAAAAGCTTGAAGGCTCTTCATGACATTTAGTTCGTTCATGACTTTAGAATACTTTAACGGAATCGATTAAAATTAAAGGTTATGCGACGAATATTTGGGGTATATTTACAGCCCAAGACCTAAATGCAAAATATCTAACAACATCCGTATTACCCACCCGCATCCTCTTGCCTTGCATTTTCTCGCTAGACAAAATAAGAGTGGAGAAAAGAGTGTCTCTCAGAGACGGTTACAAAACATTGAGTTACACCAAATCCCGAACGTCCCGAATATTCCTAGACCTTCGACAGAAATTATGAGAGATTAAGAGACGAATTAGGAATAATCTTGGTGACAATACTAAACATTTGGACGCCGTTAAAATAACTGGAAGTTCTTCAGTTAATCTCTGGTGCAAAAAGTTATTCTACCTTTTTTTTTATACTCCAACTACCACGAAGTCCTAAGGCCTAAGCATCCATTGGGTACCGTGGGGCTACCTATTGCTAATCTGTGATATTCTAGGGTTAGACATACCTCTGCAGGTCACAGATAAAAGATTCTTAGCGATAAGAATGGTTGTGATCGCTTTTAAATCCTACTTTTGACACCGGCAGTCACGCCCGTGTAGAAAACATCTCCACTTCTCGCGCCATACAATCCCTCTTTCCCAAATCCGTATTTATAGCAGCTTTATAGCGAACGCCACGATTGTTGGCAGCTTATTGGTCCAACCCCGTAAGCTTTCAATTATGTAAATACCTTCGACTTGAGTCTCGTCATAAGAGCCGGGCGATCTCACAATGAACGGCGGATGATTTACAACCCCCTATTAGTTACGCGAATGGTGTCCCGCAAGGCGCGATTTGCGCCCCACTGACTTTTTGTTATTAATTTTACGAACACCGTTCTGACGTCCGGTAATTGCCGAAGGATGCGCTCCGGAATTTTAATCGATGTTGCGATGGTGTAAACGCGATCGCTATTGACAGTTTTCGTGTTTTGGTGCAAAGCTGTGGCGACAAAAATTTGCCAGAAAGGACTAGATTTTTTCATGAATGTAGAAGCATAAATAGATTAAACGATATGTTTTTATAAGTTTCAGTAACACCCTGTATAAAGAGCACATTTGTAAAGCCGCTGTCCAGAATTATAGCGTATTTATGTAAATATCATCTAAAAATAAAATCAGATCCATTTCCTTGGAGCTAATTAAGATTTTTTTCTCGTCGTACTTTACCCGTTACGGTCAAGATTCGAGCGTGATTTTGAATCCTTTCCGTAAATTAAAATATTTTTTCTCATGGGAGGTGTTCTATTTAAAAACATACACGGCAGAGGAAACCAGTATTTCAGTATTTGGAAATACATTCGGATGATTAACTTTGATAGTATTTTAAGTTAATTGCTTTGGATTCCTGTTTTTTTAATAAGACTGGATTATATTATAATATCGCTGGTGAGACGTAGTTCGGTAATTGGCTATTTAAGTACTTATGTGTCTTTCAGCGAAATAAGGAAGATTTTTCCTGATTTATAGTAGATGAGATTTCCATTATAATATGAATGCCATTATGAATAATACAATAATATACTAAATGACATAGAAAATGCTGTAATTTTGAGCATACTTTTTCAAGTTTTGGATCTACTGATAAATAGAAAGTGATTAAAATTTAGGTATGTACTTATAACAACTATTATTATAAACATTACTATTATTGATGAGCAAACCGATCATCAATGTCAAAACATTAATTCACGCATTGTATATAAACAAAAATTATGAAACTATTCAAACGTATTTTATAACACCGATTATTAATATCAACTTTCAAAATATCTACTAAATATTGACGAAGAAACCTGATCATCCGCATATATTAATTTCAAAACAATTCGTACTTTACGAGAGGCCAAAACATCAAACGATACAAATTGGGAGGCATATACATGTCACACGTCACATAAATATAACAGCGGTTTCTAAAAAACCTCGTTTGATACACATGCTTCTCTTCTCGATAAACATTTCAATGTAGAATATCATTATCATATATTTTTCTCGAAACACATTCCATGTATGATAATAACCTCCGGAAATAAATAAAATCGAAACCAATTCGGCAATGCGGCACACCTTTGACGTCTCACGCATCTACGAAATGTTATAGTATTTGGTTTATACAGGGTGCTTCACAACTTATCCGACAAATTTTAACCACATATGCACTGTTACGAGAGAAGTTGATTTCTCCAAAAAAAAGGGTAATAAAAGTTCTACAGAATTCGAGTAATAAAATAATACAGTTTAATCGTTCACTTACTTACTGTTTCGGTGTGCATACAAACGAGAATCCGCTCGCGAATTTTGCCCTGCTTATCCTTACCCTAAAACAACTAAAAACAAACTCGCAAAATGCTTTCCTGTTTAATTTCACAAAAATCGACCGTTCTTCATTCAGATCACCCTCGATACAGATTAAACCTTATTTAGGCGTTCTTATCAATATGAAAAAACAAAAAATACCTGGTATTTTGTTTTCGTCAGTTGTTTGGTACAACATTTGCTACAATAAATTATTAGTGCGTGTTCTAATATTACGACGATGAACGCAAAATACAGATATTTATTTTTCAATTTATTATCGATGCTCAGGTTTGTAACTTAATTACTGTAGGAGGTTTAATACGTTTTTTTTTTTTTTGAGAAATCAACTTCTTTTGTAACAGTGCAGATGTGGTTAAAATTTGTCGGATAAGTTGTGCGACACCCTTTATAGATACATTGTTTGGACATACTACTCATTATAGCACATAAAATATATATTCATTTCTGTATTTTTTATTAATCAATCTGTGATTGTCAAGAAGAATCTTAAGATATTTGGGCCTGCACTGCCAAATTTCAATACCTACATATATCAATCGAGTAGTTTATGACTCTGGAAATATTGAGTTCTTCTATAGCTTTTTTATTACCCATACGAGGCATAAAAAATATTATAGTGTAATAACAAAATATATACATGTATATTTACAGCAATACAATATATAGAAGCTAAGTCATTCACATTTTATTTAAATCACTCTAAGCCTAGCAAGCGTCTCTCTACAAAATAAATTAAAAGTGAAATAGCTTTGAATATATTTAAAAAATAAGCATTGTTAGTATTGAAAATGCTACCGCATTACGTCATTTATAGCAGGCAAGTCGCAATTTTATTCCACGTTTATTATTTGAAGAGGCATTGTATAAATACAATTATTATTTTTAATGGCGCAGTTTCACCGATCAATAGTAGAACAATTAGTGATAAACCATAACAAGCAACCAATAAAGACAATTCTATAAAGAGAGAAGATTCAAGTATCTGATTTGCATCAGCATGGATGTATTATGTAACGCGTACAAGTTTCCTGCAGTAAATCACATGCATAGGAAAAAAATTCCGAGAATTTCAGCTGTAGATCGTAACTCTTGACATAGAGTATTCGGCATACGGATAAGATTGTTTGAGTAGAATCATCATTATTGAATATTTTATTTCCCAAGTCTATAAACACGGTCTGAGTTTTACCTTTTTACTGTTAATAATATTTTAATTTTGAAATGCTTCATGGAATCGCGTATTTCATTTGCTTGTAAACATAATACTTGCAAAGCCGATAGCGATTTCGCTTTTAATGACCAGAACCGTATGAATGTCATAAAAAATGTATATTTCAAAAATACGCCGAAAATTCTTGAATTTCTTTTAGGTGTCGCTTTCTGATACACTCTTATGTGTTGATTCAAAGTTTGTATCTCTTTTTACATTATTTCTGACAAGAAAATCCGGGACCTATATCGCACTGATGCGTCGCTAATCAGTACGAAACCACGCTGTCAGCGGTTGGTCGTGGTTACAGATTTCGGAAAGCAAACATGTCCTTTTCAATCTAATCTATTTATGCATATACTCGTAGGTATGCATAGAAAGCTATTGTTGATTTGCTCGCTGAACTTAAGGTTTGTTCGTACAGAGGTCGGTTACCTATCAGTGACTGTGTCTGGGATCCGGCCATGTCTATATAGCATGACATAGCGAGTGGAATTTGTGCAACGGGATCTTGGAAAAGATCACTGACAGCCGTACGAACAGGGCGACCACTTGACAATCGACAATAATAGTGGTACGGTGCGACATCTATGAGCAAGAGGAGAACGTCTTCATCGTAAGGGATGAGGATGAAAGTCGTCTCGGAAATTCATTGTTAGCTGGCGGCGATTTTCACATGCTGCGTACAAGGCGCAATTATATTGAACGTCGATCAAACCTTCAGTTCGCGTATGCACATACGGCTTCACAAAGGCGGTAACGATCGGACTCTTCACAAAGATATGCGAATTCTTCGCGAAAGATACAGATCACGCAGCTGCATTCGTCGCGAACGTGAACCGTACCGGCGCGTATAACTCGGAACGATTTCATCCTATCAGCATACCTCGCTTTCCATTTTACCCAGCTAAAATACCCTTATATCAGCTGAAACAACGTCAACCTGCACCCGCGGAATTCCTACGCAAACGAAAACCCCTAAAAAATAATTGGACAACAGATTTCGCTAAATTGCGGCGATTGGTCGAGATATCGCGGCCGATTCGACATTCGACGAATGGCCGTCGGGATAGTTTTAGAATACCGGGGGTATCCGAAAAGTGCTGAAGAAAAAGATGCAAGTGTTGGTTTATAAGTTTCTTAAAATCATTAACGCCCTCTGCTAAACAAGTTTCTATTGATATACAGGGTGTCCGCAAAGTTGGGGTTTTCCTTTTCAGAAACAACTACCCTTGAAATAACAAAGGTAATGTGTAGTGAAACGAGGGCGACCAAGTAAAAAAAAAATAAAGGAAAAAGTACTCACTCTCCAGTTGACGAGAAAGGCTAAGTACGTCTCTGCCTGAAATCGAAAGTTATTCACCCCATTACGCGTGAACGTAGATTCGTCTGTCACCAATATGCACTTCAAAAAGTCCGGATTATTGTCATGTTGATGCAACAACCACTCACAAAACCGCACTCTTGCTGGAAAATCGTCAGGTTGAAGGGCTTGTACACGTTGGACGTTTACCACACTTTAGTTTTTGATACTTGCACTTCTCTAGCTACGTCTCTAGTGCTTGTTGAGGGATTCTCGTCTACGCGATTCAGTAGTTCTTCCTCAACTTGCACCATTCGTGGTTGTCTAGGCCTGTGTGCCATTATTATTTTTTTTTTTAATGCAATCGATTATACGGGTTCGTTACCTCTATACGCGTGACCCTTTACCGTCGGTTGAAGGTTGCATACTGACCTGACACACTGACCCCGACCCCCGACCCAGTTCTGTCGTCGGGTTCAGCTAGTAGCCGGTACCAGTCTGGGATATCGCGGCGGGTCGCGGCTACAGGACGGTATTCAGATATTTTTGATGTTGCAGAGCCCTTTATCTCGGTTCCCTTAAGACATTGGTGTATATGGTACTAAGAAAAATTGCTTATGTTTTCAAGATCTACACGTCGTGTAGAGGAAAACCCCAACTTTGCGGACACCCTGTATAGTATCCCAAGATAACATGTCAATGATTCGGATACATATAGGACATAAAAAATAATGCCTCAAGTTACTATAAAAAATGTCCTATGAAAATAGGTATAGATCTGTCTTTCTTGAACGGCACAGTATATTTCAACTAAAATTTAACAGCTTACTAACCAGTTAGATAATAGCGTGATGGTGTTCTTGTATAATGTTTTAAACAGTTTTACACTGAAGTTGTTGATGAAGAAGGGCAAGTAGGTGTTGCTTACGTTGACTTTTCAAAGGCTTTTGATAAGCTAGATCATGGTATTTTGTTAGAAATTAGCTACGCGAGGGTTGACCCATCAATTCTTGAATTTTTTCAAATCTTATCTTACAAACAGATGCTTGAAAATAGAATACAGGAGATTTAACCCAATTCAGATTATACCTTCTTCCAGCGTACCTCAAGGGTCTGCTCTTGGCCCTTTGCTTTTCCAAATTTTCATTGATGATGTCGTTGGGGAGCTACACAGTAGCTGTCTTCTATATGCAGATCACTTGAATATTGTAATGTATTGCAGAACGACTTGAGCAACCTAAATAAGTGGTTTCACCCTAACAAGCTGTACCTTAATGCTAATAAATGCTACACTGTCTATTATACGCAAACTCCGATCCAATCAGATTCATATTATAGGTCAATAATTTTAGCCGGGATTATACTAAAGTTAGGGGGGTATGGTTTAATTCGTTTAATATCTTTATTTATTGAGATTGGCTTAAAAGTTAATAAACTGATAATTCGCAATTTAACATGTGTGAAGAGTTTCATGACTTAGGTATATCCTTTAATACCAAAGTTACATTTGTTTCGCATATTGATGCTGTTGTTAGCAAAGCCTATAAAAGTTTGGGCTTCATTATCAGGAATTGTAGGATTTCAATAATGTGTATACCATGATCTCGTTATATAATTCATTTGTCTGAAGACGTAACGAAGTAATGCTCAAAAATTACGGTAACGTCGACAACACCTTTGGAATGCATATACTCTGACAACGATAACATGAATCGTTTTTGAGACAAACAATCTGGCTTCAGAAATGCTAGAAGCTCAATATCCCGTTTTGGAATAAATCTCGATATCGACTTCATGTTTTGCTGCCCCCGTATACGTAGTACTTGACAAGCATCGCGCCAATCTCACATTAATTAACACGAGTTTTTACGAAGGCAAACAGAGGCTAATGGCATTGTAATTTTCACTTATCGGACCCGCCACATCTACTAATTTTATTTGTAAGGGTTGCAACTCCGCGTATACGGGTATGACTGCTATGAGGAAAGGTGGAATAAAGATGAAAACGATGGAAATAAAGGTAAACTGATGCTCATTGATCGTCCTCGCTATTTGATCATTTTAAGGGGGTAACGAAAAACGCTTTATTGCATAATTTTAGATTAAGATCTGTTATAGGATATATTTGTATAAGACGGAACGAAAAAAGTATAGCCTCTTAAATTAAGAGCGCACTGTAGAATGAATATTAGAGAAAGACGGTATTGCTTAAAAAATTATGGACTTTGATATGCACCATCTGAATCGTTGGCCATAGAAATCCGTTCAGCTAGTGATGTTATAAGATTGATATAAGTATTTCAATTGTCAATTTCATTTTTTTTAATATGTAATAGGGTCTGACCATTGATAAATATCTAGACTACCTCATAACGCTGCGGCTGGGAGACCGTCAGCGTTGCTGAATTTGGATCGGACCCTCTACAGGTAAGGGATACCGCGTATTCGTGAGTGCTGGGTTTATAGACGTAAATATTATGATAAATATGTGTGTCTACTGGAATCACAAGTTTCTAGACAACGAAACGTCTTTCACGCACACCAAAATTTATCAGTATTCTCTAAAACGTTAAGTTTGAGCGATTTGTACTTCCAGTATGCAAGTGGATCACCCGGTACATGAAACTTATGTTACATCAACATGCAACGAAGATCGCATTATATAAATAACTGAGATTTGTGTAAAATATTAACACGTATAGAGAAATTAGTCATGTTCCTGTTCCTCGCATTGTAGAACGCTTAGCTCGAGGCGGTATCGAATAAACAACTATAACTATAGAAAGTAAAAATTTCATATTCCCACACCTAGAGAGCACGAGCAAGAGGCTTCTTCGTTGCTATCAACTAATGGCTAACTGTACATTTGAAGCACATACAACATCATGCATATGCGGCCGGAGATCACTATGCGAGATCTTAACGAAGATCTCGTATGAAAAATGTGACGTATAATGGCGCATTTTGGTGGGTAATATCGTAAAAATGAGACATTTATGGGAAAACTATTATACTGTTTATGCTGCTTCTAATGTATGAATGTTTTGAGGTTTTAAAAATATGGGCTGCTTTTATTATGTATGTATAACCATATCTCTTGAATACTGCTGCCGTCCATAAATACACTTCAAATTTAGTATGAATATAACATAAAATTATTTTATTAATTTATTATATGTGTTTAGATTTATATTTATTGTACGATGTTTCATCCGCCACTGTGGCCTTTGGAAACTACCACTGTAACAATATATTTTGTCAATTGTACCTCAGTGTTGATCAAAACGTTGGATATTAACCTGTAAACATATGTGCTTTAAATTCCGCCAGTCCATGGAGTCCTACGAACATCAAAACCACAAGATAAGCTGCAACAGTTACGATCATATTTTTTTACAATCATACAAAACAGTGATACTGGAAAACGGGACTTTCGCTCTTAAGTCTAGAATATGTCATGTACGAAAATTTCTCAAAGCCCTTGCGTATTTGTAATTGTATAATTCGAGTCCGTAGAGTCCGGATTCGATGTCAATTTGATTACAGACGATGCTAGATCGCCACAAGTTTTCTAGGTTTCGTTTGTTTGTAAAGACGGAAAATTAAAATAGAAAATTTCTTTTATCACAAGTTCTACAAAATTTTCACAAGAAAATTTAAAATGCCCGTGGACCTGTAATCTAGACAAAGACTTATTCCTTGAATAAATCTGAATGTCTCGTCAATGTGACAACAACATTCATTGGCATTATAGAAGCATCAGTTCTTATTTTACATTATACTCTGATACTTTCTGGGTCACATCAATAAGCGTACGTAAAAACGTCCAGGACTCCGTTTTGAAAGTACCTAAAACGTTTGCTCATTAATCAGTTCCTAACTACCGTCATACGGATCTCTATTTGCTGGACGACCTCAGTATTAAATTACGTTTAATCGTCGTATAAATATAAGCATAGCGATGCACCTCGAGAGGTCAGATCGCAGGTTAAATTTCTATTTTGTCTACAACGTGCGTACATTTATCGACGCATTCATACGGGGCGGTTCGAAAAAGCAACGGCAATGTTTCTACAGAAGAAATTCCAGTCAAAAATAACAGAAAAAGTCATAAGCTAACAACATAATATCCTGTTGGCTGGTATTAATGGTATTATTTCATTAATATACTGCATATAGATTTCAGTTTCAAACGTCACTCACTCCAAAACGTTTTCAAAAGAGAACCATTAACTAACATATGCAATGTTATACAACGTTTGCAATCCTCACCATCTTAGGTATTATGTGATATTAGAGAGTGGCAGAAAGCAAAATAAATTGACGTCAATGTGTCACTAGTCAACTCTTATGATAGGTTTCTGAATAAATAAATGTTTTTCCTTAGCTTTTTGCTGTTGCATGTTCAATTTCAATACCCAAAAAATTTGAACGTTCTGTATGTTGTGATGATTCTATATATTTTAACGATAATATCATATTTTTTACTGTCTTGTTTTCAGTCAGCGTCAGCTTATTTGCATCAAACCAGTCGCCTGTATGATCGCAGCCTTCCCAGAAGCTTCCAGAAACAGCAAATAGTATTATAGTTTTCATCTTTGTGGTTCGGCAAATCATTAGTGTATATCAGAAATAAAATCGGCCCAAGTACTGAACCCTGGGGTACCCCGTGTTCAATATATTATTCATCTGACGTCTTACTTTCGATTTTTACTAAATGTTTCCTATTGCTTAAACACGAAAGGTTGCAAGAAGCTATTTCGAAGTTATACGCTCCGAGCTTTCTGATTAAAATGCTATGTTTTTCTTCGAAAGCGTCAACTATGTCATCGACCAACTTCAAAGCTGCGAAGGTTGTGTTTTTTCGAATCTTCATGTTAACAAGAACTGCCTTAGAATTGTTGTCACTTTGTTTTGGGTCACCCTGTATGAAAGATGCGCTTGTTCGCCGGTGCCATCGCGCGTTCTTTTTCATAGAAAGTTTCTCGTGTTTGTAGACGCTTGACCCGATGAAATGGATCGAATGTTATGGTGCAATTGTTAATTGAGTTTTTATGTAACATCAGTTTTAGGGGTGTGACTCATTGCGGTTGACCCGAAGTCCGCCAAGTTAAGTGACTCGCATTGTGTCGCTCGTTGCTCGATATATTTTGTGTAAGTTTAACGATGGAAAGTTCGATCGTCACTGGGTTATTCAGAACAAAATATCTACTTTACAACCACGTAGCATGTTATGTAATCATTAAAAAATTGTTCCGAGTCAAAATTTCGCTGCTGCGGTTTAAATTTTCGTGGGTCTGTATATTTTCGTATTCAAAATGACTTTTATTAAGACATCTTATTAAAATACTAATCGTATTCAATTAAAGCTTTTATGTTTTCCTGTACAAAAAACATCATCAATTCAGCATTGTTATGAAAAAGATAAAAACATGTGTTATATATTCCCGCTAAAACAAGGTCAAAATAAGCGGTCTATCCTACAATTCACTACGATGAGTGTGTAAAGTTAATGGAAAATATTTGTCCGATCATAAAATGGATGGAGTGAACTTGTAAATTAATTGGTTCGGTTACAGAATATGATATATTGATTGTAAATGCACTTGGATAATTATGTATGTTTCTCCTATATTTGCAAGTTATTAAATTGATGAACGGCTAGATGTTATACGTTAGATAACGATGTAGTTTTAGTATATGTAGCACCAAAGCTGGTCATGAATTTTTGCGAATCATAGAGACGATTGACGGAAATTGTTTTTTGAATTTTAGGATTTAAGATTAATGGCAGCACTGGAAAAATATGCACTGAATGACATAACAGTCACGTTCCAGCTAATATGGAGATTTCATTTTTAGCTACGCCTGCTACAACACTTAGTAGCCTTATTATTGCAACCTCTCTTATAAAACACTCAGCGAACATCCTCTCATATATTCTCCGAGCAATAAACGCATCAAGCGAAATGGTATAACTGATTAAAAGTGTCTAATATGTCCATTACCGCTTCGAAAACGAAAAGAATATGCTCATAACTGAGCCATTCACGTACAGTTGTGAAAACATACGGCAGATGGAGTCCGTGTCGGGTTCCCATACGACGCTTATTGCTCATTTTGTTTGGCTAACGGTGCTCGAGAACACTTATTATACCAAAAGGTTTGTTAGGCTTCCGAGGTTGCTGTCAGCCGACACTTTTTTCCTTCTTCGGCACGAGTGTTTTGGTTTCTGGGTAATGATCTGGTGCATATATGCTGATGTCAAGGCTTTCCGAGGTACAAGGGTCGATTCGAAAGTACGTCGTACTATGTTTTCAATCGCTTTAGTATTTTTTGTCCCCGAAAAAATAACAGGACAGCGGAGTCTCCATAATGAGAAATTTTAAAAATTGTTTATCTGATCCGAATATACTCAATGAGGACCGCGTTTTTTTTTGTTTTCTTAAATCAAAATCCATTTGCAACGAAACCTGAAATTCATAATCTTGACTTGTATACCAATCATTTTGGTAATTTATTACCTCCGTATATTCAACAGTTATTGCATACCTCTCACTTTTAAAGCACAAAACTAGATCGTAAAATACAAGTTGGTGTATTTTATATCTGACATTTGGCTAACATTTAGCAACGGATGATACCAAATCGACTAACGAGAAGATAGTTCCATTTAGCTCAACCTTTAACAACGTTTTTAGTATCTTTAGCAAATTAGGCAATTATCAAAATCTGGCACGATAATAATACTCTTCGCAATCGGTTATAGGAACAACAGAATTAAATACCCTCACACATCTCAGAGCTTTCCTACTAACCATTAGGCAGGATGAAACTATAGAAGAATAATCATCAATCAAGAAACAATAGTCAGCGAGAATCGATAGTTTAGGGTTGTGGTGGGTTTAAGGACTGTTCAAAATTCTCTGTCCGATAATCAGCATTCTTAACTTATTATTGACAAAGGATGAAACAATATAAGAATAATCATCAATCAAGAAACAATAGTCAGCGAGAATCGATAGTTTAAGGATGCGGCTAGTTCAAGGACTGTTCAAAATTCTCTGTCGTTGACATAGGATGAAACGATAGAAGAATAATCATCAATCAAGAAACAGTAGTCAGTGAGAATCGATAGTTTAAGAATGCGGTTAGTTTAAGGATTGTTCAAAATTCTCTGTCCGATAATCAGCATTCTTAACTTATTATTGACAAAGGATGAAACAATAGAAGAATAATCATCAATCAAGAAACAATAGTCAGCGAGAATCGATAGTTTAAGGATGCGGCTAGTTCAAGGACTGTTCAAAATTCTCTGTCGTTGACATAGGATGAAACGATAGAAGAATAATCATCAATCAAGAAACAGTAGTCAGTGAGAATCGATAGTTTAAGAATGCGGTTAGTTTAAGGATTGTTCAAAATTCTCTGTCCGATAATCAGCATTCTTAACTTATTATTGACAAAGGATGAAACAATAGAAGAATAATCATCAATCAAGAAACAACAGTCAGCGAGAATCGATAGTTTAAGGATGCGGTTACTTCAAGGACTGTTCAAAATTCTCTGTCATTGACAAAAGATGAAACGATAGAAGAATAATCATCAATCAAGAAACAGTAGTCAGCGAGAATTGATAGTTTAAGAATGCGGTTAGTTTAAGGATTGTTCAAAATTCTCTGTCCAAAAATCAGCATTCTTAACTTATTATTGACAAAGGATGAAACAATAGAAGAATAATCATCAATCAAGAAACAATAGTCAGCGAGAATCGATAGTTTAAGGATGCGGTTAATTCAAGGACTGTTCAAAATTCTCTGTCGTTGACAAAGGATGAAACGACAGAAGAATAATCATCAATCAAGAAACAGTAGTCAGTGAGAATCGGTAGTTTAAGAATGCGCTTAGTTTAAGGATTGTTCAAAATTCTCTGTCCGATAATCAGCATTCTTAACTTATTATTGACAAAGGATGAAACAATAGAAGAATAATCATCAATCAAGAAACAACAGTCAGCGAGAATCGATAGTTTAAGGATGCGGTTACTTCAAGGACTGTTCAAAATTCTCTGTCATTGACAAAGGATGAAACGATAGAAGAATAATCATCAATCAAGAAACAGTAGTCAGTGAGAATCGATAGTTTAAGAATGCGGTTAGTTAAAGGATTGTTCAAAATTCTCTGTCCGATAATCAGCATTCTTAACTTATTATTGACAAAGGATGAAACAATAGAAGAATAATCATCAATCAAGAAACAATAGTCAGCGAGAATCGATAGTTTAAGGATGCGGTTAATTCAAGGACTGTTCAAAATTCTCTGTCGTTGACAAAGGATGAAACGACAGAAGAATAATCATCAATCAAGAAACAGTAGTCAGTGAGAATCGGTAGTTTAAGAATGCGCTTAGTTTAAGGATTGTTCAAAATTCTCTGTCCGATAATCAGCATTCTTAACTTATTATTGACAAAGGATGAAACAATAGAAGAATAATCATCAATCAAGAAACAACAGTCAGCGAGAATCGATAGTTTAAGGATGCGGTTACTTCAAGGACTGTTCAAAATTCTCTGTCATTGACAAAGGATGAAACGATAGAAGAATAATCATCAATCAAGAAACAGTAGTCAGTGAGAATCGATAGTTTAAGAATGCGGTTAGTTAAAGGATTGTTCAAAATTCTCTGTCCGATAATCAGCATTCGTAACTTATTATTGACAAAGGATGAAACAATAGAAGAATAATCATCAATCAAGAAACAGTAGTCAGCGAAAATCGATAGTTTAAGAATGCGGTTAGTTTAAGGATTGTTCAAAATTCTCTGTCCGATAATCAGGATTCTTAACTTATTATTGACAAAGGATGAAACAATAGAAGAATAATCATCAATCAAGAAACAACAGTCAGCGAGAGTCGATAGTTTAAGGATGCGGCTAGTTCAAGGACTGTTCAAAATTCTCTGTCCGATAATCAGCATTCTTAACTTATTATTGACAAAGGATGAAACAATAGAAGAATAATCATCAATCAAGAAACAATAGTCAGCGAGAATCGATAGTTTAAGGATGCGGTTAATTCAAGGACTGTTCAAAATTCTCTGTCGTTGACAAAGGATGAAACGACAGAAGAATAATCATCAATCAAGAAACAGTAGTCAGTGAGAATCGGTAGTTTAAGAATGCGCTTAGTTTAAGGATTGTTCAAAATTCTCTGTCCGATAATCAGCATTCTTAACTTATTATTGACAAAGGATGAAACAATAGAAGAATAATCATCAATCAAGAAACAACAGTCAGCGAGAATCGATAGTTTAAGGATGCGGTTATTTCAAGGACTGTTCAAAATTCTCTGTCGTTGACAAAGGATGAAACGATAGAAGAATAATCATCAATCAAGAAACAGTAGTCAGTGAGAATCGATAGTTTAAGAATGCGGTTAGTTAAAGGATTGTTCAAAATTCTCTGTCCGATAATCAGCATTCGTAACTTATTATTGACAAAGGATGAAACAGTAGAAGAATAATCATCAATCAAGAAACAGTAGTCAGCGAGAATCGATAGTTTAAGAATGCGGTTAGTTTAAGGATTGTTCAAAATTCTCTGTCCGATAATCAGGATTCTTAACTTATTATTGACAAAGGATGAAACAATAGAAGAATAATCATCAATCAAGAAACAACAGTCAGCGAGAGTCGATAGTTTAAGGATGCGGCTAGTTCAAGGACTGTTCAAAATTCTCTGTCCGATAATCAGCATTCTTAACTTATTATTGACAAAGGATGAAACAATAGAAGAATAATCGTCAATCAAGAAACAACAGTCAGCGAGAATCGATAGTTTAAGAATGCGGTTAGTTCAAGGACTGTTCAAAATTCTCTGTCATTGACAAAGGATGAAACGATAGAAGAATAATCATCAATCAAGAAACAGTAGTCAGTGAGAATCGATAGTTTAAGAATGCGGTTAGTTTAAGGATTGTTCAAAATTCTCTGTCCAATAATCAGCATTCTTAACTTATTATTGACAAAGGATGAAACGATAGAAGAATAATCATCAATCAAGAAACAGTAGTCAGCGAGAATCGATAGTTTAAGAATGCGGTTAGTTTAAGGATTGTTCAAAATTCTCTGTCCGATAATCAGCATTCTTAACTTATTATTGACAAAGGATGAAACAATAGAAGAATAATCATCAATCAAGAAACAACAGCCAGCGAGAATCGATAGTTTAAGGATGCGGCTAGTTCAAGGACTGTTCAAAATTCTCTGTCATTGACAAAAGATGAAACGATAGAAGAATAATCATCAATCAAGAAACAGTAGTCAGTGAGAATCGATAGTTTAAGAATGCGGTTAGTTTAAGGATTGTTCAAAATTCTCTGTCCGATAATCAGCATTCTTAACTTATTATTGACAAAGGATGAAACAATAGAAGAATAATCATCAATCAAGAAACAACAGCCAGCGAGAATCGATAGTTTAAGGATGCGGTTAGTTCAAGGACTGTTCAAAATTCTCTGTCATTGACAAAGGATGAAACAATAGAAGAATAATCAGCAATCAAGAAACAACAGTCAGCGAGAATCGATAGTTTAAGGATGCGGTTAGTTCAAGGACTGTTCAAAATTCTCTGCCATTGACAAAGGATGAAACGACAGAAGAATAATCATCAATCAAGAAACAGTAGTC
This sequence comes from Acanthoscelides obtectus, assembly GCA_963669975.1. Taxonomy (NCBI): domain Eukaryota; kingdom Metazoa; phylum Arthropoda; class Insecta; order Coleoptera; family Chrysomelidae; genus Acanthoscelides; species Acanthoscelides obtectus. The sequence goes on along the minus strand of CAVLJG010000006.1, from coordinate 106,927,583 downwards.
AGTGAGAATCGGTAGTTTAAGAATGCGCTTAGTTTAAGGATTGTTCAAAATTCTCTGTCCGATAATCAGCATTCGTAACTTATTATTGACAAAGGATGAAACAATAGAAGAATAATCATCAATCAAGAAACAGTAATCAGCGAGAATCGATAGTTTAAGGATGCGGTTAGCTCAAGGACTGTTCAAAATTCTCTGTTATTGACAAAGGATGAAACGATAGAAGAATAATCCTCAATCAAGAAACAGTAGTCAGTGAGAATCGATAGTTTAAGAATGCGGTTAGTTTAAGATTGTTCAAAATTCTCTGTCCGATAATCAGCATTCTTAACTTATTATTGACAAAGGATGAAACAATAGAAGAATAATCATCAATCAAGAAACAGTAGTCAGTGAGAATCGATAGTTTGAGGTTACGGTTAGTTTTAGAATTGTTCAAAATTCTCTGCCCGATAATCAGTATTCTTAACTTCTTATTGACAAAGGATGGAACCATAGAGGAATAATCAATTAAAAAACAACAGTCAGCGAGAATCGATAGTTTAAGATTGTGGTTAGGCTAAGAAATGACAAAGTTATTCATCGTGAAATTCCTTATTACCTGGTAAACGACCTCTTATACTATAATCAAAAATAAACGTGGGGTCAACACTATATAAAATTCAATATAAATCTTTATGACGACTCCTATACAGTGTGTCTAGTAATTCAACTAAATAACCATCGAAACGCTATAATGAAATTTTATTATTTACGATGCAGAGTGCTTTGGCGAAACAACAAAGCCTAGGCTTGCTTCTGAGCTAAGGTATGCCATAAATTCAAAATTCTAACGGAGCTCGAAATTAAACAATTTGTAAACAAATTAAACACAGTAATGAATCTTCCCGTGCAAATTATCAGCCACAATTGAGGATTGTGTGCATGGAGTCAATTTACATTTTACTGGGCATTCCGACTTGTTGGAGAATCTAAGGCATCGCTTCGATTTTATCAGAAATGCTGGTTTTGATTAGCGGGCAAGTTATTTAATTGTATGCAATTCTAAAGATGCGCTCTGCTAGAAAATTAAATGAGCTGGGAGGTATTTTAAATGCGATGTTGATATTTGCGCTACTCGAGAGGCAAACGTTGAGAATGCCTGGATCATGGAGACTGTAGGTAGAAGAATTGTCTCAAACATTGCATATAATAAATAATTTCGTGGATCAAAATGTTTCAAATGTTACTCTTTCAAAAAAAAGTACAAGCGTAGGATCTGTGTTCCATACCATCAGTATGTACTGATTGCGTCAATGTACATCAATAATTACTGCTGTCTAGGTCAATAATGTAGAAAAGCTTAAAAAGATCAATGTTTCCAAAGACAAACTCGTTTTTCAAATAAAAAATTCCTTCTGCCTCAGAAAATGTAGAACCGTTGTGTCGGTGCAAGATCAGTTAGTAATAGATGGCTGGTCGATTAATGCAGTATTGATACTGCTACTAAGTGTCAATAGTGCCCTGGTTGCCATGCTCACCGTCCTACTACTATTACTACTACATGTCCATCAAGTTGCCTGTATGAATATGTTACAAGGAATCCTTGACTAGAAAGAAGATGCAAAGCCGCCTCCAAGGATTCCACAGTGCTTTAGCTGAAAGTTATGAGCTTAACAACCGGAATGCTTTCATAAAGCGATTAATTGATAGAGGCGACGGCCGTATCACCACTATGCATAAGTTGCGATTAAATATCAATATCTCAAACGGATCAAGTTCTCCGTAATGGACGTACTAGAAGTCAGTCGGTTCGTCTTCATTTAAATATTATCGTTACCATTCGGTATATAATTATTGCGATGGCAACTTGATAGTACAGTGATTAAACAGCTTTGACCTATAGAAGATTATAGGTAAAACGGCCTTTTTTTGTGTCCAAACGTTCTGGTAATACAGGGTGGATCAAATTTGTGTGATAACACTGGACAACAAATTTTAGTTTTTTAATTGTATCTTGTGGGAAAAGTGCACTTCTTGTTAATTTTGGGGCGCTGAATCCAAAAATGACAGTGAAATAAAAAAATTAGTTGCGGTTTATTTTTAAGGATATATTAAAAAAAGTAACAAGATTCATATACTTATAAGAATCACTATATGCGCTGTCTTTTTGCTGTTCTTTTATGGATCGTTTCTGGAGCATCTCTACCAAGAGTCCAACAGTAGTCTGCAAGCATGGAAGGATTCCACTTTCCCTGGTACCTTTTTTCCATTGTTGAAATATCCTGATGAAAACGTTCGCCGTGCTCATCACGTACGGCTCCGCAATTGTTAGGAAAAAAGTCCAGGTGTGAGTGTAGGAAATCTATCTTAAGAGACATATTACAGCCCATCTTTTGATACGATGACAGCATATTTTTGACAAGGGTTTTATAGTTGTCAGCTTTTCTATTTCCCAAGAAATTAGTGACCACCAGACAGAAATCATTCCAAGCAGTTTTTTCAATACCTGTTAAAGTGTTTTCAAACTGTGTATCTTTCAAAATATTTCGAATCTGTGGCCCAATAAAAACACCTTCTTTAACATTTGCCTCACTTAGTCTTGGAAATTTCTGACGCAGGTATTGAAAAGCTGACCCATGTCTATCTAATGCCTTGACAAAGTTTTTCATTAGGCCCAACTTGATATGCAGTGGTGGTAATACAATTTTTTTCGAATCTACTAATGGCATATGCTGTACATTTTTTTGACCTGGCTCTAGGAATTGACGAACAGGCCAGTTTTGTCTGGTGTAATGAAGTGCCTTTGCCCGACTGTCCCATTCACACAAAAAACAGCAAAACTTTGTGTAGCCTAGCTGCAGCCCAAGTAAAAGTGCAACAACTTTCAAATCGCCACAAATATGTCATTGGTGCTCATCGTATTTTATGCATGTCAATAGGTACTTCATATTGTCATATGATTCTTTCATGTGAACTGCATACCCTACAGGAAGAGATGGTAAAATATTTCCAATACCTATGCAATAACACTGCCTTTAAACTCAATGTTGAACTGTCTATAAGCAATCTCCATTCGTCTGGGTTATAGTTTATATTTAAAGCCGCCAGTAAGCCGTTAATGTTACTGCAGAAAACCAAGTTATTCTCCTTATTGAAAAATGGTTCTAAGTCCTTGTGGCGTTTACGAAAAACACATACCATTTTGGAAGTTCTAAATCTCTTACAAGATCATTTAATTCTGACTGTGTTATTTTGTGCGGTTGGTGGCATGACGTGCTCGGTATAAAAGCAGGATCTCTTAACGTTGATGGCATATCTTCTTCCTGACGAATCACTCGATCGCCATGATCTGATTCGTTTTGTGATTCGCAAGTGTAGGATTCTGGGGGTTTTGGAATACGATTTTCGTCACTGTGAGGCACAGGTCTCATCGCAGATGGTATGTTTGGGTAGTTAATAACCGATTTTTTTTTCTTGGACATACCTGTGGCTTATCCAACACAAGGTACCATGCAAAATTAATATGATTTGTAGGCTCTCTCCAAACCATTGGGACAGCAAAGCGCATAGACCGTTTTTTGCCATTTCACCAGCTCCTCAGACTTGAAGCACATGTATTACAGCAGATGTGGGGTGCCCACTGTTTGTCTTGATCACCTAGTTTACAACCGAAATAAATGCCTTTGTTATTAGTGGAGTAATAGACCGTCTCTGAGACGCAAAAGTCACATCACCACACACGTAACAAAACTGATCTGGATTGTTTACACACTTTCGAGACATCTTGCATGAACGCTGTCAGCCAACTGAGGAAAAAATGGCTAATATAAAACAATATAATGTACACGTATGTATAACGTAACGCAATCATGCCGATTACATCATCTTTCCTTGCCGAATATAAAAATGTAGCACGTGCATTCTTGTGAATTAGAGTATATTAACACTGTCACAGCAGGAACACATATAATTACCGTATCTCTAAAACTTGAACTAATATCGAAAAAATAAGTTTCATTCTGGTTTTAGCACATTAAAAATAGTAATATTTTGTTGATTTTATTTAGGATATTTTTTGGCTGTTGATCAGTGTAATGAAATTAAACTTATCTACGCTATAGCAAAGAGCAAGAAATTAGGCCTGAACGTTAAAATATCCTAACAGCCGTTCACCTGCTGATTCCCAGGCTGCAAGTGCCAACTGTTTCTCATTTGGAACCGCTAGAACCCGGTTTTGAGCGCTGGTTTGAGGAATACGAATCGGAACGAGCGGATCGGAATCAGTTCCTCTCATTTGAAGCGACTCGTTCAGAACAGACCTTTCAGGACAGCATTTTATTCAGAAGCAGTTTCTTAGGATCAATGCATCGCGTTTAAAATTTCATCGACTGGACTATAAGTAATGTAAAAAATCGGTTAATCGTGATGATAATTTCGTGTTGCCTCGATAGGATACGATGGTGTGTATTCCTGACATTTCGAAATGTCAATCTGTATCTGCGCGCATCTAAAACAATTATAAATATTTAATTATGTTCAGTTGAACGCGGCACAACACAGCAACGATTTTAATTAATTTTCATATGTTGTTGGATGTTCGGACGCGTTCTATTCTGAATCATTTGCTGTGGAGCGGATTCGTCGTTAATTATGACCTTTCTTATCGAATCTTGTTAATTAGAAATCATTTTTCAGTAAGGATCACGAACGTGATCTGGTGCTAATTGATAGCAGCAGATTTTGTATTAAATATAGGCAAACATCAAGATGATGATCCTTAAATAGAGCGAGTAGTGGGCGTTGCCCAATAAATTTTTTCATAGTATTTCCATATTATCTCAAACCTAACATTTTTCGCACACATCGACAGGATATCATTGTTTACATGTCATGAGCCATCCAAGACGTGAGAAAAAGTTTGGTAGAAAAGTCATCAGATAATATTCTATAAAAAACAATGAGTTCATGACATTAATATACTTTAATTTAATGTGGACACGAAATTTGAACTTGGTCGCAATATTTTCCAGAAAATATGGAAATAAGGAAAAAATTGGAGCAAACAATTCTTTAACAAAGTGTATAAAGCCTATATTCAAGCATCACAAAAATCCAATCAGCGGCCACAGAAAAGCAACATTAAAAAATATGACCAACCACCTTAAATTATTTGGACTGTCACTGTCTCGTATGTCAGCTAAGAGCAGGACTGCTTGTCTTTCATTTTTAATGAAAATATTGTAGAGATATGAAAATAAGAATGCCATTAGGTGATTCAATCATATAATTGAAAAGTTTAGCTGCATCACATGCTTTCATTTGTAGAGGCTAAAATTGCAAGTTCTAACGCTTTTTCTTCTGATAATTCCACACTTCATCGAAACTGGTTCAGTTGTGACATTGCAGATTCTAATTCCGTTTGACTTTGCCAATTTTTTTGAAATCTATTACGCTATTTGTAGCACGATTGTAAAATCGCTACCTCTATCGAAAAGAATTAAATCACTTTTTTGCATGTTCTACTTATTATTGTCAATGAAAACCTTTTCAATCACAAAGTATATCATTCAGAAAAGTAGAATAAAATTTAATAATGATCGAATCCACTTATTTTTCGGTGTTCACCATACTTGAAAAAGAGTCCATTTTTTTAATTTTGTCATGAACTTTTCACGTGACATGCAAGCATTGTCAAAGGCAATGAATTAAGCACTTACCAGAAAATTGATAGCGTATAGTATTTTTTTTATATAAAAACAAACAAATTAAGCACGCTCCCGTTTGTTAAACACCGCCAGCTGCGCCTCATTATTCAAATTAATGTAAAAGCTTGTACTATTTTTTACACACGAAATCAAATTTAACGATCCTTGTAAGGCAATTTCGAAATTTTTCAAATAAACACACTTTATGGGTGTTCGCTCACAATTTATTATTCATCCTAATTATTCGCCTATCTTCGATTTTATGACCGCTATTCAAAACACATTATTATACAAGGGGTACACTCGATTTAGTTTATAGCGAACCGTGGGTGGTCCTCGCATAAAAAATACAGCCAGTATGAGGATATTACCGAAGATGAGATATTTTTGTTTTTGCTTTCATGTTTCATAAAAAAATATAGACAGAACAACTTATTTGAAGAAAATGCTTTAAGCTAACAGTTTTTATTGTAAAAACCGACCTACGGTTATGACATGAGTCCCATTATCTATGATGACCGGTCATTTCAAACTCTTGAGAAAACGTGTATTCTTCTAAATCTTGCTATTTATATTAAATACAGGCTGTTTTCAAAGTTGAGCCATTTATTTTATCAACTTGTATGAAAATTGCACAGTAAGAGAAATAGTAAAAATTTACCGTGTAAAATCTGTTAAAATAGACTTTAAAAACGCCCTGTATATAAATTTTGGACACAGCGATCTGCTAGTCGCCTGATATCTGTCACAGATGCCATAACGTCAAATATCTGTCGTAAACTTTTATCTCCTGTTCACTGTTTAAAAGCTTTGGATAAGATAGAAACATGACTCATTTGACGATATATCCACATATTTTCCAAAAATGATATCTTTGCATCTTCCCCGTTAACATTTCAGAATCTATCCAAAAGGTCTCACGCTAATATCTACAGCTTTATGGTAGACGTCAACAGTTCGCTTGCATTGCAGCTCGGTCTGAAATATCATCTGTAACTGAAACGCACTATAATTATACGAAATGAAAGACAGCAAAATTCAAATGAAGACACATTGACTCCTAATGCGTTCGTATTATGCATTTTACCTGTTTGAAATATTGATGTTTATCAATAACTTATACTACAGTTGGTGATAGTGATTATACCCTGCCTTTAACTAGTTGCTTTATGAATTTAAACTGCTCCAAAGATTTGTGGTGTATGAGAAATACGATACTCGACACGTAACTAGTAAAAGATAGATCTACTTGGATGAATATGTAGACTTTGTCAACCATAATTGCTGAATTATCTATTTGACAAAACTTAAAACCTTGTAGAGATAGCATCTTTTGATTTGAAAGGTTCGTAAGCACCAAATATCATCGATTTTTCAGCACTGACCGCTTTCTCACCTTGGGCCAAGCGTTCTCAGAATCAATTAGTACAACAAATGCTCAGCAACGACCAAATCCTCGTAGAATTCCAAAATGAAACTAAGGATGAATGATAAAAAAGAGCATCTTTTCATATAATCGGTCCAAAAGCATCTGTGGACGCCAAGCGTCAATTTGTTGCTGACACTACCGACAAAAGACCAAAGAACCGGACAAGTATTAAGTTATCACACCACGACCAGCGCTCATTACTGGTCCGCCGTTCCCTCCTCTCGGCAGTGGCGTACCATGATGAGGTAACAAGCTGAAAACAAATACTAGCAGTACACTTATAACTTTGTTAACAATAACCACTAAAGTAGTACATTAGCAGGGAGCTACACTACCGTTTGACAGTATTTGAACACCTGCATATTTCCTTTCAAAATCATATCAAAAAGAAACTATTCAGTACAAATTTATTTTTCGTTATTTATTGAAAACCATCGCCATGGAAATTAAGCATCACTGAAAGAGCATTGAAATAAAACAACTTTTCACACTATTATTGGGATCTCATCATTAGCCATAATACGAGTTTCTTTACCTTTAACCCATAACACAGTTTTACTTCAATTATCTTATCTTATTTGATAAACCAACTGTGCTTCAATACCGTATAGTCAAGATTGTTCGACAAGTGCGCTTTCTTGACTTTGGACGAAATGGGTAAAACTCAAGAATATTCAGAGGAGATAAAAGGAGTTATTATTATGAAGAAATTTGGGGGTCACATCCAGTAGCCGTCGTTCAGGGAGTTCCAGAGTTACAACTTCCACTGGACTTAAGGGATGCCTAGCAGGGGCAGGGCTGCTGAGAAAAAAAAGAGGCTGAATCGGCCCAAACCACATTAAAATTGGACAGTTGCTGACTGGAAGAAGGTCCTCTCTAAATCTCAAAAAGCGTTTTTCATTTCAAGTTTGTACTAAAGCAGAGGACCATGTATATATAACTATAAATTTGTGATCAAGCCGCATTGACTAGCCTAATAGCTCGGCAGTGACATGAGTTGTCATGGATGACACGAGACACAAATACCGAAATTACGAAAGGCACAGAACACGATAATTCAGTCATAAAAGCAGCATGTACATTTATGGATTGTTAACCAGTACCTGAAAACGAATTAATTCATGATAATTAACTTTCAAGTCACAGTTACCAAATTTGACAGTTAACCAGCGATTGAAAAATAAAACAATAATATGATAGCTATTATCTCTTATAAAAATTGTAACCTAACAATTCGCAGTTCCACTCAAAGGAGTTTTAAACACGTGGTTTGATTGGGTATTATAGACTTGGGTTTCAGTTGTTATGTTCTTTGATAGATTAACAAAGGAGACTATGATCACGATACCAAAGATGATTCTGTCAATGGACAAACGATTCCAAAGAGTCTGTTGTCGCCCGTTAAAAAATTCGTCAGGTACTCCCATTCTTTCCGTTGGAGCGGTGTCGGCGAAAGAACAAAGAGATCTAGATCTCCGCGAGTATGGATCAGGTGTGCAATGATTGATGGGCAGGTCCAGGGTGCCCGAAACATCCGAACATCGCGTCTTCAACGCCGCCTTTTCGACACCTTTCGCGCTACGTCGATCGCATATCACGACCGCTTTGAGTTTTGACGGCTAGCGATGGGAGATTCCGAAATAACGTATTCGTTCTATACGAATATTTCCAACGGGCTCGCGCGAGCCGAGCGGAGAAGCCTGACTGTGTGATCGATTAACGCTCCATGAGGATTTTGCACTGCGACAACTACCAAACGAATTTTTGCCACGAAAAAATATGTTAATATAACGTATATTGAAGAAGACCTTTATATTTTTCCTCGGTATACAATCTAAGTTATTATGAGTAGTACCTTGATTTCCATAAGACTTGATTACAAAGCTTCAGAATATAGTGAAGGATAGTGAAGGATACAATACATAACACGATTTTCCAAGAAGAGTTGTCATGCTTATAAAAGGCACATCTGACTCTGGGTTTCCTATTTTTTGAAAACTTTAAGCAAAATGTTTTTTGTGGCCAAGCTCAATCTACGTTGAAGCAGGTCAAAATTTGGTCTAAATTCATAACGGGATTGAGCGTAATCTCTTCATGTAGGAAATACCGAAGCATTCATTGAGACATATATCAGCTATTTAAAAATATAGATTGAATAAACAATCGTAAAACCAGATTGTTTACGACATTTCACTGGCACACTAAGAGGACGATGTTAAACGCAAACTACAAACATGGGAATATTGTTTTATTCGAATATCGAATACGAATATTCGCATCTCTATTCCACGGCCACCTCGATGCAGCGTGAGTTCGTGGATCATTACACGCTATACAGAGATCGATGTTGGATCAAAAGGTGTTGGCGGGTTGCATGTTTTGCACTTCTTTTTCCTGTGGCTATGCGTGAAAGCTAAATGATTTCATGCTTCGCTCTTCTTTTACACTTTTTTCGTTTGCGCGGTTCAGGCTGTGTAAAAATTAATGGACCATGCAGACTACACTGTGTTATGTCCTTAATGGCGACTGCAATCACAGGATACTCAGAATTTAATCCAGAACTTATGCTTTTCGGAAACTTTAGAGATAAAGTCAACTAGTACATCGCATATTGTAGAAACAGTTAATTGAACGAAAACACATAGAGGTTCAAGAAGCCATTTTTTCCACTGTAAAGCGTAGGTTAAAATCCTCTATCTTTCAATGCAGACTAAGGGCTGTTTTCGATTAATTAGGTTTCAACTTGATATGCACAGATTTGAAACAGATTAACATAAATATCTCGGATAACAGAGTTTTTGAATACTTATGTGCTTGACCGATAATATGTAGGTAACTAACTCGAAGGTGTCTAAATTTACTTTTCCCTCCAACAATCTCCAATATTAACTTAACTGTTTTCTTTTCCAGGTAAGCATCATGTCAAATCCAAGTCAACCTACTCTGTGGTAAGCAATATCAAATACGAACTTTTGTCCAAGTACCAATCCACTATCGCACAAAAAAAGGGTTGCCATTCATCAGAAGTGGGATGAGACTAACCGACGTCCGATGCGCGCCTTGACGATAATTCCGTACCGGGGGCGACCCATCGATAACCTCAATTGTGCATTGAACCGGCGATTTTTGCCACGACACGTCGGCAGGCCGGACAATCAACCTATATACCCATCACCGTCAATGCGTTGAAGAAAGAAGAATACTCGCGCGATGTGTGGCTCTTTTGAATGCAAACGAAAACTGCGACTGCATTCGCATGCATTTATCTGTCTCGCGCTGGTCTAACGCGTACGTCCAGCACATGTTGCGAGGAAGAAGAAGCAGAACAGAGTCGGACTCAGCCTTAGACATTTTCGAAAGTTAATAATACTCGTAGCCCAACAATGATATTTTCGGTCAGATGCATTTGCTAAATGTTTTCACATTTGCAATTGTGGATTCTGGTAAGAGATGACACTTTGTGCTGTCTTATTTTAAATGTACCTTTGCTTGATATTGATAAAGTGAGCTGTTTCCGTACTGGTATTGAATTACACTGATGCCAGTCCTCAAAGAATTTGATAGATTTACTATATAAATGTATATTGCAGTGTTTTGAATCGATTTTTTAGATTCTCATTTTTATTTAGTTTGCTTATTAATGCATTTTTGGCTTCCAATTGTTTCCGTTAATTCATGTATGAGGTTCTTTATGTTCAAAATATACTAGCAAATGTTATTAAACAAAAAAAGTGGATGTCAACTTGTGTATTTTACGGCTCCCGTACTAATTTACAGGGTGATCAAGTTAATTGTGATATTGACATTTTTTATTACTCTTAGTTTGAGAGTGATTTAGATGGACCTTTTTGAGTGGACGGCAGGTATTAAAAAACTTGATTTGTACCAGTTATATCAAATTTTAACCAGCTATTCCGAATTTTAACTAAGCATGCCACTGATTTTTTGTGGGTATAATCACGGGTCTTTAAGACGAATATAAATGTCCGTATGACTGTTGATAGGTAATTTCATAATATGAACTATCAACCAACTCGCAGAAATAAAATGTCTTTGAAACTCAAAAAATATATAACGGTATTTGCATAGTAAATATGCTTCAATCAAAAACTGTAAGTTTTGTTATTTTCCTCGTCGCCCGATGAATAAATTTAGGGTGATCCAGATTTATGTCAAATTGTGGGAGCTTTACTAGTTGTCGAATTTTTCTAATAGCAAACCCTTAAACTACTTTTTTAGAAGCAATATAAAGTATTTTTTGTCCCTTGACCAAGAAACCAGTGGCGTTTTTATTAAAGCCCCGAAATGCCCCGTTAAAGTAAGATTGCGCCACCCCCGATCCCAGGGGAGTATAAGCAATACTGATCAAGTCCCTTAGTATCTTTCGGAAGTACAAACACTGAAGGATACTTCATATTAAATCCAGTAGTTTAAACTCTCACCCGTAAAATCAAAAACGAATTGTAAAACATTTTAATATTGAATAAGTTCCTGACGCAGATGCGGTCCTGTCTTTCTCAGCGCACATCAGAGCAGACCAGCGAGCGCATCATTTAGCCCATCGGCATTGTAATTGCATCAACACCATCAGCATTTCAAAAAGATAAATGCCCTTCATCGAACCCGCAATTTCGAGTGATTTATCGAATGACCTGGCCGGTTCGACTGTTCAACGCGACGCAACGCGTGATCCTGCAATTCCTCGGTAAAAGGAAAAATCGAAAATAAAACGAAAGACGTTCATCCAGCCGTGTGGTAGTAATTGACAAGACGGTGTGATCTGAACGCACTTAAAACATGTAGGGATTTTGCTCTTCTGTGCTCTCCTCCATGGTGCGTTCTAGTCCTGCCAGGCAAATTTGCTAGGCTTGTGCTCCTTTTTGTAACTCGGCGGTGCTTATTGACAGTAGGTTATAATGAACGAGAAGTAGGATTATTTGCCAAAAACTAAAACTATCCTAACCTACACCGGTATGTCTTTCAATAATCAGACCTATACCGTACTGATGATTGCTGAAAAACACGCAACAACGGTATATAGGGTTGGTTATAATTGCAACACCTGTACCTCAACTTTGAAAGATCTTGTTATTGGCGATAGCCACAACGAACCTTTAGTTTCGTAAATCTTCCGCTTGGGATTAGAAATACGTGAGATTTCTTTACATGCATTATCTTTTCTCTGGAATCCTCTCCTAAGGAAATACAAAAATTGTGATGTGAACGAACTTCCAGTGAAACGTTATATGAGACTAAGCAACACTTAGCCAAAATGGGAAAGCAAACATCTATCACCTCTTACCATATCGAATCGTTGACGGATATGCTAATTCGACAAATTAAGGTTAGCTGTTTTCACGATGCATGGCCGTGTCAATAGAACATTTCTATTTGGGAAGATTATTGTCTCTCCGTGAGTTTCATACACGCGTACAATTATGCTATCTCAAAATGTAAATACAATGTAATGGAACAATGAAGTCGATGAAGTTTTATTGTTTATAAGCTGATAACTCTCGTAACGCTTTGTAATTGTTGTCCATACCTCGGCTTTCAAAATACATAAAACATTTACTATCAATAGTTATTATCAAGTTGTCATGGCTCATTTCTCCTCACTATTTCTGAAATTATGTTAAGACTCTTTACCAGAACCAAAAGACTACATGCACAATTTGTTTGTGTAGTTATAATTGAAGCATTCGATAGCTAAAAAGTAATAAGGCAGAATTAGAACAACTAAACCAAAAGTGTTCGGTCCATCTAGAATGCCTAACGACAGCTTAATCTAAATTTGCCGTTGCTAATTCGTAAATGAACAAAAAGAGTATAAATCATGTGTCGAGATGTGTGCGACTAATCTGAAATCCCCAATCTATGTCACGATCAGCGTACTGCTTGCTAGTGTCGACCCACAAAATCTCTTTATTCTACCATTCTGCTTGCACTTCTGTTGCGGATGTTTTGTGATGCTTTCAGCGCTTTATGATGTCATCAATGGACTGCTCTACATTATAGCCACACATATCTGAATATAATGGATATCTGAAGCATACCACAATCTATTAATTAGTATTTTTAGTACTTTCTCTAGACACTTTCTTCAACATTGTCACACTATAATAGAAACGTTATACAGTGTGGGCCATAAAGAAATGGTTATGCCTATATTTTATTTTACTGATATCTTCAAATGAAAAACATTCTAACATCCCTACCGTTAATAACAACCAGGAAAATTACAAATTTTTTGTCGACAATTCAAATGTCAAACAAGAATCCTGGGAACAATTATACTCTATAAATAATACAGACAAAGCAACGGGACTGTTCATAGAGAAAATAAAAAAAGCTAATAGATATTAGTACCAATAAAGTAATAAGTCACAAAGAGAAAAGCAGAAATGCCTGAATTACCAAAGGATTAATAACATCGGCAATAGAAAAAGAAAGACTATATAATGTAATGAAACTAACGCCAACTACAGAGAATACCGACTGCTACAACCAATATAAAAATAAATTTATAAAGCTTGTAAAGCAAACCAAACGAAAACATTAGCTAAATAAATTGAATAATAACTTAAATGATCCTAAGCGGCTTTGGACAACTATTGATGAGATTACTGGGAAAACAAAAGTTAAAGTGTGTCACTGAGTTAAATACAACAGCGGGAACAGTATTAAAAAATACTCAACAGATATGCGATGAATTTGTACAATTCTTTACTGACATAGGCGAAAATTTAGCAAGTATACAATATACAAGCAAACGTACAAAATACTCAGCCTCCAAAAAGAACTTTGAACTCATTTATTTTGGATAAAGTCGAGCAATGTGAAGTATACACCACTGTTATGTCCTTAAAAAATCGGAAAAGTCCTGGGTTCGATGGTATTAAAAGCGAGCATTTGAAAATTATAGCCGAGGACATAACAGAACCACTCACTTACCTAATCAACAAATGCTTTGAATCTGGCATATATCCCTCAATTTTAAAAAAAGGTAATATAATACCGATACATAAATCAGGAACAAAAACAGATGTTAACAACTATAGACCAATATCAATAATATCCAGTGTAGCAAAGGTTTTTGAAAAAGTTTTATCTACTAGAATGATTCGATACCTCACAAAATTCAAAATTTTAAGTGAAAATCAATATGGATTTACAGAAGGGAAGGCTACATCGGACGCAATAACTAAAATTGTAAATCAAATACATCAAAATATTGATAACAGAATCCCTTCAATCTGCATTTATGTTGATTTAAAGAAAGTTTTCGACACAGTTAATCACAAATTATTATTAGAAGCATTGGAGAGAATTGGTTTCAGAGGAAACGCGTACTCACTGATCGAAAGTTATTTGTCAAATCGCCCTCAATCTGTGCAGATATCAGGATCATTTAATAAAGAAATGTATATTAAGTGTGGTGTCCCACAAGGAATTGTCTTAGGTCCGCTGTTATTCAATATATATTTAAATGATATTTTCCAAATTAATTGTGTTGGCAAAATAACTAGTTTTGCAGATGATACTGCAATATTATATGAAGGCACTGACTGGTCTGATCTGAAAAATGTAATTGAAAATGATTTTATCAAAATTATTCGGTGATTTAACAGTAGAAAATTAAGCATTAACTACTCTAAAACACATTTTTTACCATTTGGATCTTATGCTAGACATCTGCCAAATTACACAAATTTCTCCTTCAATATTAATGATCAAAAAATGCAAATTAATAGAGTGCCCAACATAAAATACCTTGGAGTGGTCTTGGATCCTCACTTACGATGGGACATCCATGTCAATTATATTTTAAAGAAAGTTAGATTTGTATCCTACAAAATTAAATACCTTGGGAATATATTGACAGAAAAACATCTTCGAACATTATACCATGCACTGATTGAGCCTCATCTCACATATGGTATATTAGCATGGGGAGCTGCATGTTCCTCACATATCTATAATTTAGATGTTTTTCAAAAAAGTATTCTAAAAATGATATTTAAAAAACCGAAACTTTATCCCACTGAAAAATTATACGCAGATGTTCGAATGTATGATATAAGACAGCTCTATTTCTTACACAGTATCACTCACTACCATAAATTTGTAAACACCGACCAAAAAATTAAACATAATCATTATACCAGATACAAAATTCGTGGCACAGTAGTTCCTCAACCGCATAAATCTATAATGCAGCGATCATATCTCTATTTAGCGCCTAAATTTTATGAAATTATACTTAAAGACTTAAAAGATTTACGTTTCGGAAATTGTTTCTAAAGAAATTTAAAAAAGTGGCTACATTCTATATCTAGGACTGAAATTCATAAACTCATAAATACGAACATCAACTAAATACATAATCTACTGTAGCTAATTTTTGTCCTTTTTTGTCATTTGCATTCTACAGTTTCAACTTAAATTTATTGGTCCATATACAGGCGATGCCTTCTATTGGGCCTGTTTTGATTCTATATTTATTTACTCATATTTTTTGTTATCTTTGTACATTGAGTGAATAAATAAACACTCGCCTGCACGTTGCTCTTAAGATTGTCGCCATTTCATGTCTAATGCTTGCTTTAACTCGTTGCGAGTTTTTCTATCAGCATTATAGACTCTGCTTTTCAGATATCTCCGTAAAAAGAAATCGGCTGGTTATTATAAGCCATTTAAATGAGTTCAATTTGAACAGTACAAAACCTCATTTTTGATAGCTGAAATATGTAGATTCTCGGAGTATTGTAATTGCGAAAAATTTCGAAAATGCCTGTAGCGGACTACTCTTAATCCTAAGTTGGAAAGTACTGCTCGGATTCTGGTGAAATTTAAACACAATGACGGCAAGGCTGTTAAGTTTTGGACTTTTCAAAAATCGGCGCAGCCAGAGGCAAAGAACGAGAAAAATAAACATCGCTAAAACTTCGTTTTTTCAGAAGCTTCGTTTCAAGTCACCCGATCCGCGATTTCTCTAAAAGAAAATCCGGATTCACGTAGCGCGACTATCCGACCCACCTCAAACTCGGAACGATGAGTGAAATTAGCGTGTCTGTGAACTCTAGGCATGATAATGCAATGAAATAACAATGAAACAAATGGAACCAGTGCAGAAAAATTACTGAATATCAAGCGAACATCTTCATATTTTTCGGATCCTGATATGAGAAAAAAGTACGGCTCGGACATTTTTACTTCCATTATAGCAAATATATTTTTGTCCAAATTCAAATATATGGTTATTGATTTGGCAGGCTTGAAATTTGAATTACCTTGTATCGAAAGCCAGGCTTTTTAACACGGATACTTTAAAAAATCTAGGCACATAAAGACTAATAAATCGTTTCTTGAGTTCTTTAAAACTGCCTACTTTTGTTGATCTAACCAACAAAACACGTGTTTAGTCACAAAACAATTGAGCAATCTCTATTCTAACGCATTTAGGTATTCCATTATACGCCTTACCTTTTATTTACCATTCTAACCTTATAACTAATTAGTCACAGACAATACGATAATTTCTCAATTATTAAATTTTCTCTTTTGACATATACCAACTATAAGGCTTCGTGAAATGCAAATTTTTACAACAATTTTCAATCAAGGCGTTCATACAGCAAACACAACACAACAACATTGTCGCATCTTCTAGCTAATGATTCTTTAATAACGCCACTAATTGGTTGTTACAACTCCTTGGTCGTTTCCAATAGAAATCCCATCATAATGTTTTTGTAATGTGCGCTACAGTGCCCGTCTGCCGTTTCCAGTTCGACTCGATTACTTTTTATATTAACATCGATGTTACAGCAGTTAACTTGTCGTTAACTGCCGGTATGGAATTAAGTAATATGAATGACCAAGCTAGATTTTTCTTAGTGCTTTTGGTTGTAATTAGTTTTTCATTCAGTTTTCGGAATGCGCCGAAATGGATCCGGTTTTGTTTCAGTGTCTTTGATGCTTCGTGGTAATGAAGCTATGCAAAATGTTGAAGACAATATTGTTAGTACTGCAACATTAATCGATCCAATATTTTTAAATAATCCTCAAACATGCAGCTATTCTTCCGTCATGGACACGAATGGTATTTCGGACCACAAACTCGCATTTTTTCATTTTGACATTCCATCTTATAAAAGAAAACAAAAATTCATCACAATCAGGGATTTTAAACATTTCAGTGAGGATGATTTTCTTATCGATCTTTCTACATCGGGCATAGATGAATTATTTACGAAATCTAATATTGATGAGAAAGTAATGCACATGACAAGCGTTATCGTGGAAACCTATAATAAACATGCACCTTTTAAAACTGTAAGAGTTAATAAGCCACCATCACCTTGGTTAACTAATGAACTGCGCACTGTTCTTGATGAAAAGAATACTGCACAAGCTTTATAAAAAACTAATAAGACCGTGGATGCCTATAATAACTTCAAATCGCTTAGAAACCGTGCTCTTAACATAATCAGGAGGGACAAGAAGGCATATATCGAAAATTTGGCAAATGAAAATGATTCAAAAAAATTGTGGAAGTCTCTCAAACAACTTGATATAAATTTTCGTAGTAAAACAACCCTTGCGGCAAGTTTCAATGACTCTACCAAAATTAATGATTATTTTATGTCTGTTTATAGCTACAAACGTGTTGATTCACTAGTTTGCGAAAACTATTTCAAAAATAAATTAAGCTCTGAATATATTTTTTCATTAAATAAGATTAGTTCAAATGACGTATTACAGGCAATAGGGAGCCTAAAATCTGATGCGAAGGGAATTGATGGTATATCCCTGTCAATGATCCAGCTTTGCCTGCCAGTTATTCTCCATCACATCGTCCACATCTTTAACGACTGTTTGGAAAAAGACTACTTTCCAAACAGATGGAAACAAGCTCTGATTATTCCAATTCCTAAAAAAATGAAACCCACTGAGTATAATGATCTCAGACCTATCAGTTTGTTACCAATTTTATCCAAAATTTTAGAAAAAATTATAAAGTTCCAATTGACCGCTTACCTAGAAAAATTCTTTATACTTCCCGACACTCAATCCGGATTTAGAAAAAATTATAGTACATCTGCCCTACTTAATCTGCAAGACGATATTTTAAGTGCCTTAGATAAGAAATTGGCACTAGCCTTAATCTCTATAGACTATTCGAAAGCCTTTGACAGCATCAGTTATAAATTATTACTTGCTAAATTAAATTACATAGGTCTTGACAGTGTATCCCTTTCATTTTTCGACAGTTACCTTCACCAAAGAACTCAATGTGTTTTTCTCAATCAAGAAATGTCTCAAGTGACAATAATTCCCTCAGGCGTACCTCAGGGCTCTGTATCGGGGCCGCTTCTGTTCCTCATATATACGTTCGACTTAAGCAAAAGTATTGATAATTCTCATGTCCAGCCATTTTCAGACGATACGCAATTGCTTCATTATTTTAACCCAGATAATGTCAATAATACTACTCAAATTTTACAAAACGATGTTAATAAATTAATTAAATACTCTTCAGATCACAATCTGCTTATTAATCCACAAAAATCTAAAATGTTATTATTTTGCGCACAAAGAAAAACATACAATGTAACACAGCTCTTGAACATTCAGATAAATGACCAAATCTTGCAATTTTCTGATTCTGCAAAAATTCTTGGTGTTGTTTTTGATACAAAATTAAGGTTTACTGGACATGTTAAAAGTCTATCTCAGAAAAGCTACCTACGGCTGCGCACTCTTATAGCAAACAGGTATTTACTAAATTTTAAGTTGCCTAAAAAACTATGTGAAGCATTGGTCATATCTGTACTAAATTATTGTAATATCGTATACTATACTTGTTTAGACAATTTCACTAAAAACGTTATTCAAGTTATTCAAAACAATTGTATACGATTCATTTTTGGCTTACGTAAATTTGATCATGTATCAGCGAAATATCCCGTTCTAAACTGGTTAAAAATTAATGGCATGGTCAAGTATCACTAGTCAGTTTTTGTTCACAAGTTGCTGCTCACGTCTAAACCTTAAAAAATTTCATTTAATAATAATGTTTACTGTAGAACTCTCAGAGAAAATAATATTAGAATACCCCTGCATACGTCTACACTTTTTAAACGCAGTTTTTCTTACAATGTTGCTATTATTTATAATGACCTTCCTAAAGTATATAAAGAATTTTCATTACCTGTCTTTCGACAAAAAGTTAAAACATTATTACTCAACCCTCCAAACATATAATTTACGTAATAATTCATTTCTCTTTTATTCCATCTTTAATTCAGACTAATATTTTTTTGGTGCATTTGGGTTTGGAAAGTATGCCTTTTTCTCTTTTTTTAAATTTTACTTTCGATGTAATGAACCAAATCTGTTTGTGAATGGTGTATTCTTTTGAACATCTGCTAGAGACTATATGGTTAAGTGTAAGAGTAGCAGCATGCTAAACTTCGCCATATAAGTCTGACATTTGGCTATACTACAATGTAATTGTGGATAAATAAAGACGTCTATTATTATTATTATTATTATTATTTTCTAAAAATTGTTAGATTCGCAATATTTTCGTGCTTATAGTAGTGGTAATAATTTAATAACAACTGTTCAAATTTAACTGCTTTTGACGAGTTATACAAGCTGTTAAAATAAATAACTCAACTTTGAAAACACCCTGTAGACAATGTGACTGCCCCCATAGTCGACCATTGAGGGTGGAGTGTTGATCAACCCTTAATTCGTACTCAGCCGTAGGCCTACTGATACAATCCCTTCGAGCTTTTGTTCGAATTGAGTTTTTTGTTAGAGAATCACCTATCGGCAACCTGTTGTTCGAGCCGTAAAACCTGCAGAGGCAGATCGTCCAACGGAATTCGCATTGTTACCGCTGCGTCACTTTATGAACATGGCCATTATAAATTCATTGGCCAACCTGCCGCTGCTTGGCGTCGGCCATTGTACAGTCGCTCTAAAAATTAATGTCCTCGCAGAAATTACTTACCGCTGACCGACGACGCGATTTATATTTTAATAAATATTTATGCCGCGTTATTGTTAAGTAATATAATTGTTATAAATGTCGGTGGGCCACACGCGTACGCAAGCGATACACCTTTTCCGATCATTGGCACGATTTCATATGATCAAACTGCGAAAGACAACGCGCGGTCGTTTTATAGTCGATCGAGAATACAATAGCATCACACGGTGGTCGTGGAAAGGCTTGGTCTATGTCTCGTCAATTGCAGCTGTTATCAGGATGAACCCGTATTATCTGTTTATAGCTGGATCGAAAATTGGACCGAAAGGCCCATTTGACCAGCACATTTGGAGTACCTCAAGGTTCCGTTCTCGGGCCCCTGTTATAAATCATATTTGTCAATGATTGAATGTGATATACGGTTCTTGTCCATTCGTCTGGCATCATCAGTCTACAACAGCTAGCTAGCAACACCATCAATCGGGTATCAGTAGTTCTCTCTTCATAAACGGATTAGTTCTTAATATTGATAAATCCCCATTTCTCCGCTATGGTAAACAATTAAAAATTGCAAAAAAACACTTTTGACTGATATATCTGCCGAACGAGTTATCAGATAGCAATGTGGAGATGTTCTTAAATTCTTCGGGCCTCCCTATGACAGGAGTAACAAGAAAATAGAAACGTTGCAAAGAAATTGAAAACTCCTATTGTTTCAACGTCAAACTTTGAGTGTGTCTCCAGACCGAACCGTTCGATCTAGGACCATAAAATCTTGATGACTCGCCAAGGTTGCGGAATTTTAGTTTCCATCTTCCATTACCTAACTTCTTCACACTGTCCATATTTGATTCAGAAGAGATTTCTTCAACAACCTATCTAAACATTCTTCCCCACATATGACATATCAAACCTTCTGATGCAATTTTTCAAGGTTGCTTTGGAACGGCGCTACTGTCCTGTTGAATTTAAATAAGCTTATAAAGGCATCATATTGTACCACTTTTGGTACCAACAATAGTTATAGCTGCATTTGCATACTAAATGGAGTTACATGGCAAAAAAGTCGAACCAAAAACTGGTCGTCATTCTCTGAATGTGTCCACAGCACCTCAGTAACCAGTAAAATTAACAGTTTATGTTGAACATTTGGTATCATTATTTCCTTAAATTTGTTGAAAGGTGCCCGACTTTTTAAAGTGACACGCGTTCGTTCACAATTTATATAAATTTTATAATGTTCATTTCACCACCGACCAGGATGATACAAAAAAAAACAGTACAGCTTTTTTTTAAATAGCATATTTTTTATGCGGCATCTGAACAAACGACGAGATGAAAGACAAAAAAAATATGTCACGTTTTCCACAAGATACATAAAGCAGCCTGATACACATTTAAGCAAAGATATTCAAAACGTATTCAAAATTTGCTTTCAAAAGCCAATCGCTTAACTTTCTTTGCGAAATTAAATTTAGAAAGTATCTTCTCACTTGATGGCAGTGTATTGTACACTCATTTAAATGCTTAGAAATTCTCTCTCTCGTCTTGATATACCTAACACAACTATTTCCAACCTTTTCAATCCTATACGTCTCAGCTTTTATCAAGCATGGATCAAAAACCGAATCTCCGTAGTATATTTTACTCAAAATCAGAGAGTCTAATTTTCGTTATTTGTGGGATAACGGTTTCATAACTGTAAAGCGGTTTAGTTTTGCATAAGGGTTATTGACGACTTTTGTGACATGATCGTGGAACGTAAGATTTTCATCATATACGATCTCCAAGTTTATGAGCTACAGTATATTCAGATAAGAGATAGACCGGACATAAACAAGACCACGTGATCATCGAACGCTGTAACATTCGGCAGGGACGTATTAAGAGTCACGCAGTACATATTTTAGATAGTAGATGCTGCTTTGCGTAACTTTGTAGTAAATTAGCACAATTCGATGTGTATACGATTGGTGATGGATATAGGATCATGTGGGGGTGGGGTAAGAAATATATAATGATGTAAATATACATAAGGGTTTCAAAATTTTCGCTTCGATTTCCAGCTTCGGATGCCGCCTGATGTTTGGTGAAATACAGTCGAATATAATCTCAAAATGGCGTTTAAATTAGCCTAAATTAAAAATAATCGTATATCTCTTAAAATTGCTTTTAGAATATTGATTAGTATATTTTTTGATTTCTAGGTAAATATGTAACCAAATTAAAACGTTCAAAACGTAAAAAAATGTGCATGGTTGAACATTGTCAGAAAGTAAATTCTTGAATAGGTTTTGCCAAAATGCGTTCAAAAATGTCAATAATTAATTAAAAAATACAGTAGCTTTATAATTACTTATAACTTACCGAATTTGATGAACGACATCTTTTATTGGAAAGATGAGCTTGATGAGCTTTCATCATCGCTACTGCCTGAAGCACCAACGTCAATAATGAATGGCTCGACTTGTTCCTCTAAAATATTGTCCAGTTCCCACATTCTCTTTTCAACTTTGTCTTTCACGTGCTTAATACAGTTTTCCCATTTTTGCGCTGTTATTAATTCTAGTGCTTCTTTGAAAAGTCCTTTGAGGTCACAAAATTTAAAAGTTGTATTGTGCTTAGCTATATAATTTTTAACCTCTGCCCATATGAGCTCAATGGGATTGAGCTCGTCATGGTATGGAGGTAAACGGAGCACAGTTTTATTTTGACTTGCTGCCATTTCGTCAATGGCGTATTTTTGATATTCCGCCTTGTGATCCTTGACAATTCTTAATAATTGTACTTTCAGCATTGCTTCTTCAACGTTGATATTTTTCGAGCGGAGCCAATTTTGAACATCAACTTTCCTTGAAGCCGTTGTTGGGACCTTCTCCATTCTTCGAGAATGATAAGGCGCATTATCCAACACAATTACTGCGTTTTCCTCTAAGTTCGGTAAAATTTTTGAAAACCACTGTTCAAACGATTCGCCATTCATTTCCTCGTGGTAATCTCCAGTTTTCTTAGACTCAAAGCACCACAGACCGTCAACAACAAATCCATCCTCACTGCCAATATGGCAGATAATGAGCCTTTTCCCTTTACCTGGAAATCGAAGTACTAACTAGTGTAGATTTATTTCAATAAGCGAACCTTTTTCAAATGTTTTCATCACATTCAGCGAAAAAACATTGAGACATGAGTATCAGATTGCTATAATTGGGATTATTTAGTCATATTGAAAGAAAGAATATTGAACGTCGTATGATTACTCAGCGCTTCACAATTTAATTTAAAGTTATAAACCTTTAAAAAATGAATGATCAGGAACCTGAAATACGCGCAAATATTAATATTAACAAATTATAACTTTATAAAGCTTAAAGTATGAATTAAAATGATTAGAAATATTAGGAACGGTACACAATATAAAACTTAGTAACTTTTTTTAATTTTATAATATTCGACATATTTTAAGATTATATTAAAAAATTATTGAAATATCGAAAACACATAAAAACATGGCTTAAAAAAGTCTAACAAATGAAAATGACAATAAAACATCCACGCATTTTATCGAAAGTTATAAAAGTTTTGTTACTTGTAATATGTTTTATCTGCCCCCTGGAATTAATGTTGAAAAACATCCGATTGTTGTCTATTACTCGTATTTACCTGCTGGATTTTTTAATCCGGTGGACAGTCCATCTAGAAAGGCCCTCCTGGATGAAGTTACAGAATCATCAACCCATACTTTACTTGTAGTGTGTCCTGCGTTTACCCATGTTTCATCAAGGTAATAAATCTTCCTGTTTTGATTTCTATATTTCCCAATTTTTGTTAAATAATCCCTCCTCCATAGCACAATTTCTTCTCTATCCAGTAGTAAACTATTACGACCCCGTTTTTTCCATTTGAAATTTAAATGCTTCAGTAACGCATGGAAAGTTGATCGTTTGAAATTTGGCAACGTTGTATCTCCATTTACCTCCTGCAGTACTTTATCTATAGTAGGTATTTCATTCCTAAAGAAGAATTCATGCACTTTCCTCCTAATTTCATGCTTATCAGCTTCATCCAATGATTTAACAATACTTTTGCGATGTTTACTGGTCATTGGCTCAGAAAAGGTGTGATTTTTTTTGTATTGTCTTAACACATTAAACACTGATGCGCGACACACCCCAACTTTGTGAGAAACCTTCACAACAATTTCTTTGATGGTTGATGCCTCGTTCTCCTCGCGCTCGATCTTATATATATATTCAAAATGACCTCTTTCATTTCTGCACTCAGGTGTCTTATTTTAGAGCGTTTCCTAGGTGGACTACAAGAGTTTACAACTTCATCGGCAGTATCTGTACTACTGGGCATTTTGCGCAAGCAGTTGATAACAATAACAATCAATAACAAGGTATAACAATAACAACGACAAACTCAACAACTTAATAAGATAACAAACGAAAACGTCCAAAGAAATATCAAATTGCAATGATGCACACGACATACGTAACACGTCTGAACCTGAATGTGACTCTGCCTTGATACGACTGCTCTGCCGCTCGGCATAGGCATTTAATTGCGAATTGACCAATGAGGGCTCCTGTTTTACGTCGAGACGGCGGCGTTAGCGTGAAAATCATCCGAACCTTTTGTTTACATCCGGTCTATCTCTTATCTGAATATACTGTAGTGTTTCAGTTCCCATGCATAGATGACAGCAGACTTTTTGTCAGAAAGACAAAATACTAGTAGATGTTTCTGTGAGATTTGAACGAAATCTATCGGTTAGTTTATGAAATAGTCCATATCACCCTCACATTAATTAACGTATACACTGCCACAAAGAAATGGAAGACCCCGGCGCCATCTATGAGTCAGTAGTAGAACCAAACTCTCTGATTCTTTTCAAAGAATCTCTTCGTGTCCTGCTACTGGCTTATGTCTCATAGGTAGAGCTATGATTGTTCAGGACGTATTACTTTAATTTTCTAAAATGTGGCCGACTTTAATTTATCAAATATTCGGATGACACGTTTAAAATCATAAAAATAATTTATCCGCCCAACCTAATTCAGAAATATACGATTCAGAGCATGAGCAATGGTATCCAAAGTAACACAAAAGACGCCTAACAATGTATAATCTTCCTAGGTCGACTAGATTTATGGTCGTTTTTTAACCGGGCGAGAAATTTTGGACAAGTTTTTCATGTTCCCGCCTACTTGGATGCTACAGTTTAGTAATGGTACTTCTCTTTTTGTGCTGTCACTGAAATTTATTCTAACAGCAGAACGAGCGCACCTTTTTTTTCGGTTCCACATAATGGAGATGATTAATGAAAGTCGCTGTTACCCGAATCTCCAAACCGCGCGCTATTTGTGCTTATTATTATTATTAGATTTATCATAGGATTTTTTTCTAAGGAAAATTGTTTATATTCGACGATTCACGCCTGTTATATGTGCCTTTTTTTGTTAGGATTCCGCAAGTCATCTTGGCCGGTGCACATACGGACATACCAGCTGCGAGGCTGTCTTGTATGAACTCTGGGCTTCTTTCGTTGATTGTAATCATTTCCGCTGTATGTTGATCCTTAATATAAGAAAAATGTATAACCGACGTCATCATAAGGGCAGTGTCGAACTATCTAGACCCACGCTAACGCTCATGTAACTGTTGAAACTAGATCATATAAAATTTTCTAAAATTTTCTTGATTGCAGTACTTCCTCGCCAGTAGGCGTGTGAAGTGAAAAGGAGCAGTCGTACTGACCGGTAGAACTAAGTGTGTTCTGAATAAATCGTTCCAAATAACTGATACCTCAAAGGGACGGTGGACTTTCGTAGGTGCTGGTTTTGAAAAGATCAAATTCGGGTTCTGAAATCAAGACTATCGCAATCCATTCCTTCGTATCGCTTATCAACACCTGGTATCTGTAATCGAAATCGAAGCAATGGTGAACTAATCGGTTCCGACACAGGAATCAAATCATTAAAAAAAACGATTTGCGAAAAGTTCAAAAGAGCAAAATACATTGGTAAATCGACAGAAGAGACCCAGGTCACCGACCGCTCGTCGGTGTGATATAAACTTGAAATTGTCTTTTAAGGAAGCGCTTCAAGTTAGTCGTTGGACACTTCCCACCGTTTTCCTCCTACAAAAAAACCTTCTCAAACAGCAGTACTGATTTTCATTCGAACTTAAAACGTTAATCTCCTTATTCCGTGTCGCCTGCCCGTCGCAATAATAGCACACAATCGCGGCTCGTCAAGCTTGAGAACGCTTACAAGGTCGAGACCCCAAAATGTACCCAGCATTTATTTACAATAATACAGCAATTTTATAAACAATGTATTGCACAGGAGCGCAAATGCAAGCTGAACAGGTAGAATGGATGGATGGTTGCACTTGTGATGCAACTGCAACGCTAGCGATAAATAGCCACCTTATCACTGTTGAAATCTGCACAGGTAAATGATACACGAAATGGAATCAAGGAAAGTGAAAACCATTGTTTGTTTCTTTGCTTCGGTGTCGATATGTGGAAAAGGACGGATATTGACTCGACGATCGGATGTTTCTAGAGCTTGCATACTTTTGTCCAGCGGAAGTGTATAAGTGTAGACCGTAAACTAAGAAAGAAAACAACGATCATATCTATCAAAAAGACCCAATCGGTATCAAACTTTGACTAGGTATACCATACTATAATAAGTGAGTACCACCAACAGAAGCTTCTCAATAATACAATAGAACGCTTACTAAATACATTCACAGTCTCACCCTCAAACCCCCATTTTTCGATGCTGTTGAAAAGTTTCTGAAAATGAGCAGCTGTCTCTAAAATGCAAAATATCGCAGTTTCTGCATTTTTATTTTTCCCCAAGGATCGTCGCGACTGAAACAATAATCAAGACCTACTTACTCTTTCTTGGTTGACATAGTGGTTACCCTTTGGTCGTTATCTCATAAAAATTCGATCAGTACTTTCAGAGTTATAGACGCTAGAGACTATAACGACTGGCAGACAGACAAGCAAACAGACAAACTGGCAAATAGACAGATAATCGGACCGACGAAAATGAGTGAGATGATTTTTTATCATATAAAATTAAAAAAAACGTGATGTCTCGTTTCGGAAACTTCTCACAATTACAATACCCACAACCAATTACCATTTTCGTCATAACCGTAAGTTGGAAAGAACTGAAATGACATAGAAAATGCAACACCGACTAGGAGTGCTGTAATTTTGAGGATACTTTTACAAGTTTTAACTCTACTTATAAATAGAAAGTGATTAAAATTTTAACACGAAATTTCGCAAAATAGCTGAGATA
Source organism: Acanthoscelides obtectus (assembly GCA_963669975.1). NCBI lineage: Eukaryota > Metazoa > Arthropoda > Insecta > Coleoptera > Chrysomelidae > Acanthoscelides > Acanthoscelides obtectus. Next base: position 106,900,136 of record CAVLJG010000006.1, on the reverse strand, counting down.
TGCCACCTTAATGTGGGTGAGTATGATAATGCAATGAAACACCAATGAAACAAATTGAACCAACACAGAAAAATCACTTAATATTAAGTAAACATGATCCTGATAGGAGAAAAAAGCCTTTACAAAAAAAGTACAGCTCGGTATATCTTCAACATTTTATCAGCGTACATATCCATGATAGCAAATATCTTTACGAGTTTTTTATCAAAATTCAATAAATACTTCTGGGTGTTGCATTTTACATGTCACTTAGTATATATTTGATAAATTGCGCTAAAAAAAGTTCATCATGACCTAGCCCACTCTGTCTCCTAGCTCATATTCTTGTCATCATTTGTTTCACAAATTCGGTGACATAACCTCGCAGCAATTAAAATAATTAACCGCACGCAGATCACTTGCAATATATGCATATACATAAGTTTATATCCCAAAGAGGTATTGTGTAAGGTTCCCACTAGGTACCCTGTCTGACCTTATGCTCCGAATATGGACGTCCATTACAACATCTGATAAGCTCATGAGTGCGTGTTAGTACGATGTGGACGAGGTTTAAAGATACTTGACGACTTTATTTATTGCTTGTCCGACCGCAAGATGAGAAAAGCGTCCGTCGCTTGCAAACTGTTTTTCGTCAGTAGCAACAATTAAATAGTCATAGACTCATCACCTGCTTAGTCTCCAGTTTAAACAGTTGATCTGTAAATACTCTCCGATCATTTAGGCTATGGTATTCACATTCCACAATATTGGTTGCAAGGGGATTTACATATAAAAACATGTTGTTAATAATAAGTCGTGTTTCCTTGATTTCGCTATAAATTTACAACGTTCTAATACAAAACGTATAACGGAATTAAATTTCCATCACTTAGAATCGCTAAATATAATGAGACTGAAAACAATGCCTGCCTGTCATATTATACTCGATGATGAATGCTCACGTTTTATACTTTTTTTACAACATTCGACCTGACATCACTATAACAACAACATCTCGAAGCGAGAACCTCCACATTAACAAGATCGCTTATTAGTTATTTCATGTGTTGGTGAGTCATGGTGGAAAGATATTTATGCCAGAGATCTTGAAAAAGCTGACCGAAATGTCAGAAGGTAATTGTAAAAGGAAGAAGGGATGTATACACTCTCTTCGGAATCTAGAGGTACTGGCTTTTGTAATTTGACATAAAACATAAATCTTGGTTCAAAGACCGAACCCTGTGGACACACTTTTTGATATTGTCAAAGCATCTACTTCGAGTCGACTGATATTTTACGAGAAACTAAGAAGTTTGCCGGTATTAATTTTGTACCTTGCGTTTTTTTAATATATAGCTTCTCGTTTTTTTATGCGAAAAAGTATCTAGAGTTGATATATCCTAACCCTAACCTGTAACCCTGTGTTCAACCGCAATATTTTAAGTAACATTATAACATCGTAAAGTTAAACGGTTTATGATTCTCGATTTAATCTTCTCGGATATCGTATAACCTGGTGCTCCAACAAGAAAATTCCAAATATTCTTCAGACCTTTGACCTTGTATTCATACGATCCTTTTCTCTGTGGATTCGTGGAAAAATGAACATACCGAACGTCAAATAACTAAGTTTTTTATAGTCTCCACAGACAAAACTATTCATCGAAATCTGCTCTAAAAGACGGTTTCGAAATAAGCTGAGCAATTCAAAAATTTCAGTTTAGGGTGAAACTTTTCCGCAACAATCTAGTTCTATCAAGTAGAGAAAGAACATTTTGTCGTTTATTGTTTTTCGGAATCCTCAAAAGAAGCTTCACTTTTAAATTCGAACGGTTTTGTATAATAAATACAACCTGAGACGCATATGAATGTTGAATAGTATAATTGTCCACTAGCGTTTGTCACATTAAGACAAGTTATTGGTTCTCTTCAAACTAACTATTATGAAACTTAGTGGATTTAATGAAGGAACATATGGCCAATAGGTGTCGTCTTCCAATAAATATGTATTAGATGGTACCGACTACCATAAGCGGTGCCACAGTTTTATTTGGCGGTCGAGATTGGTTTTTTATAAGAAAAATCATGGGTGTCGACGGCTGTCTGAATCAAAATTAGAGAATTTCAATTGCTGTAATACATCAACGTCAATATGGAAACCACAGGTCACTATCTAGTTGTTGGAGTTTTATATGGAACAACATGAGTTATATGAAGGCTTACCTTTTAAATTCGTGTTTATTTCCTTTTTTAAATCTTCATTTTTGTTTTATTTGCGCATACCAACATATTTGTTCAAACGAAGCTGCGGTAGATTTAGACGAACTTTTTGAAACTGGCTTTCAAGATAGGTTTGAATAAACGAAATAGTTTTTTCAGAAAATCCGTAACAACTGACACAATTAGCGTGGATAGGAGAAATTTAGCTGTGACAAATTGATGCTACGATATCCCATTTTATCTCAGATAATTTTTTGGACTTGATAGTACATCATTCTGACGTCTTTGCCGAATATTATTATCTCATTTTGGGTCAGTGATCTTTACAAATTCTCGGAGTCTCTAATTATAAAACATTCGCATAAATATAATCGATATTCGATAATTTTTTTGATATAACATGGAATTTGGATCGGCCAATATCTAGAATAATATATCAACTTATATATCATATATTCTAACAGTCACAGTTAATATGAGCTCATTAATTTTGCGGATTCCTTTTATAGCGGCTTACAACTAAGAATATCATTTTTCTGACTTATGGTAAAGGGCAATGACCTAGTAAAGTGAAAAAATTGCACTACTAGCTAGACTTGATAAACGTAACAGCAATGCTGATGAGTTGATTGATCTTCAATAATATCATGTTATACGTTTATTCTATACTTTGTATAATAAAAAACTTCACGCTTTAACCAAACAACGAACATAAGGTGCTATAATTTGACTTCATTTGATGAACTCAGCATGATTTTAGATTAGCTTGAAATGCTTTTACCAATAATCTGGGTTATGGCATATGCTAACTGCTACCGAATCTATTCGCCTTAGAAAAAATTGCAATTACTTTCACCTCAATCTTTATGGAGGGATATTAAGATTACGGTTTAGCAGATAACTTTTAGAGATACAGATGTCTAGCCTGTCGATGACTATACACCTTATATATTATGCTTTTAAGATCGTCGACCTTCTGCTTAAACTTACGGCAGCTATATAAAAGAGAAAAGAAGAAGAATTTAAATCCCTGACTTAATCTGGAGAATACATTATTTAAATAATTTCGGTAACTAAAAAAATGTCTTTTAGAAAGTTTAGAAATTCAAACTACTTCCAGGGAGAATTAGAAATAAAATGAATTGTTCCAAAATTTATTTTTTTTCTGACTATATTTATAGAGGGATTTAGAAATAAATTGCGCATTAATATTGCCACTTGTTCTTCTCTACAAGATGGTATAATTCTATAAGTCTTGTCCTCTAGCATCAACTTTTTCTTGTCGACTGCCTATTTGCATTTATTCGTCTCACGATAAGCTTCACGAATTTCATTAAAAAAATATTATTCTTAGTAGTATTAAGTACAAAATATAGCGTCTATATGAACAAAATGACTATAGGTATGATAATTTCCAGGGCTACCTAGGAAATTCTGTGGTTTTTTAGTTGAAGCATTGCAGACTAACCAAAATGAACTTCTCATTATGGTTGTCTTTTGCGTTTAGATTGTTTACTAATTCATGTTGTTTGATTGGGACTTCACGCAGCTTTCTGCCTTCGCAACACCTCAGCAAATCACCAGATTAAATCCAAATTGAATAGCCTCAGTTTGGTCGGATGCGTTATTTCCGTTGATTGGAAGAAGAGAAAACGTATCGCATCGCCATTAACAGTGCAATTTCTATCTAAACAACGTGCGTTTCACACCTCGCCATAACAGTTAAGTTGTCAGTGACAAATTAGGAGCACAGCGGATCGAGTTGCCGATGCGCAGCATCACAATAGGAAAACAGATGAATCTAAATCACTCCGAGCATCGTACATAACCATTTAGCCGTTTTCAAATGAGATAAAGAATGTTCAGCGGCTCCTCTGTAGGAAAATCGACATGGATTCCGTCATTACAGAAAGGCCTACCACGCATGCTAAGTAGCAAAATTTAACAGTAGTTAGACATAGCTTTTTCTTTCAGCTTTAGCAGTAGATTATGGTTTTTTTTTTGCCCAAATTCCAGGATTGCGTCTAATGTTCCTTCTTATTATCCAACAGGGAAGTTATGTGCATGGTTTGGTTGGACAGTAATGGGATTTTTTGTTGCTCATATTCAATTTCATTTATTAGAGAGGCGCCAAGAAGGAGTTGAAGATCCTATCGCTATCTATGACTCAGTGGCAAACCCTTTTAAAATAGGTTTTTAAATTCATTTTCGTATTATGCTACCGTTTCATAGATGGCGCTGACATATTTCAAATACTTGTTCGGGTGCCGAAATATACCTTCAAGTCGGAGAAAGGATGTCTTCAGATATTTCTTCAATATGGTAAAACTCATCGGTGCTTCAATTAAGAATTCACTGAATCTCCATTCTGTACGTTGATAAGTGAAACCGAGATCTAAAGATTCCTCATTACTTCACGGACAGGAATCTAAATCGTCCTTTTAATTTAGACTTAAATGTTAATTTGATCTTGATTCACCTTGCTCCTCATCACAGGAAAGGTCGTTTCCTCGCGCAGAATGAAATTTCAGGTTAATAACAGACCGCGATGAGCATAGAAACAGTTAGAGTGTTAAAGGTTTATCACCCAATTCCATGGGTGTCCCAATATAGAGTTCACAAGGTATTTTATGAAAATCACTATATAAGACATGAGCAATCTTGGTTTCATTTATATAGGGTGATTTAATTTGGTAAGAGGTACAAGATCGGCTAAACGAAGGCGCGTTTAAATAAAATTGCACTTATAAATTTCCGCAATTCACTCCGTTTTTATTTTTACTGCCTTATTTGACGTAGAATGTCAAAATAAATTGCACTTTTTCTCCTCTACAAGGTGGCATAATTGGAATTGCAAGATTAGGTTTTGTTTTTTATCCTTACTCATAAACATTGGATGACTTATTGGATTCTTTACAGTGCTGAATAGAACTCATTTCAAAAATGTATTATATGATATATTAATATTGTAAAACAACCATAATTAAAAAAAGCATTTCCCAGGCAGGCGTTGAAATTGTCATTTCTTCATAAATCATCAGCTAAGCTAACAGAAAATAATGTATGAAAAATGTAGCAGAAGCCTTAGTAAAATTTGGTCAATAAGCACTTGCGCTTATCGATTCGGCAGTCAATGTCCAGCAATTACGGAAGCTTCATTCATAAGCTTAATCGACAAGTTCGTAATACCTAATTTATTGGGATATAAGAAACCTGCTGTAGTTTTATTGTCTTTTAGGATAGGAATATTTCATTTCTGAAACATTTCTTCTCCTCCTGCGCCTATGGTGGTTTTTATTTCCAACTCTACTAATGCCTCGTTCAAGTTTGTGTTAATTATTATAACCATGTTAGTCTTGAGGTTTATGAGTACAATTCAACGTTGATGCATGTGCCATCTTCCACATACTGAGTCTAATGCAGTAATTTAACATCATGTTTAAAATATTTGATATCAACACAACTGCAATGGTATTTGCTAAGAATACTGGAAAACAGCTAATACCTCATGAAACCGTAAATTGGCTGCGTAGAGCACGGATTCTGATACTAGTTTTTCACCTAAAAAGGGCGTTGAAACATTTAAGGATATTTTGATTGGTATATTCGAAATTGAGGCTCCAACTGAAGCTTAAAAAAATTGTGTCAAATAGCTTGACTGCTGTTTATGTTCAGTCAAAGTTACATGTATAACAACGAAATTAAACGGATCAAGTCAGTCAAACAGGCCTGTACAATTAGTCCAGCATTTTTGTAGAAGTATTTCGTTGAGACAGGAGGCACCAGATGGTACAGTTTTCTAGTCCAAATAGGGCTTAGTGACGTATTTGAAGAAATACACAGGGGTACCAGATTCTATTGGCTTGTATTCACAGAGGGAATATGAACATGTTGCCGTGTAAAACTAGGATTCAAAGACGATGAGAATTAAAAAATCTTGGCTATCTGCAACTTTAAGAAAACCAAAAAAGTACAACAGACACGAGTCACTACATGTATATGTCTATAAACAATCATTTGAGGTAAAATTCTATAACTGACAGTAAAGTTCCAGTTCACTGGCTACATCCACAAGTAAAGCGATAAGTAACAAGCATAAGCCGCACGGTGCAAAAAAAAACATTCAAATTATCATGAATACCTGTACCAATTGAGCGAGATACATTTATTAGGATTTGTGTAACACTATATAGACATATATCGAAGCGAAAATACTTCTAGAAGAAAAATAAATAAGCTTTTCAAAATTCAGTTTCCCAACAGCAACCTTTAAATACTTTTAAAATTAGTACAATTTCAAAAAATCAATTTTTTTTCTTTATGCCGTTTTACACACAAGAGAATTACTCCGAAAATTATAGTTATAATTATGCTGAAAATTTTTGCTGCCGTGTTACACCTAAAAGAATTCTTGTGAAAATGTTCATGGTAAAAATATAAAACGCGTTCTGTAGAATATGCGCGAGAATCGGCGCAGAGGGTTATTTCCGTCCATGTCATTATCAAATGTCAACGTCAACAACATAACCTCACTTAACATTTGTGGGTGTGGTTGTAGAGAAAATCTTCATATTTTTTCCATGCAAATTTTCGACATAATTATGACCATAATTTTGTATAAAACGGCTCTTAGGCCATAAAAAATCATGAATTGCCGTGGGATCCGGTTCCATGTAGAAAATACGTTAAGAGGAAGTCCTTGTGAGTCTATCATCAATTTTGAATCGGATACAGTTTTTTTGTTATACTGTCATTTTCTCCTGTTTTAATCAAGCTGAATATAAACGAAAATCTCAAGTCTGCACAAAATGTAGAACACAACGGAATTACGTCAACATTGTTAGCCTATTTACAAGACTTTTTTTGTAAAAAGTCGATTTGTTGAAGCAATAATTTTTAACGGCGCATTGGCATAGACCTATGATTTTCTTTCTTTGTACAGATACTGACCTACCATAATTGTTACGAAAATTCTATTTCTAGATTTATACTATGAAATCGCAATCGCAGTAATAGCCGACTGATCGACGAACAGATCGATTAACATACATATTGTACATGTGATATTACATCCAAAAACCATATCTCACCTTCGAAATTTTCAACTTGTTGACGGTGTAGATAGTTGCTTTTGAAAAATATGTGCTTCTTTTATCTAAAATGCTAAATTAGACGTGAGCTCTAATTTTTCGAACACGTTCCGTTCATATTGTGCAATTTACTATTTCAATGTTGCATAATTACCAGGAGTTCAAGTCGAATACAATTTGCTGTTTCTCTTGAATGAATTCTTGGAAAACGCTCGTTCCGACAGAACAACAGGCCATTTTGAAAACTAATTTGCTATAAATACAACACGGTACACTCACATAGTTCACTCATTATGCTAATGATAGCATGCTAGTGTGTTTGTAAAATTTTAATTGATTTTCGTACGATGAGGAAATCTTCGGAACCAGAATTATAAGGTCTTAATTAAGATTTATTGACCGTTCAGGTGATTTCGGTTAAATATCATCCAAACTGGAATCCCAGCACATGGTAATTATGTGAAAAACGACGCGACGCTAAGTAAGGGGAAGATTGACTACGAAGATAAAAAATATTGTTCAAAGAACGTTGGACTATACAGGGTGTCCCGAAAAAAGTGTGCAATATTCTACCAGCGGTTTCTAGAGCAACATGTTTCGGAAATATTAAGGAAAACCATCTTCATGTGAGCCCCTTTAAAAAACCGTAGAGCCCTTAGGAGACGTTTGTCGACCTATGTTCATATAAACTTTTCTTGCTATTTTAAGCTCTAGAAACCGCTGGTAGAATATTGCACACTTTTTTCGGGACACCCTGTATAGCGGACATGAAAATAGTGATGCTCTCTATGAGACGTATTTTGGTTTTCCTCGCTGAAATTTCAAAATAAAGTTTAATTCTTTATTATTTTTTATAAAAAATTCTGATTACTTGTTTTTTCACGTTACGTCACAATGTAATACAGTTAAACTAACTAACTGTACCAGGGAAGTTGCATGGTGTGTAAGCCAAACCTTTGCCCATCTGCTACTCGCGCTTGCACATACGCACATATGAATGGGGTGGCAGAGGGCCGTTGTATAATAATAATAAATTTACCTATCGTTATTTTAGCTGAATGTTCAGGCATTGCGATGTTTCATATCAAGATCAACGACAACCTGAACACGCACATCACAAACAAGGAGTCATATAGACAGTGACAAGCATAAATGTGGAAGACTCACATGTTGGTGAGAAATTTTTCAAGGCGATGAGACAAAAATAAAAAATGCTGGTCACTTACACCAACAAATACCTCTGGTTTTACTATTTGCCATCAAAAACCCACACCAGAGTTTGTAGCGATGCTGATGTAAAGAAAATAAGATCCATTTTTCCCACGCATCTGTCACCTTGCAGTTTTGGAAATAAAATCTGGGTACATTTCAATACCGACCCACCCCTTCAGGGTGCAAAACATATATTTTTTTTTATCTGGTGCGACGCAAAAACACAAATAATTTCGGATGGTGCAAATACAACATATAGGTTGTTTTGCGTTGCGCCGACTACTAGCTCCATTAAGCAAATACAATAGAAGGAAACCAAAGTTGCATTATTTTGGTCGAATCTTTTTTCATAGCCGACCGTATTGTTCGTCTCAAGGATCCTGCGCGTGCTAGATTTTTTTCCTTCTAAGACCAACGTAGATGCAGATCTTACATTTTAGGAGCATTTGCCTATTGTGGTCAACGTGCCGACGGTTGCATAATGAATCGTACAAAAAGAGAATCGGGTCGGACATGTTCGAGTTGTATGTTCTGAAAGTATGATGAGCTCTTTCGGAAATATCAACGTTACTAAAGAAGTGTGCTGTAACGAGCATTATGGAGGTCACTATAATGCACCTTTGCTAATGTGATATATGGACAATTCCTAGAAAATGTTATAAATTTTCTCAACAAGATTAAAAGATTAGAAGATCTTTGTGGCCCGAAGTATGTAGGCTTATCTTATTCCATATTATCTAACACAGTAGGGTGTAACAGTTGTTAACACAGTCTGTTATCGATGCCACAAAGATTTTTTCTGGTTGTCTCTATTTAGCTTTTAGTTAATACGTTTTGAATAGTTCGGTTTGTGTATGTGCTCGATCATGGAGCGGACTAGACGTATAGGCAACCAGGATTGCAATAATCTGTGATACGCTTCTTGATAGATCGATGTTTGTTAAAGAACAAGCATTCCAAGAATTAATTATTATATATATATATAACTTGAGACGTGGTCATTGTCGTCTAGACCAGTTAGTTAAAAAATTAAAGCTTCCGCCTTTAGTTGGGTACTTCGACAAAATTTAAGCAAAGAGGACTCTTTATACTTTTTTAATTCTCTCTAGCTTTCAATGGACTTTGCCATCATCATCAGGAGCTGCAATTACAATGATAACAGTAGCAACAAAAGTGTAAAATGAATTTAAATTGACTCAACTTACAGTAGTATGTGAGGATGTTGCTAATTGTTGTTTACGTATAGGATGAGAGAAACGTCCTGTAACATGGTGAGAGCTGGATAGATGGTACAATGGTCAAAATTATATAAAATATGACAAGAACAAGTTAAAAACAGATTAAAAATTATTTAAAAAAAACATTAGAGCATTACATCGTGAAGCCACTTGATGATTGCACAAAATGGTGGTCATGGAATAATGAGTGAGGTGAACCCTTTGACAGAAGGCCGAAGGTTGTCAATGTCTGTGTTGAAAGATGGAACGAATTGTGGGCGTGTGCTAAACGTTGCCAAATCACTTCAGATGATGTGATTTTCAGAATGTTATATAAGAAATTGTTAAACCGACCAGAGGCAGTTGAATAAACTATATTTTAATTATAGAATACATAGAATCTGTGTTTTGGCCGATTCCACCAGTAAATTTCATTCCACTCAAAATCTAATAATTCTCTTCTAACGATTTATTAATAATTGTTAATTCAAATTCCCATTAATTAAAATATAGTTTATTCAACTGCCTCTGGTCGGTTTAACAATTTCTTACATAACATTCTGAAAATCACATCATCTGAAATGATTTGGCAACGTTTAGCACACGCCCACAATTCGTTCCATCTTTCAACACAGACATTGACAACCTTCGGCCTTCTGTCAAAGGGTTCACCTCACTCATTATTCCATGACCACCATTTTGTGCAATCATCAAGTGGCTTCACGATGCAATGCTCTAATGTTTTTTTTAAATAATTTTTAATCTGTTTTTAACTTGTTCTTGTCATATTTTATATAATTTTGACCATTGTACCATCTATCCAGCTCTCACCATGTTAATGGACGTTTCCCTCATCCTATACGTAAACAACAATTAGCAACATCCTCACATACTACTGTAAGTTGAGTAAATTTAAATTCATTTTACACTTTTGTTGCTACTGTTATCATTGTAATTGCAGCTCCTGATGATGATGGCAAAGTCCATTGAAAGCTAGAGAGAATTAAAAAAGTATAAAGAGTCCTCTTTGCTTAAATTTTGTCGAAGTACCCAACTAAAGGCGGAAGCTTTAATTTTTCACCTATATATATATTCTTGCCAAATCTATATAGACATCTAGTTTTGAGACAAATTTTCGATCTTTTTGATTCAATAGTATTGCAGTATTGAAATTATTTCCGATACTACTTAAAAATTAGGCGTTTTCAGCTCCTAAACTACAAGAACAAACACGAATCAGAAACATGTAGCTTGAAAATGCATTGGAAAAGCTCTGCTACTATCGGCTACCAGCATTTTTGCGTTCGAGTAAATAACTTGCGATATCAGCACCTTCTCCGATAGGCAAAACAGGAATTTTGTCGGGTAATCTTTGAAACGGCCGTTTTGGCATTCGCCGCGCTAGGTGTTTCAAACTAGGAAGTAATCTAACCACATTGTTCATAACCCATCGAAGATAACTGTTGGCTTTTCGACCGAAGACACTCCGCTCTTTACGTTTAGTACACGTTAGACATTTTTATTACGGAAGCTACCTATTACGTTTATTGCTCGACTACAATGTATCTGCGATTGTTCCGAGTATGAGCAGTTAAAACAGACTGTAGAAAGGCTTGCTTGCAAGTAATCGTATCTTCTTTTCTGGATATTTGTATACGAGAGACAATGTGAAAATGCTCCTGTGACGCTATATTTTAACATTCCCGCTTAAATATTTAGAAACTACGCATCCTAGAGAAAAAGTTTCAAACAAAACTTGTAGGACTGGTGGTGGAAATCTTGAAGATGGTCTTGACCACGACCTTTGAGGTCATTTCAAGGTCAAGTGCATATTTTCTGATAAAACACCCATTTTACAACTACGTTCGAAAGAGAAGGAAATTTTGGGCCGGAATATGACCATTAAAATAGCCTTCAAGGGCATTTAAGGTCAAATTAAAGATCGAAAACAATCTCAAGCAGTTTGTAGTTGTCCCCGAATGTAACCTTTAACAAGGCTTCAACAAGTTGAAGCAAAATTTTCAAAGAAAACCTAAGATTTTTGGTGACCTTGACCTCAAATGACATTGAGGTTTGACACGACCTTGACTTTGAGAAAATATTTCCTGGTTTTTCCATCTCCAGTGTAAAAATTAAAGGTGCTGCTAGATTTCTTGATTTGACCCTGAATGCCATTGTCAAGGTCATAGTTAATGTGATATTTGTCCGTATAAAGTCCTCCTGTTTTCAATTCTGATGTAAAAAGGGGGTTCCATTTGGGAATATTTATCTGGCCTTGGAATGACTTGATGGTCATAGTCCAGGTCGCCTTCAACTGAGCAATACAATTTTTGTTTGAAACTTTCTTCTAGAATACGCTCTTTCCAAAATAAAGTGCAACACCCTGAAAAAGAGATTCTTGATAGGGCTCTCATGAAGCTTTGAATATAGAGAAGGATAGACCTTTTGGGGTAGTATATCAGTATCAAAAAACTGATATCAGATACGTAATTTACGCCCCGATTTACAAGGTACAAGTGTTCGTCTGAGTTGGAAATAACGAATAAAGATTATCAACGCCTAACTTTCATAATAAAAAAATCTTGGTTCTCTAAATCTCATTTGGAGTAGTAGGATTGGCTGCCTGAAGTCTAACGATGCACAGAACTGCGGCGTCGCTATTAAGCGTCAGAAACTCAAAAATGAAGTTGTCTTTTTTTAATAACAAAATTTACAAGGTTTGTAAGTATATATTTACAGGTTCTGAAGTTTAGTAGTTTTATGTATGATGTCAACATAACGTTCCAAAAAAAGGGCCCTGACATGCTCCGTCATATTTTTACTTCGTTCCTGTCACAATTCGACTTCGCCAAAGACTCATCCCTATCCTTTGAAACCTCGAACGACAGCGTAGGAAATATAGAGTAAATCTACTGGACGCCATTCTTGTTCTTGCATTTCCAAACCGCGGCACTTGCCACTGACCTTGACGTAAAACTAGACCGAAAAATACGCGTTTTCAAGTGCAAGCGCCGAAATAAGAGCACGCTTGGGAAACGTTACTTATGCAAGCTTTTGTTTAAAAAAAATGACGGTTAGACACGCGCGAATATGCGCCGCGACCGGGTCATTCAAATGGCAACCATTAGCGGATATGGAAATCAAACTCGGGGTTTTTGCAATCGACGGATCTGCTGCATCATTGGAGGTATTACTATAAAATTGTAAAGCCTTGGTAGTAACAGAACGCATGATTTGTCGCCCCAACTTGAAGAAGGAGCTGAAATTGTTCATATTTTTAATCGCACATAGCGGGTGTGACGGGTGTGGGTGTACCGATGGATAGAAGATACTAACAGGTATTTTTCGCTTTTCAGATGAATCAGACATGCAAGGTGTGCGGAGAACCGGCGGCAGGTTTCCACTTCGGGGCGTTCACTTGTGAGGGTTGCAAGGTAATATAAATTTCTATTTGCTATTCAGTTTTTTTGGTAGATACTTATTTCAAACTACCCATTTCAGCTGCTGAACGGAACGTTTTTAATGAATATTATAATAATATAATTTGTTCCTTTAGGACTGCGTTTTAAACTAGCTAACTCGCAAAAATAACGTCAAGATATTTTACAGAAAATGTTCTTCTTCTGAAAAAATTCTGATAAACCAAATGTCAGAAGATTCTAATTCTCTTCGAATATTTAAACGCTTACATGATTCATTAGAAGAGTGAAATCTTTTTTGACATAAGGATTCCTCAGTTATCAACATTTAAAATGTCAACTTTTGCATTTCAACCTCAGGCCTTCCGTATACGAATAGTGAGATGCTATTTAATACTTAGGCTGCATAGTATTACTGCGTTGGTATACGTAACAAGTTTCAGCAAAAATCTAATTTAGTTTTGAATTCTTTTAGTTGGTGTTCACCATCCTCAATAAATATATAAGTGTAATACCAAAATATGTCAAAAAAGTTTTGGACATTATACAAAAAATCACAATTAGTCAACAAGATGCAATATCACCAAATAAAAAGACACAAACTTCTATTAAACAAGGTGTATAAAGATTAAGAAGAACAACAATAAAAGATAAAAGTATCAGAACGGATAAAATATAATACGAGCCCCTTCCCACTTCAGTTGGCCCACTTCAAGATTTGTACCAAAATATGCCTTTATTATAAACTATTTACTTCTAAAACAATTTATTTTCTCAAAAACATTTTTCTTCTTGAACTGTAGGAAAGTTCATGCTATGAAATTGAACTGCAACTACAGAGATTAATTTGACAATTGCTACTGAAACTAACTTTTTGCGTCATTTCAACGGTGTATATACTTTGGAGACTTCAACGATACGTCAGGAATGAAGTCCTAATCATTCTTCTTAAATGTCGATTTAAGTTGTTCAGATATCTCACTACAATGATTTGATCTCAAAAACTATCCTTTCTACTTGTGGAAATCGTAACGCAAAGAACGTTTATATTTTCACTGATGACGATAGTAGTTATATGATAGTCATTTCTAAATACAAAAAATAACTTCTCGTAAAGAGCCAAGATAAAAAGCGAAAGACATAGATGAGGTAATTAACAAATTTTAACAAATTGACCAAAAAACTTGTAATACATACAGGCGATTCCTGCTTTTTTATTTCCTCTACGTTTACAACGATGACTTAGATCAACTATGATATAAAAAAATATGCCCTAAGCAGATATAGGGAACATCTGACACATATTTTGATTGATTGAATGATACCAATGATTGTAAACATTGATCTTTAAAGCTCAAAATTTATTTTTATTCTATAATGTGTTACTCGACAGCCTCGAGAGCCATATCGGCCACACCGAAGATAGCGATACGGCGTGAATGTAACGATTCACAATGGGCATCTCGTTGAATCAGCATTTTTTCAAATTAACCGTACACGATCGATTTGTGACGCTTGTCAGCCATCAACCTGAATCATTAAACGTTCGAAAATGTGACAGCGAACGTAAATACGTCGATATCGGGACGACAATACGGCCTTTCATAAAGGAGGTGTTAGATATTTAACATAGGATGCATGATGGGGCTTTTTTGTTAACTTATACTGATGCAGCTGTTATTCAATTTTTTCGATGATCTTTAAAAATGCACATTTGTTCCCCTCAGGAGACTAATGAAAATGTAGTTTCATGTAGATATTGTAATTCTTACGATTCAATAATTTGAACCATTAAAGCTTTGTAACTTATATTGACCAATACGCCGATAAAAATATCAGTTTTTTGGACGATAAAACATCTATGGAATTCCTTTAACATTTCTCCCAATTCTAATAGATCGTTTTCCTCTAGAATTTTCCGTAAACACATATAGAAGAAAATCGAAACACTTTTTTGCACGAAAAAGTTTCACAATTTATCAAATTACCCATTTCTTACACTCTTACGGTCTATCGGTCATCGAGCAGTCCATCTGTTGTTGACCTTAGTTCTGATACCTACTTGTCTACTCGGCAAATCGAGTTAGCTATGGAAAAAAAAATAGATTTCTCCTGTCCGACGCTATTCAGTTCACTGCTCGGTCAAATATCGAAATGCATTTCATTTGTTTTCGCAAAACAGTTGCCGGACGGTCGTAATCGAGTAGTGACATTCATTAGCCTATTTTTATATTGTTGCAACGAACAAATGACTATCATTCTCCATTAAGGTGCCGTACGTTCGTACGACATACGAAATTTCGATTGCTTTTCCTTTTATCATCGTCTGCTTACATAATGCGATGACACGCATTTTACGCGCTATTTGAATTACAAATTGCCCGTACGAGGGTCGGGCGATAACTAGCTTGTTCTAAAATTGGCGGTCAAAGAAGCTAGAAAAAAAATCGTCACCTTAGTCAGTTATTAACGTAGTCTATTTGAAGAGGTATCCAACCATATAGTTTCCGACCTAATAAAGATGCAACACATTTTTACAAGTGCTGCCATCTTCACGTTGAGGTCGGGAACTATTTAGACCACCCTCGTAGAACACAAAAACAAACTGAGAAACCTGTCTGGAAAAGATTTTGAGTGCATGATTTTGGGCGGCAGAACACGTTAATTAGTGGTAATTAGTGGCGTTTGAGTATTTTTAGTAAATGAGCGATGCCTCAATCCAACGTTTGCTATAAAAAAAACACAAAATTGAAAAAATGAAATGGAAATTTTGTATCGCCTGATGTTTTGGGAAAAGAAATGGTTTTCCAAATAATCGCTAAGAACATTTGACACGTAGCGGGCCGTTCAAGTATTACGTGAGCACTATGGGGGGCGGGGGGTCTTTGCTCAGCTTATTTTGGATGATATGGGGGGTAGGGGAGTCTAGATGATGATTACGTCATCGGTAGTTATTTACTTTTTTACACGAATGGCAACCCTCACATTGTCTTTGCTTGAAAACGAAACGCATTTTCGGGGATTCCCGCAAATAATTCATACGTTTAGTGAACAGCGCGCGGTAATTCCTCTACTGAGTAGGGGAAAAGTACAGGATGTTAGTTTTATACATATATATACAGAAAACTAACACCCTGTATTTTGTGACCGGAACGAATTGCTCGTTTAAATATATTATATTTAAAGCCATAGGGTTTTGTATTTACCACATAGATTGCCATACTTTGTATTTATGTAGCTTAACAAGAGAATCTTTAGCAGAAGCCATAGAAAGTTTTTATTTTTAGGCAACTTTTAAACCTGCAGAAAAAACACAAATTATACGGTCAGCTTCAAATATTAAAAAAGAGGAAGAAGATAAAATAAAACCCGGTAATGAATCACAACAGCATTGGCGAAATTAATGTAAATACAGTTAAACAGAGAGCAAAACCTTCTCACGAAGCTATGAAAAATAAGATTGCTCTACTCGAAAAAAATCTGAAAGCTTTATATTCTGCCAGAAATACTATGCCAAGCCGCGCTGAAGTTGATAAACAGATCATTAAGTTGCGCGAGGAAATAAAAACAGCAAGACAGTCTTTAAACAGGAAGGTTCAAAACGCAGTTGCCCAGAAGAAACACCAGGGATGATATGAAAAGAAATTTAGAAGATATTTGTCATGAAAATCCAGAAATAAAAAAGAGACTATCTCTGAAGGATTCAGTGGGATGTCCTAATCTTGAAAGCAATCAACAGTCACTATTGAAAACAATCGCGGATATAGCTTTATTTGGGAGTGCAGCAGATGATAGAAGACGAACGGAATCAATTTGCAGCGTAAAAACTCTTGATGAAGTCACACAAGAATTACGTAAAATAGGATTTGACATTAGTCGCAGTGGGACATATCTTCGTTTGATTCCCAGAAAATCTAATTCTGCAGAGGGACGAAGACATGTATCGACAGTCCCTGTTAAGCTCATTCGGGCTCAAACTGATCACCACAAGAGCCACTTAGATAGCAAGTTCGCCGAAACATCAATCCATTATTTAGAGAATATAGCATCCATACTTGGAACAGATCAGGTATTTTTCATATCTCAAGATGATAAAGTTCGAGTCTCTATTGGCGTCACTGCGGCAAATAAGCAAGCACCTCTTCTAATGCACATGGAATATAGAATCAAATTGCCTGATCACGATTGATAAGTTTGTTATGTTAGTAAGATATAATATTTTTGGCCTTTACTTTATGTTGAATACCATATCAGTAGAATATAATCTCTATTCTAAATCTATTTTCTTATTTTTCAAATTATAATTATAACGTTATAATTATAATATTAAAAAAAACAATTCATTAATTGACAAATGTTTACGTAAGCATGGGGGGAGGGGGCAAGAGCTTTGCTTACTTTTGCTGGCAAGGGGGATGGGGGGGGTAAATAATTGTAATAAATCTGCTTACGTAATACTTGAACGGCCCCTAGACCTTTACTCCGTTTTTCAGAAATTGTCAAACACCACCAACGCCATCTACTCTGAATCAACGTTTTGCGATAGTACTTGTTGTCATCCCCCCGTAAGGAACCCTACGGCTAGTTGACAAAAGACAATCGTCAACAAACCGTGTAATTCGGCCGAGTTTTCACGGTAGGCCGGCTCTGAAATCGAAAAGAGTGACGTAATAGAGGGAGCATGCCGTGAAAGAAAAAAACAAAAGCGTCACGAGCCACCGCCGCGAAGACCCAACGTGCGTGTAAACTAGCGCCTCATTGCCACCGCGTTGCCGCACCTCAAGAAAATTTACCGGATCTCCGACAAAAAGCTGAGTTGAACTCGGACCAATAACAATTCTACTTGCAAAAATACTGTTCAAACCATTCTAATATTTGTTATCGGAAGGCAAAACTTAAAGATGAACGCGACGCAATCGTCGTGATCGTTGCCTGATAATGTTGAGGTGATGAAGTCACTTCTGCTATCATTTGAACGAAAATAATAATGTGAAAAAACATCTATTTCGTCAAATGAAAAAAACTTGTTAGAAAACAAGGAGCTTTGTGGATTCGAACCTCCGTCCTGCAGTTCTACAATCGTTACTCCTTCCCATTACATTATCACGCATCTCGGTTTATACCACTATACTTGACGCTAACAAATGTCAAGCGAACGTTGGAGGCATATCATATCTGTTATAAATAATTAGAAAGGTCTTGAAAGGTCTACAAGATACGATGCTGAAACAGAGTATTTTGCCTAATTTTTCAGAGGGTCAGTCCGCTACAATTGGTTGATATTTGTCTACAGTTTTTCGGTTTTCTCGAGTTTATTTTCCAACATTTTGAACTCGCAGTCACTTTAGTCGTACGTATACTATATTAATACTTTTAAGAAAAAGGGTCCAGGGAATTATATTTCTTCGTAAAGAGACTGGATTACGTGACCTACTTATTTGACAAGGTCATGCAGTCATCAATAAAGCATCCATTTAGCACACATGCTACATACTATCTAGTCCAAGAAAGTGTGAAACAATCGTGTCTTCAGTTTGCGTGCTAACCTGATAAACAATTCAGCGTATTCCAGTATGAAATATTGTTTCTTTGTAAACTTTAAGGCTCATCTGTAACCGTGTAAAAATGTCAGCCCTAAATGTATATACACATGTATGAAGAAACCTTGAAAATAATTTTTTTTCTTCGCAACAAAATGTGAGTCACAATCCGCTTTATTTCAAAATGTGTATAATGACGAACCCTGTATATTGCTCAGTAAACTAGTACTGATGACCGGAAGACGACAGTTTTGGGATAATCAATTAGAAATTCTCAAAAACTACTTGACCAATCGACTCCAGTTTTGTTGTGGTTATTGTGGAATTTCAAGTAGCTGCGTGAAATTATCGTCGCATTAGCAACAAATTCCAAAACCTGCATATTGTCTCGATTTTCGGTCATAACTTTTTTACGACTAGTCGGATGTTTTTACGTGTGCGCTCATTCTGAAGGTCTCATAGATACCTGAAAATCTTACTGTTGTGTGTTCCTATCAACGCTTTCAATTGAATCCCAAAAAAACACGTTTTCTTATTCTTTGTTGTCGAATAAAAGGTTTTTCAACAAATATGCATAGAGAATGAATAACCTTGAGTGAGACAAGAAAAAAGCCTAGCAAGTTCGTTTAGCAAACGTCAATCGTTAAAGAGACGACTTCGATTATATATTAAGTGACATATAAATCCGAACACCCAGTTTAAATGGTTTTATTTTAATAAAATTTTGTATAAGTACTTAATGACGCATAATAAGTAAATGATAAAAATTTCAAAATGATTGCACTGCTTTAAAGCTCTTTGACCTTTAATAATGTGTGGATGCACCCTGATGTGCTACGCATTCTCCAACACGCCTAGGCATGCTTCTGATCAGGTGGTCAATGTCCTTCTGTGGTATATCATTCCAGGCAACCACCAACTCCTCTCGAAGTGCTTCTAGAGTGTGAGGAGGACGTTGCAAATTGAGCAATCTCCTACCCATCATATCCCACACGTGCTCAATTGGGGATAAGTCGGGAGATCTTGGTGGCCATGGTAACAATGTGACATCATTATGTTGAAAGAAGTCTATTGTGACTCTTGAAACATGTGGTCGGGCATTAGCTTGTTGGAAAGTTGGATCTGCCAGGGTGTCAAGATAGGGTAAAAGATGGGGTTCTAGAACTTCGTGGATATAACGCTGCGCGTTCATGTTACCTCTGATGAAGATTAAAGGTGACCTGGAACCATAAGCCATAGCACCCCAAACCATAACTCCAACAGTGTGATGAACATATCTTTCAACAAAAAACTGTGGATTACTCCTTTCACCACGTCGCCTTCTAACCCTGGCACGACCATCGTGCATGCCTAAACAAAATCGAGACTCGTCACTAAAGACAATACTGTTCCATTCCTGATCCCAGAGTGACCGTTGTCTGCACCACTCAAGGCGATTACGTCGGTGTTCTCGTGTTAAAGGGAGGACCCAGTGTGGCCGGTATGAAAACAAGCCAAAACTTCTCATTCGTCGGTAAACACTTCGCATGCCAATATGTTTTCCGTGTTCTGCAAACCATTCATTTGCAATGGACCTGGTAGTGGAGAAACGGTCCCTTAACGCCAATAATCTTAGGCGGCGATCTACACGGTCTGTTGTTCTACGGCGGCGTCCAGTGCCCCTTGTTCTTTGCGTACGGCCTTCTCGAAGCCATGCCTGACAACACCTAACCACCATGTCTACACTTCTTTGCACTCTAACTGCAACTGCCCGAAAAGAAAGTCCAGCTTCCCGAAGTCCCACTATACGGCCCCTATCAAACTCACTCAAGTTGACGAAATCGTACAGGTCTCCGTACTCTAGGCATCGTAACCGATCGTAAAGGATGTCAAGAACCAAAATCCGCCAACGTTGATTCTTGACTGCGGCTGAAATATTCATTTTTAGAGCGTTAGTGAATTAAAAAAAAGCAGTATAAAAACCGGAATGTCCAACTGATAAAGCTGACAATTTTTGCACTTGTTATTTACAGTAACATAAATACATTCACCAACTTTTATTAAAATACGTGTCACCGACCAGTAGAAGTTGAAAGACTCTTAATGAAGTTATGTATTTTTACTGACAGGAAATATTAAAATCCAGATCCTCAAATGACACGAAAACAAGTGAAATTTCGAATGAAATTGAATAAAATAGACATAACCGGGTACAAAGAAACACACAATCAGATTATCTGGAAGGAACAGCACTTCAACATCGTCGGTATTTTGCAACAAACATGCCTCGCTCACAATGAATCATGATGAAGATACCTCATCGTGCCGCAGATTGCAGTTAGAGATAAAACGATGTGGCAACGTTGCAAGCCGGAGGTAACTAGAGCATGCACTAACAAACTGCTGGATTTACACAAGAAGAAGCGACTTATTATTAGGCAACTTTATTCATAAAACGTTCGCACATACCGCCGCGTACTTTATGAATGGACTTTGCATGCATTATAGCGCCTGTCAGATGGTCGATATTATTGACGTTTTTTTTTTATTTTTTAGCTCAAGCGCAATAGTGGGAAATCGAAACCTAGAATCTTAGATAAACTTTTCCATTTTAAACGCTTGATTGAACCTACCAGACATCTTAATAGAATTTATAGAATATTTCACTGTATCCAGGGTCTCAGAGCAGGATTAATTCTGTAAGAATAGCAAAATGCTAATTGGGAAACTGTTAAACTATATCAAGCATATAAATGCTTCTAAGGCTATACGTCCACTGAGACGGAAATATATATTTTCACGCGAAATAGCTCCCGGTTCTCTTCTTTTCGCTTTTGTTCTCCTCGAGATTTCTCTAACAAACATTCACCAAGAATGCGAAAGAAATTGGTAAGCAGAAAAGTCCCGTTCACAAATCTGAACAAGTTAATTTCATTTTGAGAAAACAGTATTTTGTTTATACCTTTTTTCTTATGGATGACGTCCTGGTATTCATCTACTGAAAAATATAATAATTCATTGTATATGAAAAAAGCACTGAAAAACTGGGGTGTTTATTCGCCATATTTTTAAATATTGCAACAATTATATGCAGTCGATTCCACATGAAATGGTGAAAGTGCAAGACATCTCAAATAGCAATGATGGTAAGAAAATACCAATTCAATGTTTTAACTATCAATACCGTTAGCCCAGAAAGTCAATGAACTAACTCAGCATCTCAAATATTACTTAATAGCATTAACCGTCTACGATTCAATGAACAAAATTCTATTTATTATGTGGTTTATTGGAAACTGATACATATTTTATAACGGAGCGATCGAAAAATGTAGTTGGTAGTTCTTATTTTGAATTTCAATTGGGAATCTGGTGAAAATGTTAACGACAAACTTTCCATCTACGCATCAACATAACGATTTTTCATGGTGAACGAAAAATGTGTTATTGACTTGTGAGATATGGCCCAGACATTCCAATAATGTGCCTTACACTGCTTTCCCTAGCTGACTATATAGAGTTGGAGATTATTAGGTAATATTATGCTGTATTTCCTTTTATATATAAGCATAACTGTTTTTCATGACAACCAAAACATCCTCAACAAATCGTAAGGTATTTTCCAGAATATTTCCGATATTATTCTAATGATATATATTACCAACTTTCTCTAGTTTTGTGAATTATTAAATAATGTTCAGTATACATACAGATATTTTTAACATATCACAATTTTTCAACTGTTAGCTTCATTATGTGATGTCACTTTATCAAATTTTTAAGGCACAATGGGTAGCAAAAGCATTCTATGCGTTTATGCAAGTTATGTACCAGTCTACAAAGAAGAAGACTCCAAGTCAGCACTTTTGCCTTCGTGAACATTTCATCAATTTCAGTATTGTATTTGTTATTTCCTTTGCATTGTATAACGTTACTTTTCATTTAGTCTCAATTCAGAACTCAAACCCTGAGCATCTCGTTGTACCCGCTTTTCTCAAATAACACTTTTTTTGAACTTGGAAGAGTTACTTAAGTGACATAAATAGACACAAACTGAACTGAATACGTTGGCTTCCGTCTCTGTAACTAATGACTAACCGCATATAGTCCTGTTTCGTGCTTTTTAGCACACATCATTTAGTCTTGAAGACAGACGAAGGAAAAGTAAACAATCGGGTATGGTCTGATGAAAACCCCAGACCCCAAAATGCTGCAAACATGCAAAAAAACTATGCAATAGAAATATTTCAGACATCATAAGTAATGATGAGAACGAAATAGTGACATTAGTAAAAGGATTCTATTGATTGAATAAAAGCTAACTTCTCAACCTAGGTATGTAATGTACTACTATAATTTTATAATGTCTTCTAGAACAAGAGAGTCGTCCTCCGTAGAACAACGAAGCCAATATCCAGCCTTGAAATGGCTGTTCATTCATTTTTGTGTCAATTACGTCTGCAATTTAGCAACCCGTACATCAGGTGTATCATTTATAGTTATCAAAGTGCATATTTCCAAATAGGCAGCAAGCTATTATTTGGGTGTAACGACACAGAACACCGCTTCGCAAAAACAATATGGCAAAACACCGCACGGGATAATTGAATGTGTTTTGCAAATTTTTTTCTTCCGACCTAATGATCCAATTATCCAATTAGGCGTGAAACAGTAGCTACATAACGTTGCCAGATTTACTCTAACAGAAAGCTATGCTAGTCTGGTCAAGCGCATTGGCGCAAAAATCTCACAATGACAGCACTTTACGTGCAGGTATTCCGAGTGACTAGCCGATCTCTGTCGGTGAGCGGGAAAAAACAATACTGGTAGCGACTCTGACGATATACCTGAAGATGATCACAGCTTGGGGACGCAACAATCTTCTTCAGTTTATTGCTTCAAAAACACAGTACCGTGTACCTTGACGAATAAATGCGTGGCTAAACCTAGTTTTTCTGGTTCTATACTACAACTATTTAAAACTGTAATGACTCATACGCGTGATCAACACGTGATCAGAGCTCGATCTCGGCTTCCTTCCAGTACAGCCGTATAGCGTACGACATATGTCGTTTCTGTGGCTTTGCGGTGGTCAACAGCACAGACAGAGATGGAAATAATGGCTGATTGTTCTCCGCCGGTAGAACCAATGAAATCAAAGACGCGCCTCGACCGGCAGACTCATAGGCGTCGGCAACGCATTGGAACGTGTTTCGTTGAGCGATCGCATATTGTGTGTTTTTATAAGAATTGTTGTGTGATCTTATTGTTCTGGTTTCTGTGGTTACTGTTTTGGTTATACTTAACCATGGAGAGTACAAATGGCACGAGTGGAAGTACTGAAAGCCGGGGAACAAGTAGACGGCTTCGTAAAGCACTGAAGAGCGACGCGAAAGAAATCGTGCTCAACGTGTTCAATTATCTGAACAGAACTATGTCGCAGGGAGATGCACTCGCGTGTTGTGAAAGTATGACAGGCGTTCCAAAGTGGACCATTCGCAGGGTGGTGCATGAAAAGAAGAAAACTGGAGCTACTACTGATCCAAAGTTTAATTTGAAGGGACGCAAGGCCGTTAAATTGGATGACGATAGCAAAATGGCGTTAAGGCGAACCGTACATTCATTCTTCTTTAGGAATGAGATACCAACCCTCAAGGCTGTACATGCAGCGATCAAGGAAAATGAAATTATACCCCAAATGAGCGTCGAGGTAATGAGGAAATCCCTGCACGAAATTAATTTTCGTTACGAAACGCGTAATCGGAAGTCAGTATTGATAGAGAGACCTGAAATAGTCGCCTGGCGTCGAAAATACCTACGCGAAATGATTGAATATAGGCGACAAAGCAGAAAAATCAATTATTTGGACGAGATATGGGTAAATGCAGGTCACACAGTTAAAAAAACCTGGATAGACAAAAACGTAGTGAGTAACCGACAAGCAAGCATTGAAGGTTTGTCAACAGGTCTTCGTGGACCGTCAGGTCAAAGATTGATCGTAACTCATATTGGTAGCGATAGTGGCTTTTTAGAAGAGTGTGACTTGATTTTCGTCTCTAAGAAAGGAGGTGATTACCATGACGAAATTAATGCCAGCTGCTTCGAGAACTGGTTTCAAGAGGTGCTTCAGCGAGTTGAGCCCAACTCTGTGATCGTCATGGATAATGCTTCCTACCATAGTCGTCGAGCCTAACGTGTACCGACTATGGGACCTCGAAAAAGACATGCAGCAATGGTTGCGCGAAAAAGGAATCCCGTTTGACGATTCATGTGTGAAAGCGGAATTGTATGAAACAATTAAACAGCACAAACCTGCGAACATTAGTTACGTGACTGATGAGATGGCCCATCAATGTGGTGTCACTGTGCTGCGGTTACCGCCCTACCACTGTGAACTGAACCCAATAGAGCTCATCTGGGTTCAAGTGAAGGGTTATATTGCGCGCCATAACACAACCTTCAAATTACCAGACGTTAAGGTTTTACTTGAGACTTCCATACAGCTAGTAACGCCCGAAGCTTGGCAGAATGCTATCCGTCATGTTGTGAAGGAAGAAACAAAAATGTGGCAGCTTGACCACCACTTCGACACCATCATAGAGCCAGTTATAGTCAATTTCAACGAGGAAAGCGATAGCGACAGTTTATTACTGTCAGATGTAAGTGGAAACGACGATGAATAAAGGTAATTCCCAAATTTTTGACTTACAATATGTTTCAAACCACTCTTTATTAAGCATGTGACAAATCTAGTTCGCCCATGTGAAACATTCATACCCCGCCTATGAACAGCCGACTACTGCTAGTTAAGTGATGTTCACGTGAGTATCGATGAGTCATTACAGTTTTAGATAGTTATAGTATAGCCGTAACATCTATAACTCTTTCCGGAATATTAAGGATATTTCTGTACGCGCGGCAACGCCGCTTGCGTCGTTTTCACTTTTGAACTGCGCGAAGCGTGCCGGAGTCTTACGAAAGCTCTTCCTTTTGGCAGGATGTTTGTTTTTATTCCTTAATCACTCGAGGAAATTCGTCATTATCGGCCGGTTGCGTTTCTAGGTTAACCTTGAAATGGCCCGGATTACTAGATTAAGGTTGTCTATTGTTACGGTGGAACATGCAGTCTGGCTAATTGTGGCACGGACACGCGGAACGCCGTCCGAGATAAGCTGTGGGAATTATGGACGTGCACCGGACTTGAATGGGATCATTGTTCAGATATGGAATTGTCGTAATCGTATGGGAAATATTATTTAATATAAAATAGGAAATGGGACAATTTTCAAGGTTTGGCGACGAGATTTGCAAGAAAACAAAGGAACGCTAAGTACACTTATTATTTATTATTCGGCACTATGATTACTTCATCTGGTGTAACCTAAATACCGAGGCATCGCGACTACTATAAGGAACTTAATGGCAAATGTTTGACCTTAATAAGAATAAATAAAATATTGATATTTTATTTATGACTAATATAACATCGAAAACGGAGGCTTCTTGAGCTATTTCCGTCATGACGTCATCGCATTGAAGCAGAATATTTGTTTTGGAACGAATCTGTATTCAATTGTCAATTTCTACAAATTTTACAGAAACAAAGTTCTCTAATCTGTGTTGAAACATTGGCCTCGAGAACAACAATACTTAAAGTGCGAATTTCAGCTACAATAGATTCAACAATCCAAGTGACTTTTGAGTGTTTCAACATGATTTCTAAATACATGTACATTTTTACACTGTTTGGTAGGTCACTATGTTTTTGTGCTTTATGAAATTCAGTTTTTTCTAACCATTCCCCAAATAGGTAACATATATCTAAAGCGTGCAGAAAAAAGTTCATTTACTTTACTTTTTGTAGTTAAGTAGTATCTGTTTCTGTACAAAGCAGCCATCATCGACGTCGTTTTATCAAAAAAATTGATGATATATCTGAAAGAACCAGACTTTGAACATACACCTTCTGGCTATCTATGGACAGTAGTTTTTTGGAGAAGCAACAATATTTCATATTAATAGATTATGTGAGTTAAAGGAAAACAATCTCTGCTGGTGTAGGTGCCTCCCAGTAGGCATTGTAAACGCCATATTTTACTTTGCATAACATGAGCCCCCGATTTCGTTGTAATTGTATACAATTAGTCGACAATTACAGAGTTGTCCGATTAGAGAACAGAACCGGACTCAGACGTAAATTATCTATATTGTATTAGAAATAACTAATGCAATATTTTCCATGTTTGACTTAAATAATTTACTAAACACGTTTAATGTTGTATACAGAAGACTCTACCTAGAACATGGAGGCCACAGAAAGGGGGATAAAGGAATGTGTACAATACGTGCTTTTAAAAAACTTTTGGTGACTGAGGAAAATTCCCGAGTGCACTTGTTATCAAGAATGCTTCTTGCTCAATCTACATGAGTTTGAAAGCATCATTTTCACTAGATTATGAGAAAAATCTAAAACGATTTTCGTGAATAAAGAGGAATTCTTGACGAACCTCTGAAACAGTAAAATTGACCGTGACATTGTGTCATTACTGAAACATTTTCGTATATGCAACGATTCGCGGACGAGAAAGACCTCGATTTTATTTTGCAAACGCGTTCACCGCAACTTATCGCTCCTTTTTGTCCGTTTGTTTCCGATTTTGTATGGATGTGTGGTAATTGTGTCAGATTTCCTCTAAATCTGCTTAAAAAGCAAAACGACACGTTTGCAAAAATCACTAGGCACGTACTTTTACGAGCTCGTTCGAGTTATGTTTTACAATAGAAAACGAAAAACGGTTCTGGCACGCACCCGACGACAGCTCTGTTAACGCGCGGTTTTAATTTCCACAAAAGGACAATGTTGCGTTCTTATGCAGTCATTTTGTGTGTGATGTTATAAAAATCAATTCTTTTCAAGGGCCAATCTATGTAGTCGTTCTTTGAAGACTCCTCATTTTGATGACGTCTGATGTGACTTATCACTTAGGTGTGGTAGAATTTATAATCGTCGGAGAAGGAGAAATAATAAAGACTCGTATAACATGAAGAGTTGACTCTCTGTCCTGTCCTAGTTAGTTAGTTGTTGTATTCCGTCATATTGGGTAGCGCTTTGCCTAACAACGTTGTTCTTTTGTTTCAGTCCTTCTTCGGCCGTTCGTACAACAACCTGAGCTCGATCTCCGAATGCAAAAACAACGGCGAATGCGTAATCAACAAGAAGAACCGTACCGCGTGCAAGGCGTGCCGACTGAGGAAATGCTTGTTGGTAGGCATGTCGAAGAGCGGGAGCCGGTACGGCAGAAGGTCCAACTGGTTCAAGATCCACTGCCTGCTCCAGGAGCAACAACAACAGCATCAACAACAGCAAGCCGGGATGAATAACGGCCAGCAGGGGATGAAAGCGCCGCAGAAAACGCCACCCATGCATCCGGGGATGAGCATGGGCTTGTTGGGGATGAACTCGTTCCCGCCGCCGATGTTGCACTTGCCCAAAACCAAGGAGGAACTTATGATATTAGGTAGCTATTAAACTAATGAACAGATAATACAAGGTCTCTAGGTTTGTACAACAAGAGGTGCTCTGCGAGTAAAAATTATACTGCAAAAAAAGTTAGAAGTGGTGCGGAAAGGTACGCATGAGACGTCTCATGATCATGATAAGTGCTGTACGGCTAAGGCTGTACGAAACTTGGTATACATTGGTGAGTTGAGGCACTGAGCTCGAGTATGTTCTTAAAGAAATTGTTGAGCGTATAGGAACATATTGCTGTAGAAAATTACGCGTTCTACCCACTAATCAAGTTTACTCAAGGGTTTTTCAAGATTAATACGTTAAAAAACTAAAAATATTAGAGGAAGATTACGATTTTCGTTTTCTGTTGTGAGAAACAAACGAACTAAAATTGGCTAATTTGCGACAGATGAGTCGATATCTAAAGACATCAATTTTGTTCCAGGTTTAGACGAATACAACAAGCACTCTGCATCTCCTTCAGTAAGCTCACCAGAATCTCACAATTCCGACTCTTCAGTGGAAATCAACGACGGCAGGCGGTTACCCCTCTTCCCTGGACTATTACACCCCGCCACATTTTTACCCCCACCAGGATTGTTATTTCCGCCTGGATATCATCCCCTCTATCCAGGATTACTGCAACCCGCGAACAACAATAACAGGTTTGTACGATATTTTCAGAATAAATGTTACATCTCAAACTCCAGCCAAGGTAATCCACATGTTTATCCAAATTCTCTTTTGTTTCAGGCTAATACGCAACCACAACCCGGGCGTGGAGACCTTCAGTAAACGCATATTCCTCGACGCCGTGCTCCAATCGCAGCGTAGTCCTACCCCCGAAGAACCGGAGCCAGTAGTCACTTCCGACAGTCCCGTCCCCTTGCAGGAGGACCCGATCGACTTGAGCATGAAGCCGAGTAGCGATCGAGGCTCCTCCCCTTCGCGCAGCGATCGTTCTGGGTCGGTAGCGACCGAGAGGGGCGGTCACGGCAGCGAAGCGGACGAAGAGAGCGACTATGACAGCGAGGGAGCGTTGAGAAGTGTACAAATGCTCAGGCCGACACCGCTAGATCTTACGACTAAGGTGTGACCGGAGAGACCGTTCTCCAATCTCGACGCAGTCGCATCCCTGAAGAGGCGGAGCCAGTAGCGACGTCCGACAGTGCATCCCACTGTAATAGGCCCCGTTCAGGGTCAGTAGCGACAGAGATGCACGGTCACGGCAGCGAAGCGGACGAAAAGAGCGGCTGTGACAGCGAGGGAGCTTTCAGAAGTGTAAAAATGCTCACGCCGTCATCCCTAGATCTTACAACTAAGGTGTGATCGTTCTCCAATCTCGCCGCAGTCGCATCCCTGAAGAGGCGGAGCCAGTAGCGACGTCCGACGGTCTCCTCCCACTACAATAAGGCCTGACCGAACTGACCATGAAGTCTTTACGACCGATGCTCCTCCCCAACGCGCAGCAAGCATTGAGAAGTCAGTAGGGGCGGAGTGTGACTGTGACGGTGAGGCGCCAAGAGGAGTGCAGATGGTCAGGGTGCCGCTGCTAGATCTCACAACGGGCGTGTGATCGGAGTGGTCGTCCTCAAATCACAACGCGGTCCCACCCCTGAAGAGGTGGAGCCGGTGGCGACGCCCCAGTCTTTTCCTACTGCAGGAGAACCTGATCGACTTGAGCATGAAACCGAGAGGGGCAGCGAAACGAAAGTGACTGTGACAGTGGAGGAACAGGAGTAAGCTGCGTGAAGATGCTTAGCCTGTTGCCGTTGGATATGACCGGAGCATTGAAGGTGTTATGCTGCTGGGGCCAATCACCACCGTGATGATGTGTTCTTATAGGGTGTCTGACGCATCGACAAAATTAGACTATCCGAATCTAGTACATATTTTCATGTTTAGACGCTCCACGTGCCAGCCGTCGGCACTATTGGTATCAGTATGATATATCGTTTTAGCAATAATAAAAAAATCGAGCATTGTCCTATCCACTGATAACTGATATGTTCAGTAATGTGCTATAAATAAGCAAGCTTCTTCAGTTTAAAATTCTTAGCTGGCAGTCCAGAGCCTAGCGCGCAAGTTACCTACGACCTTAATATACCGCATTCATCTGGAGAGATTGATGGCAGAACGCTTGGCTTAATAATAACGTTAAGTAGAATAAGAGGAAGAAAATTGGAAGTTGATGGCCAATTAGCCAATGGCGGCCAGCCTTAAGATACATCGGCGAACTTTTCAATTCGTTCCAAAGACCTTTAAGATCAAAACTAGAATTTGCTAAAGATATTCCACGATTCAACAGATTTTTATACGGGAAATGCTAATTTTACATACGGTCAAATTATTTAGATATATGAGAGGTTCGTTTGGGACGCCGCTGAGCTCATATCCAATAAAGTTTATATACCAGAAATATAAAATCCGAAATACGAGAAAGTTTTATAAT
The DNA here is from genome assembly GCA_963669975.1 of Acanthoscelides obtectus. Taxonomy (NCBI): domain Eukaryota; kingdom Metazoa; phylum Arthropoda; class Insecta; order Coleoptera; family Chrysomelidae; genus Acanthoscelides; species Acanthoscelides obtectus. Next base: position 106,869,514 of record CAVLJG010000006.1, on the reverse strand, counting down.
GCGGTATCCAATTTCATAATATACGCCTACGTCGATGAGAGATTCGACCGAATAAAAATAACTATTAGAGACGAAGATGGTAAATCACATATAGAACGGTAAACTATGCATAATCGAGTCAATAAAGTACTAGCCATTCAATAAGCTAAGAAATGATTCATCAATTTCTATGGAGATATTACACGTTTTCGGTGGTTATGGAGTTAATAAAAGTAAAAGCACTAGTATATGTCCAAGTAAGCTAATCTTGCAACGAATATGTGTAGCTGTCAAGTGCAAAACTGTTGAATATGATGAATGAGAAAAAACATAGGATATATAATATTCACAATCCTAACTGAAAAGATCAAGAAGCTAGGGTCATCAAAAATGGAAAATCGTGTACTACAGAGGGAAATCAAAGAATATTAAATTATATTAGTACAGCATGTGATGACTGTGGCAGTGCTTTCCATCGTTGAGACACCAGAAATAGTACCACCTAACTATAAAGATCCGCATATAACGTGTCGAGATGTTCATTTCTAGCTACTAAACCATACAGCTAATTCGTTTCTGTCATTTTTTTGTACTTCAGAGCGAAACTGACCGGACTATCTCGGTTCCACACATGCTCGTTAAGCCCGGCATCTCTAAATAGTACCGTTGGTCGTACCTCGACGCACCGGCCGGATTGTTCCTATCACAAATCAAAAAGGCCGCGCCGCGTGACCCCAGCCGCAGCGCGAAGAAAAACAATTGAAAAGTTGCGCCGTCAACGCCGCCTCGACGATTTTCTATAAATGTTCGGGCACGCTTTTATTGATCAGTACCACAACTCGGCCGGTCGTACCGGCGAGTTAATTGTGGTGCACCATACCATGGTACCACCATTGTGTCCAACCGGCTGATAGACGTGGGAATATTATACGCCAGCACGTCTAGCGGAAAACAAGGCACCTGTCTGACGACTAGACTGCTTTTGATATCCTGGTACTACGGTGTGAAAAATCGAGCCACGTAGATTTACTCGGTACTAACTTGAGTACTACCCAAACATTGCCCTGGTCCCAGAGGTACCTGTCTTAGCAGACTCAATATCCTGATAGATGAATTCAATCGAGCAGACTGACTCGGTACTGCAGGTGGTACTACCTGAGGTGCTACCCAAACATCTTAACCACGAGGTATTTGTCTGATTAGACTCAGCATCCTAATGCATAAAAATTCACTCACGGAGATTGACTTGGTACTGTCTGGGGTACTACCTGGGTACTACCCAAACATTCTCTGATCCACGAGGTACTTACCCGATTAGACTCCATATCCTGATAGATGAAAATACAATCAAGAAGATTGACTGGGTACTGCCTACAGTACTACCTGTGGTACTACCCAAACATTCTCTGGTCCACGAGGCACTTGCCTAATTAGACTCAATATCCTGACAGATAAACATTCAATCAAGCAGATTGACTCGGTTCTACCTGGGGTACTACCTGTGGTACTAGACAAAGATTCTCTAAGCCACTAGGTATCCTGATAGATGAAAATTCAGTCATGCAGTTTGACTCGGTACTTGTCAGATGAGACTCAATATCCTGATAGGACATGAAAATTCAATCAAGCAGATTGACTCGGTACTACCTTAGCATTCCCTCTTCCACGACATCCTTGCCTAACTAGACTGCTTTATATATTGATGCTGCGTGCAAATTGAGTCAGTTACACTGACTCGATACTGTCCTGGGTACTACCTAAGCAACCTACTGATTTTGATAACCTGGCGCAATCTGAAAAATTGAGGTATATTGATTCGGTACTGCGTAAGGTACTACCACAGCATTCTTTGTTCTACGAAGCACCTGCCTAACTAGATGCATTCGATGTGCTGAAACGACGTGAATTGAATCAAAAAGGTTGAATCGGTACTGATTGGGTACTACCTAGGCATATGCCGTTTCACAAGATATCTGCCTGAGTAGTGTCATTGATATCCTGGTATAATGTGAAAAATTGGCTCGGTGCAACCTGGGTACTATCTTTCCGCTAGGCAAAATCCTGAGTCAAGTAGATTGACTCAGTACCACACGGCATTACCTACACCTTGACGGTTTAGGTGCTGCTGGTCCTTTATAGTAAAATTACTAAAAATGTGTGAGATGTTATAAGGTATTTAAAACTGTTAAAGTAGAGCTACTTGGTACCACCTGCTCCTATAGGTGAATCTTGCCGCTGTGGTACTATCTTTGATATGCTAAATCAGATATTTAAAGCTCAATGACATCTTGATACTCCAACCCAACGGTAATCTCGTAGAAATAATTTTAATTGCATTTTTTTAGCTCTCTACCAAAGTTGCGCATGGCCTGTCACATTTTGCATATTTTTTTTTCTAATTTTTGGTGGATGCGTCAGATACCTAGATCTAGTTTATTATTCCAATTCTAAACTCCTTCTTTTAAAGGCAATGTAATTGTTACTACTTTAGTTCTTTTGCACATTGTCGCTTTAATTTTTGTACATATACGTATTTATAAACATTTTATGTAAATTTTTCTTGCGTAGTGATATTAAGAGAATGCTCTGTTTTTGTATAAAAACAAGAAAAATGTGAATTTGTTGGCCAGTATACTTAGCTCCAAAAACCAAATCGTTTTATACAATACTTCCTAGATATTAGTGCACTTTTTATAAAAATGATACTGTGAAAATTTGTATAAAAATGCGGTTTGAGGAGCAGTGCAATGTTGAAATTTTTGTTACTTTATACAAAGCCAGTTTTTCACTGGCATTCATAGATAGATTATTGTTAATATTTTTCTAGCCGATTACCTACCTGTTTTTCAATAAACAGTTTTATCAACCGATGTTACTGTTTCATTTGTTGTAAGTATTCCTTAAATAATGCTGTTGAATGAAATGGCATCTAAAGAGTACTTAGTCGAGCATTTATAAAGTGTAATTTTGAGGGTATCCCGTCTTCACTTTGCCGGTATTAATAAAACTAGGGATGCCAAAGGCTGTTTTAAATTGAGCGAAAAATTAATTCTTTACGCAAAAATGCCATTTCCGCCTAAAGCGGTCGATCTTCATATCAAAGTTTTATGTCTAAGCTCAGTCTTGTATATAATATTACTACGATACGTAAACAAACATATTCAAATTTGATATATAAAAGATATATGCTTCTTGGGGACTCGGAGCTGAACACATTCAAACCTGTATTTTGCAGTTCTTAAAACATTTAAGAAGTGTTAATTATGCACAGATACTAAAACTACTATTTGCAACGGTCTACTTTGCAAAGTGACTCAATTTCACCAATAACCAAACCGTTACTTTCCTCATGTCGGGATACCCTTGTTGTCGTCTGCTTTACTTCAGTCTAAATAAACCCCATACATGTAGCAAATACCGCAGTATTTTTTCGATACACCTAATCTTGGGCATTTTTTGTGCGAGAAATGTAAAATGTATTTTATATATTATATATTTTGTTGTATATTGTTTTTTGTATGATCTTTTGATAGAATATCCGTCTGTCTGATTCGTAGGGGACTAGGGCCAGTGGCATGTGTGAATGGTGAGAGTGTGAGATGTTGTAAAAAAAATATATGAATAAACAGTGATCTTTATTTATTACATTATTTGTTTTCGTACCCAACCACATTCCTTCAACAACAGAGTGCTACCCGAAACGAAAACCTTTCAAAAATCGGGTATGCTGAGATTGATAGGATGTGCTAAAAATAATTTAAAAAACAAGGTGGGATGAATAAGAATTTCCGCCTCGAGAAAAAGGACCCCGCACAAAGCATATGGAAAATTGGTATCAGCCGATTTATTTGAAAATTCATGATGACATATTTCTCGCCTTCCTGAACCAAAGGTCTCATCAAACCAAAGCAATCCGATGATTAGTTACTGAGAAATATGGGGATGAATTTCGCTGATTTGCAAAAATGGTGAATGTGGACATAAAATCGATTTTTAAATTTCTCGATAAAGCTACTCAAATGCAGCAAATACCGAATCTAGGAGACCTTTATGAAATAGTTGTTGCTCCAATTATTATTTATTGGAGGCGCTAATGTTGCAATAAAGTATCAACCATGGATAATATCTCATCGACAAGCTTATGAAAATAACAAGGATGTACCTGGTGATTATGAAATAATGAGCGGGATTGCGGACATGTATATCTAGCACCTAGACTCTAAGAAACATATGGTTTTTTATATGCCCTTCACGAGATTCTAGTTTGTTTTTTTCGAAAACGTTGAGACAAACCTTTCGATATGCCGCAGGCAAACCAAAACAATACAATATGTGATTACATTATTATGCTTTTTCCTATTCTATTGTCTTCACAAAGCTCAATATCAAAGACAATTAAACAACCACGACATTTACATGCCCTTGTGATCGAGTAATTTTTTTTAATTTTCGAACAACTCGAGCCAGAATTATTTTATTGTTAACGTATGAAAATCAAATTGCCCTTAAATTGACTTTATTCAGTATGATAATTTTCCGAGTACTTGGTCCGAGAACAAAGATTTGCACATTCACCATTTTCGCAAATCGGACAAACCATCCGCCTGTTTCTCGGAAGAAAAACTCGTCATAGGATTGCTTTGGTCACGAGGTACTGATTTTGAGACACATCGAGTGGGGCTTACTTTTCATATGTTTTGTGCAGGGTACTTACACAGTTTTGTTCGTTTACAAGAACAGAAAACTTTGCATCTTGATGTCAACTAATGTCGGCTTCTGGGGTGAATCTAAAGCGTAAATCATTAATTTGATATCATTATTTTGATCGAACGCATCAAAATTTACATTTACAAGTATGCTTTCGCGATCATATGCATTTTTAGATGGCCGTATCGAAATCAACGAACCGAATTAAGGCTAATGAAAATGAAAATTTGCAGTGGTTGTCCCTGGTATAGTTTCCATGGAAATACACTGTATGACAGTGCGAAGTTAATGTTTAAGACTACAGAAAAAAAAAATGGTCCCATTATGATTTGATCAACACATAATGTTTTTACGAACCAAGCTGCTAGTGATTCTGGCATAAGAAAATATAAGTATACCACAAAAAATACTACGAGGCTAGTTGATTCCTCGTCTTTTGTCAGAGGACCTAAAAAGCTTACGAATGAGCTGATCTATGCACGGAATGCAAGCAAAACGGTAATGACTTTCTTTCGTCAATAATTGTTGACGACGAATCTTGGTGTCATTATTTTGAACCTTCCAGTAAGCTGTCATCGATGCAATGGAAACATGCAAGTTCTCCAGAACCAAAGATTAACCTTCTGCAGTCAAGGTCAATTTAACAATTTTTTTCAATCTATATAATGAAACTTTAAACAATCTCCATCAAGCAATAACACGCAAAAGGCCAGGAAGCTCTCACGTGGTGTTATTTGCCCGACAATGATCAGCCTCATGTTACCAGAGTAGTGAAAGAAAATCTACAATGAAGAAATGGAAAATATTAGATCATCTACCTTATAGTCATGATTTTCAAATCTTTGGACACTGGAGAAGGTGTTAAAAGGTAAGCATTTTCAGTCGGTCGAAGAAATATAAAATGCCGTAAAAGAACTCTTCAAGCAGCCACAATAATTCTTTAAGCATCGATCGGTAAAACATGAGATATGTGCCTCAATTGTAGTGTAGATGTATTGACCAATAAATTATTTCAATTGAACAAACAGCGTACAAAATAATTTTCTAGCTAAGGCGAAATTAGCGTCTTCTATCTCTGATGTCAATGATCAAAATAAAAATCCGCACGAATGATAAACATTATTGAGACTCATCGTATATTTGTCGAACCGCTAGACATTCCGTACGGATGTTCAACACGCCCCAAACATTGAAAAGGCTGTACGGCCAGCGTACCGTCCAGACCTGATGCCATTGAAAGATATCGTCCCCAAAACAAACATCGTTCGATTCAAAATGCGTAAATCAAACTTCACTGGCGCTTATCTGATATGAGTGACATCGTATACATGTATACATACAAATTGTTACCGAGATGATGTTCGCATTATTAATCCATTGAAAATTTGTGAGGATTCATTTCTTCTCCATCAAAAAAGATCACCTCGGAGCTGCTGGACATTCTTGCGCTAAGACTCAGATCGACAGACCACATAAGTTAAGACTTTATCACTTCGATCACGCTAGAGCCTGATAGAAGTATAAGAAACTTCGCAAGTTATTTGGTCTATAACCCATGCTCAATTCCGCGTTATCTTCTGCAAATAACTGAACAGGTTTTGCGGTATAGATTATATTTCAGATAACGAAAGCGAAATCAAAATCCCTTTAGTCGCCTAAAATGTCAAAGAAACACACACATGATAATAAACATGTCTAGGCAGTACTTCTTTTTCCAAATTACTATAAGAATTCCGCAATACTTCGTCGATAGAAACATATTCTGCAATCATGTACCTACATATGTATATAATCATTTCTTCTGTTTCCGCATGGTGCATGTAACACACTTTCTAGTCTCACACGGTGAGGTACGACTCGGGTTCGACGCGGCGGGTCTGTAAAACAAGTCGCATTATATTTGAAAGAGGATTTTGGTGTCGAATTCCGAGCCTGTGCTTCGCCTTAATTTTGATATCTAGAAACGGTGCAAACGAATAAAATTCTCGACGGCAAGCTACTTTCTTCTCGGATACCGTAATTCTGGGATACGCCCCCGCGATCGAGCCGCCGGCAATGGGCGGTGTGTCATCAAGTCATTGGTGGCGATGACAAGAATACGAAAAGGAATGATCGACAAGCCATGTGATGCCTTGTACATTTTGAAAGACGGTCCAGATGCGAGAAGACTGTGAATAAAAAAAATCGTGCAGTTAAATATGTTGAGCGTGATCAAGAACCTTTTGGATTTGATTGGGATTTTAGTAAGAAATCTCAAGCACCATTTTTCAATGCTGTTACAATTTTATGACCTGTTAAGAGAGAGTTATATGTTTCACGTTGCAGATGGGGCTCAGAATCCGCAAATTCTGCTAATGGATCAACTTACATCTCATCTAGTCAAGTCAATTACACTGATCAACAGCCAAAAAATATCCTAAATAAAATCAGCAAAATATTACTAATTTTCATGTGGTAAATTCGGAATGAAACTTATTTTTTCAATATTAGTTCAAGTTTTAGAGATACGGTAATTATATGTGTTCCTGCTGTGACAGTGTTAATATACTGTTATTCACAAGAATGCACGTGCTACATTTTACGTTATACATACGTGTACATTATATTGTTTTATATTAGCCATTTTTTCCTCAGTTGGCTGACAGCGTTCATGCAAGATGTCTCGAATGTGTGTAAACAATCCAGATCAGTTTTGTTACGTGTGTGGTGATGTGACTTTTGCGTCTCAGAGACGGTCTATTACTCCACTAATAACAAAGGCATATCAGCTTTATTCCGGTTGTAAACTAGGTGATCAAGACAAACAGTGGGCACCCCACATCTGCTGTAATACATGTGCTTCAAGTCTGAGGGGCTGGTTAAATGGCAAAAAACGGTCTATGCGCTTTGCTGTCCCAATGGTTTGGAGAGAGCCTACAAATCATATTAATGATTGTTATTTTTGCATGGTACCTTGTGTTGGACAAGCCACAGGTATGTCCAAGAAAAAAAAATCGGTTATTAACTACCCAAACATACCATCTGCGATGAGACCTGTGCCTCACAGTGACGAAAATCATATTCCAAAAACCCCAGAATCCTACACTTGCGAATCAGAAAACGAATCAGATCATGGCGATCGAGTGATTCGTCAGGAAGAAGATATGCCATCAACGTCAAGAGATCCTGATTTTATACCGAGCACGTCATGCCACCAACCGCACAAAATAACACAGTCAGAATTAAATGATCTTGTAAAAGATTTAGAACTTCCAAAATGTAAGGCAGAGTTACTTGGATCAAGACTGCAGCAGTGGAACTTGTTAGAAGACGATGTTTCGGTATGTGTTTTTCGTAAACTCCACAAAGACTTAGAACCATTTTTCAATATGGAGAATAACTTGGTTTTCTGCAGTAACATTAACGGCTTACTGGCGGCTTTAAATATAAACTATAACCCAGAAGAATGGAGATTGTTTATAGACAGTTCAACATTGAGTTTAAAGGCAGTGTTATTGCATATTGGAAATATTTTACCATCTCTTCCTGTAGGGTATGCAGTTCACATGAAAGAATCATATGACAATATGAAGTACCTATTGACATGCATAAAATACGATGAGCACCAATGGCATATTTGTGGCGATTTGAAAGTTGTTGCACTTGTACAAATGTACAGCATATGCCATTAGTAGATTCGAAAAAAAATTTATTACCACCACTGCATATCAAGTTGGGCCTAATGAAAAACTTTGTCAAGGCATTAGATAGAGATGGGTCAGCTTTTTAATACCTGCGTCAGAAATTTCCAAGACTAAGTGAGGCAAAGGTTAAAGAAGGTATTTTGGTTGGACCACAGATTCGAAATATTTTGAAAGATACACAGTTTGAAAACACTTTAACAGGTATTGACAAAACTGCTTGGAATGATTTCCGTCTGGTGGTCACTAATTTCTTGGGAAATAGAAAAGCTGACAACTATAAAACCCTTGTCAAAAATATGCTGTCATCGTATCAAAAGATGGGCTGTAATATGTCTCTTAAGATACATTTCCTACACTCACACCTGGACTTTTTTCCTGACAATTGCGGAGCCGTAAGTGATGAGCACGGCGAACGTTTTCATCAGGGTATTTCAACAATGGAAAAAAGGTACCAGGGAAAGTGGAATCCTTCCATGCTTGCAGACTACTGTTGGACTCTTGGTAGAGATGCTCCAGAAACGATCCATGAAAGAACAGCAAACAGACAGCGCATATAGTGATTCTTATAAGTATATGAATCTTGTTACTTTTTTTAATATATCCTTAAAAATAAAAAGTTTTTTTCTAAACCGCAACTAATTTTTTTATTTCATTGTCATTTTTGGATTCAGCGTCCCAAAATTAACAAAGAAGTGCACTTTTCCCACAAGATACAATTAAAAAACTAAAATTTGTTGTCCAGTGCTATTTAACGACAAGCAGATTGGATTCAGACGGAGCAGATCTACTACTACAGCAATTAATTGTCTTATAGATCTTGTCAAGGAAGAATTTGAGAACCATCTACATACCAAGGCGGACCTTTTCGATTTATCTAAGGCTTTTGATTGTCTGCAACATAGTATTTTAATAAAAAAAATTACATTATTATCACATCCGACAGAGAACAACTAGTACATTTCAATAGTTGTAACTCTGATACCAGATCAGTGATCCATGAAGTTCCTCAGGGTTCTGTACTGGGACCACTGCTGTTTTTATTATGCATTGATGATATCCCCAATAGCTTATCAGATAAGCACAATGCTGCTTTGTTTTCGTATGCTGATGACACTACTTTGGTAAATTCTAATAAATATGTAAACACCCTTGTCCAAGCTCATTGTGTAAGTCGGACCTTGAGGATTGGCTTGCTGCCAATACGTGGTTGCTCAACACTGATAAAACTCAGTCTATAAAACTAAGCTTACGCAGTCATGAGTTGGAATCTGCTCAATCAGTGAAATTGCCAGGAATTGCACTCTGACATGGGAGTTGCATACTCGCTGTGAGGTGGATCATTTGTCCAGAGTAATATATCTCATACGTAGTCTACAGGATGGAGTATCTGATAAAGTCTTATTAACTGATTATCATGCATATTTCCACTATAAAATGACATGTGCAATTTTGGTCTTTGAACACTCTCCACATATGCAAAAAGTGTTTGCCATGCAAAGGCGTTGTATACGATACATCTCTGGTTTGAAATATAGAGACCCCTGCAAGGCTGAATTTATTAAATTGGCGATACTAACACTTCCATATGCGCGTATATTTTGAGTTGTCTTCTATATATCAAAAGTAACATTAGTACCTTCCCCACTCATAGTGATAACCACAATTATGAAACACGAAATAGAAACAACATTTGTCATAATAACTACCGTCTAGAAAAATCAAGAGTTGGAACAAACTTTTAAGGTATTAAATTTTTTAATCTGCTGTCCAACAATATAAAAACATGGGATATTAATATTTTTCATAGGAAATAAAAAACGCATTCTTTAGCACGGACGAATATTTAGCAAATGACTTTACTGATTAAATGTTTATTTATTTATTTCTCTCTCCAACTTGTGTACAGTTATTGATTTGTTTGTCTGAATGTGTATAGTTAATTGTATTATACGTATATTTTTATAAGCAACCTTCTTTTATCTCGTGACGACATTTTTGTATTGTTTTTTTTTTCAATTTGATTTTAATAATTATATATATATTTTTAACTGGTTTTATCCATGTCCAATGTACCTTTTTCTAAGCGTCCTAATAGTCTATATTGACTCGTATACACACTTTCTGTGTAAATTATTATTATTATTATTATTATTATTCTTGGCCCATGTATAACTTGAAAAGTACTGGTCGGATTTGGATAAAATTTTCACACAAATTTGTTACTATTCTAATTTTTGAAAATCGGTCCACTAACGGTGGAGAAAAAAACCAAGAACGAAAAAAAAACATCGCGAAAACTTCGTTTTTCTGGCATTTCAGAGGCTCCTGGTCGTTTTCGAAAAAACTTTAATGAGAAAAAATTGAAGGGGGGTTGTGGGGGGTGGGGGAGGATGTATAATGCTTTCAAATATTCTTTGGTGCTTTTTTGGCAATTTGGTAGATAACGGCAGAGAGAATAGCAACTGTCTCCTAACCAGGTATTTTTTTTACTTTTCATCCTATACAAATCTATAGACCCACACTACACAGTGCCGATCAACGAATAAGCTCTGTAATCTCGATACCAGTGACGTAATCTAAAAAAATATTCCGGCACCTGCTTTAAGCTCCCTATTAGTGTTATAACAGTAGCTGATTTAAATACAGTATTTATTGAATCTTCAGGTAGAGATCGTTATCGGTTTTTTTTACCCTTTAGTCCATCCAAGTTCGACCGTTTTATCTCGACATGTTGAAGATTTATGTTAAGAAAATGGTTCCACATTAGAGAGGAACAGATAAGAATATAAGTGAATGATGAAAACTGGTCCTACAAAGAGGCTGTTTTGACAATGTTTTGAATACTGGTATTGGAACAAAACAAATTTAATTCGATTAGTAAGTGTCTGTGATATGGTCCAAAAAATAGTTATAGTTTGATCAGTCGCTAATTTAGTTAAATCATTCAACCTTAGTGGTCCATTTTAAATTATCTGTAGTGTTGTATTTTAAAATCTTTAAACTTAGTTTTGGACCAGCTGGGTGTATTGGCCATAAACAGGTGATTCTTTAGTGGTTAGCACTTTCACTGATGTACCATACTCCAGTCGACAGGAGAATCAAGATTAGGCTACTAATTTTCTACAAAAATAAGTGGGTACCGTTTTTTTCATTTGTTCGCTAAACATGAAGACTTGCCTGCACGAAAAGTGCAATCGCTTTGCGCTTTGTTTCCGAGAAGTGTAAAGTGAAATCTCAAAGACAAGTTTTAATCTAACACCTTATGTTTTCCACTATGACTGAGCTACCATCACCTTGTTACGATACTAAACTATTATTTATTCTAAATAGAGGATCAACTGTCTGCCCGTGGACAATGTTGATATATGCGATATTTGAACCCAGTGTGCCTAATCCTAGCCAACCATAAATTTCACGAGAATCCGAACATATTTTTTTATTGCCATTTTTCATAGCATAACGACATTTCCAGAATAATCCGGCCAACAGAACGAGCAAAAAATATTTCTGTCGCATTCTGTGACTCACAATATCCTATTTCTTAATAATATGTGTTTTGCATTCCTTGAAATTTTAGTGGGATTATTTTAATGTCTCCATTACTTAGATACATAAACTATAAAATGATGAGAAATACTGTTGTACTCACAAAACTTGAAAAATAAATTATCGTGAGCTTAACCTTCGATAGCTGCAATCCAATCGTCCCGTCGTGCTTTTCTTGGCCGAGACAAAAATCGCAGATTCTGCACCAACTAATCATCTTAGCTTCCCAAATTACGAGGTGCACTCCAATCTAAGAAAGAACGGTGGAGTTGTGACTTTTGTCCGCAGCAGACTTTCCTGCTCCAGAGACCGAAGCACAATTATGTGGCCATCCTCAACTCCAAAACATCTCATAAATTGATTTGCTTTGGTTGTGCTCAAACGAGATCAATGCTGACCCAGCTTATGATCAAAAAATCGAACCATAACAGACCTTGTGAAACTAAAACGATAATCTGTGGTAGTAGGTGTAGACGATCCTCGCTGCTCGACCAATAAAAAGCCCGGTGTCGCGTTACAAGAAAAAACTTGCTCATTATGAACTCGCTCTCCGCGACCGGGGGACGAGTTAATATTACGGATATATTATTATTTATTGGGCATATTCCATCTTCTAATGAACATAAAAAAGCGAAGGACTGATGTTATGACTGGTCTGTGCCGTCTTATCAAATTTTCGATCTAGAGTGCCGGTTTCAATTTTATAGCGGCGTATCGTATGCGCGGACAGGGTGATATTTCATAATGTATATGGTCGCGGCGGATACAGTTTTAGATTGCACAAATATGGCGCTCGGATGGTAAGGGGTTTATTTTCAGTTCTTTCTTGATGTATTACGATAGCAGGTAAGGAGCTGTCTGCCACGAGTCATCATTCCTCCATAATATTATAAATGCCGAAGTGTATCAGTATGTATCTCAAAATGGCTGAATTGATTCTGATGATTTTTAGCATGGATTAGACCTTAGATACAATCAATGGTCCATGTTTTGTTGTACCAACAGCTGACACTATCATTTTTCAAGTTAGGAATACACATATGGCGTTTTCCATACTTTGTTCTTTGACATAATGTAAGTGAGCATTAACAAAAGAATGTTGGATATTACATGCCTAAGAGGGTGAGGTGAGATTAATTACCACTATTGCTATTAAAGCTTTTGATAGGAAGCTGTTTCAAATTAAGCTAGCCTAAAGACAGAAATATGTTTTGTCTATAATTTCATTTTTATCAATAAACAATTCCAGAAATTACATCCTTAAGAAAGGGGTCAATATTTCTCAAAGTTTAGTTTATAGAAATGTATCTATGGACATGAAATTTTGGCTGGGTCTAAGAGAGAAAACTATTTGACTTTTGTCTGTTTTGATTTCCTAGCTAGAGATTCGTTTGGCATCTTTTACAATGTAAAATTTTGGTTATTGTTTTAATGCGCTAGCTTTCGGCGATTTCAGTCGTGGAACATACAGGTGGCACCACCTGGATACCAACCAACATGCTTTTTCATAGAAATGAGATGTTTCCCTGTTGTACAAAGTGGCATATGTCATATTATAACATTGTAACAAAAACACACCAAAATACATAAAAACACAAATTATCATTTAAAAAGACAAACTTACTAGTACATTTTGATCCAAAAATCGAAAATTCAATAAAATAACACTGATCAACAGCCAAAAAATATCCTAAATAAAATCAACAAAATATTACTATTTTTAATGTGCTAAAACCGGAATGAAACTTATTTTTTTAATATTAGTTCAAGTTTTAGAGATACGGTAATTATATGTGTTCCTGCTGTGACAGTGTTAATATACTGTAATTCACAAGAATGCACGTGCTACATTTTTATATTCGGCAAGGAAAGATGATGTAATCGGCATGATTGTGTTACGTTATACATACGTGTACATTATATTGTCTTATATTAGCCATTTTTTCCTCAGTTGGCTGACAGCGTTCATGCAAGATGTCTCGAAAGTGTGTAAACAATCCAGATCAGTTTTGTTACGTGTGTGGTGATGTGACTTTTGCGTCTCAGAGACGGTCTATTACTCCACTAATAACAAAGGCATATCAGCTTTATTTCGGTTGTAAACTAGGTAATCAAGAGAAACAGGGGGCACCCCACATCTGCTGTAATACATGTGCTTCAAGTCTGGGGAGCTGGTTAAATGGCAAAAAACGGTCTATGCGCTTTGCTGTCCCAATAGTTTGGAGAGAGCCTACAAATCATATTAATGATTGTTATTTTTGCATGGTACCTTGTGTTGGACAAGCCACAGGTATGTCCAAGAAAAAAACATCGGTTATTAACTACCCAAACATACCATCTGCGATGAGACCTGTGCCTCACAGTGACGAAAATCCTATTCCAAAACCCCCAGAATCCTACACTTGCGAATCAGAAAACGAATCAGATCATGGCGATCGAGTGATTCGTCAGGAAGAAGATATGCCATCAACGTCAAGAGATCCTGATTTTATACCGAGCACGTCATGCCACCAACCGCACAAAATAACACAGTCAGAATTAAATGATCATGTAAGAGATTTAGAACTTCCAAAATGTAACCCAGAAGAATGGAGATTGTTTATAGACAGTTCAACATTGAGTTTAAAGGCAGTGTTATTGCATATTGGAAATATTTTACCATCTCTTCCTGTAGGGTATGCAGTTCACATGAAAGAATCATATGACAATATGAAGTACCTATTGACATGCATAAAATACGATGAGCATCAATGGAATATTTGTGGCGGTTTGAACGTTGTTGCACTTTTACTTGGGCTGCAGCTAGGCTACACAAAGTTTTGCTGTTTTTTGTGTGAATGGGACAGTCGGGCAAAGGCACTTCATTACACCAGACAAAACTGGCCTGTTCGTCAATTCCTAGGGCCAGGTCAAAAACATGTACAGCATATGCCATTAGTAGATTCGAAAAAAATTTTATTACCACCACTGCATATCAAGTTGGGCCTAATGAAAAACTTTGTCAAGGCATTAGATAGAGATGGGTCAGCTTTTCAATACTTGCGTCAGAAATTTCCAAGACTAAGTGAGGCAAAGGTTAAAGAAGGTATTTTTGTTGGGCCACAGATTCGAAATATTTTGAAAGAGACACAGTTTGAAAACACTTTAACAGGTATTGAAAAAACTGCTTGGAATGATTTCCGTCTGGCGGTCACTAATTTCTTGGGAAATAGAAAAGCTGACAACTATAAAACCCTTGTCAAAAATATGCTGTCATCGTATCAAAAGATGGGCTGTAATATGTCTCTTAAGATACACAAAAAGGTACCAGGGAAAGTGGAATCCTTCCATGCTTGCAGACTACTGTTGGACTCTTGGTAGAGATGCTCCAGAAACGATCCATAAAAGAACAGCAAAAAGACAGCGCATATAGTGATTCTTATAAGTATATGAATCTTGTTACTTTTTTTAATATATCCTTAAAAATAAAAAGTTTTTTTTCTAAACCGCAACTAGTTTTTTTATTTCATTGTCATTTTTGGATTCAGCGCCCCAAAATTAACAAAGAAGTGCACTTTTCCCACAAGGTACGATTAAAAAACTAAAATTTGTTGTCCAGTGAATCAAATTTCACAAGAACGCAAGTTTTTTACCAATTTCCGAATGACATGAACCTTACAAAACGCAATTTGAAGTTATAGGATTATTTAAAAGTAATGCTTTATGTTAGCAACAATGTTAAATGTATGTCGTTTATACCATCAGGTGTGCCACACGGGTCTATACTGGG
Organism: Acanthoscelides obtectus; assembly: GCA_963669975.1. Classification (NCBI taxonomy): domain Eukaryota; kingdom Metazoa; phylum Arthropoda; class Insecta; order Coleoptera; family Chrysomelidae; genus Acanthoscelides; species Acanthoscelides obtectus. Next base: position 106,853,830 of record CAVLJG010000006.1, on the reverse strand, counting down.
ACCATTGTCATTTTTAATATATACTTTTGACTTGAACAAAATTCCCAAAAATTATCGTATACAGTCATATGCAGACGACACCCAATTATTACATTGTTTCAATCCTGTGGAAGCGTCCAGTACTAGTGAGATTTTGCAACACGAATTTAGAATCCTCCACAACAATGTCGTGGCGTCGTCCCACTTCTGAGAGAAACTAACTTGAGTAGCACTTTAACATAAATGTATTGCCTGTTCGTACGCGTACCTTGCAAATTTCAATATCTACTAAATCTCCAGCTAATATAAACGAAAGTTTCTCGCTAAAATATTACGCTTAAGCGATAATTACGCGTGATAAATATTAGAGGATTATGCTAAACACAATAGGCCTCGCCTGGGTGTAGAATATAGATAAAACGGTATATTGGTAGAGGAATGGCTTTCTTCTATCTAACCTTAAATCTGGTCTTTGATATGAGCGAGCGTAAACGTTGAGTAAAAAGCGGTCATCTCAATATTTCACTTTATTTTATTACCTCTTAACACCTACATCATTTTTTATATTCACGAATTATCGTTTTGTTAGATAATGTCGGAGAGATGTGTATATTTATATTTATTTTCTATTAGGCACGAAAGCAGTTACATTCAGCGGTTATTGACCAAGGCGCGACGCTTATACGTAGATGGTTAGTCGGATTATATTCACGAAAAATGGAGTATTTCGGCGTATCAGGCAGATGAATACACCCACTAAAATAGTTATAATCTGTCTAGCAAATGATTCATAGTCGAAGAATTTCACAAACTCTCCGCTAAATTTTGTCCTAGAAGACTTTGCCGACTTTGATCTTTTAGTAGTACCCAAAGGATTTTTGTTATCTTCGCATAAACATCTAAAGAAACCAAAAATATTATATCTCAAATAAAATTTTAATTAGCCCTCAAATAAATTCACAAATATCGTGTTTTGGGGCGCTGGAAAAACTTCACTAATACAGGGTTCGTACATAATAATAATAATAAATTTATTTTCCTTCAGACATGCATGAACATGTATAGGTTTCGTCAAAAAAAATGCGATAAGTAAATATGCACAAAGTGAATAAATAAAAAACAAACAAGTTAAAATTATTGATAAAATACGATATTTAAAAACTGACAAATTCCCTAATTGCATAAAAACAGTTACTGATAAAGTAGCTTTTCAGTTCGAATTTGAATTGGCCTATTGAGGTGATCCTGTTTATGGAGTCAGGCAGGTTGTTAAAAATTTTAACGCGCAAAGGGTATATGGATGTCCTTTTGTCTGCGAGTGCCCATTTGATGTATACGACTATTCAAGGTGAAATCATCTTTGTTTAAAAAAGTATAGATAGACATATTGTAGAGAAAAAGCGAAGGCAGTGTCATCATTTTTAATCTCTTGAATAATTCTTTGCCACCACCCGTTTTTGGCTTAAGAACTCCTTAGATGCGTTCACCGATGACCAGAAGCACAAATCATGCAGCATGCGAGACTCTACCTGACCATGATACAACATCAATATCCTCTGTGAAAACATATCTCTCATATATGCTTGTGAATTCAGTTTTGATGACAGATAATCGCAACGTCCTTTAAAGTTGAGACATTGGTCTAAGTGGAGCCCTAAAAACTTAGTGCTTTTATCACTCTGCAGTGCCGAACCGTTTAGAACCAGCTGAATCGCTGGTATCGACTTCTAAACGTTATTGAACCTTATAACTGTGGTCTTCTAACTGTTGTATACTAAGGTGTTACATTTATTTATTAAATCGGCCTCGTCTTTGTTTGATATAATGATGGAGGCATCGTCTGCATACAACGTGAAATGTGCTTCAGCGAAACATTGCTCCAGGTTATTTATATAAAGGGAAAACAGCACTGGCCCCAATATAGATCCTTGTGGTACGCCTGTATTTATGTTAACCATACCAGATTTGACCTGCTTCAGTTGACAGTTGTGTGTTATTGCCACGTATTGTGACCTATTCTGTAAGTAAGATACGGTGAACCACTAATTCCATAGTCTGTTAGTTTGGTTAATAATATGTCATGACTGACACAGTCGAACGCCCCACTGAGGTCACAAAATATCCCAACAGGGCATGCTCCTGCCTCAATTCAGTTGACTAACCTGGTGATAAATGAACGACATGCGTTCATGGTTGATTTTCTAATACGGAAACCATGTTGATTGGATGGTAGTGTCATTGCTTTCCAAGAACATACAACAACCCTTCCAAAATATAAAGTATCTCCCTGCGGTACATAGTCCAACACAAATTCTGTGAACAATTATAATCGTGTTTTTGATACATAACATTTACTCGTCCATTCCCGTATGTCAGTCTCAATTAAAACAAAGGAATGTTAAGTAGTGGCGCCCGTGGGCCCATGAACATTCTCCCATGCGCCATTTGAGACCATTAGTGTGAGACTTATTCCATCTCTTACCATCTAGCACCGACATCGCGCTGCGGCCGGCTGTACCAGATTTTATCTTTCGATCTTCCCGTATTTTAATTTGATATAATATTACCGGGGCAGACGCATAAAACATGTTCATTTAAAGGCATATGCCCTGGGTCCAGCACACCGGTTCTTTACTGCTTTCTTGGCTGCTTAATTATTTGTTTATTTCATCTGATATGGAATCACGCGGGGAGGCAAGCGGTTATAATTGTACTGGTACGGAGACAATCGTTAAAAACTTGATTTAGAGGGCGACAGGCTGGCTAGAGATGAAAATTTTGGTGGGATTTTTTCTACATTCCATACTGTAATTTTTCTTTATACTTATGCGACAGAAATGTACCGAGGCACCGCGACGGATATAAAAAGCTCAAAGACATACTGTTAATCCGATTTTTGAACTAGAATTACTTATTGTTAATATAGTTAGATCATAATAATAATAATAATAATAATAATAATATCATCTGCAGGGGTGATACCAAGAAGTCTGCTGGAAAACATCAAGTGCTGAAACTGAGTGAAAACATCTAAAAAATCATGCAGAAAGTTTTGCTGGCAACTGCTCTAGTCACGTCACTATTGGGGCTTAACCCTTTGAAGCTTGAAACGTTCGGGTTAAGCCAGAAGCCCCTGATTAACGGGAGTGGCAAAGCCCCACGGCTACGCAAAAATGATAATAGTAATAATAATTGCCCATGGGATGCAATTTCATCCATACAAGCCGAAATCAAAAATTAAAAACAAGAGTGGGGTCAAGTCTAGCCAAAGCCTCAAATAGAATTGAAACTTGACCGACTATGTATAATAGTTTATGGACAATATATCATGAAAGGCAAATTTTGTAAAATATGAGAATAGAGAGTTTTAATAGTCATAAACGTTAACATTTACGTCATAACAAGTTAGTGGACTAGAGCTTAATAACATTGTTTAAGTATGAAGTATTTATCACTGTTAAAACTCTCTATTACGGATAATTGATGCGTAGTATGCAATATTTACAGTTTTTAAGTCTTCCAAGCAAGATTCTGAACATCGCAAGAGCCCGAAACCAAACGAAAAACAGAATTTCAGCCATTTTTTTTTTCATTCTTTTCAAGCATTAGCAGACATACAGATTTACCGATGGACATGTGTACTAGTTTTTATCCTGTGTCTTCTCGCCTCTCCACGTCCATGGTAGGGATTATTACAATTTATATGATGATATATAAAAGAACTCGCTTAAACTTAATGTCACACCGGAAAAATTATCTTACTATAGGAGCGCTATGGTATAGAATTACAGTAATTGGATTTTCTGAAACCGGTCCCCTCAAATTCCGTTCACCTCACTATAAAAAGGACTGTCCTTAATATGGTGTGAGTAGTATCGTTGAATATGGACGGAATGTTCATATAATAATTCTGGTGAGACTTCTAGTTTGTTGTAAAGTATTATAATGAAATTCTCCTGTTGTTTTGTATTTTGAAGAATAGAAACAGTTATTTGTATTCCCTCTGGATAAATGATTGAACTAAAATTAAACTTTGCACAATTCGATTAAGAAATAAGGGACAAAGAATTTCAAACAAGTCTGACGAAGATGTCTCCTTTTGTCTAAAAACTGAAGAGAACCGTGTATTTACGTTCTCACTCCACATTCGAAAATAGTACCACAATAAATATCAGAGAGAAGAGATAAATCGGACTGAATCGATAAAATTAAAAGGTCTTGTGAAACGGCACGAGCAATAACGAAATATCACCTCTTTAACTGTAAATTCGGAAAATCCTAATGATATCACAGACAAATTCAAATTCTATCACTATACATAGAACAGTCAAATTAAAGATACGGCCCGGAATCGATTCGAATAGATTGAATTCATGGTTCTTGTACCGGCCTCGGAATCGATTCCTCCAAATCAATCAATCATTTTTCGCAGTTTCGATTCCGCAATCTGAATCGATTCCTCCAATACCACCACGATTCCGCTCTCGGAATCGATTCCTTCGATATATTCACGATTCCGATCCGGCCTTGAAATCGAAACTTTCGATTCGTTCACGAGTCTGGTTCCGGCCTCGGAATAGATTTTTTTTAATCGTTCTTGGTTTCGTTTCTGGCATCGGAATCAGTTTCATAGATACGCTCACGATTCCGGCCTCGGAACCGATTCCTTCGATATGTTCACGATTCTGATGCCGGCCTCAGATTCGATGTCTTTACATCGTTCACGTTCCCGGTTCCAGTCTCGGTACTAATTTCTTTAAATCGTCACGATTCCGATTCCGGCCTCTTAACCGATTCCCTCAATTCATCCACGATTCCGGTTTCGGCCCCGGAATCAATTCCATAAATTCGTTCACAGTTCCGGTTCTGGCGCCGGAATCAATTTCTTGAAATCGTTCACAGTTCTGATTCCAGCCTCGGAATTGATTGCTTTAAATCGCTCACGATTCCGGTACGATCCTCGGCATTATCTTCTTTAAGTCGTTCATGATTCCGATTCCGGCCTCGTAATCGATTCCATAAATTCGTTCATAGTTCCGGTTCCGGCGCCGGAATCAATTTCTTAAAATCGTTCACAGTTCTGATTCCAGCCTCGGAATTGATTGCTTTAAATCGCTCACGATTCCGGTACGATCCTCGGCATTATCTTTTTTAAATCGTTCATGATTCCGATTCCGGCCTCGTAATCGATTCCATAAAATCGTTCATAGTTCCGGTTTCGGCGCCGGAATCAATTTCTTAAAATCGTTCACAGTTCTGATTCCAGCCTCGGAATTGATTGCTTTAAATCGCTCACGATTCCGGTACGGGCCTCGGCATTATCTTCTTTAAATCGTTCATGATTCCGATTCCGGCCTCGTAATCGATTCCATAAATTCGTTCACAGTTCCGGTTCCGGCGCCGGAATCGATTTCTTAAAATCGTTCACGGTTCTGATTTCAGCCTCGGAATTGATTGCTATAAATCGCTCACGATTCCAGTACGGGCCTCGGCATTATCTTCTTCAAATCGTTCATGATTTCGATTCCAGCTTCGTAATCGATTCCTTCAATTCGTTTACAGTTCCGGTTCCAGCCTTGGAATCGATTTCTTAAAATCGTTCACAGTTCTGATTCCAGCCTCGGAATTGATTGCTTTAAATCGCTCACGATTCCGGTACGGGCCTCGGCATTATCTTCTTTAAATCGTTCACGATTCCGATTCCGGCCTCGTAATCAATTCCATAAATTCGTTCACAGTTCCGGTTCCGGCGCCGGAATCAATTTCTTAAAATCGTTCACGGTTCTGATTCCAGCCTCGGAATTGATTGCTTTAAATCGCTCACGATTCCGGTACGGGCCTCGGCATTATCTTCTTTAAATCGTTCATGATTCCGATTCCGGCCTCGTAATCGATTCCATAAATTCGTTCAAAGTTCCGGTTCCGACGCCAGAATCAATTTCTTAAAATCGTTCACTGTTCTGATTCCAGCCCCGGAATTGATTGCTTTAAATCGCTCACGATTCCGGTACGGGCCTCGGCATTATCTTCTTCAAATCGTTCATGATTCCCATTCCGGCCCAGTAATCGATTCCGTCAATTCGTTCACAGTTCCGGTTCCGGCGCCGGAATCAGTTTCTTAAAATCGTTCACAGTTCTGATTCCAGCCTCGGAATTGATTGCTTTAAATCGCGCACGATTCCGGTACGGGCCTCGGCATTACCTTCTTTAAATCGTTCATGATTACGATTCCGGCCTCCTAATCGATTCCATAAATTCGTTCACAGTTCCGGTTCCGGCGCCGGAATCAATTTCTTAAAATCGTTCACAGTTATGATTCCAGCCTCGGAATTGATTGCTTTAAATCGCTCACGATTCCGGTACGGGCCTCGGCATTACCTTCTTTAAATCGTTCATGATTCCGATTCCGACCTCGTAATCGATTCCATAAATTCGTTCACAGTTCCGGTTCCGGCGCCGGAATCAATTTCTTAAAATCGTTCACAGTTCTGATTCCAGCCTCGGGATTGATTGCTTTAAATCGCTCAGGATTCCGGTACGGGCCTAGGCATTATCTTCTTTAAATCGTTCATGATTCCGATTCCGACCTCGTAATCGATTCCATAAATTCGTTCACAGTTCCGGTTCCGGCGCCGGAATCAATTTCTTAAAATCGTTCACAGGTCTGATTCCAGCCTCGGAATTGATTGCTTTAAATCGCTCAGGATTCCGGTACTGGCCTCGGTATTATCTTCTATAAATCGTTCATGATTCCGATTCCGGCCTCGTAATCGATTCCTTAAATTCGTTCACAGTTCCGGTTCCGGCGCCGGAATCAATTTCTTAAAATCGTTCACAGTTCTGGTTCCAGCCTCGGAATTGATTGCTTTAAATCGCTCACGATTCTGGTACGGGCCTCGGCATTATCTTCTTCAAATCGTTCATGATTCCCATTCCGGCCTCGTAATCGATTCCATAAATTCGTTCACAGTTCCGGTTCCGGCACCGGAATCAATTTCTTAAAATCGTTCACAGTTCTGATTCCAGCCTCGGAATTGATTGCTTTAAATCGCTCACGATTCCGGTGCGGGCCTCGGCATTATCTTCTTTAAATCGTTCATGATTCCGATTCCGGCCTCCTAATCGATTCCATAAATTCGTTCACAGTTCCGGTTCCGGCGCCGGAATCAATTTCTTAAAATCGTTCACAGTTCTGATTCCAGCCTCGGAATTGATTGCTTTAAATCGCTCACGATTCCGGTGCGGGCCTCGGCATTATCTTCTTTAAATCGTTCATGATTCCGATTCCGGCCTCGTAATCGATTCCATAAATTCGTTCACAGTTCCGGTTCCGACGCCAGAATCAATTTCTTAAAATCGTTCACTGTTCTGATTCTAGCCCCGGAATTGATTGCTTTATATCGCTCACGATTCCGGTACGGGCCTCGGCATTATCTTCTTCAAATTGTTCATGATTCCCATTCCGGCCCAGTAATCGATTCCGTCAATTCGTTCACAGCTCCGGTTCCAGCGCCGGAATCAGTTTCTTAAAATCGTTCACAGTTCTGATTCCAGCCTCGGAATTGATTGCTTTAAATCGCGCACGATTCCGGTACGGGCCTCGGCATTACCTTCTTTAAATCGTTCATGATTACGATTCCGGCCTCCTAATCGATTCCATAAATTCGTTCACAGTTCCGGTTCCGGCGCCGGAATCAATTTCTTAAAATCGTTCACAGTTATGATTCCAGCCTCGGAATTGATTGCTTTAAATCGCTCACGATTCCGGTACGGGACTCGGCATTATCTTCTTTGAATCGTTCATGATTCTGATTCCGGCCTCGTAATCGATTCCATAAATTCGTTCACAGTTCCGGTTCCGGCGCCGGAATCAATTTCTTAAAATCGTTCACAGTTCCGGTTGCAGCCTCGGAATTGATTGCTTTAAATCGCTTACGATTCCGTTATGGGCCTCGGCATTATCTTCTTTAAATCGTTCATGTTTCCGATTCCGGCCCAGTTCTCGATTCCTTCAATTCGTTCACAGTTCCGGTTCCAGCCTTGGAATGGATTTCTTAGAATCGTTCACGATTCCGATCCCGGCTTCAAAATAGAATCTTTCATGATTCCGATTCCGGCCTCGTAATCGATTCCATAAATTCGTTCACAGTTCCGGTTCCGACATCGAAATCAATTTCTTAAAATCGTTCACGGTTCTGATTCCAGCCTCGGAATTGATTGCTCTAAATCGCTCACGATTCCAGTTCCGGCCTCGACGTCAATTTCTTTAAATCGTTCACGATTCCGATTCCAGCCTCGTAATCGATTCCCTCAATTCGTTCACAGTTCCGATTCCAGCCTTGGATCGATTTCTTAGAATCGTTCACGATTCCGATCCCGGCTTCAAAATAGAATCTTTCATGATTTCGATTCCGATCTCATAATCGTTTCCGTCAATTCGTTCACAGTTCCGGTTCCGGCCTCGGAATCGATTCCTTCAATAGGTTCACGATTCCGGCCTCGGAATCGAATATTTCGATACGCTCACGATTCGGGTTCCGGCCTCGGAATCATTTCTTTACCAGAGTCGAAATCGAAACCATCGGAATCGTTTCCTAATACGATGTCGTTGAACGGATAGGCAACTAGGTTCTTTGAAAAAAATGGTAAGTCCATAAAGCTTTAATGGAAGCAAGTAGTCCATGCTCCGGTGACTGATAATATTAGATTTTCTCTACTATTTGATACTGAACATCTTTATATTTCTGAAACCAATTTGATCGTACTAACAACAAAACCGAAATTCTATTGCAACCGAATAGAGTCGCTTTACTCCATTTGGGTCTTGGTAACGTTTTTGATAATGCGGTGCTATGTATGCTAATTACGTCTGATAGCGAGACAATTAATTAAGAAAATTGAATTTAAATTGTTATATTAGTTGAGCGACCCAATGAGTATTAGTCTCGGTTCGGCTCTTAATACGTTACATCTCACGAAATGGAAAATATATTTCCTTGGATCTAACGGTGCGACCACTATGGGTAAGGTGGAGTGCATTCTGAAGATTTTTCAAAAGTTCAATCACCATATATTTTCCATCGGATTCCGAAGATTCAATTCAATTGGATGGGTCATTGAACAAAATTGGAATCAAGTGCACAAGTAGCTATTGCTATTTTATCTTCCCTAATGCAAGTAATTTTTGTTTCCTAACAGGATCTAGAGAAGTGTTTCGAGTCATTGCCTGTCAGGTATCGGATAGCAGTTGCTTTGATCGATTCAGCATTATATTTTGCTGTGATTATAAAATACATAAAGCAGAACAAGGTCACCACTTAAACATATCGGCAAAAGTTCGAAGACGCAGAACACTTTTGTAAATTTGCAGTTACCAATTGCAATAATCTACTTGTCCTTTCTTGGAAAAATAGGTCTATGAAACTGCTGAGCTACTATTCAGTTGGCAATGGAGACATTTTCAAATCGACGTACCCGAAGATCCTCGGCATTAATAACCGAAGAATCATTAATATTGATTAGCAGAGAGAAGTCTCTTAATATCGAGTGTATCTGCGAGCAATATCTTGTTCGGAGCATTAGGAATAATTAATGGGGAAAATTTGTACGGTGTTCCCTAGCACCTTTGACATTCTCTGCCGTAGCAAACCTGTGAGGTACGATAAGATGTAGTTGCATATTTATAAAACGTATGCATAAACTATGTTTATGCAGCGGACATTCGTTTAACTGTGCATAAACGTAAAGGCATTCGCATGGGGAACTGGAGAAATTACACTAAACATGTTGTAGGGTTGAGTAAGAAATGTTGTCAAGTAGGTTGACTCTAGGCTTCAGACGAAACGCTCTCATCGGTACATAAAGGATTATGTAGCATATTATGAAACGTATCCTGTTGTTTCAAACCACATAATTTGATATTCCTCCTTATTGTAAGAACATTTCGATCCCAATGGTGACCTTCTTAAAGTACAATTGAAGGGTCGGCCGGAACAACGTTGTATATAACATTTTTCTATAAAATGAGATTTCCGTAAAACAACGTAGTATGTGCCTATTGGGACCCGTTGACAACATAGACCCACCTGTTTACTCGCATCAATCACTGAATTTGTAAATCGCGCCATTTCAGTCCTCCGCGTAACAACGTTGTATGTACGTAAACAAAAAAGAATATTTATGGTTTATGAACCATTCCAGTGGGTCGATGTCATTGCTAAAGCCAAAGTTAAAAATCCTTTTAAAGTTGTCTGGATGCACGAAGCCTTCTTTGAGAATTTAACAGCTTTGGAATATTGTATATGGAAATACCTCAAATGTAAAATTACGCAAGGATTGTGGCTGCAACTTACCGCTGATTCTCCAGCTACTTTGAGAATGAGAAAATCTCATAATGTTATGCAGCCCTGGAATTCATTTCCCATAATCAATCGTAAAAGAAAAGAGACAGTTACTTTTACCACTGATATCATATCATCTGAAAAGTTACCTGTTCTTCCAATCAAAGATGAAAAATTAAAAAACCTTGAGGATATGAGTGATTATATTCCGCTTAAGCATGTAACATTTTATGAGAAATTAACTGCAACCCAGTAATACTTATTTAAGTTTCAGTTTTGGTTTCGAAAAACGTTGATGAACTTAGAACGTATTTTTTTGCTATTAAAAATATGTTACTGTGTTCTTTGGTTCCCTTGATAAATAGAACTGCTGAAAATACTTGTTTTGCTTATAGTCATTCAAAGCCTCCCTGTAACAACGTTGTAAGTAACGTGATCATACAACCTTGTTACATGCGTTTTCCATAAAAATGGTTCCCATCGCTGCAAAATAGGTGTCACATTTTTAAATTACAATAACCTTGTATAACTATTGTGCTGGCCAACTATAGACGCAGGCATTTGAAAAAAATGGTTCAAATTTGTTTTTCTTAATTTCCGCCACTGAGCTTTTTTGATAGATACAACGTTGTTCCGGCCGACCCTTCAAATGACACTTTTTTGACAGATAAATATAATAGATTGCTTAAACTTTTTGAGTCAGTTGTGATCCGTGGGGACTGAAATATTGTACAATAGAGAAGAACATATGTGGTTCAATTCGACCAGGTCATAAAGGATTGTGTTGAGCACAAGTCAGATCGCCTGAGAAAAAATTAATTACGAACATGTATAACAGGGAAATTAAACGGATCAAGTTAGTCAAACAGGGCGATTAGAGTTTTTTCGTTTTTTGCCTTTTTTCAGCCGACAGCGGACCGACTTTAAAGACTACAAAGAGCTATGAAGATTTTACGAAATTGATTTTGTGTACAGACGAGGCCACAAGTACACGAAACGGAGAGCACAATTTCGACAACAATCATATTTGAGCAGTAGAAAATGTGCATGCTGTAAGAAGAACTCATTTTCACAATAATAATAATTAACGTCTTTTATTTGTAATATTCTTACAGGAGGCGAGATTTGGATAATATATCTATTCTACCATCTAACCCCCTTGACGATACGAGATGTAAAAAAACAGAATTTGTTGAACATTAATACCTGTTTAGTGAATATGACGTGTTTTTGAATAAAGAGCCTTATGAGTCAGATTTAGGAGCTGGTACTTATACATTTTATCAATTTTCATCCATATGAGTTCATTAATGGCATTCGATATATGATCATTCTTTCTGAGATTATTTACAAGTCTGCAACATGTATTCATAATACTTTGAATACGATTTCTTGTTCTTGTCCATCCATACCACGTACAGCGTGTTCAAGCTCTTCTGCCCCAGGATTATGAGCCCCGAGTTGCTTTTTGTCGCACAATGTTAGAAAGACACAGGGAAGATCCACGGTTCATTGAAAAAAATTTATGGTCAGATGAGACCACATTTAAGAAAGATGGGTACATGAACCTGCATAACTTACACGAGTGGCACGTAGCAAACCCACATTTGATGAGAGAAGATAAATCTCAATATCGCTTCAAGATAAACCATTGGACAGGAATTTTAAATGGTAAAATAATCGGTCCGTTTGAGTTCCCAGAGACTTTGACTGCTGAGGTTTATTTAGGTTTTTTGCAAAATCATTTAAAAAATTTATTGGAGGACGTGCCACTGAGTATTTACAGGGACATGTGGTTTCAGCATGATGGCTGCCCAGCGCACTATGCACTCTCAGTGAGAGAGCATCTCGATCAAAACTTTCCAGGCAGATGGATAAGGCGGTCTGGTACAATACCGTGGCCAGCCCGATCACCTGATTTGAATCCACTAGCTTGTTAATAACCGTGGATTCGCTCGTTTAATAACCCGATCTTTTTTAAGAAGATGTCGAGCGTGTATTGCGGCTGAAGGAAAACAGTTTGAGCATTTGCTGTAAAGGTAAATCATCATCAGCAGCATTTTGACGCCCACTGTTGTGCAAACAGTTATCCTTAAGGGTCCTTGTGCGTTTTCATAATCGCTGTTTAATTAGGAAATATTGAAAAATTTTCATCAGTTTTTCTTCAAAAAAAAATTGTGCATAAGTTAACGAGTAATCTTCTAAGTGTTATACCATTTTGAAATCGTTATTAAATGCGCCAAGTTTTAAGGTTACTTGCCAAACTCTCGTAGTACATTTTTTTCCAGGACAGCCAGTTAAAGTTGAGCAAAGTTTTACTTTGGAATACTTGGTTGGGAAATAAGTGGCAATTTTTCCTGAATGAGAAAAGCTGGCAGTAAGGTTGAGACACCTGTTTGAAGATGCATTATTTATCATTACATTGTAAAAATAAAATCCAAAAAAAGTTAATATTTGTAGTAACAGGAGTTGACAGACTGCCGTAGGGTGTGAAATTTCTATATTTTTTTCAAAGACCTATAATTTTCAAATCACATACATAAAATTTTTTTAAATATTTTTCTGATAGCTGTTATGACTTTGCCTATCACCCGGTTTCGGCTTGACGTCAACTTCTGGGACACCCTGTATAATGAAAATAATAGGAGTCCTAAGACTGATCCCTGTGGTACACCAGAAAAAAAATTCGTTCGGTAGAGTACTGTTGATTTAGATGAACTTTTACTTTTTGATACCGATTTTCAAGGTAGGTTTGAATAAACGAAAGAGGTTTTTCAGAAAATTCATAATAACTGTATTTAGACACAAGAAGTGAGTGATTAATGGTGTCAAATGCTTTAGTAAGGTCAAGAAGTATGAGAGCTACTGCTTTTTGGTTATCAATTGCCTTTGTTATATTGTCTGTTAAATCACAGAGTGCCGAAGCTGTATTATGACCTTGTCGAAAACCAGATTGTTTAGATGGAATAATTTTGTTAGAATATAAGTAGGCGTAGAGCTGCTCGTAAACAACGCGTTCCAATACTTTAGAAAAAATTCACAATAGACTGATCGGTCTCCGTTGACCATACTTAGTAGGATTAGAACAGTTAGGTAGCGCGTTTCCACTGATCGGGGAAATATCCCCTCTCTAAACAGCAGTTGATAATATGTGTTAAGTACACATCAATTTCAGGTAAACATAGATTTCTATTAAATGTTTGGGCTAGCGTGCTAAATGGCATGCTTATTGGACCCTCATTACAGAATAAAAGAGACCATTGTATGCTGATATTAGAACCACATTAGTTATGGAGCAGAAAAATTGTTCCACCTCAAACCACGTCCGGAACCACTGAAGGCGAGCATTTAGATGTGTATTCCTAAAAATTTGATAGACTGCTGATCCCAATTACTCAGGTCTCCCTTATGGAGTGGTCACAGATTAATGGACAGACAGATCAAATGACATGACTTTCTTAATATGTGCGCCATGCAATATTCACAAATATCACAACATATTCTTCCTAGTTGTCGTGGGAAGTAGATGCAACGTATCAGGACTGAAAATACATCCAAAAGCAGCCCAAAAATCGGCGTTTGCATCACTCAATATAATTTTTTATACCTATCAATATACAATGGAATGTAATAAATGAAGACACACGTGGAAAAAGTTGTCATGCAAATTTTTTTCAAAATTGCTTTTTTACATTAAACTAAGCTTAAGGAGTGATTCTTTTATTCTGCGATTGCTTTGCTGCAAAAACAGGATATAATAAAAACAAACTAATTAAACTAAAAATTTTAAAATTTCAATAAAGTAAAAAGTTCCAATAAAAAATGCTCAAAATCAATTTTCTCCATTAAATGAGTTTGTTACATCACACCTTTATCCATTTATGCCTTGAAATGTTTCTATATGATGTCTTTGGTGAATTTCGTATAATTATTACAATGTTAACGCTGAGCTAATCTACTTGACTCCATTTTTCATCATTTAGATCGACCCATCTGCGCCAAAAAAGTGAAATTTCGGCATTGTCGCCCTGAATTTCTCCTCCGCACAATACCGCATACTTCATTTTGACGTGGACGCGCCATATCGAGCGCAAAAGCACCGATAAAGCCGGCGCTCCCATTTTCTTAACGACGAAATTCGAGATGGGGGTGCAATTACCGAGGAGAAATATTCAATAACACTAAATTAAGGACGCCTTTATTAGTAATACGCCATATTGTACAGCTCATACGTGTACATCAATAAAATGCATGCTTATTTGCAGGACGCTGACTACGTTCGTGTCAGAAAACGAGTTGCATCTGCACCTGAAACTTACGACCCATGATCTCCTCTTTGATGACAGAAGGTCATGGTGACCGTCCACTATTTTGCCAAGGATTCAAGACCTGAACGAGGACCGCTTTCAACGTATACATTTTTATTTATTTCGATCGAGGATTTTTATTTTTCGATCTAGAATGCCATGGATCGCTTCCGACCTTACACTAAGTCGTATCATTCTAGTTATCCATGACAAACAAAATTGTATTTTTTCCATGCTACTTGATCAGAAATGAAGCGATTTACAGGATCCATGACATTCTAGATCGAGAAATAGAAATGGAAATAAATGAAACGACTTTATTTGTCAAATATTGACGTGGTCGAGTTCAGAATGTCATATTCGACCGAAGTAAGTAAAAATATATATGGTCCCATTTCAAAATCAAAAATTGAAGTCGTTCCCGATCTCACTTGAAAGTACGTCAAAGCAAATGAATATGTCAAAAAATGCAGTTCGAATTTCGTTTTTCTTTCTTCAATAATAAAAAAGTTGTAGGGGTGGGCCACCTTGGAGAATCAGCGGGTATACAGAATTTATCTCACTTATAACGATGATATAGTAATACATTTAATTTGATTAGGCTTTGAAATGTAGCATATCTGAGAATTTTTTGAACGTCCGGCAACACTGTGCTAATAAAACACGAGAAATTTGCGTGGGAGAGGGTCATTGCAGTTACATAAAGTCCGACAAAGACAGAAGTTGCTACTCACGTCGACCCATTATTCGTTTCTCAAGCATTTTCAATTTATTATAATCATTTATGATTCAGTCAGCCTTAGTCTAAGGCTCCGGCTTCTGCTTTTGCCAAAAAGCTCTCGGACCTTACTGATTTAGGAAATTTTTGAAGAGTTTTTGCAGTCAGGCAGTATTTTTACACTGTTAACATATATCTACGCATGCGCAGTTTATGTTACTATTACGGCCGCCAATTCTTATTCGACGTTTTTGACAACTTTGACGTTTCTCACAGATGTCAAGACTGTCAACGTCACTTTTCCCAGTTATTGTGTTTGTGTGTTGTATAGTTTTGGTTATTTGATTTTGATTTTCATTTTCCCATGTGATTTACATTTTTAAACCTCTGTCGGCGGTTTGTGCTATTTGTGCCCGTTGGGTACAAGGTATAGTGTAAATAAATTATCAAAATTGAAGAGCTGGCAGCTGTCGCAGAGCAGCATACGGCACACTTAAGGTCATGTCTAATCAAAACCAATAAATTGGCAGGCACAGTCATCAAAATACTGCCTGGCGGTTCAGTGATTTTCTATTATAATGATCAGTGATTGGTTAAATTGAAGAGATTTAATTCTCGACCGCGGAGAACTTTTTGTATCTGGATTTGATCTTTTTCGTACGAACGTAGTCATATGTTTGCCATCTGACCGATACAGTTGCTCGCAAGCAACACCTGTACCCGTAGCCGGTCTTCAATTTGTTGCTACACACATACGGACAGACGGACAGCCTGCTCGCAAAAATGACCAACACAAATGTGATTTAGTATATTAGCAACGTTACCGGTTTTTTAACGCAGAGGCGGGTGGCAGAAGGATCCTTTCTACTTTCCATTAGCTCGGGAACAAACAAGATGAATTTAGAGTCAAGAAAGATGTTTTCGTATGGTGAAATAAATGGCATGATGCTAGAGGAAAGAACCAATCATTGAGATCTAAACCAAAATGATAGATCGGATGAGTTGGAGAGAAGAATGTGATAGTAGCCTAGATATTCCATGAAAATTCTGGATAATCGGGAAGTCACATATCGAGATTCACATTTACGATGATAGAGTTGTGTAATACTACACAGATGAAGTGTCATATACACGCTAAATAGCAACACGAGCTAGCTGCTATCTACCCGCACTTTGTTATTGTACACATAGCTGGACAGGCAGCACCGAGCCATTGTCGCCATTTTCAATGATTCGATCTTCCAGTGATGTGCTGTGTAGTATGTACAGGGTTTGTCCGGAAAGTAATAGGACTGAGTCGATTAAAAAAATTTATTGAGCCAATCCAAATCCAAAGTGTGTTGTTCCTGACTCTGGCAATTGTAGGGCATCTGCATAACACTTGCTTGGCCATTTCGTCTCCTTCCATATCCAGGCTGCTCAAGTGATGACGCAATTCGCAATGACCAGTGTACAATCCGACCACCAATAGCGGATGACGAACTTGAACGCAATTTCCAATAGGATATTGGAGATTGCATACGTGTCAAGCCATCTTCCAATCTGTTTCATGCTACGATCCCCGAAAGTGTTCAACATCAAGATGTAGTTGAGCATTCTCTATTTTGAGTCTCTAATAGTCAAAACGAATAACCGAATCAACAATCGATTTCAACTGTACTTGTGGTGTCGCTCATAAACACATATCTAAACTGAATCCAAATTCAAGATGAGATGTAAATAATAACAGTTAGCGCGTGATCTCTCGGTAACGGGTGGGGACAACGCCTCTTATTGGTCAATTCGCCATTAAATTTCAAGCGGTCGCCTGGCGGAATAATGCGCGGGGCAGGGGCAGGGCAGGCAGAGTTGCATTCAGGCCACCGACCGTCGCGTGTATCACTGCGTGCTCGTGTTTTCGTATTCACTTTGCTTGGTTGTTGCTGTTGTTGTTGTTGAGTGTATTTGAGTAATTTGTTAAGTTTCTGTTTGTTATTGTTATTCCTCGTTATTATTTGTTTTGAACCAATCCTGAACATATCCAGTACAGATACTGCTGACGAGGCTGTAGGCTACTCCCTTAGCCCTCCTAGAAAGCGATAAAAAAAAAGACATCTTAGCGTAGACATGAAAGACGTCATATTGAATACATTCAAGATAGAGCGAAAGGAAGACGAAACATCAACTAACCCGAAAATAGCTCTGAAAGTGGCAGATAAAATTGGGGTATGCCAAGCGACAGTGTACAATGTTTTGAACGAACATAAGAAAAAGCATGCCTTTTCCAAGCCAATGACGGGGAAAAACCGCAAAAGTATCATAAGATCGTTGGATGACGCTGTCTATCATGCGATTCGGACGAAAGTGCACGAGTTCTTCTTCAGAAACGAAATACCGACAGTTGATAAAGTACTACGGATGGTTAACGAGGATGCTATATTACCAAATTTCAAACGTTCGACTATGCATAAACTTTTGAAGCATCTTAATTTCGAATGGAAGAAACGAGGTCGTAACAGCTTACTTATGGATAGAGAAGAAATTGATCTGTGGAGGAGAGAGTACCTGACCAAAATTAAATCATTCACGGATCAGCACAGGAAGATCTATTACCTGGACGAAACCTGGATTAACGCTGGGCAGACTACTCCGAAGGTATGGGTTGACAAAACTGTGACTTCATCCAGAAGGGCATTTCTAGATGGACTGTCGACCGGATTGAAAAATCCAGCAGGTAAATAGATCGAAGTAGTTAACGGTATCAATTTTTGCGCACAATATCTTCGTACCTACAAGACGTGCATGTGTACTTAGCGGATTTTATCTTTCTAGGCAAAGGAAAAAGGCTCATTATTTGCCACATTGGGGGTGTAGATGGCTTCGTGGATGACGGCTTATGGTCTTTTGAGTAAAAAAAACCACTGACTACCATGAAGAGATGAATGGGGAAGCATTAGAGAATTGGTTTTCAGTGTGGCAAACGCTGCGTGAAGAGGGGCTGTATCCGTTTCACGTCCAACCTGTACAAGCCCTTCAACCTGACGATTTTTCAGCAAGAGTGCGGTTTTGTGAGTGGTTGTTGCATCAACATGACAATAATCCGGACTTTTTGAAGTTCATATTGGTGACAGACGAATCTACGTTCACGCGTAATGGGGTGAATAACTTTCGCAACACTCATGTTTGGTCAGTAGAAAATCCGCACGCTATCCGTCGGGCACATTTTCAACAGACATTTTCGGTGAATGTTTGGGCTGGCATGGTGAACGGTATGCTCATTGGACCATTTATTCTCCCAAATCGATTGGACGGGATGCAATACCTAGACTTTTTATGCAACATTTTGCCTTCCTTGTTAGAAGATGTGCCGCCCCATTTTAGACGCGAAGTGCGTGAGTTTTTGAATGAATTATTTCCGAATAGGTGGATCGGACGTAATGGGCCCGTAGCGTGGCCTCCGCGATCTCCAGACATAACACCATGTGATTTTTTTCTTTGGGGAGAAATGAAACGCTTAGTGTACAAAACTGAAGTGCATACGGTTGACGAACTTCGTCTCAGAATTGAACAAGCTGGTGCTTTCATTCGCGGGAGGGACTCCATTCTCAAAGCCTGCACCGATGCTTGGCTACGTCGAGCACGCACCTGTGTTTTTGAATCAAACGGCGATAACTTCGAAAATACCTATAAAGTACGTTTACTCTGTTCGTGGTCTGCACCACCGCCTGCGCTGCTCGGTAGTGCATCAGCTGATTTCATTTTCTGTTGGAGCGGTATGATTTCGGGCAGAGACGTACTTAGCCCTTCTCGTCAACTGGAGAGTGAGTACTTTTTCCTTTATTTTTTTTTACTTGGCCGCCTTCGTTTCACTACACATTACCTTTGTTATTTCAAGGGTAGTTGTTTCTGTAAAGGACAACCCCAACTTTGCGGACACCCTGTAGTATGACTTAGAAATGCGAAAATTGAAAACAATCGGAATTAAAAGAAACCGTGAAAGAATCAGGAATAGAAACTATGTATGTGTATTTTCCTGATATCTTCTTAGCCGATCCTCAGCTACGCCTCTGTCGGACAGAGCAGTTATTTAATTTGATATCGTCCAGGTTTGGGTCCATACCACAACCATTCCATACCGTACGCTGGACGGCGACCATCCGACCATCAGGCGATTAGCATACGAATATTCCATTAATACTTTTTTAAGAAGTCCACCGGGCCTGATTTGTGAGATGACTTCGGATTGTAGATCTTGCCAGGAAAGAGAAGACGAGAGAGGGGTCACGTTCACTGGAAGTTGTTGGAGTTTATGCGGTAAACCACGGACGAGGTCGGCAGACATTTCACCAGAATGCCGATGCGTGGGATGGAATCAGAATAACATAGCATCAAGATGAATGATAACTAAGATTTACTTAAAATGGTCTACTATTGTATTAATACTATGCTCCAAATTACTACAGCACACATTGGTTCAACCTCAAAAAAGTTAACTAGATGCTTGGATAACAAGAAAAAACATTCAAATTGAGAAAGAATATACACGATCACAGGGGAATACGTACATTTACGCAGTATCTACAAAGAAAAGAATCATCTAGTTTTTATGCAGGTTTTAGGTTTGTTTTGTAGAAATCACATACAAAGTATCTCTCAAATAAAGAAAAGAAAGGAAGAACGTCCTTTAACGAAGAGCAAAACTAATTGAAGAATATTTAGCCAATACAGGAATTAGTGATATTGTTGTTGAAATGCTAAATATTATTGCCAACATACATTAAGAAGTAATCTCTCAGTATATGTGGTTTTTTTAATATATCGTATAACTCTTTTCTTAATAATTTTTTGCTGGCAAAATAATATCCCACTGTATATCGCGTGCCACCTCCTATCGCGTCTCGTCTCGATTACCACTTCGGCTTTCAATTGAGCAGTTCGAACCATAAACGAATAACTACTGCTGATAATTACGACCCGTGTTATTGGTTGTAAAGATTGATAGGAAACGACTGGTTCAAAATGGCGGCGGCGTCGTATTTCTTTCGCGAGACAAAAGACGAATTTCTAAGACCGCGTCCACCGTGAGTTATGCCACTCGTAAACTGAATAAAATAATTTATTGGCCCTATAAAGCATTATTGATAGATATATGATATGTTACTCTGACGGCGATTTTTTCGTTATGTGTTGGTTTCAGGTTTTAGTATCTTCATCAGTAGTTGTGTAATGTTTCTACTTAAATGCCTCGTTTTACTGTCTTTGTTTGGCCATGAAGGGCACATAAGAAAGCTTCTAGAAGCAAATGCCCTTGTGACGATTGAAACAGGGGGCGGAACTAAGGGACAGCAGTAAATAGCACTTTAGATATATCGTAAGGTGCCACAAATCCAACAGCGGAAAGCTACGTGCAAGGCCTTGTGTCAAGGCTATGGAATCTGATTAAAGTGTCAAGGCAGGACACATTGCTTTAGGCATTGTATATGGGTGTCAACATAGATCCATTTGGGTCGCAGTGACGTTAAGGCTAGTAAGCCAACCCCTTTCTTTTATAATCTATAGCATAGTGTATATATAACAAACTTTCAGCTAACCTCAGGAATGTCAGTAGTATTGCTAGTTTTAAATGTAAACTACGAAAATTATTAGTTGAAAAATGTTTCTACTCTTTGTCTGAATACCTCGCACTGTGATATATTTTTTTAAACTTTTTTCATATGTGAATGTCTGTACTCCTTAAGTTGTCCCTTGTTGTACTTTGTAAATACTTATGTTTGTTTCGTTTTTATTTTCAATTATGTGTACTATGTACCTCCCTCTTAGGACGAGTCTTATGTCATTTTTTATGATCTACAAGACAATAAATGTATCTATCTATCTATAAAAAGATAGCTTAAAGCATCCCACAAACCGGCGCGAAATATTCGCTTTGGCTGCGAAAATTTCGCGGCGATGAATTCGCGATTAGATTAAAACGCGGCGGTTTACGGACAGACTCAGAATGCGATTCTTCCAGCGTTTTTATCGCGGCGTATTTCAGTTCGCCCTTGACCGCGTTTCTGACGCCGTTCTTCAAAAATTCGCAATGGCAAAAACGGAATTATTGATAGAAATAGTGAAAGTATCCTTGTTTGTATGATTTGTCGATCGATGAATACAGGAATGTGAGAAAGAAAGACAAGATTTGGATGGAAATAGGAAGAGAATTAAATACAAATGGTATGTACCTAATATTTTTTATTAACTTGTTAAATAATTTACAGTCTACACAAATGTGAAAACGAACATTCTATATATTGGGCATAGGCATATCAGAATTAAAATAATTTACGAATTTGTCACGAGTAGAAAATGCTAGCCTTGCTGCCCGCCGAGGATCATTTGCTATATCAGTAAAAGCTCCAAGCACGGGTTCTGGGGGATCTAAGAATTGAAAATATTTGTCATCGCCACTTTTACTTCGTACAAAATTGTGTAAAACACATGCCGTACGTACAATTAGAATAGTAGTATCTACTTTAGTTTCTAATGGCCTGTAAAATATTCGATATTTTTGAGACAAAATACCAAACGCATTTTCCACGACCCTTCTAGCTCGACAAAGTCTTACATTGTATTTCTATTTTCTGACGTCTGTTAAAGTCTGCTTATAAGGAAATTGTCTCATAATGTATGGTTTTAAAGCAAATGCTTCATCACCAATTAAGACGTACGAGCAGATTTCATTTTGCCCAGGGAGAAATCTAGGTGCAGGGACACTCATTAAATTTTGTTCAAATCGTTTTCCCATGTTTGAGGTTTCGAAAATACCCCCATCACTATTTTTTCCGAAACCACCAATATCAACACATATAAATTTATAGTCTGGGCCAACAATGGCCATAAGTACTATTGAATATTTATGTAAATAGCACCAGTAATTGGAGCCACTGTTGTTAGGTCTCTTGATTGTTACATGTTTACCGTCCACGCTGCCAATGCAATTGGGAAATCCCCATCTATTTTCAAATTCTTCAGCACATTTTTTCCATATATTCTCTGTTGGTTCTGGTAAATATATATGCTCCATATGTCTGCATATCGCTTCACAGACTTCGGTTACGATTGCACTCACTGTTGTAAAGCCAACTCGAAAGCTATGCCCGATGGTATAGAAGGTGTCACCAGTGGCAAGGAATCTATAAAAAAAATCGTTTTTAGGTGATGAAGTAAAAAAAAGGTGGAAGAATATCAGAGACACATTTGCAAAATATATAAAATCTACCAAACCAAAGACCGGCCAAGCAGTGGGCAACATAAAAAAATGGCAGTGGGCTGACTACATGGAATTTTTCCGCCCTTTTTTGCCATTTGCCAAAACGTCGTCTAATGTGAAAGATATTGACGTCATACATTATGAGACTGCCGAATTTAACTCAAATATATATCAGGAAAGGGCTGGAAATGTAGAAACCGAAAATTTGGAAGACCGCGGCCATGGAGAAGATGAAAATGCTGATGTAGATGCAGAAGATGCACAGAACGCCTCGGCAACACAGACAGCACCACCTTCTTCATTGAACACTACATCAGTGACTACTCCAGGGCACACCTCTCCGCAGACTACACCAAAATATAAAACGAGCAGAAAACGCTATGAACCACCATCTTCGTCTGTACAACAGCTCATTAATTATTTTGAAGGTAAAAAAGCTAAAAAAGAGAACGAGGCCATTGATTCACTTTTCTTGGCACATGCACAGACTGTGAAAACACTTCCCTTAAAGCGTCAAGCCCGAATAAAACTAAAAATAGCCGAATTAATAGCGCACGAAGAATTTGAACATATTGAAGAAATGTCTTCAGCGTCTACCCAGAATTCTGCAAGTATGTATGATAGTAGTATGTCGTCCTTCCCAAGCGGCACTGGGATTACTGCAATAATATACCCAACAGAGGAGGCAAATTCTGCCTCGAATTATTTAGCAACATTTAATCCTAGTGGCAACATGTAGTCCAATTATTACAATAAAATATTTATTTCACGATCCCTGAAGTTTTCGTATTCGATAAGCCTACTAATTTTAATACATATAATTTTTTTACCTGAGTGTAATAGCAAGTCGTTCTTTTGGCGAAATAGCTTCACGATAATTTGTGTCAGATTTTCGTATTTCATCTTTCACCAAGTTCAATATTTCATCGAAACACTCTGGAGTCATTCTAAAATATACGTAAAAGCGCTGTTCATCCAGCCGAAGTTGTGGCATCAAGGTATGGTATTCCCCAAATTTATTTCGTTCCAAGTTAATATCATGTACCCACTTCCTTCGTTTCCTAAACAAAATTGAAAATATTTGTTTTATGTACTTCGTTAAACTTAATACATACCCAACTATCAAATGGCGTTAAATAAACATAACTTACCGTGCATTTTGTTCCTCTTCTAAAGCAAGAAATAGAAGTGCCTCCTCTTCTTCTGAAGACGAGCTCATTGCAAAAGGCAAAAATAAAATGTACGCAACCTGTCGAAACCTTCACGTTCGCGGAGCGAATAAGACGCTTTGGTATGAATAAACAGGCGAAACAGATTGCGAATTTCGCTCTGAATTTCGTTGCGAATACTTCGCCGCGATTATTTCGCGCCGGTTTGTGGGATGCTTTACGCATCACACCCTGTCAGAAAGAAAATTGACCATTAGAAAATATAACCTTAATTACTTTGACACTGAACCGACATCGTATGATTTATCTGGCAATCGATCAATCGATAAACATAAAATTTATTTTCCATTTAATTACCGATGCATCGATTAAATAAATATTTGCCGGGTTTTGCAATTAACATCTCGGTACGGCACCACACGTGCGTACATACAACATAGTGAAGTTCGCATGCAAAATATGCTTTTAGACGCCGTAAAAACCAATATCGCTATTTGCAATACGCTCTGGTGAATATTCTACGTTTGTTATGGTGTTGATTTTGAAATGCACATATTGGTTCTTGGGTGTGATATCGGCACGCAGGTGGTATAAGGAAACCATTCTGCGATGGCTAGAAGAATTGATGCACATGCTGGTTATATTTCAGGTTTTTCTGCAGTCAAATGACCGATTCGTAGCCCTGATGACGACATAGAGACGCATGAGCGTCAAAATGAAAGTTTGTTAGAGGGGGGGCGGATCATCGGCAAGAGATAACGTTTTGTCAAAGCCTTGAAAAAAGTGAAAAAAATTTTCTCAAATCACGTCAAGGTATGCAAGTTTTAAAGCCCAACCGGATTCTGAGAGGGGCAACACCTCTTGGCACTCTCCCTGCGGGTACGAAAAGGGTGTGTTATCGATACTATACAAACTGTTATATGAATTACTCATTGTTCACATCAATCGAATGAAAAACTTATATTTTAAGATTTGAAATTTCAACTATTTTACAGTAGGTATGTATATTTTGTCAGTTTTAATTTGCAAGTATTCGAATCTAACTAACAAACTTTGAAATACTGTTTATATGATCAATATAAGACTTTCTCCATCGCGATGCACAAAATGAAAGCAAAAGAGCACCTAAGGTATCGAATTTCATTCGGATTGGAAATAATCTTTCCATATTATCAAGTGGGCGGTACTGCAACGTTATTTGTAGGTGGTTGGGCAAATATTGTTTTTGTAATGCGAGTCTATATTGATAAAGTGTGATGCTCTTGCTTAAAGCAAATTGCTATCTATCGGTAACTACTCCTACACTGTTGTCAGATCTCAGCTCGGGATTATTTGAACTTTTACATATTTCCAACAAACTATTTCTTTATACATATACTAAGTGACATATAAATCCGAACACCCAGTTTAAATGGTTTTATTTTAATAAAAGTTGGTGAATGTATTTATCTTACTGTAAATAACAAGTGAAAAAATTTTCAGCCTAACAGTTGGACATTCCGGTTTTTATACTGCTTTTTTTTAATTCACTAACGCCCTAAAAATTACTATTTCAGCCGCAGTAAAGAATCAACGTTGGCGGATTTTGGTTCTTGACATCCTTTACGATCGGTTACGATGCCTAAAGTACGGAGACCTGTACGATTTCGTGAACTTAGTAAGTTTGATAGGGGCCGTATAGTAGGACTTCGGGAAGCTGGACTTTCTTTTCGGGCAATGGCAGTTAGAGTGCAAAGAAGTGTTGACACTGTGATTAGGTGTTGTCAGGCATGGCTTCGAGAAGGCCGTACGCAAAGAGCAAGGGGCACTGGACGCCGCCGTAGAACTACAGACCGTGAAGATCGCCGCCTAAGATTATTGGCCTTAAGTGACCGTTTCTCCACTACCAGGTCCATTGCAAATGAATGGTTTGCACAACACGGAAGACCTATTGGCATGCGAAGTGTTTACCGACGAATGAGAAGTTTTGGCTTGTTTTCATACCGGCCACAGTGGGTCCTCCCTTTAACTCGAGAACACCGACGTAATCGCCTTGAGTGGTGCAGACAACGGTCACTCTGGGATCAGGAATGGAATAGTAATTGTCTTTAGTGACGAGTCTCGATTTTGTTTAGGCATGCACGATGGTCGTGCCAGGGTTAGAAGGCGACGTGGTGAAAAGAGGAATCCACAGTTTTTTGTTGAAAAACATGTTCATCACATTGTTGGAGTTATGGTTTGGGGTGCTATAGTTTATTATTCCAGGTCACCTTTAATCTTCATCAGAGGTAACAAGAACGCACAGCGTTATATTCACGAAGTTCTAGAACCCCATCTTTTACCCTATCTTGACACCCTGGCAGATCCAACTTTCCAACAAGATAATGCCCGACCACATGTTGCAAGAGTCACAATAGACTTCTTTCAACATAATGATGTCACATTGTTACCATGGCCACCAAGATCTCCCGACTTATCCCCAATTGAGCACGTGTGGGATATGATGGGTAGGAGATTGCTCAATTTGCAACGTCCTCCTCAGACTCTAGAAGAACTTCGAGAGGAGTTGGTGGTTGCCTGGAATGAGATACCACAGGAGGACATTGACCACATGATCAGAAGCATGCCTAGGCGCGTTGGAGAATGCATCCACACATTATTAAAGGTCAAAGGGCTTTAAAGCAATGCAATCATTTTGAAATTTTTATCATTTACTTATTATGCTTCATTAAGTACTTATACAAAATTTTATTAAAATAAAACCATTTAAACTGGGTGTTCGGATTTATATGTCACTTAGTATATTTCCAACAAACTATTTCTTTATACATACTTGTATTCAAATAACCAGTAAAAAGTGTGATTTTTCGAAATTATTTCCAGTTCCTCTGACTGATCTCAACGAAGGACCAAACGTCAGATTCGTAATCTACGAATCCGATTTACTTCAGCCACAAGTCTCGTAAGTTGCAAATATGAAGCTTGATTTCCAAAGCGTGGTACCGGATACTGTAACTGACCGCTGGGATGGCAAATTGTTGCCACCTTTAAAGGCACGCAAATCTAAAGAAGAACGTCTACCGATTGTTGTAACATATAAAAATGAAGAGCAGCTTATCGCTGTGCCCAAATTGGATAACTCTTCAGGCGGTGAATAGAATCAGGAAATTTGGAATCTTGAAGTTCAGATCCTCTGTTGTGATACAACTAAAACTTAATAAATAAATGCGTATTTTCGCTTGCCGCCATCATGTCTAGGAACTGGTGTTAAAAGGCGTAACCGAATCAAAGATCAACCAAGTAACTACAACCCCTGACATTCCAATGCTTAAAATGTTCCGCGAGTGCTGGAAAAGACTACTATCGAGAATTAATAGAGCTTCTTGGCGGAGATATAGAGAAAAAAATTAAGATTCGACCGCCACGCGCCATGCATCAAACTCGCTGGATGTCCAGAGCAAGCTATTTATTAAAAATAGCGTTACTAAGTTCCAACCTCAAACTTTCTAATAAGGGTAAGGCAGCTCTGTTAAATATCTGCCTATTCATCGTGACAACACACGTAAAACCGTGGTTGTAATGCACTTTAGCGGTAAAAGCACTTAACCAGGATTTATGCTTTGAAGGCTTTCGAAGAAATTGACAAAATCATTTCGAAAGTAGCTTTACGAAAGTTCTGCCAACAGTTTTATTTGACACAAGTTTGTGTTCTGCTTTGGTTTGTCCTTTCAGTGAAAAACCGATGCCTATTTTAATTGGGTACTATCAGGCACTAATTAGCTCACTCTATTTCAAGGTAATCCATTGAAATTGGCATCAAACGGTTTGAGAATCGTACCGCCATCTATGAAACAAAAGCAGAACCAAATACTAACACCTTTCATTCATTTTGTCTCTTAGATGAGACTAGTAACATTCAGATCCTTGTTATAAAATGAAATATTACTTCTGCAACTAGAACTAGTAATGAGACTCGATATTGCTTGTGACGCGGTAGCACAATTTGGCAACATAGTCGGCAGACGTCCTATAGAGCCGTTCTGAGCATATTTCAGAGCGGACACAGATTATACTGGTCTCGAGAGGTGGGTGGTCACATTTAATTTATTTTATTGCATCGGTTGGTGCTTATTTGACATAGAAACTGACTCGGCAGTACGCGCATGGTTGTTCTGCGCTTGCATTTCAACTTATCCGCATTAATATTAATAGTGGATAATTATGAATGTTAAGCATAATGGCTTTGTTACTATTTGCATTATCGCACGCGAGACAAGAGCGTGCTGACAGTCGTTTATTTTTGCTATTGAAAAAAATCAACGAACGTGAAGTAGCTATACAAGTCAATAGAGTATAGTCAACGCCAAACAAAGTGGCGTGCACGTCATCACGATAAAAATTCCCCGACCTAATGCCTAGGTTTCTATCACAAACAATTGCTCTATTGCAGTTTCATATTAATGTGATATATAAATTGTAAAATGGTCATTACTCTCTTATTATGATTAATAGTCATATAAACATTGTTATTAAAATATCACATAAGTTGCTTTCTGATAAATTTAGACGCATTATGCGAAATAAAATGTTTTGCAAACGCTCCAATCACTTATCGACATGTAAACGCACTAAACCGATTTCGCAGCGTTGACACGTTGTCACCTTGAAACTTATTTAAACTGGGAACTGACATTTGTATTAATTTTGACACTGAATCAATTTGTGGCATTTCAAATCTTTATAAATCATTTGGCCCCGCATACTGTAAATCAACAACTGTTTGTTTCAAAACAAAATTATTCATTTTACGAGTAGATAAAGGCAATTTTGGTATATAAAGATGCCCAAACAGTTAAATAGTCGGTGTAAGGAACTCGTGGCCTCGTTAATGCACTACTTTGAGCAAGAAAGGGACAACAACGGGCCTTTGTTGCCTTTAAATGCTGTTCAAGAGGTAGGTTACTAATAATTATATATGTAATGTATATTAATAATAGTGAAATTTTATTTCATTTTTTGTAGCGTGTTGCTGCTGCTTTAAAAATTAGTTTAAGGACAGTTAGTCGTATTTCCGAGGGTGTGAAAAGTGATGCAAATTTAGAATCGCCCAAGAAAAAGCGGAGTTATATTAAACGTGTAACCAACACAGCGACATTGGATACAAGTGTTATTCGAGAAGTGATCTATAATATGTATCACAAAAGTAACATCTTATTATAATAACTTATCAGAAATTTGCATTAATTTGTTAACTAAATTATAATGTCATATTACACATGGTTTCAGAAGAACAAGTTACGATACAAACTTTATGGTCTCGATTAAGAGATAGGGCATTATTTGATGGTAGTGCCACGTCTTTAAGGTGGTTGCTTAGAGATCTTGGATTTAAGTGGCTTAAGGACAATCCGCGACGAGGGCTCATGGAACTACCAAGTATAGCTTTGAAAAGGGTGGAATTTCTAAGGCAATACAATCAAGCCAAGGTTGAGGCCTTATACCAGTATGTCTTCCTCGATGAAACTTGGATATTTCAAAATGGGACCATAGGTCGCTCTTGGCAAAATGGAAACCAAAAAAGCGTGAAAGCTATTAAAACAGATGGTAAAAGGTATGTACTTTTACACAATTTGCACTATAAAATTTATAACTAATATATTTTAGATACATTATATTACATGCTGGAAATGAAAATGAGTTTATTGAGGGTAGTGAAGCGATATTTCCTTCGAAAACAAAATTGAGCGATTACCATGGAGAGATGAACCAGGACAATTTTTTGAAATGGTTTCAACATCAGTTATTAGAAAAATTGGAGAGTCCATCTATGATTATACTGGATAACGCCCCTTATCACAGCATGATATTGAACAAAGTGCCCAACAATGCATGGACAAAAAAAAATATCCAAGACTGGTTGACAAATCAAAACATACCATTTTTAAACACAATGTTTAAAACAGAGCTATTGAGTATTGTTGCTCGGTACATAATGCTTCTTAATTATATATATTTTGGTCGACAGTTTATATTTCTTTTGTTTATTCCTATTCTTAAAATAACTGCTTTTTTAGAAACAAACCACCTAAAATATACGTGATTGATGAATTGGCGGAACAACATGGGCACAAAGTTCTTCGTCTGCCTCCTTACCATTGTATATTTAACCCTATTGAGTTAATTTGGGGCATAGCAAAAGGTTACTATAACAGACATATTGGTAGAGATGGTAACAGTGAAAAAGACTGTTTGGATATGTGGAACGAGGCTCTACAAACGGTTACCCCAGACATGTGGAAAAATAGTGTTCGACATACTGAGCAAGAAATTTTTAAATGGTATGAAAGAGAACGAATTTTTGATCGACCAGACATCGAACCTTTAATAATCAACTTTGAGAGTGATGAAGATTCAGATTCAGACAGCGCTGAAGAAAGAAACTCCGACTAACTTTATTGTACAGAAAAAGCTTACACCAGTAGCTTACCTAATTTTAGAATGCATTTTTCTGTATGAATTCTGTAAAATAAATACCATGCATAAAATTTGGAGGACCCCATTTGGATTTTTATTCAGTACCTTTAAGCTATCAATTAAATATGGTAGTTTCAAGGTGTCATCTGATCAATAATTGTCATACTTAATGATTATGCAAGTACAGATCTATAATTTTATTATACTATTATTTTTGTTGTCATTTGAGGTTAATATTGCTTATAAACCTAGATATGTAAATAATAAATTTTATTATTTTACAAAAAGTTTGGCAACAATGTAAATTTTTCAACACACCCACCTTGATGACGTGCACGCCACTTTGTTTGGCGTTGACTATACTAATGGTTATCTTGGAAGTCTTTTCTATTTGTCAGGATAAGGATTTTGGGCACATCGACATTACATTTTCATATCGAAGTTTTAAAAAAATAGCGGGTAGTTGGAATAAATTAAGAAGAAAAATTCGTAGAATCGGTATACTGAAAGAAATATTTTATTGAAACACCTTGTCGGAAAATGTATACGCATTATTAAAAGACTGATACAACTGATTGAATCAAAGACTCGTACTGAAAACCAGACAATAACACAAAAAGTTTGCCAAATTTAGATAAATGTTAAGAGTAGTAAACAAAGAACGCTAAGATTTTACACGGAACTGCTCGAGAATCTGTGTAATAAATTAAAATGTTTAACCTTTCACTATTTCTTTTATTATGCAACTTTTACACATGTAATTTCTGTATATCAACTCCTACAAGCAGTTGAAATAAGTGACTCAACCCTGTATAATGAATTTTTAGACAAAGCCACTGGAACCCATTTTCCATATGTCTTGTTCGTGATCCTTTAAAAGATATACACTAGCTTCTTTTTTATGGCCGATTCGAATTTCAAATTTTAAATCGCTCTCCAGTTGGAATACCAGAAGTACACATACCGAGACCTAGCAAGTAAACTCACATTCCATCACTCGGACCACGAAGAATTTCCTTATTTGTTGATGAGCAATTCGGATGCAATGAAACTTTTGATAAGATTAGAACACGGCGAGATAGCGAAATGGAACCTTCTCAATTTGTACATGTTCAGATCGATATCATGCGCATGTTAACAAGCATGCTTACGAGCATATAGCACACCACGGTGCATTTCGTTTCCTTGATTGTATCGAACGATGCCCACCCCCGCAAAAGCCGGGTAATAAACGCTAAAGAGCAGGTGAAAAAGCTGGACGAACAGGGCCGGACCTAACGAAAAGTCAGTTTTTTCAAACATAAAACCTTGAATCCATTTTTGCT
The DNA here is from genome assembly GCA_963669975.1 of Acanthoscelides obtectus. Taxonomy (NCBI): domain Eukaryota; kingdom Metazoa; phylum Arthropoda; class Insecta; order Coleoptera; family Chrysomelidae; genus Acanthoscelides; species Acanthoscelides obtectus. The sequence goes on along the minus strand of CAVLJG010000006.1, from coordinate 106,822,308 downwards.
GCATTTTTTCTACTACTACCCTCCACCACCCCTGTTCCAGGCAACCTCAAAGCCTTAAGAAGCATTCGGGTATTTTGAACCGTGAGGCACTCCCGATTTAGTTGCATACTGGTACGACTTGAAGATATTGAAAGTAACATATTGCTTCCTTTGATAAAGATAGCTTTGAAGAGTGCTAAAGTTGATGAATGGAATCCATAATGAGAAACTTTATTTGAAAGTATGCCATGCTGGACCTATCGAACGCTTTAGCAAAAACAGTATATCTAGTTGACCTTGCCGATAAACACATTCAATAGCGAACTGAGTAAATATTTTTAAATTAGTAACTGCAGAGTAAATTCCATTATGTAATATTATCTCCAGCAATTTGGAGAAATTTGACAATATTGTCACCGCTCTATACCTTTTAGTTCAAGTTTAAAAATATCCGGAAATGTAGTGGTTGCTATGATCAGATTGAATATTTTTAATAATGGTTCAACAAAGGTATGGATACAATCTTTGACTATGAGCGAGGGGATGTTGTCTGGGCTGCCGTTACTTTATTTGTATTTTGGATGCAGCAATAATCTCATTTTCATGAACGTCATTGAAACATATCTTAACTAACAGGATTCTTGCCTTCAGTAAGATCATTGCGAGTAGATGGATCCACTAAAACACTATAAAAAAATCTGCAAATGCATTGACAGCACATAAAAGACCGTTCGGTTCATTACGAGGAATCCTGTTAGAGTCCGGTTTTTTGTATGCATGAAACTCCAAAAATGTTTAGGATCTTGAGCGATTTGAAGTCTCAACATAATTTGTATAATTTTTATAGGCCACAGACATTTGACACTTTTGTGAATGAGTGTCTTCAAATTACTCCTCAAATATTGCAAAATGTGTGGCAACGTTTTGAGCGAAATCTTTATTATTGCATGGAGAGTCATGGTAGCCATTTTCAACATTTACTTCCTAACTAGTCAGTTCAGTCTTCATTTTTAAATTACTTTGCTGCAAAATGTATTGATGTCCACTAATGATGATGTATTAATTCTATTTAAGCTTTAAATCAATAAATCTTCAAAACTACTGAACTGAAGTACATTAATTTTATATCATTATATAGGGAATTGCAAGACCTTTAAAATAAGGTATCACTCGACCCCCCTTTCCACTTAAGATTTTAGGGTTGGTGTCACCCCCGCCCAGGGAGCTGCACGTGCTAACGTGATTTTTTACCAAACTTGTGTCCTCCTCGAAAACAAAATCGACGGGTCTGAGCGTTTTTCTAAAAAAAAAACTGAGCTGCAAGTAAACGCGTCCGTTTCGTTTTCGATACGCCACCCTGCATGTTAGTACAGTTTTTCGGATTTTTGTCATTATTACTAATAAACTGTTAAAATTGAATGAAATTTTAGTCTTATAGTCTCCTGAAAAATTCAAATTATGTAACATGCAGTTTTTTCAATGACCAATTCGAGTAAATGTCAAATTAGAAACGAAATTAGAAATCGGCAACGAAAAGATGATACATTTTTTAATTAAAGGTATGATCCCACCGCAAAATGTGAGGCTTCTCAACGATCTCAGAGAGAAACTGGCACGAAATTCGTGACGTGCACACCACTTTATACTTCAAATACCCACACTACAAAAATCCTAATTTTCATCCCTAGCTCTATAGACTTGGATAAATAATTTGCGTGTCTGATTTAGAATATGCATACCAAAAATTATCGCAAAGCCTTATTTGTCTATTCGATATCAGCTAGAAACTGACGTCCTGTTATTTTCGCAAATGATCTCTGCTACTTACTCAACAACTAAATCATGATGAAGATATTCTCTAAAAATGTGGTCTTTGACGTACAAGCGAAGATGAAACCGGACAGTTGGGAAAGCAATAAGTTTACGTCACAGATAGGCGACAACGCAAACAAATCGTCGCTGTCCCTCCTACTACGGCTCTGTACCTCCTTGCATCGTAAATCTTTCCGGTTCGTGTGTCTTCTTCTCCTCTCTTGGAACAACTCGGTGTCTCTGAGGTCATAGACGAGGCGCGGACATTTTTTTATTTAGTGTAAATTAGAAATTGAATAATTAATGCGCTTTTATGGGAAAACGCAATGTGTATATGGTTAATTATTGTTGTCATACGAGCTAAAGAGGTCATCCGACGACATAACTCATGTACGTGTATTTTACCTACGAGAATTTTACCGTTAAGAGTTACTTAAGTGAAAATGAATTTGGTATTACGTATACAAAATTTTAATAAACAAAAATATTTATGTATATACGATTCCATTCGAGATGATTATAGACAAAGTGAAAGAAAACTATCAACTTTTGCCGATTAGACATTCTGAACATATTCAAGAATTTCCAGATCGAACGACTCAGTGAAGACACAAATTTACAGTCAAGTGAATTTTTCGGACCTCGCTAGAACCTCGTCAAAGGATTTTAAAATATGGTGAATGGGCTTCAAATTATGGCGATAGTACAAACAATGATGCTGTATGAAATGTTCGGTTACCGTGTTTTCGCAGTGGTCGGATATTTAATAGTCACCCTACACAGGGTGTTTTTAACGTTAAGTCATTTATTTCAACTGCTTGTAAGACTCGTCAAAACGAGTTGATATACAAAAAATCAACTACATATATAAAAGTTGCATAATAAAAGAACTAGTGAAGTTTTTGTACCATTTTGTGTCTTATAAAGAATTTGAGTCTACCTGAGAAAATTCACTACTCCTTTTTTCAAAAATGACAATATACAAAAACTATCCTCTCTTCAATGCCCAATCAGCATCCCTGAGAAAAATTTCGTTCCTTCGTTGTAACTCTTATAAAGGGAAAATACACGCCTAGAATTACGGGAGCTGGAAGAGTGTAAATGTACTACTGTCAAAAATTCGAGACACACCGTCCCTCAATTTCCACATCCCCCCACCATCTAACTTCTTACCATTCAAAATAATTTCAAAAATGAAAGATCAAAAACCATAATTTGTGCGCCGCTGCCATTGAACCAATTTTCAAAACTATACATATTCGTCAGAATCCCAGTAATATTTTCCAAGTTATAGACGGGCAAGATTATCGGACAGACAGACGAACATTCCGATGAAAATGAGTGACAGAGTTTTTCGTGATATAACATCCAAAAAAATTCAATTTCGAAATTTTGCTGTGGGAAATAAAGTGCTGTTATCATTCTGATATGTACGGGTGTATTCGACTCTATCGAATGATGATGAATATTGAATATTACCTCCTGAAAAACATCTCGAAAGTTAAAAAGAAAATAGTAACGTTCGACAATTGATACTGTATGTAATGTTTAGTATCAATATTTATAAGATTTTCTTTATATTATTTTCGGATGTGCTTCCTGATCGAGAAATACCTCCAACGTTCTTTGAATCTCCTTGTATAAGATCAAAAATGCGATGAGCGCCTGTGGTGGTACGAGGTGGCGACCCCCGGTATGTGGTACTGTGCATGGCAGACTCGATGGCGATATACGTACCAATGGAGGCACACCCACTCTATACCGACGATGCCCATGCTCACACACATCAAACTTCTCATCAGATACCAACATCTTCTAATGTAACGATTCACACACACAGCATGCGAAGTCAAAGATTCACATCGACATGTGAGACGACCGGCTATATGAGGGATGTGCGGAAAGTTCTGCTAACTTATTTTGTTTGAAAAATTGAAGGGCGGATTGAACACGTAGAAACGTGACGTAAACGATTTGAAATTTTTCTGTTTCCACGTTGGATTACTTTTAATCTAAAAAATCGTATCCAGAGTTCTTAAATGCGGTCTCTTAGAATTTTTCATTATGTTCGTTGAATAAAGTTCCAGCTCGATTACTTTCTTCAATAGTGCGAAAAGGAATGATGCGCTTGTTAATGAAAAGTGCATTACATAATAATAATAATAATAATAATAATAATAATAATAATAATAATAATAATAATAATAATAATTATTTCTAACCGACAAAACTGTAGACTTTAACCGTCCCGATATTGTCCTGATAGACAAAAGCAACCAATATGCACAGATAATTGAGGTTGGAATTCCGCTTACACACAACATCCTCAAGGTAGAGCGTGAAAAATCTGTTAAATACCAGAACCTGGCTATTGAAATGAAGAGGATTTGGAAGCTAAGGGAAGTGCAGATTGTACCCATTGTTATCTCCGTGGAAGGGGCTGTTACCAAACAAGTCTCCTCAAGCTTAAAGACCTTGGACCTTCCAAACGGCCTTCACATACTATTCCAAAAAGCCGTTATCTTACAAACGTGTCATATTGTGAGAAAGGCACTGTCTCTGTAAAAATTATCCTTGGTTGGGGTGAACTCCCCCTCAAAGATAGTACACCACCATACGTGAGGACTATGAGCATGAAAAAAAAAAAAAAAAAAAAAAAAAAAAAAAAAAAAATAATAATAATAATAATAATAATAATAATAATAATAATAATAATTATTCACTCAATGTACAAAGATAACAAACAATATGAGTAAATAAATATAAAATCAAAACAGGCCCAATAGAAGGCATCGCCTGTACATGGACCAATAATTTAAGTTGAAACTGTAGAATGCAAATGACAAAAAAGGACAAAAATTAGCTACAGTAGATTATGTATTTAGTTTATGTTCGTATTTATGAGTTTACGAATTTCAGTACTAGATATAGAATGTAGCCACTTTTTTAAATTTCTTTTGAAACAATTTCCGAAAATTTTGTTGGATACAAATCTAACTTTCTTTAAAATATAATTGACATGGAAGTCCCATCGTAAGTGAGGATCCAAGACCACTCCAAGGTATTTTGTGTTGGGTACTCTATTAATTTGCATTTTTTGATCATTAATGTTGAAGGAGAAATTTGTGTAATTTGGCAGATGTCTAGCGTAAGATCCAAATGGTAAAAAATGTGTTTTAGAGTAGTTAATGCTTAATTTTTTACTGTTAAACCACCGAATAATTTTGATAAAATCATTTTCAATTACATTTTTCAGATCAGACCAGTCAGTGCCTTCATATAATATTGCAGTATCATCTGCAAAACTAGTTATTTTGCCAACACAATTAATTTGGAAAATATCATTTAAATATATATTGAATAACAGCGGACCTAAGACAGTTCCTTGTGGGACACCACACTTAATATACATTTCTTTACTAAATGATCCTGATATCTGCACAGATTGTGGGCGATTTGACAAATAATTTTCGATCAGTGAGTACGCATTTCCTCTGAAACCAATTCTCTCCAATGCTTCTAATAATAATTTGTGATTAACTGTGTCGAAAGCTTTCTTTATATCAACAAAAATGCAGATTGAAGGGGTTCTGTTATCCATATTTTGATGTATTTGATTTACAATTTTAGTTATTGCGTCCGATGTAGCCTGCCCTTCTGTAAATGCATATTGATTTTTACTTAAAATTTTGAATTTTGTGAGGTATCGAATCATTCTAGTAGATAAAACTTTTTCAAAAACCTTTGCTACACTGGATATTATTTATATTGGTCTATAGTTGTTAACATCTGTTTTTGTTCCTGATTTATGTATCGGTATTATATTACCTTTTTTTAAAATTGAGGGATATATGCCAGATTCAAAGCATTTGTTGATTAGGTAAGTGAGTGGTTCTGTTATGTCCTCGGCTATAATTTTCAAATGCTCGCTTTTAATACCATCGAACCCAGGACTGTTCCGATTTTTTAAGGCCATAACAGTGGTGTATACTTCACATTGCTCGACTTTATCCAAAATAAATGAGTTCAAAGTTCTTTTTGGAGGCTGAGTATTTTGTACGTTTGCTTGTATATTACTTGCTCAATTTTCGCCTATGTCAGTAAAGAATTGTACAAATTCATCGCATATCTGTTGAGTATTTTTTAATACTGTTCCCGATGTTGTATTTAACTCAGTGACACACTCTTTAAATTTTGTTTTCCCAGTAATCTCATCAATAGTTGTCCAAAGCCGCTTAGGATCATTTAAGTTATTATTCAATTTAGTTAGGTAATGTTTTCGTTTGGTTTGCCTTGCAAGCTCTATAAATTTATTTTTATATTGGTTATATCAGTCGGTATTCTCTGTAGTTGGCGTTAGTTTCATTACTTATATAGTCTTTCTTTTTCTATTACCGATGTTATTAATCCTTTGGTAATCCAGGCATTCCTGCTTTTCTCTTTGTGAATAATTTTTACTTTATTGGTACTAATATCTATTAGTTTTTTTATTTTCTCTATGAACAGTCCCGTTGCTTTGTCTATATTATTTATAGAGTATAATTGTTCCCAGGATTCTTGTTTGACATTTGATATTAGTTTTGAATTGTCGACAAAACATTTGTAATTTTCCTGGTTTACCTGTTATTAACGGTAGGGATGTTATAATGTTTTTCATTTGAAGATATCAGTAAAATAGTGGAGAAGTGGTCAGTAATATCGCTTTCTAGGATTATTGGTATACAACTAATTTTTTTGGATAGGTCTTTCACAAAGCAGTGATCTATACATGTGCCACTGATGGACCTTGTAGGTAGGTTTATATAGGACAGAAATCCGTTACTTGATAGGATATTCAAGAATTCATTTGTGATGGGATCATCGTCCAAAATATTTATATTGACATCTCCCAATAAAATATGTTGCTTTAAATGAACTTTATTTTGATTTTGAAAAAAAAAATCGATATTCTTTAAAAACTCGTGGGGTTCTGAACATGGCGGACGATAAATTGCAGATACCTCAATTTTGTTATACCTCATTATGTTTAAAATTTTGATTCCATCGGTGAAAGTGAATGTATCATGATTATATTGCAATTTATTTCTTACAAAAACTGTCACCCCATCGTTTTGGTTATAAGTGCCAAAGTTGTACATGCTTTGAAGGAAAAGTATACCATTATTGACTGAATACGTTGTTGGGTGCATAGCCAGTACCGTCGTGACCTTTCATAGACGAAAGATTGTACGGAGCTTTCTGCCCAAAGTTATATATACATAGAAAACAGTAGATTAAGACTGCGTTTGGATGCAATGAGGTCCACTCCAATTGAACCTATTAGAGATGAAAGCTCTGAACCACCACTTTAGCTAAGGAAACAACTATTGTAAAAAAAAGAAGTCATCAAGTAAAAATATAATCGCGTTGAACACCCACGACCTCTCACATAAATATTGGCAGGAAAATACATCACCCCCCCCCTGTGTAAAGCATTTGGGAAATCCAGACTAGAGATAGGAAAAATGTCTAAAATTCCAAAGGATTTTTCAATACTCTTGAGAAATATAACTTTATCTTACCAAATTACACCCCCTCTTCTGAAGAAAAATGTTTGAGAGAATTGCTGAATCCGTATCCAGAATATGTTAACTTCCATATGGACGCTTCCAAGGACCGTGAGGGAACAGGCTGTGCGTTTATTGTACATCCTAGTGGACATTCAACAAAATTCAGATTGAATAGTCTAACATCTATATACACAGCTGAAGCCATTGCTATTCTCAAAGCCTTATAGTACTTAGATTCCAAGGTAATTATCAAAGGAATCTTACCAACAGACAGTTTATCAGTCCTGCAAAGTATGGTATATCTAACCCATTAGACATAAATAATCCTTACACTAACCTCATACATCGTGAAAATAAAACAATACTTACACAAACTAAGAGACAAAAACTACGATATGATATGAATTTAGTTTTTAATATACGGGGTGGCGCATCGAAAACGAAACAGACGCACTTACTGGCAGCTCAGTTTTTTTTAAACGCTCAAACCCGTCGATTTTGTTTTCGAGGAGGACACAAGATTGGCAAAAAATTACGTTAGCACGTGCAGCCCCCTAAGCGGGGGTGGCACCACCCCCAAAATCTTAAATCGATAGGGGGATCGAGTGATACCTTACTTTAAAGGTCTTTCAATTCCCTTTATAATGATATAAAATTAATGTACTTCAGTTCAGTAGTTTTGAAGATTTATTGATTTAAAGCTTAAATAAAATTAATACATCATCATTAGTGGAGATCAATACATTTGGCAGCAAAGTAATTTTAAAATAAAGAATGAACTGACCCGTTAGGCAAGTAAATGCGTCTGTTTCGTTTTCGATGCGCCACCCTGTATATGTACTAACTTGATAGGCTGCTTACTTATCTTACTTATTATCGAGAATTTTTTTTTCGTTGATTAGCTCAGAAGCGGGACCGGGACTGATGATTTCTCTATTTTATTTTTGTTTTGATACATCTCAATTTGGTTAACAGGTGATTTACGTAAATGCTTTTTTGGACTCAATCTACCGAAAAATATCGCACAATTCTACCGAAAACAAATCATCTGCACTAGGCAACACTGACTGAGAGCGAAAAATATAACGTCTTCCTACAGAAATATGGTAAAAAATGGCAATTACTCAGGCTAGTAGTGGAAAAACAATTTCTTTCAAGAGTCATGCGTCTCAACGCAGTTCTTAAGTAAAATTATATTATTATTATTATTATTATTATGATAATTGAGATGAGCAGAGTACACAGTACTATAAGCTCGTGCAGTAAATATAGTGTACGGACACGTAACACAAATACATCAAATAGAAAAAAATAAAAAAAGACAGTTCATAGCTATAAAGTTTGTACACTCCTCCAGCTATCATACTGCACTTTGAAGCTATTAACTGAAGTAGCACCAACCACACTTTCCGGTAAACTATTCCAGGTGTTGAATATGCGGTTGGGAAGAAACCACTGTCGGACTGTTGTTTTAAATGGCTCCTTATGCAGTTTGAAGCTGTGTCCGCGTAGATTGCTGCTCGACAGACGGTATAGATGCATGAGGTTGGTGCCCATCAAACCATGAAGTATCCTGAACGTAACTATAAAATCGCCACGAAGTCTTCGCTCAGAGAATGTCAGGTTGAATAAGTCAAGACGATCTTCATAGCTTGGTCTTCGTGCTCCAAAAGGGATACGAGTAGCCCGACGCTGTACTGATTCGACGAGATTTCTATCGCGCAGAAGCACAGTGTCCCATACCGGGCCAGCGAATTCAAGAATTGGCCTCACGAATGCCTTGTAAATGTAGGCTCAAGTGTTGACATCGGATCCTTTGAAAGACCTCTCCAGCATGTATAGAAGTTTCTTGGCTTTTGATGTAACGTGGTGAATATGCTCTGACCAGGAAAGACGATCGTTGACTACAACGCCCAGATCAATGTGGCTGGAAACTGCTTCGATGTTGTGGTCAGAGATCTTGGTGAAGGAGGTGAAGGACACAACACTTAGTTAGATTTAAGGGTAAAAGCCAACTGACTGACCATTGACAAACAATATTAAGATCTCGTTGAAGCATAGCAGAATTTACGACAGTATTGTAAATCTTGGTGTCGTCGGCATAAGCTGAACATGTGGAGGAAATCAATGCGGGCAGGTCACTTGTATACAGAAGGAACAGCACTGGCCCCAAGACAGAGCCTTGAGGAACTCCACTTGCTACATGATGAAGGTGAGACTGGCTATCACTGACGCGCACAGAGAAAGTGCTCCCGGTGAGAAAAGCCTTAATCTACAGTAACAACTTGCCTCTTATTCCCATACATTCCAACTTAAACAGAAGCGATCGAAAGCCCTAGAAAAATCTAAGTAGATTATATCAACAGGAGTCTTTGTGTCCAGATACTGAGTCCAATCGTTGAGAGAGTGGAGAAGGTTGGTCATTATTGATCGACCGGGGAGAAATCCATGCTGATTCTTAGGGATAAGGTCATTTTCGAAAGCAAATGACAGGAGCTTATCTAATATGATCCTTTCAGCTATTTTGGCGGCGATAGGAACGAGACTTATTGGTCGATAATTTTTAGCGGAGGATTTGTCGCCTTTTTTGAATACAGGGGTAACAGAAGCAATACAGGGGTAACAGAAGCACTAAGCCAGCATGAGGGTGGGGTATGAGATCTAAAAGACGATGTGAATATCAAGCTTAATGGTAGGGCCAGTGCTGAAGCGCAGTTTTCAAGTACAGCAGCCGTCATCCCATCTTTACCAGGGGAGGAAGAGGTCTTCAGATTTCGCAAGTGCATTAATACATCTTCAGGCAATACAATAAATTTGCTCACAGTTTTTTTTTTCGTTAAACATAGATACTTGCTGCCACGAACGCCACTGTTTAACTGTAAAAAACAATTTTGTAATCCTAGATTTTTGAATCCTTTACATATCGTTTCGATTTAGATTCTGAGAATTGATAATTGTCAGTTGAGGCTTTAAGACCGACTTCTTCGACTACTTCTGCCATTTTTCAGTATACTTCACAACTTATTAAAGTTAATATCTGCGATAATTGTAGTGTTCATTTGAACTTTCATCCGAAAGGTGCAAGCGCATCTCTAGATCTTTATTATCATCATTTTTGAAAGCCCACGCCTTAGAAATCCAGACTGTTATCTCCGTTAAAATATTGGGAAATAGAAAATGTTAACGGGCGAGCCGTTCGTGGCAGAAAAACTCTCTTAATGATCCCTATTTAGATGTTAATCGTTAATTTATGTAATTGTTCCTAACATCGTCGACTCTTGCAGAATAATAATATTGTGCGCGGAGCGTTCGTTCGTACGCGTAGCGTTAGATTTAAACAGATATTTTATGGTCGCCATAAACATATATGAGGATGTGCGTTTGGCTGTTCGCTCAAACTGAAGTGCGCATTATCAAACAAAGTAACGATGAGGCTGTGTTGTAACGTGTTACAACGTTCGATGAATCGATCGCTGTTCGGTAGTATGATAGTTCGTGATGCATAAATCATAAATTGCTGTTTGCGTTGACATACTTTCGACATGTTTCCGGCTACGTGTTCAATTTGCTGGTACAGTGAGGAAACAATTATTATGGAAAATTTTCATTACACTGGACAACAAATGTTAGTTTTTTAATTGTATCTTGTGGGAAAAGTGCACTTTTGGGGCGCTGAATCCAAAAATGACAATGAAATAAAAAAATTAGTTGGGGTTTAGAAAAAAAACTTTTTATTTTTACGGATATATTAAAAAAAGTAACAAGATTCATATACTTATAAGAATCACTATATGCGCTGTATTTTTGCTGTTCTTTTATGGATCGTTTCTGGAGCATCTCCACCAAGAGTCCAATAGTAGTCTGCAACCATGGAAGGATTCCACTTTCCCTGGTACCGTTTTTCCATTGTTGAAATATCCTGATGAAAACGTTCGCCGTGCTCATCACTTACGGCTCCGCAATTGTCAGGAAAAAAGTCCAGGTGTGAGTGTAGGAAATGTATCTTAAGAGACATATTACAGCTCATCTTTTGATACGATGACAGCATATTTTTTACAAGGGTTTTATAGTTGTCAGCTTTTCTATTGCCCAAGAAATTAGTGACCACCAGACGGAAATAATTCCAAGCAGTTTTTTCAATACCTGTTAAAGTGTTTTCAAACTGTGTACCTTTCAAAATATTTCGAATCTGTGGCCCAACAAAAATACCTTCTTTAACCTTTGCCTCACTTAGTCTTGGAAATTTCTGACGCAGGTATTGAAAAGCTGACCCATCTCTATCTAATGCCTTGACAAAGTTTTTCATTAGGCCCAACTTGATATGCAGTGGTGGTAATAAAATTTTTTTCGAATCTACTAATGGCATATGCTGTACATTTTTTTGACCTGGCTCTAGGAATTGACGAACAGGCCAGTTTTGTCTGGTGTAATGAAGTGCCTTTGCCCGACTGTCCCATTCACACAAAAAACAGCAAAACTTTGTGTAGCCTAGCTGCAGCCCAAGTAAAAGTGCAACAACTTTCAAATCGCCACAAATATGCCATTGGTGCTCATCGTATTTTATGCATGTCAATAGGTACTTCATATTGTCATATGATTCTTTCATGTGAACTGCATACCCTACAGGAAGAGATGGTAAAATATTTCCAATATGCAATAACACTGCCTTTAAACTCAATGTTGAACTGTCTATAAACAATCTCCATTCTTCTGGGTTATAGTTTATATTTAAAGCCGCCAGTAAGCCGTTAATGTTACTGCAGAAAACCAAGTTATTCTCCATATTGAAGAATGGTTCTAAGTCTTTGTGGCGTTTACGAAAAACACATACCGAAACATCGTCTTCTACCAAGTTTCACTGCTGCAGTCTTGATCCAAGTAACTCTGCCTTACATTTTGGAAGTTCTAAATCTGTTACAAGATCATTTAATTCTGACTGTGTTATTTTGTGCGGTTGGTGGCATGACGTGCTCGGTATAAAATCAGGATCTCTTGAAGTTGATGGCATATCTTCTTCCTGACGAATCACTCGATCGCCATAATCTGATTCGTTTTCTGATTCGCAAGTGTAGGATTCTGGGGGTTTTGGAATAGGATTTTCGTCACTGTGAGGCACAGGTCTCATCGCAGATGGTATGTTTGGGTAGTTAATAACTGATTTTTTTTTCTTGGACATACCTGTGGCTTGTCCAACACAAGGTACCATGCAAAAGTAACAATCATTAATATGATTTGTAGGCTCTCTCCAAACCATTGGGACAGCAAAGCGCATAGACCGTTTTTTGCCATTTAACCAGCTCCTCAGACTTGAAGCACATGTATTACAGCAGATGTGGGGTGCCCACTGTTTGTCTTGATCACCTAGTTAACAACCGAAATAAAGCTGATATGCCTTTGTTATTAGTGGAGTAATAGACCGTCTCTGAGACGCAAAAGTCACATCACCACACACGTAACAAAACTGATCTGGATTGTTTACACACTTTCGAGACATCTTGCATAAACGCTGTCAGCCAACTGAGGAAAAAATGGCTAATATAAAACAATATAATGTACACGTATGTATAACGTAACACAATCATGCCCATTACATCATCTTTTCTTGCCGAATATAAAAATGTAGCACGTGCATTCTTGTGAATTACAGTATATTAACACTGTCACAGCAGGAACACGTATAATTACCGTATCTCTAAAACTTGAACTAATATTGAAAAAATAAGTTTCATTCCGGTTTTAGCACATTAAAAATAGTAATATTTTGTTGATTTTATTTAGGATATTTTTTGGCTGTTGATCAGTGTTATCTGTAATATTTTTCTTGACCCTGCGTTAGTCGCGTATTGTGGCGCCATCGTCCATGTTCTATCTCTATTTAATCAATAAAAATTAATGAATCTGACCTGTATGTATTTATTTTTCATTGATGTGTATTAAAAATTTTTTACACCTGTCACCCACGCGCTCAACAACGTCGCACGTATCCACGCGCCTAACGCAGGCTTAAAATTATTCTAAATAACTAGATTATTTGGTATTTGGTTAAACTGAATTTTCTGGACCAGTTTAATTGAAATTAATACACTATTAAACTAATCTGCTTGAAAACAGCAAATCATTTAGCTATTTTATCAGACTACTTAATTACTGTTCAGGTAACTTATACTAAGTGACATATAAATCCGAACACCCAGTTTAAATGGTTTTATTTTAATAAAATTTTGTATAAGTACTTAATGAAGCATAATAAGTAAATGATAAAAATTTCAAAATGATTGCACTGCTTTAAAGCCCTTTGACCTTTAATAATGTGTGGATGCACCCTGATGTGCTACGCATTCTCCAACGCGCCTAGGCATGCTTCTGATCAGGTGGTCAATGTCCTCCTGTGGTATCTCATTCCAGGCAACCACCAACTCCTCTCGAAGTGCTTCTAGAGTCTGAGGAGGACGTTGCAAATTGAGCAATCTTCTACCCATCATATCCCACACGTGCTCAATTGGGGATAAGTCGGGAGATCTTGGTGGCCATGGTAACAATGTGACATCATTATGTTGAAATAAGTCTATTGTGACTCTTGCAACATGAGTGGTGCAGACAACGGTCACTCTGGGATCAGGAATGGAACAGTATTGTCTTTAGTGACGAGTCTCGATTTTGTTTAGGCATGCACGATGGTCGTGCCAGGGTTAGAAGGCGACGTGGTGAAAGGAGGAATCCACAGTTTTTTGTTGAAAGACATGTTCATCACACTGTTGGTGTTATGGTTTGGGGTGCTATAGCTTATTGTTCCAGGTCATCTTTAATCTTCATCAGAGGTAACATGAACGCGCAGCGTTATATCCACGAAGTTCTAGAACTCCATCTTTTACCCTATCTTGACACCCTGGCAGATCCAACTTTCCAACAAGATAATGCCCGACCACATGTTGCAAGAGTCACAATAGACTTCTTTCAACATAATGATGTCACATTGTTACCATAGCCACCAAGATCTCCCGATTTATCCCCAATTGAGCACGTGTGGAATATGATGGGTAGGAGATTGCTCAATTTGCAACGTCCTCCTCAGACTCTAGAAGCACTTCGAGAGGAGTTGGTGGTTGCGTGGAATGAGATAGCACAGGAGGACATTCACCACCTGATCAGAAGCATGCCTAGGCGCGTTGGAGAATGCGTAGCACATCAGGGTGCATCCACACATTATTATAGGTCAAAGGGTTTTAAAGCAGTGCAATCATTTTGAAATTTTTATCATTTACTTATTATGCTTCATTAAGTACTTATACAAAATTTTATTAAAATAAAACCATTTAAACTGGGTGTTCGGATTTATATGTCACTTAGTATACGTATTTCGCATGTGACAATAGTCCGAGAAATATCTTCGTATTTGATGGGCAAAATATTCTGCTTCTGATCTTTTTGAATACCTAATCTTATTGGAAAAAGGCAGCTTTTAACGGATCTGCATGTTACCATGGCCAAATATGCGTCGAGTTGTTTAAACAATTTTTTTTAACAGATTCCAAAAATTTGTTGTTTTTTTGCTCCAGCGTTTAGGTTTTAGGGAAATTCTAAACAAAAAGGTGCCTTAGAAATTTCCTCTAGATATGACAATTTTTGCGATATAAGCGATACAATATTTGAAAAAGTACGAAATATGTCATTTTCGACCCCGAAAAATAATATAAAAAAACGAGAATTTTAATGTAGCCAATATTCCTAAATATCCTCCAAACATACATTAACAAATTCCCAAAGGATTTCAAGACGTATTCTTATTGTAAACCTTTGTCTTTCAATTGTTAGAGGTTTCCAATAACAATACATCTTGAACTGCTTTGGAATTTTATTAGTGGGTATCTGAAAAATATTTAGAAAAATTGTAAACATCAAAATTTTCCTATTTTCATATCACTATTCTGGATCGAAAAAAACATATTTCGCACTTTTTCATCTATTGTATCGCTTATATCTCGAAAACTGTCAATACTACAGAAAAGTTCTATAGTGCCTTTTTTACTCGGATTGTCCCAAAGAAAAACAAAAAGACCGGAGAGGATAAAGAATTTTTGGAGTCTGTTTATAAAAATTGTTAAAAAATTATTTGATGCCAATTTGGTCCTGGCCAAATGCCCTTATTGAATAATATTATGCAAAAAAAATCAGGATCAGAATATTGTTCCTCTTAAATGTATGTTTCTGCCCATCTACCGAGGTTAGGAGCTTACAGACGAAACACATTTTTACTACTTTTTGTCTTTTAGCAATTGCTCGTTGCTTCAATTCTCAATTTTTCCGTCCTTACCTTTATAAATTCATTGATTAACCTATACTACGTGAAGATAACCGACCATTAGGTCCGTGAAGTCAGCCCAGAAAAAGCTGGGCTTTTAAAAAACGATGTGACATACGATTTGCCATCGTTTTCCCACCATTAACTTAAAAAAAATTGGAAATAAAAATTCTGTGCTAAGTTCACGTAACCCAGATTTTCCATATTCTTTAAAACGATCAATACAGATCGTTTCTTTATCGTTTTACGTTTTTCCACCAAAAATAGTCATTTTTCCACATTTAGTTTACGAGAAAAACTTCAAAAACACAACCAAGGACATGTGAAGTTAGCCCAAAATTAGTCATATTTTGAAAAAAATGAGCACACATCGGTTTTTCATCGATTTACCATCTTTTTCCAACAATTTTTTTTGTTTTTCTACCTATGAGTAACAAAAAAATGTGAAATGATTTTTCAGAGTCATTTGAGGTTAGCCTAGAAATTTCACCGCAAAACAACTTTTTCCGCCAGACTAACATGGAAAATTGAAAACAAGGAGTTAGGGTCACACGTGGGTAGCATGCATTTTCTCATATTTTGCATACGTCTTCACACTACGTGAAAATCATCGCAAATCATTTTTTCCATCCTATCACTTCGATCTTCCAACAGAATTTTTGTTAATGAGAAAAATTAAAAATAACAAATCATGATCACAGTTGGGTAGCCTGAATTAACTCAAACTTCTTCAAGCTTGTTCTATTCAAATTAGATTCGTTACTAGCTGGGCATTCAACCGTTATTTTACAATATTTCAAACGTACGATATTTTCTAATAAGCTACAACATGCAAAATGACTTACCAGACCAGTCTAGACTCTGCTCAAAGCGCACTAATTTTTAAATATCTATCTAGAAATCGTTTCCCGCACACGTTTCTCGATTTACAAACCTAAACAGGCACTCACATTATCGAGTTCCGGAAGATTCAACCGATATTATTCGAAATTTCCCACTGAAAATTCAAAAAATCTTCGAGGGCAACTCGAACAGTTCGCGGAGGAGGAAAATGGCGGACAATACAAAACAAATCAGAGCCACCTATTTTGCATACCTCTTCACACTACGTGAAAATCATCACAAATCATTTTTTCCATCCTATCACTTCGATCTTCCAACAGAATTTTGTTAATGAGAAAAATTAAAAATAACAAATCATGATCACAGTTGGGTAG
Organism: Acanthoscelides obtectus; assembly: GCA_963669975.1. Classification (NCBI taxonomy): domain Eukaryota; kingdom Metazoa; phylum Arthropoda; class Insecta; order Coleoptera; family Chrysomelidae; genus Acanthoscelides; species Acanthoscelides obtectus. Next base: position 106,805,452 of record CAVLJG010000006.1, on the reverse strand, counting down.
CCTGAATTAACTCAAACTTCTTCAAGCTTGTTCTATTCAAATTAGATTCGTTACTAGCTGGGCATTCAACCGTCATTTTACAATATTTCAAACGTACGATATTTTCTAATAAGCTACAACATGCAAAATGACTTACCAGACCAGTCTAGACTCTGCTCAAAGCGCACTAATTTTCAAATATCTATCTAGAAATCGTTTCCCGCGCACGTTTCTCGATTTACAAACTTAAACAGGCACTCAAATTATCGTGTTCCGGAAGATTCAACCGATATTATTCGAAATTTCCCACTGAAAATTCAAAAAATCTTCGAGGCAACTCGAACAGTTCGCGGAGGAGGAAAATGGCGGACAATACAAAACAAATCAGAGCCACCTATTTTGGCATACCTCTTCACACTACGTGAAAATCATCACAAATCATTTTTTCCGTCCTATCACTTCGATCTTCCAACAGAATTTTTGTTAATGAGAAAAATTAAAAATAACAAATCATGATCACAGTTGGGTAGCCTGAATTAACTCAAACTTCTTCAAACTTGTCCTATTCAAAATAGATTCGTTACTAGCTGGGCATTCAACCGTCATTTGACAATACTTCAAACGTACAATATTTTCTAATAAGCTACAACATGCAAAATGACTCACCAGACCAGTCTAGACTCTGCTCAAAGCGCACTAATTTTCAAATATCTATCTAGAAATCGTTTCCCGCACACGTTTCTCGATTCACAAACCTAAACAGGCACTCACATTATCGAGTTCCGGAAGATTCAACCGATATTATTTGAAATTTCCCACTGAAAATTCAAAATATCTTCGAGGGCAACTAGAACAGTTCGCGGAGGAGGAAAATGACGGACAATACAAAACAAATCAGAGCCACCTATTTTGCATACCTCTTCACACTACGTGAAAATCATCACAAATCATTTTTTCCATCCTATCACTTCGATCTTCCAACAGAATTTTTGTTAATGAGAAAAATTAAAAATAACAAATCATGATCACAGTTGGGTAGCCTGAATTAACTCAAACTTCTTCAAACTTGTCCTATTCAAAATAGATTCGTTACTAGCTGGGCATTCAACCGTCATTTGACAATATTTCAAACGTACAATATTTTCTAATAAGCTACAACATGCAAAATGACTCACCAGACCAGTCTAGACTCTGCTCAAAGCGCACTAATTTTCAAATATCTATCTAGAAATCGTTTCCCGCACACGTTTCTCGATTTACAAACCTAAACAGGCACTCAAATTATCGATTTCCGGAAGATTCAACCGATATTATTTGAAATTTCCCACTGAAAATTTTTTTTTTTTTTTTTTTTTTTGTTCTGTTATTGGCACTGGTCGATGACCAACTGGCCAGATCCTTATGTTCAGTATAATGCTATGCTTTAATAGAAAATAGAACATCCATTACTTAATATTACTATTATATATTATTTCTATTATACTTTGTAGTATACAAACGCATTTTTTTTTTTTTTTTTTTTCAACCAACTTTTTACTTATTTTTTCCTTTTCTCTATTTTATTTATAAGATTATTCTTTGTTTGTTTTTTTTTTTTTTTTTTTTTTTTTTTTTTTTTTTTTTTTTTTTTTTTTTTTTTTTTTAACTGATCTTTTTTTTTTTTTTTTTTTTTTTTTTTTTTTTTTTCTCTCAATATTTTCCTCTTTTTTTCATTTTTTCAAACAAACTTACTGTAATTTACATTTTATAATGTTAGGCCTACTTTCCGACAATGCTTGTATAAAAGTTCGTAAACTTGCTGGTTCTCAGAACTGAGAATTGATTCTAAATTTAGAGGCAAAGGAAGGTGATTCGCTAAAATTTTATACAATTCAGAATTTTCGTTGATAGAACTTGTACATTCTAATATTAAGTGTTGCAAGGTTCCTATATTTCCACAACTGCAAAGTGGATCATCTCCGTATCCAATTCTTGATTTATGATGGGGCGTTAGGGCATGACCACTTCTTATTCTGCTCACGGTTCTAATGTAAGGACGATTGGTAATTCCTTGAAACCAAGGTCTGCTTCGAAGAGTCTCTTGTATACGTTTCAGGTAACTTCCTGTTGGACTGATTTTGTAATGGTTATTCCATTTATTCTTTAGTCGTTGTCTGATCAGAAAATGAGCGTCAGTAAAAGGAATCTCTATGCCCGGAACGTAATCGCCTCTAGTTGTAGCTCTTTTTGCAAAATTATCTACCATCTCGTTTTCTTTTATACCTGAGTGGCCTTTGATCCAGACTATGTTTATAGTTTTGTCGATTCTATTCAGCTCCTGAATGCGCTTGATGATGTTCGCAATTAGATGATTAAGATCTGCAGTGGGGTGACAATTCTCCAATTTTGTTACAGCACTTCTAGAGTCGGTAAAAATAACAAAATTCTTATTTCCATGGAATTGGAAACAGTATTCAATAGCTTGGTTGATCGCAACCAGTTCTGCTGTGTATACCGAACATTCAGGTGGCAACTTGAATTCTTGGTGATATGAATTGTTGCTGTGATAAAATGAACATCCCGCTAAATTGTCTTTCTTCGAACCATCCGTGAAGATATATTCCCATCCACTCCATCGTGTTCGAATATCATGCCGGAATTTGTAAGGTGTTGATAAATCTAGTTCGGAATATTTCGTAAAGATAACTTCGGGTGGAGGGTTATATGCCGAATATTCAGGTATGAAACATGGGTTGATTTGATTAGAGTGTACCTTCTTGACGGTAGGAAGAAGCCACTCATAACTCTCTATGATCAGAGGAAGCCTTTTGTGTTGCCAGTATTTCGCTGTTAATCCATGAATAAACAATTGGTGGATCTCGTTAATGAATCCCCTGCTGACCAGTTTAACCAGGGCTTTGTCGCTCAACATTTGTCGTCTCAATTGAAGAGGAGGTTCGATACATTCGACCTCCATGACATTGATGGGAGTGCTATTCAAATATCCGATACATAGCCTAAGGCACTTATTTTTGATCTGTTCTATTTTTTGAAGATGAATTCTAGATGCATTTCCATAAAGTATTGATCCGTAGTCCAAGATTGATCGAACTAAGGTCCTGTAAAAGGTTAAGCACACTGCTGGATCTGCTCCCCATTTCCGATGTGAAAAGGACTTCAGAATGTTAAAAGCATTCTGACTTCTCTTTAATATGTATGTAATATGTTCTTTCCAGTTAAGTTTTTTATCTAGGATAACTCCTAGATATTTGACAGAAGTTTTATAGGATATATTCTGCCCAGCCAGAGTGATGATATTTGGAGGACTAAGACGAGATCTGGTAAACGTACATACACAAGATTTTGAGTAGGCAATGGAAGATCCATTATTCTCAAACCATTCGTGTGCAATGGAAGTCGCTGTTTCTAGAAGTTCCATAGATTGAGATAAATTTTTGTTCTGGATACTAATGGCATAGTCATCTGCAAACTGATATATTTTAGCATCTCTTGAATTAAAAGCTCTTTCAAAGTCATAGGAATATATTATATACAAGATGGGACTCAATATACTCCCTTGTGCTAGTCCTTTAGATGTTGATCGTGGTCCAATAGTCTGCTCAGAGGCTCTGATGAAAATGTTTCTATTGCTATACAGTAACAACAAATGGTTGGCAAGTTCTTTTGGAAGACCAATATTTATAATTTTACTGTATAGTATATTCAAGTCTACATTATCATAAGCTCCCATAACGTCTAAAAATATTACAGAAGTATGCGTGTTGTTCGAAAATCCAATTTGGATATCAGTTGTTAACTTTATCAGTAAGTCTTGAGTAGACCGTCCTTTTCGAAATCCATATTGCGAGCTTGGGAGCAATTGGTTTTTCTCCAAGTAGAATTCCAACCTGTTCTTGATGAGTCTTTCGTAAGTTTTCAAAACGCATGAAGCTAGTGCAATGGGACGATATGAATCTTGATGATGTTCTGGTTTTCCAGGTTTCAGAATTGGAATAATTATATAATCGTACCAATCTTTCGGTATTTCAGCATTCCCACAATATATTTGATTAAAAATATCCAATAACGATTGTTTCGTTGTTGTAGGTAGTTGGTATAACATCGAATAATGAATTTGGTCCTTTCCCGGAGATGTATTGTTGTTCTGTTTGAAGACTCTCTGTAATTCTATCAAGGTAAAAGGTTGCATCAGTTCATGGTTAGTCCACGTTGAGATTCTTCTTTCGATGTTGTTACTTACATAATTTGGGGCCAACTTACAATGAAATTCCTGTACCCACTCTGCTGAAGCTTCTATAACATGATAATTACTCTGTCGCCTATTTTTATACAAGTTAACTTGCTTCCAAATTTGTTTAAGTGGGGTGTTACTATTTAAAGATGAACAATATTGACGCCAACTTTCTCTTTTAACCTTTTTGAATATTTGTTTGGCCTTCGCGTCAAGTTTTTTAAAATTAAGTAAGTTTTCGAGGTTTGGGTTTGTCTGATATAGTCTAAAACTATCCTTACGTTTTTCTACTGCTATAGTACATTCATTGGTCCACCATGGTTTTCCTTTGACATTATTTTTGTTTTCATATTTCGGAATAGAAGCTTCAGCTGACTGGTTAACATTTTTGATGAAAGTGCTGTAATCTATAACAGGTTCTACATAAGATCTATTTATACTCTCGAAACAGAACTGATTCCAGCAAGCTTTGTTTATGTTCCATTTTCTATTTGATGCAAATGACAATTTTTCTGGAGTAAAATTACAATTGATAAGTATAGGCAAATGATCTGAACCACATGGGTCTGGCAAGGTTCGCCATTCTAGCTGATGATGAATTTGAGGTGAACATAATGTAAGATCTATTGCTGATTTTGATTGATATTTTACATAAGTTGGATCTCCTTTGTTGATAAAACTGAGATTACTGTCATCTAGAGCTTCAATCAGGATTTTCCCAAATACGTCATCCTGAGCACAACCCCATGAAGTGTGATGTGCATTAAAATCACCTCCTATAATACATGGACTGTGTAAGGAACTAAAAAATTGTATCCATTCCTGTTTAGTGATTTTGGTTTGTGGTTTAATATATACTGATACGAATGTAATATCTGAGATTCCTTGAAACTTTACTGTAGAACATACTTTCATTATTTTATTACAAGCAACTAATGATATTTGAGAATATTTTAAACTATTTCTCATCAGTATAGCCACTCCTCCTTTGCCATCTGACCGGTCTTGACGGATAACGTTATAACCTTTAAATTTTACATATGTATTCATTTTAAACCAGGTTTCAGACAAAAGTGCGATGTCCACATTTTGTTCTTCTAAAAGGTGTTCCAAATTACCTTTATTTGCTATAGCCGATCTACAATTCCATTGACATATCCTCAAAAAATTCATTGTGGTTTCTAAATGCATTGTATAGATTCTATTTTATGTTTTTTATAACGTGCGAACACCTTGGTAAAAGTGTAAAATGATTAAAAATATACTGTAATTTTCTTAATTCTTAAATTTATTTGTCTATATTTAATCTTTCTCTTATGAGATTAGTTATAGTTGATTTATTCAAGCTGTTAATGTTTGTTTCTCTAAAATTTGTAAGAACAAATATAACCAATTCTGAAACTTGTTGGATGAACGTCTCATCTCTCGTATTAAATTCATGTACACAGTAACTGGGGTTATTAGTGATACCCCCGGGTACCTGTGGAGTGTTTATTTGACTCACAATTTGTCTCCTAGCTTCTTCTGTCAAATCTGGCGAGGAAGGCGAGTTCCGTTTCAAAGGTTTAGACAACCTTTGTGTAAAGTGCGAATTCGCATTTGGAATATTTATTGATGTTTGAGCTTTTGTTGACTGAGATGGAAGATTAGAACTATTGATTTCTTGAGGCGTAATGGGATTATTTTTGGTAACTGAAGCATATGTGGTTTTTGGGACCGCATTGTTTGAGTCTCTAAAAGAAGAATTAGTCATTGCCATATGCTTTTTAATTGCCTTTTGCCTCTCAAATTCATTACATTTTGAGGTTTCAAATGAGTAGTGACTGCCATCGCAAATTAAACATTTTTGTTCCAAAGAGTCGTTGTGGCATGAGCTAGTAACATGTTCTTCGTGACATTTTGCACACCTAGGCTTGCTTCTACATTGCTTACCCAAATGACCATAACGCATACAGTTATGACACAGAATTACCTTCTGTATATAATGGTTTACATCAAAAAGAACGTGATTTATAGCAACACGCTTAGGCAATTCTTGCGCTTGAAAAGTAACTACAACCTTATTTATAGGTAGATATTTAATGTCACCATTTTGATCTGATTTCCGGTGCATGCGTTTAACCGAATCCACCGAGAAAATGCAGTGAGAATCGAAAGGTTTGATCCTCTCCAACAAGTACTCGTCTGATAAGTCTTTGTCCACCGAAATAACACCCTGTCTATATAAAATGAATTTGGGTATATAAACGTCTAAATTGATATTTTTGAATAAAATCGTTTTATTTAACAGGACATTTGCTGATGATGGATTTTTGAACACAATCCTTACCCTATTGCGTCCAATCGATTCAATTCTTTTAATCATGTTGTCAACTTCAGGAATATTTTTGAGAATAGTTTCACCAACCTTAACTGGATTTAATTTACCTGAGAAATTTGGTTCATTGTTTTCGATATAAACATGATAGGGGCCCTTATCAGTTTGCTTATATGTTAAAAGCGGTCGATCAGCTTTTTTGGGAGATAATGTTGGAAGTTCTACCTGCATTACTCCTGATTGTAGATCATAGTCAATTGTATTATCATTACCGACCTGGGAATTATCTTCAATAATTGCATCCATTGAATCCTTCGATTCCTTCCTTTTCTTTCCAGGGGGCAAGCCCCCTTGGGAGACGCTCATATATGTTGCGGGGCTCCTGCTCAGACTTGATATACCTAAAACTACTTACAGAACAGCTAAGTTTCGCCACTAATTAAATATTCAAGCTCGGAATCGACCAAAAATGATGTTCGCTCGTCACGTCACTTTGACGTATTGCCCCACTGAAAATTCAAAATATCTTCGAGGGCAACTAGAACAGTTCGCGGAGGAGGAAAATGGCGGACAATACAAAACAAATCAGAGCCACCTATTTTGCATACCTCTTCACACTACGTGAAAATCATCACAAATCATTTTTTCCGTCCTATCACTTCGATCTTCCAACAGAATTTTTGTTAATGAGAAAAATTAAAAATAACAAATCATGATCACAGAGTTGGGTAGCCTGAATTAACTCAAACTTCTTCAAACTTGTTCTATTCAAAATAGATTCGTTACTAGCTGGGCATTCAACCGTCATTTTACAATATTTCAAACGTACGATATTTTCTAATAAGCTACAACATGCAAAATGACTTACCAGACCAGTCTTGACTCAGCTCAAAGCGCACTAATTTTCAAATATCTATCTAGAAATCGTTTCCCGCACACGTTTCTCGATTCACAAACCTAAACAGGCACTCACATTATCGAGTTCCGGAAGATTCAACCGATATTATTCGAAATTTCCCACTGAAAATTCAAAAAATCTTCGAGGGCAACTCGAACAGTTTGCGGAGGAGGAAAATGGCGGACAATACTAAACAAATCAAAGCCACCTATGACCCTGGATGAGGAGCATTTTATTGCATTTGAAAAGCTGTCATTACATTCCCGCGAAAAAATACGATATTTTATTTCAAAAGATGTCTAGGTATACGGGTATTATTTAAAAAATACTCATCCGGTCAGACTATGGCAAACATCGTGTAAAACGTTATGGATTTATTACATTCATCAGAAACATGGCCGAATTTTTTTTTGGAATATTGCATATGGTTGGATAAGTTAGGTTGGCATCACTGTTTTCATTAATTCCTTCTATCTAGAATCCTGATTTGAACTCCAGGATACCTCTCCGTATGCGCTTTACATTGACAATAAATCCAGGGACTTCTTCACGACTTTAAGTTGTGGTCAATTTTCAAAGGTGTAAAACAGGAATTTGACGTCAAATAAATTCATGAACCACTTTGTTGCAAAAATGGCATTGAAAACGAGGCATGTTACAATCTGTTCCAGTGTGGATTTCCAAACGGCTTTCTGTGTGAACAAAAAATATGGATTTATTGTGAGAAACTGTACAAGGTTCAATAACATCTCAGCATTAAAGGGTTTTTTTTCGTATGTAAGACCAAAGTTAAAATACTGTTCTATAATTTAGAATCCATATTATTATAGATGTCATGTTTTAAGGTTGGAGAATGTTCAAAAAAAGTTTTTGAAATCCTTATCATTTAAAATATGAAGAGATTTATTTAGCAATAAGGCTAATTTAATTAAATTATTTGAGTACACTTTTTTTAATCAATTTTCAGTAATTGTATGTTCTTGTCTATCAAAATTAAATCACTATGCATCTTGAGTATTCATAAAATGATTTTTTAATCAAATACCTTAAACATTTTTTAATTCGAACACTCTCCAATTAAATGAATTTAAATACTTACTCCCTTTTGAAGTAGGTACAGATTTGCTAGTTCTGCTATTCTTACAATTTTACAGATAAAAGTCTATACTGTATCTAGTTTCGTAGTTACAATAATGACTATTTACTTTTGTATGTTAAGTTTTCTAAATGTGATGATGAATGATTTCCCAATTTAAATATTAAAATGTAGGGTTATTTTTATTCATTGTCCTGTAAAGCCAACTTGTATTAACATTTATGTGTTTAGTAATGACTGAAATTCCAAAGTTTTTCTTTTGATACAGTTTACTGTCACAAAAATAAACTAAGAATTTGAGCAATTTTTGGGTAGATTTCGTATCGAAATCGATGGGGCTAAAATTGGTAGATCTTTCAAAAAATCAGTAACTTGGCAATACTGCCTCCTCTTTACATGAGAATTTCAAGATTTCCCTACTTTGACAAAAGATTAACTAGAATTTGTCAAGTTGGTTGCATAACTGAAGGGAGACCATTTATTACAAAAAATTATATTATATAACTTTTACTTATCAAGTCTATACATATAATATCGTAATCAACAAAAAGAAACGGTTACAAAGGAATTCATAAACAGATGACCCACCATTTCAAATTTCGGAGAAAAATTGAATATCACAAAATTTTGTACAGTTCCTAAATACAGTGCTCAGACAACCTGCATTAATCCACATTAAATTCAATTAAAGAAATAATTAGACATGGCTTGAACAAAATATAATACAAATCTCAATGTGTAGGTTACTTGTCACACAAAACATTATCACAAACCTGTAAAATATAGTACACAATCTCTGATCAACAAAAAGACCAAATAAATATTTATAAATTAGTCATCTACAACGACAACCTCATATTTAGGTTCTATGATAATAAGATCATCATCACTCTCTGCTTCTTCTTCACTATCTTCAACTATCATCACTTCATCAATAATCGTCTCTGTCTTCTGAATAGCGACTGCAGCTAAGCTGCCATTTGATTTGACAGGTGGAACTTCTAATTTCCTGTCTGTCTCTTGTTGCTCATTTTTTTGAGGAATGTCTGATTGTGTCTCCTCTACAAGATTTCGTTTGTCGATTTCTAAAATTTCTTCAGGAACAACACTTGGAACTTCAGTGGTTTGTGTTACAATCTGCTCTGAAAGACTTGGACCATCATTTTCAACTGAGAATTTATCAATGATCGCTAAACATGTTTGCTCAGTTGTTGACCCATTCTCTGTGCTACCATTCACTGCAGCATCAATAGGCGCATCCGATTCTTGTATTTCGGTCTGTAAACACTCTGAAGGCAACATCAAATCATCTGCAGGATTGTAATCTTTATCGTTTTCATCATCATCAAATTCTGCTTCATCCATTTCCATTTCAGGTTCTAAAAGACTACTATCTATTTCTTCCTCGCACCTTTTCCTTGGCTTGCGTTTTCTTTTAGGATAGGGATTTTCATCGGCAGGATCTACTTTGATTTCTGATCTGCATATTACATTGTCGTAATCAATTCTGTTCTTATTTACAACGATATCTGCTCGAATCATATCTTCAAAGTCGATCATTCCGTCTACCTCTTCATTTTGGTGTTCCACCTCTGGTGGGGGCTCATAATAAGTGTCTTCTGTCACCTCTGTATTTTCTGTTTTCGGTGTTTTTTTACGTGCGACATGATGGTGAGGTCTTGGAGTTTTTGGGAGGGTTTTAGCAGCTTCTTGGAGCTCAACTATTTCTCTTTCCACCTCAAAATCTTCGTCATCTGAATGCTTTTTACGGATAAGCTGATGAATTTCTTCGGCGTCTTCAAAATCATCGTCGAAAGCTTCTGTGAAGAGGGGTCGCTTTCTTTGTCGTAAACTGTACTTTTTCGGGGCCAAAGTGTTTGAAACCTCCTCCAAATTGATGTCTAGATCGCTGTCATTCTCCTCTTCGCTTTCGTAGTGTTTTTTCGAAGAACGGGTTCGTTTCCTGACCATTTTTTGTTATTGTTTTTCAACCTTAGCTTCGATGTAAGGTTTGAGGTTATGACATTGCGGCTGGTGACAAATTCCAAATGGCTGTCAGGCCTTTTTCGAAAATCGTTGGATTTTTCAGCTTTGTGGGAGACTATAGTCTAGTAAAATGTATGGTTTGCAGCTAGATGCAGCCTTCTATATAGTCAAAAGTTTGGAAACTGCATTCAAACTGTACGACAAATGAATATTCTAATATCAATATTAACAAACGAATTATCCAGCTAATTGTTTTGCATTTATGAGTTAAGAGTTTTTTTGATGTTAAAATATATAATCGTCTCTCAAAATACAGATTAACTCTAGTTATATGATCATTTCGAGAAAACAGAGCTTAAATTTGTAATTGTGTGAACTGGGCTTTAGGTAATCGGTATTTGTTAGTGTCGCCCCGCCCATCACTATATCTATATATTCTGAATTTGATGTTCCGTGCCCAAGAAATAGGGATGTTCCGATCCACGAAAAGTATTGATACCATGTATCGATTCGTATAGTTTTAGGAAGTATCGATACTCTAAATTATCGAAATTGAAAAACTTTTTTCAACTGCATGACTAGATTGTCAAATACGTTCACTAACAATAACAGGTAAAAAACCTCATAATTGCATAACTTACATTTCCCACCTAAACTCGATTTTACAAAATAACTCCACAAATCACTTCTTACAGGAGATATCACTATCACAATAATGTGTTGTTTTAAACAAATGTTTAATCAACCAGTACTAAAAACACTGTGTGTGTAATTTCCCGAAACCGAATCCAACACGGGTGCCAGGTCGTTTAGCTCAGTTTCCCCATTCGAAATGTAAAATCCCCTAAATTCAGGACTTTCCAAAAATAATCCCTAAAAAATACTATTAATTTTTTGTTACCGCATAGGTTTACGATTTGTTAAGTATTCTTGGATCTTAAAATATTTTTTGAGCGACATATTTTTATCGCTAAGTACCCCGGTAAAAGTATTTGTTACGAATCTAAAGGCGAATAAATACATAACAAATACATTATGTAATGCCATTAATAAAATTGCACATAATAATACCATCCCAGCAAAATGTTTCCCCAAAGGAAATCCTCAGAAAAAATATCCCCAAAATCTTCCTCATTGAAATAAATATCCCTTAGTTGGCAACAGTGGAATAAAAATTAAATTATTGGAGGTCTTGAAGGGAGTAGCCCCAGCGGAAGGAAACAAAGAAGAAAAGGAATCTGAAGTTAGTCACTTTTCTGACACAGTCCGGATCGAAAGATAATACTCGTGAAATATATCAATACACCCAAGTATGGTATATAAAAATATCGATCCAAAATATCGGATTGTATCGAACATCCCTACCAAGAACTTAATTGACAGCTTTGACGTTCCACTGAGGTTTTGACATTAGGTAAAACTTGTGGGTACTGTGTAAAACTATTTTTTTATTCAAATATTGAATTTTGTATGATATGAAAACGCCCACACGTATGATCTACATTTTTAAATAGAATTGCAACTTAATGCCCGTTAAAGATCCGTGCAAAGCATTTGCATGTAGGATTCAAGCTTGTTTAAAAGGTACAAATAAAAACTTGTCAACAGTTGAGTTTACATTACATAACTTCCTTTTGTAGGAAGGGATTTTCAAGAGCCGGCTTGCCAGGACGTTATAGAGGACATGCGAGAATGCTGTAGAAAGTGGAAGGATAAAAGTTTCGTTTGCAACGGTATGAACATCACCCCTGCTGAGGAGAAAAAGAAAGACTAGTAAATACAGTATATTATGAATCAAGCGCGTGGTAAAAGAAACCGTGGCCTTATCTACAAATATCCTCGTACTTTTGTGATCGGGTCAACGATCGCTGCTTTGCTAGCGTTATTCTCTAGGCCGATCTACGACGTGTTCTTCAGTAAAGAGCCCATCGACTACGAAAAGGTGCTAGCAGAGCACAGGGCACAAAAAGCCAAGAGACATGGAGTCCGTAAAGAAAGCAAAGCAGAGGTACAAGCAGTACCCCCTACTTCTAGCTAAATGTGGGAAGGAAGCATCTGTGTATGGCCAATGTGTTTTGAAAAAAGACAATTTGAAATTAAACGACTGTATTGAGGAATTCACAAAGTTCAAAGGGTGTTTGCAACAAGCTGCTAAAGCATTGAACACTAGAATATAAAATATTTAAAAATGTCTCTTTATGACTCGTTTGTAAATATCAATTATAAATTTCATCTCTCCTTTTCACTCATAGTTAGGATCTTATTAATCATATATGGAAACTATCATGATAGCATTTCAGAAGTTAAATATACCGACATTGATTACAAAGTGTTTACAGATGCAGCTAGACACGTTGCATTCGGTGGTTCTCCTTATGACCGATCTACTTACCGTTATAGCCCGATAATTGCTTTACTGTTAATTCCAAATATTACGATCCATCCTAGTTATGGGAAACTGCTTTTTTCACTGATTGATATTTTAGTAGCATTGCTAATTCGTGCTATTGTAAAAAACAGTCTGAAAAACTACGAATCTTACAGTCAAAAAGATGCGTCTAATAAGAATGTACAACAAATCAAAACTGAAACTTCAGAAACCAGAAAGAAAAAGAAAAAACGTCAGTCTAATAAACAACAGTTGAATATGAGTAAGAGACAGCTAGAGAGTAAAAACGATGTAGATCATATCGCTGATTTGTGTATGACAGCATGGTTGTATAACCCTTTAACTATTGCGATAAGTACAAGGGGTAACAGTGACTCACTAGCTGTATTTTTAGTTTTGCTCACTTTGTATTTCATTCAATGCAAGCATTATCCATTTCTGGCAGGGATTGTACATGGTATATCCATCCATTTTAGATTGTATCCAATCATCTACAGTCTGACTTATTTCATGTACTTTAGCAAATATTCTTTCTATACAACGGAGGATAGAAGAATAAAAAAGAAAAATCTCAATGCTGTTACAAATGAGAAAGTGAGAAAACAATTAAAGAATGTAGAAAATACTATTGTAGAAAGCTCATCCCTTGGTGGGCACAAAATGATGCCAGTGCATGATGTTGACGAGAAAAAAACAATTTTTAAACTGAAATATCTGTTTTACGTCATTCCTAACTTTGATCAGCTAAAATTAATCTCAGGTTGTCTGCTGTCACTAGGCTGTTTTACTGTAATGTTTTATAAGATGTATGGCTATAAGTTTTTGTATGAAACTTACATTTACCATTTTGTGAGAAAGGATCCTAAGCACAATTTTTCCTTGTATTTTTATCTTCAATATCTGACAGCTTGGGTGAAGAATATCGGTATGTGGCAAAAGGTTCTAATGCTGCTACCTCAGCTAGTGCTGATACTGGTGTTTTCCGTGAGATACGGTCTCAACAAGATATCTTTGAATTTCTCCATCCTGACACAAACCATCGTGTTTGTGATATACAACAGCGTGCTCACCTCGCAATACTTTGTGTGGATAATGGCTGTGTTACCGTTATGCCTTTGGCAAATCAAAATGTCCAGGAATTCAGCATTGTTTTTGATGACGATCTGGTTCGTAGCTCAGGCAGTTTGGCTTCTGCCAGCTTATTTGCTCGAGTTCCAGGGCCAGAATACCTTCCTTTTCATTTGGATACAGAGCGTGTCGTTTTTCTGTGCCAATATTGCTATCTTGGGTAGGCTGATCACGTATTTTATGCCAGTGAAAGGGAAAATGGGATGAGACGTAGTATGTGTTTTGTAGTTTGAAGTAGGTGTGATAAAATTTGTACCATTTGTATTGTTGTATTTGAAATAAATGTGGTGAAAAAATGTGCTTTATTTGACATTCAGTCTACCAGCATTCTCAATATGACCATCAAAACGACTTAAATGGATTTAGGTAGCAATGATCTTTTTATTCATATAAAACATAATTATAAAGAGCAACTTTTGTACATTGAAAATAGCGAGTTAAATGTAACTTTTCATTAAAATTACACTTAAACAATTACTTTTCTTTCTTTTGCATGTATGTACTTTCACTGGATTCTTTTTCGGAGATTTTACGACATGCTGAAAATGAGAAAACCACTGTTAGTCATCTAGGAGTATTACTGAATAGGTGCTGATGATACATGCAAAATTTTCATTTTCCACAGCCATGAGTGAGCAAAACTTAGTAATTTCGGACAATTTAGCATGCCGAGTACAAATATAGACAAAAATTGGGATAGTAAATGAGATAATGCGCTGCCTGGGACCTCCAATGGTCCAAGTGCCAAACTGACGGGTTCTTTTTGTACCATATTTTGGATACTTTTCATAGAAAATATAGATAGATACAATACAATAAAATAGCGTTGGCCACAATTAAGTGTTGAAAATCACATCAGTCATGTGGTGACCGTTTTTGACAATGCATTGGTGGAGGTCTTCTTGAAAGTCCGCGTAGACCCTTTCCAGCATTGTTCTCTCAATTAGGCGACTACCGCGCCAATTGCCTCCTTTAACTCGTCCAGAGTCTCCCCATAGGAAAAAATCGCAGATGCATAAATCTGGGGATCAAGGAAGCCATTGAAAATTTTGTTATACTCCAACCACCACAAAGGTCAAAGGCCTAAACACCCATGGGGTACCGTGGGGCTATAGGGCAACATGCACACACTCTGGCCCCGTCTACGAAATCCGCCGGGTGGTACCTCTTGTGTTTGACAGTCAAGAGACCATCTACCACCTACGGACAATCACAACATCCATAACCAAGAGAAAAATTTCTCCTAGGATGGGACTCGAACCCGCACGGCAACTGATCAGGAGACCGAAGAGTCTACTACTGCGGCCACCGCCGCTGCCTCAGCATCACCAAAACTGGGAATCAGGCGACCACGGAAGTGAGGGCGAATAACGTTCATTGTTGCTCTGGCTGGCGGACAGTCCCCCATCCTGTTGAAACCACACACTTCGTAATTCAGATGAAAAGAAGTTGGTGATGATTTCGACATAGTGCTCCCAGTTCACTGTATCATCACCCATAAACAAAATGAGGTTTTCTTTTGTGTGCTTCCATCTCAATTTGAAGGGATGAAAGTGGAGATCCATATGTACAATCGAACGATCACTGACGCGAAGTTCAGAAGCATGTTGACGAACAGATCGAGCCGGAAAGCGAAGGGCTTGTCGAACGCGTTTCACATTTTCAGTGGTTCGAACCGTTCGTGTAGCTCTGGGTCATCTTTTGTGGATCAGTACACCACGTGTGCGAAGTGATTCAATCCTATGAAGTATGCTGTTTCGAGAAGGAACAGCTCGGTTCCGATGAATATTGAAGTGGCAACGAAACTCACACGGTACACCCGTGTTAGACACATTATGTCGGACAGAACTGTCGTAAGCGAAAACGCGGTGGTCAACCGTCCACTGCTCCATAATGTCTACTGGTAAAAATGTTGGAAACGCACAAGTTGAACGCCACTCTCGCCCGAATAGGCAGAGAGTACCAACCATTTAGAAAACATCCGTGCTTTGTGCTGGTCTCTGTATTACAACTATTATTGATTTATAATTGTCAGGTTATCCTTTTAGTATAGTATTATTTACAAGGGTTGCATGGAAGAGCTATGGCGTTGAATACCGCCTACCTCATCAAATGAGTTTTTTTTTTTGTTAGTATGTACTTTTAATCCAAAAATAAAGTCATATTATTATTAATTTTATGAAATTGACCTTAATGGCTAACGCTGACTGCAAATTGTTGAATTTTCAAGAGAAGCCTTGTTTTTATTTTATAACTTCAAGTCAAAAGTCTTTGATAGTATGTTTACCTGAACGTAAAATCTAGATACCAAAATTGATCATACCTTTCAATGAGACTTGCCCTCATGTCAGATGTAATTTTGGAAGGTGCAGAGTCATTCAGCCTGAATATTGATTCAATCACTGTCAGTTCTGTGGACGTAGTGTCTAGACCAGCAAATGCACACCAATCATTCACAACTAAACCAGCTCCTATTACTTCACTGCCTCTATTCACTGTGCCAGCCTACAGAGGAAATAAAATAAAAAACATAGTTATGGTATGTGAATAGTGGTATCTTGCCAACTATAGATCAAACTTACTAGTGTTACAAAAAAGTGCTTTCAAATAATCATTCTGCAAGACATATATTATGTCTCTTAATATAACTCAACCATCTCTAACTTAGTTAGGGCAACATAAAGAAAACTATTCAATAATTGATTTTTAATTTCCCAGGGAGGAAAGTATATATACAGGGTATTACTTAAGTAGGCAGTGATTTTTTGAGTAATTTTAAGTTGGAAAGGTCATATAAACAGGTCCAGAAATTCTTCGTTTCCAAGATACAGGGTGTCAAACGTTTTTTAAAAAATCGGTTTTTACTAAATGTCTCAACAAACTTTCAGTGGATTCTGTTTTAATTTAGAAGTGGTATTAAGGGGTTAATTTGGCATCAATTAGATTGAAATTATTAAGTCCAGTGCTGCCTAATTCGAAAAAATAAAAAAAGAGAAATTTTTGTCACCGATATTCGTTAGGACGTTTTCTGGGATGCCACTGGACTTGACAATTTCAATCTAATCGGTGCTAAATTAGCTCATTTCTGCCCTTAACACCACTGGTAAATTTAAACAAAATCAACTGAAAGTTTATCAAGATATTTAGGAAATACTGATCTTTTAAAAAAGTTTGACACCCTTTATACAGGGTGACTTTGAAGTTGAGTCATTAATTTTCAGATAATGATTGTAGAAGGAAGATAAACCAAAATATGTGTGTAAAAATAAAAAAACATTAAAAAAAATGTTACCTTGTTTTATAAAGTATCCTCCCGACAAGTATTTCAGTGCGGACCTGTATTTGATCGCGAGGTCTTGGAGCACCGGCATGCCGTCCATATGTGAGGTCTTAAGTCAAATGATTCACGAACCCGTTGTACTACATTAACAAAGGCACGAGGGGTTGGTTGCACTCGATTGGGAAACCGATCCGCATAAACATGTGCCATTTTTTATTTCGTTTGAGCCACGCAACAGACACCACTATCCACTACCGACTGACACGGACTGTATACAACTGAACGAAATAATTGTAAAAACATCGTTCCAAATTCTTTCGCTTTTTTGTTTCCGATGCGATGAACCGATAACGCGGATTATATCCGTTGTCGCCAAACACGAGCACATAATATTATTATTGAGACAGGGCGGTACTCAAACTTCTAAAGGGCTATAACTTTGTTACTTTGTTAATTTTACCAGAAAAATGTTAAAGGAAAAAAACATTTCTTTTGATCAGATCTACTCACTGTTAAAATAAATGACTCAACTTCAAAGAAATATTGAAACTGAAACATTTCTGGATCTATGTTTGTATAAAGTTTTCATCATGAAATTACTCAAAGAATCTCCTCCTGAAGTTTGGCTAGATACTTAAATAACACTGTGTATATGTCTTAAGATCTCTTTCAAAATTTGAGCTTTTGGAAAGGTATTGCTTATGCAGATATGGTGAAGGCATCTCAAAAATAAGGCGAATGTAGTATGGTAAATTTTCCAAACATGATGAAAGCATTTCAAAAATGCCTTTTGCAGATGTTGTGTATCTATATTTATCTCTATCTAGCCTCATCGACTGGCAGTAATAAACTTATCAAATAAAACTGCTGCCCTTGAAGCAATATTTGTACAACAAAGAGATTAAGGAAATGTCTACTTACAACTAGTGGAACCTGGAGTAAAGATGACAGCTCTTCTTGATCCACAATACTGGTTTGTGGATGCACTAAACCACCTTGATTGCTAAGCACACAGTAAGAACCTACTAATACTTTACTTGCTATGGTTTGCCTGAATACTTCTACTTTCAGTGTATCTGCAATGATCTCTTCAGATTCCTAACATACAAAAAAAATGTTACTTATTCAACATCAAATAAAGTTTGATATGTAAAGGTAGGCAAATATAAAATATAAGATTATTTTTATGGAAAAAAGTTTTACAAGTTAAAGAATGTTATTCCGAGCCTAAAGGCAAAGACCTATAGTTTACAAACCACTGTATCAGAAGTGTTTCATTGATATTATTTATTATTCTCATCCAAGGTACTGACAATGATAAGAAGTATAATTTTGGGGACTTTTAGGATTTGGCCCCTCTGAGAAATTTTGCTACCCCTGCTTTTCAAAAAGTTTTATGCTAAGTACATGTTCACAAATGTATCTCCTGCAAAAGCTAGCCACTCCTGAGAACTTTTGTAGGAGCCATAATAAGTTGGTAGTGAAATTCAAATTACTTCATTGCTATTGAGAGTTAAATCATCAAAGTGAAGGTGATTTTTTATCAACAAAGCGCAGCAAACATCTCAGAATACGCATCACATATACAGCATCAGCTTATTACAAAGTAGCGTGCAAGAATGTATTTGGACTTGGTCCATCAGAACAGCATTTACATATGGCATCAAAATAACATGATTTTTTAGTACTTACTCTGTCCAGATCAGGATGCACAATAGCAACATAGTCATTGCAAGAAACAATATTCCCTAATGCTGATAACCTCTCTTCAACCCTCTGTACCTTAACAGTATCTGGTAATGCATTACGAATATGCTGTAGTTCAGTGTCTAGTGTTGTGTTAGGAACAAGGAGACCGTGTTTGTTCCCAACACACATTCTTCCTATTATTCTGCAATTGGCAAGCGATACATGGACAACAGGAATTGTTTCTGCCAGCTCTCCTTCAAAAGTGCTACAAAAAGATATGATTTGATGAGTAAAGCATCCAAATGAGAAGTAGATGCATGGAATTAATTCACTGTTACCTGTAGAAATCCTCTGAGCCTCCGATTCCTACCAAGCAGTACGCATTTGTTAACTTCGCAAAACAACCTATTTCATTATTGTTTTCAAACTGGGCACGTAACGCCATGTTACCAGATTAAATGTAACCCTTAAATCAAACTATCCAACACTGAGGGTATTTTAAAACAAGACAAATAACGATTTGTAAATCGGAAAACAGATGTATGTATTGTAAGAAAGGAAACACGATGCGTTAACCTCAAAATTTTTCTATTAATGACAAATGACAATTAATGAGGAAAACGGAGAAAACTAACTAACCGGCTAAAAAATTATTATAGAAATCTTTTCTATCGGTCTATATTTAGATATCCTGGTAATAGATGGCGCCACAACAATATTACGGCGCCATCTGTTGCAGATAAAGTTAACCGATGTTTTTAGTTTACCTTGCCTGTCAATAGATGGCGCAACAGAAATATTGTGACGGCGTCTATAAAATAAAAATGTAACTGTTCCTAATGCCTCCTCTACACTTCGTCAGTTGCGTCAGCAGACGTCGATAGATGCATCTCAGCTCGAGCTGATCACAAACCACAAGACTGCAGGTCGTTCAGTCCACAAAACATATACACTGAAAGAACGCTTACTCAATGCGGCAACACGAATGGCTTTTGTCGCAATGTTTGTGCATTGCACTATCATCTTTATTTTTATCTGGTTGTTTTGAATAATAACAAAATTCAATTTTTGCATTAGGAAGAACAGTTCAAACACCTCACGTGTATTTGTGATTGGGTGCGTTCAAGAGTGACAAATAAAACAATATAATTGGGAAGATAACTTTGTTCTGGTAGATAACGAGATGTGGTGCATTTGCAATATAGAATGAAGAATCAGAAACCCCTATATGGGGTTCAGTCTGTGTTCTTGGCAGACGCAGCTCGCACGCAACACGCAAGAGACGTTAAAAACATGGATGTTGAAATCGTAGTATTCACATATTTCATTTAATATATCGACCTGTATATATATTACGCGATACTTTTTAGAGAAATAGCTTGGAAAATCAGCTTACAGAACTTTACCTATGCGGAGAATCTCAAAATTTTGTGCGAACGTCTTGCAGAGATTTTGAATACCTTCTACAATCATTGCTAAAAACGATACTGATTAAATGGATGCAAATCCAGCGCATGGCAGTAACATTAATATGGAAGCTTGCATTACTTGCGATAAAACTGACGTGTGCACAGACGCTTGCACTGAAATCCTTTGTTGCGTGTCACAAAAAACGACAACAAATGGTTGACAGATCCATCTGCTGACCTTAAATACCTCCAACAAACGTGCAAATTTGCCCTTTCTACACATCGGCGGACGCATACGCAGATTAAATCTGCTGACGCCTGTGTCGAAGAGTCGATGTGTAGAGGAGGCATTAGCTACATTTAAATATTTTCTTAAGAGATGGCGCCACAACATAACAGCGCCATCTGCTGCTGATTAGTTGAACCAATGTTATTGGCTTAGATTCGTTGTCAATAGATGGTACGAAAAAAATTGTGACACCATCTATGAAAGGAAAGTATAACTATTCCATATTTGAATATTTTTGCAATAGATGGCGCCATATACCCATGTTTTTGTTTTGGAAAAAATAGGTTATTTCTTTATTTTTATTTTTCATTATTCCAGTTTTGAAAAATATAAATTCACCATGGCACTAGTATTTCTTGAAGAAGATCCCTGGTAAATATTATTTAGATATTTCGCAAGGTATATTTCTTAAAAAATGATGTTTGCAGGTTGTTAGAGTACGAATCATGCGAAAAATTGCAGAGAGATATTATGGAGCAATTAACGCTCAGGCAGAAATATCCTAGAACCAGCGAATCGTATTCACAAATATCTGCTAACGTTCGGCTAAGGTTAAAGCAATACAACAATGAAGTTGGACAACTTGAAAGGAAATTGAATGATACAACATTATCACAAAACTTGTATCCTTACTCCTACTGAAGCGTATACACTGTGTAATTCGTCAATTCTCCTGCCTAAATCAATCATATTTGCTTTGGTATCTCATATGTAGATCCATTTTATATGACATTCTCTTTTTCGTTACCTTTTTATTTGTATTTTATCACTTTGATCATTCACACAGAAATATGACTTTCAAAGATAACCATGTCTGCAGAAAAGCTAGCTTATATCAGATTAATTTTGTTTTTCAAATATTTAATCAGCACTCTTACTTGAATTGTAAAAATCCTTAACTAAGTTTCAATAGAACTCCTGAAGAAACTGAAAGGCGTACAAGGCAGATAGAATACTTGAAGACAAAGAATGTCCAAATGCAACAAATCTTTGATGAACAAGTTGTTAACAAAATGCTTGAGGACAGAAGACAACTGACTGGGAGTTCACCATGGGGCAACGATTCATTCAGAGATTCTGAAGGTGCTACCAGTACAGCCAGTGCTTCCGTATCTGACATGAGGTCAAATCAGAAAAATATGTTAAAAGGTAAGAGGCATTTTTTTTTTTTTTTTTTTTCACTACTAAATAAAGTTCACCATTATGGACCATACTGCCTCACTGAGAAGTAGCTTTTTCTTCCCCAGGTTAATAATAAAGAAACACCCAAGTTTAAAATTGTATTCTGCTAACTTCATGCAAATAACTGATGTTAGTGATAGCTTGTTATAAAGCTTCTTCTTGGCTATGTTATTACATAATGGGAAAGCATAGGGGAAAAAGTTTTTACTGCCAATGCAGTATGAAAACAACAATAAAGAACATCCATGTAGCCGAGTGACACTTATATTTTTTTAAATATTTGAAGTCAAGTATAGCTACCATTAATGATGGTTTCAATAACTGAGAAAATATTGAAAAATAGTTTTCAATGAAAACACAACCATCAAATGTCAGCACACCTTGCTTTCCTCTTAAACTGAAATGGACCAGCTATGTCTCAAATATTTTTTAATTAAAGTGTATCTTGGTATCCAATGATGGAATATCTTGTTTTTAGCTACAAGATAAAAATCTAACAATGTTTCAATATATTAGGTTTAGAGTTATTTCAAAATTGATCTTCCATGTCATGGTGTTCTTTAAAAATAAGTTTTTGAGTATTTTGTTTCTACATTGTATCTTTTGATTTTTTTAGAGCAAGAAAATGGCTTGGAAAATCTGTCACAAATCATATCAAGGCAGAAAGATATTGCACATACCATATCAAATGAAGTAGATTATCATAATGGTAAGATACATTTTTTTGCAGATTATCATAATTCCTGGAGCTAAAAGTCCAGCTAAACATTTTCAGTTGCTGTTAAATCTGGTTATATTTCATAAAAGTTATATTTACTCTTATTAATTCTGATTTACATTTTCATATATTTTATTAACTATAAAATTCATACCTTTAGTTCAAACAGTAGTTCAAAGTCCTACCTGAATTATCTAGATATTTTATGCTGCATATGTATCTTAATTCTTGACTAATATATGTAGTTGTAAATTTTGGACCTAATTTTTTTCTCTAGATACTGAAACTTTGTGTATAAAATCCATTTTTTCATATATAACATTGATGCTAGTTATGTCAAAATAAGCCCATGCATAATGTAATCACTGAAACTTATCCTGTTTGTGGTCTTAGAACTCCATTGTTTGGCTGAATCAAAACCATATATTAAATGTTACAATTATTTTTTTAGTTGTTAGTCACAAAATTGGAGTGATTATGAAAATACAACATTAACTTATTGCACCTCACTCTTTTATGCTCGAATTGTATTTTAGGTAATATCTTAATTTTTATATTGATCTTATTCCAAATTAGTTAGTCATAGTTGATTTTGGACATTCTATTGTAATATAAACTCTCCCAAATTTGAAAATAATAAGCTATAATTTATTCCTGAATTTTTAGTCTTAAAATCACAACAAAAGAGCTTCTGATAGATAGAAAACAACATACATAGTCACAGAATTGTCAGAGTGATGGTCAAAACATACAGTAAACAGAAATCAAAACATATACATGGTTTTAATTTGCCCAGACAATGAGTCCTATATTCTAAATAATTTTATTATTCTGCAGAAATATTGGATGATCTTGGGGCGCAAATGGACAGGACAGACACAAGAGTCAGATCAGAAACCCAACACATTGGTGTTGTCAGTGAAAAAGACAATACTTGTGGATATTGGATCGTGATAATTTTGCTCCTTATAAGCATTGTAACTGTTGCTATCATTTGACTCAACTGTTATTCCCATTATACCAAAACCCCAACGCATTGTAGTAGGATAAGTACCAAAATAATGTTTACATTTTAATTCTGTTTATTTGATATATTTTTTATTCAAAGTGATATGTCTTTATATTTTCACCAATAAATGATTCAAGAAGATTCGGAAGCTGTATCTTTTATTGATTAAAGCAAATATTTAAACTGCTCCAAACTTTCAGTTTTTATGTATTTTAATGCGTGTGAAGGCTAAAAAATACTGCTACGGATTGGATGAACAATTCAATGTCACAATCCAAATAGGGTAGGGTTAGGAACAAAAAAACTGTTCTAGTTTTTATTTCCAAATTGGAAATCTTACATTCTTATATTGCATAAAATGTACAAATTAAATTAAGAATTAATATCCTTATTAACATTACTCTGATAAAACGATAAAACATTACTTCAACTCATCCAAGTATGGGACATCCACCAAGTTGCCCATGGCTGCCATCGTCAATTTCTGACCAGCTTTCCTCAGTGCCTGCAAAAATATTTTACATTTTTATCTATAATAAAGATTATAAATTAGACAATTTTATTTCACATGAAGTTTCTTAGATTTTGGTCAGAACTAGTTAACGATTAAAGGGGTGCCCAGTGGGAAAGATGATAAAAAAAATACAAACTTAATGAAAAGAAAATATTTATTTCATTTCTTAAATATCATTCCGTCCAAATGTTTCCCATCCTTTCAGACACACTCTTCTAGTCGCGCACGCAAATTCTGAAACACTGTCTTGCTGAGTTTCGGAGTGATGTTTATTTCTCGTCGAATGTTGTTTTTAAGCTCCTCCTGTGTTCGTGGATTATTGGAATACACTTTTGACTTCAGATAAACTCACAAAAAATAATCGCATGGTGACCAAGGAGGCCAGCGAATGTCTCCAAACTTCGATATAACTTTTTGAGGAAGAAGTGCTTTCATCGATGCTCTGGAAGTACCGGCAGTGGCCCCATCCTGTTGAAACCATGTGTTTCTGTTAAACCGACGGTCTGTTCTTACAAGAGGAGAAAAAAAAATTTCAATCATGTCCTTTTATCGCTCGGAATTGACTGTCAATGCATGACCGTTTCCATCGAAACACGGCCCAATAAAACCGCTAGAGGATATGGCGCACCAAACAGTCACCTTTGGACTATGTAGCTGTTAGTTCGTTGGTGCCCAATATCTGGAATTTTGCTTGTTCACATAACCTCGTAAGTGAAAATGGGCATCGTCAATGAAAACAACGTTCTCGAGTCTGCGCTGCGTAGGAATTGGTTCAGCTCAACATTTCCGTAATATGTAATCGCTTTCCTTTAAAGCATGGACTGATTGGATTTTATAGGGATGAAAAAAAGCCATTTTTTTCTTCATTATGCCATGCAGTGTTGACCTAGGGATTCCCAAAGCAGCGGAATGCTTCCGTATAGAACGCCGAGGATTTGCAATGACCGAATCACTTATTCGTCGCACATTTTCTTCGGTTGATACAGTAGATGTGGGACCAGAATGGGTTGACTAAGAGTAGAGCCTGTTTCAAGGAACATCTTAATTCACTTTTTCAATAGGTTCTTACTTGGAGCATCTCTTGGTCGACGAATGTCGTATGTATCACCGCTCTTAAAGTGGGCCTCGATAGCAAAAGCACGTTGCGCTCCGGTCCAACGTTCCATCGTGACTGTTTAACCCGCAGTCCCGCACGCCGAACGCGTCGATCAAGACCTGTCCCCACTTCCTCGCCTATACGGTTGCCGCGTAATTCAAATTTGAAATGTGATCTTTCCCACTATGAGTATGATAGTACATTATACCAAGTGATAGGTTACTCTCAGATAACTTTCATATGTAGATCAAACAAAATCAATTATAGTTAAAAAAACTAAAAATCACGCTTTAATAGCAAATTCAACTAAAAAGTAGAAAATAAGAAAGTATAGGAGAGTTTGTGTTATGGCAATAGAAAGTCCAACAAGCAATTACGACTGATTAACTTGGAATAGGAGACTATAAGAATTAAAAAATAAAAAAAAAATATAGTAAAAAGCGTATAGTACTTGATATTAAGTATTAGAAATATTATTGTAGTTGTTATTTACAAAACTGGAATTATTATGAAAATATAGTCAATTACGTACCACGATTTTTTACTATAATTGAATTTTTGTTGATACCTCAATTTTATATTGATCTTATTCCATTTCCTTATTAGTCATACTTAATTTTAGGAGTTTCTATTGCAGCAACGCAAACTCTTCTATACTTGTTTTCTACTTTTTTTTGTTAGAGTACTATTAAAGGATCTTTTTAAGTATCTTTTAACAATAATTTATTTTTTGAATGTTTAGTTCGACAACGAAAGTAACTTCTAAACAAGAGCTTTGGTGTATTTTTTCAAATTTCGAAAATCTAATTTTTGTTTAAAAATTTCCAAACGCATTTTTCAAAATTCCGAATTTTTAAATTATTTTATAAATTTTCAAATTCAATTTTTTCAAAATTCAAATATTTTAAAAATGCTCAGATTTGAATTTTCTTCTAAGATTATTGTGTTGTCATTGGCACTTGACCCTTGTGCAAATTTTCAAATTAATCAGACTTCTTGAACTTGGAGAAAATTAGTTGAAATATTTCGTTTTTTGATTTGTATTTTAAATTCTATTTGAGGTTTTGCACTTTCTAAACAGTTTTAATGCTCAAAATTTAATGAAACAAATTTTTCTGACGCGTTCAAACAATACCTGAAACTAAATTTTAAGTTCACAAAAACTGTGTACAGGTGTCTGTAGTTGTTGTCTAAATATTTTGATGCTGCTTGACTCAAATTATTGTCTTCTGGATTAAAATAAATATTATTATTGCTATAAATACTGCTATAAAATGACGTAAAATAAATTAACTTACACTTTGGACATCAACAGTAGTAACTGAGTCTACAGCTGCAGCCAATTGAGCGGCAGTTTGTGGGTTGCCTGTCAGAACAGCTTGAGTTGCAATGTCGTGAATGGCAGTTGCACCACATTCGGCATCAACTAGCAACTGAGTCTTCAACTGATTCTTGCCTGGAAAAAAAAAATGTTATTCATCGTGTTTCGCTTTTAGTCTTGTACTATGAGTTCCATGATTGAAAAATTTTACCGCGCCCTCTTTAACCCCCAACATCAAATTTTTTTGAAACGTCAAAAAAACTACGTTTTAGCGATTTTTATTTTTTTCGTGTTTCAAAATCTACAAAGCTCCTTCGTCCCTGGCATAGTAGTAAGCTTGTGTGAAAATTTCATCCAAATCGAAGCAGTACTTTCCAAGATACAGGCGGTCTAAACATTAGCGGACAGACCGACAAACAGACAGACGCACCGACGGAAATAAGTGACATGCATTTTCGCGATAACATCAAAAAAACATAATATCTCATTTCCTCGCTCCGTGACATAGGAAGTAAAAAAATATCTTGAATGTTCGAAATGGAATCGACAAACTCACCTCTGTTGACATCAGCATCGGAAATATTTCCATTTTTCAATACGGAATATGCGGCTTGCACGACGCTCTTCGCCGATTTTGCAGGAGCAGCAACCAACACACCGACCAGACCGGTGTCTGAGTAGTTGACATTGATGGCGGTAGAAGCGTAGCCTTCTTGACCGGCACCAATCGATTTTGATAAGACACCGTTGTCATGGTTGCTCCACTAAAAATTATAGAAAACGATCTGCTACAATGTTCTCAACTAAAAGAAATGCAATCTAATCAGCCTTTGTCCTGGTTCAAATTATACTTAGGTTTACGAGGGTGTATCAAAAAGTTCGTGGACTAGCTCTGCAATTCACGGATGTGCCTGCTATAAGCAGTGGTAGTTTATTTAACTAAATGTCGCACATAAAGTTCACATCGCATGTCAAACACAACAAAAAATGTGAATATAATACAGAGTGAGTTAACAGTGTTTGTTGAACCTCACTATAAACAAAAGCATAATAAAAAATACAAGTTCATTATGACTAGATCATACACAGTGTTTTCAAAATTGAGTCATCAAGTTAAATGTACACTTATCGAGACAGAATTTCCAAGTTTTTGACGCCATTAGGGTCAAATCAGCAAAGACATTTTAAAACTGATTGACTAAGGAACTAGTGGAATTACCTTGACATGGGGTCCAACTCCTAGTGCCCTTTGGAGTACAGCACATGCAAGGGCATCTTTGGTGTTTGTAATCGGAGCACCTTCTCCAGCAAAGGCTACAAACGCCAAATCACCACCTTTGTTCGACCTGAAAATATATACAAAATTACATAGACAATTACACAATAAGTTAACTAAACAATAGATGCATTCAGATAAATTGGGTATTGTGGTAATATCAATGTTAATGTACACCCGGAAATTTAAGTGTCTTCTTGATCTTTGAAGCGTCGCCATATAAATTCAACAAAGCCAAATCAATGCGTAATAATAGATATAATAAAGAAACCCAAACAAAATAATATTTTCATTATGTATTGCCATAAATATACATTATCTCTGCCTAGACCACCATCACACCTCAGGCCATATGATTCACATATTTTCATGAAAAACCTGGTCAACATCTTTTTGTTAGCCTTCATGCTGAATAGCAGTTTTTGACTATAAGATCGACGTGACCTCGGAAGCTTCATTTTCCATCTTAGGGCACGGGGGTTGTTTACACGGTCGGAGAATTTCAGCAGTTCTTTTTTGATACAAACTTGTATGTTTTCCTTCAAAAAAATGTTGTTTTTGGGCCGAATAAAATCATTTAGGTTTTTTCAGTGTTCAATTTAAGAGCACTATCCTTTGAATGAGTCAAGAAGTGTTTTACAATTTTGAACAAGTGTGGTCAAATTTGAGGTGAATAATACGAATAGTAGTGGCCCGAAAACAGAACCTTGTGGTATGCCAGATTTCCGTAGTCAAGTGATGAAACTTTGTTACCTAATTAAACTTTTTGAAGCAATAAAAGTGTAGCATAAACCTTATAAAAAGCAGTGATGATATCATTATTTATCGATAGAGGTACTCTGTAAATCCAGATTGTTGACCTGAAAGTAGATTATTGATCGTTGAGTTTTCAACTTGTAAATCTTACCTCAACTCTCCTCCTTTATAAGGTGAAGGAGCAGGGCAGCTAGATCCATCATTGATCTTCAACTGCTGCGCGTAATGCGTCAATTCCCCATGGTTGACTCCCGTTCCTACAACTGCGCATCTGCCTGCGAGGAAAGTGGACGCGACGTAATGTTGAAGAGTCTCCGATGAGATTTTGCCGATCTTGTTCTTGGGGATAAATAGGGAGTTGCCCAGGCCGCTGCGGAAGGCGGCGTTGTGGAGAAGATCGATCGTACGGATCTATACAATAAAATAATGATCAAAAATCAAAGGATACGCTAAATCAAATATACTTGTAGCATTTCCTTTTGGTGTGTCTGTTCCCAAAATTGTTTAAAAAAGGTGCTTATTCTACAAAAACGAACTATTACATATATAACTAAACGCCTTTATTTGTAAGTCTTAAAATAATGACTGACGCATCATTGTTCATTTTAGAAACAGCAGCTCTTATTTAAAAAAAATCTAAATTTGAAACATTAAATATAAGTTTCAATATTAGATGAAAACAAGATCTTAATCAATATTAGCTAAAACAATACTTGTGAAAGACTCGATAATTTAAGATGGGTTTTTTTTAAGATACCTGTATCCTACTGTGAACTTAAAAACTTGTTAATATGTGAATCATATTATACCTTGTGTGAGTTCTACAATTCACCTAATTAATCCACTTATGCAATTATATTATAGTTTATTTTTAAGCTTGTCATTAAGAATGATTGTATTCTTCAGACATTTAGTATATATACATTTTGTGTTCTGGAGATTAGGGATTATGACAATTTCAGGACTGTCCATCTCAGAATTTTGTAATTATAAACATATGAGTGTAGTACCTGTAGACTTCTGGTAGCAATATCCAGCTGCAGCCTATTGGAGAGCTCAGCAACCTCCCAAGGTTTGAACACCTGTTTAGTGGCCACTTCGGTCAAAAAAGGCAGTGCCTGTTCAATAGCTGCTTTGGTACCTTCCAAAGTGTATGCAATTGTCTCCCTATCAGTGGTAGCAGTTATGCTGGCTCCCACTTGCTGGACATTGCGGATGATAGCAAACTGAGATGCGTTTTTGGTAGATAGACCAGCCGCAGTACGGATCACATGGGTGGCTCCAAGGTTGTCACTAGTCTCATTACGACTTCCAGCTCTTTAAGAAAAAAATGGTTTCGAAAATTTGGATTGATTTTAACTGTATATCGTCTTTACACAATAACCAAAAAGTACTTTTTGTCTGATGTTATTACACAACTTTTCTTGAAGTCATTAGTGCTACTTTTCCAGATATTTGGAAAAGGAGCTACAAATACAATTTTTAAAGATGGCAACTGAAACCAAGTAAAAAATTAATTAGTGAGATTAATATAATATCTAAAATTTTTGAATATTTAGTTAATCAGATTCTTTGCTGGTTTGGATAAGAAGCTACCTAATGGGAAGAAAGCAAGTCATAAAAATCAAATATATTTTGTCATCTGAGATAATTATGACATCCGGCGTCCCTTAGGCGAGTCATTTATCTCCACTTCTGTTTAGTTGTTTCATAAATGATGTGTCTGATATTGTGATAAACTTCAAGACGACATTAATAATTTTATTCTCTGGTGACTTCAGTGAAATGCAATATAGGATACATAACACAATTAATTTTCACTAATAACTTGAATCTATAGTCATGGTAAATTTAACATCATAAAAGACCTGTAGGTTCTCATATAAAAATCACATTGAATACATAACCAATAAGGCCATGAAACTATTAGGGGTTTGTTGCTTAAACATTGAAGGACATTGACAACATTTCTTATTTAAAAGACACCTACTGTGCAATAGTCATTTTGTAGTATGCTTGTTCTGTTCGGTCACCTTACTATAAAATTCATATAAAAGCAATAAAACATACAATGGTTTTCAAAGCATATAGTCTGAAAATGTCATCATTACAGATTGATAATGACTTGAACAATCTATTAAGTATGACTCCTCTGGAAAATGCAAAGATTTGTTGATGATTGCACTTTGTACAACTTGTACTGATATATGATCTCCAGACCTTTTATTTAAAATTTACTTCTATGTATCAGCCAGACAAACAAGGCAGTTGTTCTCTGTTAATTGTCACAAAACTATGCCATGCAAGGGTCGATAGGTAAATGATTTACCACTTTAGATATTTCTAATTTAAATTTTAAGACTGCGCTAATGAAACTATTTCAAGTGAATGTATATATATATATATATATATAGGTTGTGGACTTCGTGTGTCTTTTTTTCCTCTCCATCTTTGTTTCCTCAGGTTACACCCGTGTCCGGATGTATGGGCATGTGTCTCTACTTTTGTAGTTGCATATGTGCATTCATTTCGGGCCTGATGAAACCAACCAGCAGAAATACGTATCGCTCAGGTTACCTATCCTATTTTCTGTTTGAATCCACTTTTTGCGGATTTTGTCAATTATTTTCCTATTTTTGTTATATACCTTTTTCCGCATGATAATTTTCTCTTTATATATATATATTAAATGGTTCATTCAAAAATATATTAATATTATGGTCAAGGAGCTCTGAAAAACGTAAAACTTTGATCTTTAGGACAACACTGGGATAGTTAGCTAAACATAAGGATATGCCAGGTCTCAACAATGGTACATCCTGCCAGTTTAAATGTTTTGATAGTAAACTTGTATACATCAGCTGTATTTGCTAATACTTGAGCGAATAAACAATATTGCCTTTCTTACTTGAAGATGATTGAAACCCTGGCAATGCTGGAATCATTTTCAACTGCCGCTACAACTAGTTTATTTGATATTACTGTACTCTTTAGGTCATAGTTTGGGTTGCCGCAAACGGGTAGCGCCTGAGAGTAGCTCCTGGCCTAGAAAAAAAAAACCAAAAAGCTACTTGGATTTGTTACATCACATATTAGTTAGAAAACTCCTAAAATATTTCAAAGGGAAACTTACAGCGACGGTACGCAACAACGGAACTTTGGTGAGAGTTGAGGCCATTTTTTCCTATGAAAAATTAAAATTTGTGAGTTTTTGGATTTATTATGTAATTTTCCGAATGTGAACTTCCTACCTCGATATCCAACCACCGATAAAATGTCAAAATTATTATGTCAGTTGTCACATTCGACATTTATCACGTGTGTGTAATGCCGGTCCCACACGATGCTTCCAATGTTGTGTACAAGTACAACGTTGTTTACAACGTTCGACACTCCACATTTGTGTCCCCTTCACGATGGGTTGAACTTCTTAGTCAGGGGCGTTCAACGCAAGGTGGCGCCAACGTCTATTATCGGTGTCTGTGTCGGGCTTGAACCTTTACAACCGAAGGAAAAATTATACAAAATAAGCGATACAACAATTATTTCGAGCGCCTAAAAATAATTTCAGATCTGTCCTCAGCGATCAAGGCTTAAGTCTATCAGAAGCCTCAAAAATGTCGAAAAACGAAGTTTGACCGTTGTTTGTTTGTTTTGTCGACGATAGCTCCACCGCCACTGTACCGATTTTCAAAAACTTCAGAGCTTTTTCATTTTCATGGTAGTAACCTAGGGACAAAATTTCATCAAAATCGTGAGTCAGAGAAATTTTATTTATGAATGTAATGAGGTGAGCCTTGCATACTGCAAGGCTTACCTCGTTTGTTGCGCAGATATCCTGTTTAACTCAGAAGAGGTGGAGGTAGACCATCGCATAGATTTTCGCCTCGAAAATAGTAGTGTATCCGCCGCCGAGAGGAAAAGATAGTCTAGTGCTAGACCCAAAGACACCAGAACCCTCTTCAGTAATCGAGCCGTCCTTGTACCAGACTTAACCACTTCCTTGGGAGACCTTCCGGATTCCCACTCTTCGCTTGTTGGATAAGGTACGACCTGAAAGCTACTGGTCCAAAATTTGTTGAAGGAGATCTGGTGTGGGTCTACAATCCGCGACGAAGGAAAGATAGATGTTCAAAGGTCAGTGACAATGGGACGATCCCTATGTAATAGTGAAGCTCCTGAACGACGTGGTCGACAGAATCCGGAAGAGCGGCGGGAAGACGAAGGTTGTCGACGGTGGTCAATTGGGGCATTACAAGATCGAGGAGGACTGTTCGACGAGGACTTCAAACGATAAGGGGTGAAGAGTGTCACATCCTGAAGAGTGTACCCAGTATAATGCTATAATTTTGATCGACTTTAAGCTAGTCTTTGACAGCATATATCGGAGAAGATTGGTACAAGAAATGGGTAACTTGAATATCCCAGAAAAGCTTGTAAGACTGGTGAAAATGACAACGGAGGGATGGACAGTAAGAATTGTATCAAAAGAAGGGTTGACTGAGGAAGTACGTATAGATAAAGAAATGATAACGCTCTCCAATATAGACGGCCACAGGAATTAAAGGAACGATTGCTCAAACCATGACTCGACTACTTGGCTATGTGGATGACATTGCTCTTACTGCCAGGAGCAAAATGAGTTTAGAGGAAGCTCTGTGGAAGTTATTTGACGGAGGAAAAAGAAAAGGCTTACAAATAAATAAAGAGAAGGCCGAGTATTTAATGGTAACCAGAGGTATTAATTAATGAACTCAAAATAGGAGAATACCAGTTTGAAAGAGTATCTCAGTTAAAATACTTAGGAGTGTCAGTGATCGACAAAAATGAGGACAGCGGACATCACAGAACGGATGCTGATGGGTAACAGGTCATACTGGAAGTACCACAGATTACTGCATGATAGGAACGTAAGCAAACAAACCAAATTATGGATATATAGAGCTGCAATCAGACCGGTGAGGAGACCATGTGCCTTACAATGAAAGAAAAAGAAAGACTCCCAGTGCTAGAACGCAAAATTATCCAAAGAATTATAGGACCAATAACAGAAGAGGAAGGGTTTAGGCTGCTGAGAAATCATGTAACTATGAAAGTTCTAAATGGATATTGTAATATTTATCAAGTCCCAAAGGTTAAGGTGGACAGGACAAATCGAAAAAAAAGACAATGCTGCGCTATTAAAAGAACTAAATGGAAGAAAACGATAGCTATAGTCAAATACCAGGATTGATGACAGTAGCAGAAGTCATCGTGCGCCACTGTTTTGACGCTGTACCTTTTGATCACAGCGACGTTTACCGACACAAAGAAGCGCCGCATTTTCGAAGATCTCCGCGTAATAGCAGTGGCGTACGATTAGTTTCGCTACTGTCATCAATTTTGGTATTTTACTATAGAACAAGAAGAAGGCCAGAAGTAAGATGGGAAGACATAGACATGCAAGCTTCTGGAATTGAAAGGTGGAGAGAAATTAGAATAGGAAACGCTGGAAGAAGGTGTCAAGTCACATAACAAACTATAAGAGAAGAGAAGCAAGAACAAGCAGAATGGTTCCCCTCATTTAATGAACCTAAAGAGCCCAAGTATGGCGGCAATCATGCTATTATTTACTTTACCATTTCACTGTGCCCATTCCTTACGCGCCCAGTATAATTCAATCTCTCTTCTTGAAGCTAATAAGTTCCAGTGCAAGTGATGATCTGCAAACTTTAAGCAATCCTCATCTTCTAAGAGACGAGACGAGCTGCTGACTTTCTTCGACATAGGAGGGGAGCATGTTTGCAACTCGGCTCTTCAGCATCTTTCACCATCGGTCAATTTGATTGCATTCGTCTGCGGAAGAAGTGACAAAGCGCACGGCGAGCGAAAGTGTAGCCCCACAGTATCGCGGCTCACGGTAGTGAAAGTGATTTGCGATCGGCGATTGACGGTGTCTTGCATCTCTGAAGATGGCTGAGCGCTGGCGCTGTACAGAAAAGGTGCTCGGCAACCACTTTTGGCTGACGCTTTTGGTTTCGTTTGTATTGCAATTCAGCGGAATTCAAGCTCAGCAGCTGATACCGGTAAGCGACTATGTAATGTTCTAGGTATGTTCAAGAAACTTATCTTAAGATAAGACGATGATAGTACGATAAACGTGATCGCCACACAAACTGATCATTGAGTCGTCACACAGACAATTTGGTCGCTAGGTGTCCGGGAAGATATGCTATGTTTAACGATTGTTAGGAAGAGCAGTTTAGAAACTAGGATATCACGTTGCCGTGTCAATAACCAAAAACTCCGACGTTACCCCTGATCCAGAGATAACCGCGCAACAAGTCTACTTTGAACTAACAATCTCTACAAACATCCTTTCATGCGACCCTTTCAGACTCCAGCGGTTGCCAAGAGAATATAGTTAAGCGGCCTTTCAGACGTAGGATGTCACGTCGGCCAACAGCCATCGTGTGAACATGCCAAGCGCTCCGACAACCCCCAGAAAGTGCGGATACTTAATAGCAATAAATAGTAAAGTCGTAAATTAAAATATAGTATATGGTTAGAAATCCATACAGTATAGTAGAACAAAGGAAATAATAAGTGACTGCTCACTTTAAGGTAACCAAAACACTACAGCCAATACCACAGTAAAAAAAAGTTAGGTTCAAAACGCATACTGCTTGATTTCAGAAATGACCGTTATACCGGTGTGCGTGATTATGACGCAATTGAAAGCTTACCCTGGGAACAAGTGCACAGAAAAAAATATCTGTACTACTCAGCTTTCAGAAACTGCTTTCTTCATAAAAACTAAGGGATCACATTTTAACAAAGGTAAACAAAAACAAAGATAAAACGTTGACATTGTTGCACAGCCTAGGTACTTTAAATATACTAAATTATATTGATAAAAAAACAAATTGAAGCAATTATTTTTTCTGGATGTAACACTTCTGTCACTGGGTATATGTCGATAATATAGTCAAAATCACGAAAGATGACTATTACGTCAAACCATAAATTGTACTGAAGTAATCAATGAACGTACGTCGATGATAAAATCACGATGTCAGGAGCATAATGGCAACTTTATATTATGATTTGCGAAGTTAGGTTATTTTTCCTATAATTTTTATTTTCATTTTATTTCATGGTTTTGAGTGATACCTTAATAATAATTTTAGTGGGGAGTTTTTGTTTTGAAAAATACGGTTATGAGTAGAATACCTTAAGACCGGAACATCAAAGACCGCAGTATTATTCGAAAACAACCTAACCTGCTTTAACATAACCTAACTTATTCATCTTTCAAATATGATCGATCATGCAACATGAAAACATCGTCTATATTTGCCGGATACATGCAAATTAGCAATACAGTTTGTTTAGACAATAAAATTCTGTTTGTCTCCGTCTAACAAATCTGAAACTTCATTAAACATATTCACAAATCGTTATCGTTTGTCTTTAGCACGGATTAAAATGATGATGTAATCGTCATCTTTCGTGATTTCGACTATAGCTTCATGTATGATGTCTTCAAATATTTTGCCTGACTGTAATCGTGTATAATGGTGTACAAAATCATTATACGAGTATATGTCGAATACGCGACGGTGCTATTTAAATGCTAGGTATACCACTAGCTATATTTTAATAGAAATAACTATTCAAGTTCAGGGCGAAAATACTACTACTACTTTCAAGAATAAGAAGAATTTAATACATAGATTTGATAATTTCGATGTTTTATAATATTGAACGATTTTCGCAAATCATTGCAAAGTACTGGGTGTAAGATTTGAAATGAATATGAGACAGTCTTTCTCCTTTAGGTTATTTTTCCATTGAATATATCATCAGCATCAGGAAAATGGTATTCTTGGCTTTGCTGGCATACGCATCTTGCTGTCGATATTTTCCAAGATCATTTTGCATAACTACGGCAAAATTTCATTCATGCGGCGCTGATTTCCTTCTAAATTTAGATCTCGCGAAGCAAATCAGTTACTATACTTCCCGTTTCGGCCGTCAAGGCCGAGAAGGCATTTGCCGAATGTGCGCTTTATTATTCCGCAAAAAAACAATCCAAAGAAAAAACTGTGTTTGATACTCAATTCAAATCTTGCGTGAACCCCTTTAGTATAAAGTACTGAACGCTCCATCTGCAAAGAAAATGTCGATCAAACAAGCTTCCAGCTGATTTAAGCCGAATAAATAGTGCATCCCACTGATTTGCGATAAAGCATAATATGTGCAGTACCTATTACTACGAATCGTATAAAACACTCACTTTTGGTTCGCATACGTACATACTATAAATCATCCGAGATGGCGATTAACTGCCTCCAATTTATTAGCCCCGTATAAACGATCAACGACCTCCTTATGTTTACGAACGTTACTTTCACTTTTGGACTCTATCAGCCGTGCAGAAGATTTGCTTCTTTAGATCTTCCTTTTAGACGTTCACTGTACCAGTGGAGTACATCCGTTTTAGAGAAAATACTAGTGAGAACTTTGTGTATTATTTTAGTCTTACTGCTTTGAAGTTGAAAAGAGAATCTCAACAAAAAATGCCAAAGATGGATTATGAACATTATACAAAAAGAGAAGAGAAGAATAAATCATAGTTTTAGATGATCAGATTGTTAAAGAAGTGCTAATCTAGGTATTTTGTGTTCGTGAACGGATGTTGGATCATAACATGTCCGCGCATCTCTCATTAAAGGATTTGAATGTGAAGTTGCACGTTCGTAACTTTTACTTGCAAATTGCTTAATGAGTCGAGACAAGAAAGGAATATCCAGGTCGTGGTGAATGGAGCGTGCAGTATTGTTCGTGAATTTTTTTTTGTATCACTTGCAATTTTGTAATGTGCGTCTTTGCAGCAAACCACCATGCTGCACATGCGTAGGTCATGCTTGGACGTATAATCGATTCGTAAAGGGTGTCCCAAAATTAACGCAAGTTTTGAATTATACTAAGTGACATATAAATCCGAACACCCAGTTTAAATGGTTTTATTTTAATAAAAGTTGGTGAATGTATTTATCTTACTGTAAATAACAAGTGAAAAAATTTTCAGCCTTATCAGTTGGACATTCCGGTTTTTATACTGCTTTTTTTATACTAAGTGACATATAAATCCGAACACCCAGTTTAAATGGTTTTATTTTAATAAAATTTTGTATAAGTACTTAATGAAGCATAATAAGTAAATGATAAAAATTTCAAAATGATTGCACTGCTTTAAAGCCCTTTGACCTTTAATAATGTGTGGATGCACCCTGATGTGCTACGCATTCTCCAACGCGCCTAGGCATGCTTCTGATCAGGTGGTCAATGTCCTCCTGTGGTATCTCATTCCAGGCAACCACCAACTCCTTTCGAAGTGCTTCTAGAGTCTGAGGAGGACGTTGCAAATTGAGCAATCTCTTACCCATCATATCCCACACGTGCTTAATTGGGGATAAGTCGTGAGATCTTGGTGGCCATGGTAACAATGTGACATCATTATGCTGAAAGAGGTCTATTGTGACTCTTGCAACATGTGGTCGGGCATTATCTTGTTGGAAAGTTGGATCTGCCAGGGTGTCAAGATAGGGTAAAAGATGGGGTTCTAGAAACTTCGTGGATATAACGCTGCGCGTTCATGTTACCTCTGATGAAGATTAAAGGTGACCTGGAACCATAAGCCATAGCACCCCAAACCATAACTCCAACAGTGTGATGAACATGTCTTTCAACAAAAAACTGTGGATTCCTGCTTTCACCACGTCGCCTTCTAACCCTGGCACGACTATCGTGCATGCCTAAACAAAATCGAGACTCGTCACTAAAGACAATACTGTTCCATTCCTGATCCCAGAGTGACCGTTGTCTGCACCACTCAAGGCGATTACGTCGGTGTTCTCGAGTTAAAGGGAGGACCCAGTGTGGCCGGTATGAAAACAAGCCAAAACTTCTCATTCGTCGGTAAACACTTCGCATGCCAATAGGTCTTCCGTGTTCTGCAAACCATTCATTTGCAATGGACCTGGTAGTGGAGAAACGGTCCCTTACGGCCAATAATCTTAGGCGGCGATCTTCACGGTCTGTTGTTCTACGGCGGCGTCCAGTGCCCCTTGCTCTTTGCGTACGGCCTTCTCGAAGCCATGCCTGACAACACCTTACCACAGTGTCTACACTTCTTTGCACTCTAACTGCAATTGCCCGAAAAGAAAGTCCAGCTTCCCGAAGTCCCACTATACGGCCCCTATCAAACTCACTAAGTTGACGAAATCGTACAGGTCTCCGTACTCTAGGCATCGTAACCGATCGTAAAGGATGTCAAGAACCAAAATCCGCCAACGTTGATTCTTTACTGCGGCTGAAATATTCATTTTTAGAGCGTTAGTGAATTAAAAAAAGCAGTATAAAAACCGGAATGTCCAACTGATAAGGCTGAAAATTTTTTCACTTGTTATTTACAGTAAGATAAATACATTCACCAACTTTTATTAAAATAAAACCATTTAAACGGGGTGTTCGGATTTATATGTCACTTACTATATTTTCTGATACTAAATTAGTAATGACCACTTCTAGTCTTGTAACAGATGTTGATTGTATTGATTTACGTGAAGTTATTTCTATGACAGAATGAGGAGACAGCGCATTTGTATATGTATACGGCTGTTACTGTAAGCAGATTGAGTCGGATAAAGGTTTCTTTGGGTAATATTAAAAATCATTCTAACAACTCTTTTCTGTAGTACGAATACTCTCTGCACCATACTTGCATGTCCACACCAGTTGGGTTAGATATTGTAACAGTTTGTTTCATTTTGAGTACTGCGAAGTATGATTTATTAATTTCCTTGCAGACTTGATTTATATATTCCCGCCGTGTTAGTTTTTCGTGCACATGCATACCAAGAAAAGTAGTCACATCCGAACAGATATCTTCCGACAAGTACGCTACTATTAAAGAAATACACATGAACCATCTAACTTTTATTTCATATGAGACTGTTGCTCCGTTACCATTCACTGACCTACTTTATCAATCCTGGAGATAATTCTTCAGGTGATGGAGCACTGACAACTACCGAAGTGTCGTCCGCGTAACAGACCATGAAGCAAGATAGCTTTAGTTCGTTAATGGGATAAATAGTGCTGGTGCTAGAATCGAACCCTGTGCGGCTCTTACTTTCACGTTGTATTCTGTAGAGCAGCGATCGATGACTCTTGCTATAATTCTAGTGTTCCACAGAAATCAAACAATCAATTCGAATAAGCAACCCCTGATTACGTTATTAGTAAGCTTTTGTTCGATAAAAAATATTACAGTGGTGTCGAAGGCCTTCGATAAGTTGAAAAAAATGCCAGCAACACATCCATTTAGATCAATCTCTTGGTAGACTTGGTTGAAAAAGTCAAATGTCGCTGTCTCTACGGAACGTGAAGCTCAAGTCCATGCTGACTATCTCAGATGGTTGCTTTCTGAGCTGTATACCTAATTTTAAATTATTTTTTTTATTATTATCTTTATTTTAAAAAGCGTAGGGAAGATGATTTATATTTTTAATAAAGCTTGCGAATTTTTTTTTTTTTTTTAAATAACATCACTGAGATGTGAGCCATCGAGACGTACACACTCCTCGAATGTCGATTTCAAAATCGTGAAAACTCGCTGGTACATCGTTCGTGGGATAGCGGCCATCATCTCGGAAATGTTGGGCTTGAACTGGGCAATCGTCATCGGTTTATTGGCGTAAATGCGTCACAGAATGTAACCTCGTCGCGATATCAGTTTTCCAGTAAACATATTTCGTTTATAATTGCCATAGACTCGTTGGGGACTCGCTAAGGGTGCCGCAATCTCACTGTACACTGTACAAATATTTCACCACTTGCGCTGTAACATCATCACTGCCGCTAGATTTCTTCCGTTATCTGGTCGAAGACCATTGAGTCCAACGGCGTACAGCCTTGTGAGATACAGTCTGTTCGTGAAATTTCTTGAAAGTGATTAAGTCATTTCACTTTTGCAACTGTTGAGAGGTATGTACCGAATTCATCCGGTATTGTAGCTTCTTCGACGTTCTCACCGTCTTTGTTTTTTAATATGATGATGACCCTTGACACGCCCAATTTTATTGTTCACAATTTCCAATATGTTTCGTGGTTTATTGCTAACTGTTTCTATTAACTGACCGTAATACGTCTTCTTATTTCTTATCACGTTCATTTTCCATTAGAGAGCTGGCGTTTTTTACCCTATAATAATAATAATAATAATAATAATATTTTAGTGGTGTTATTACATGGAAATGTGTTTTTGCACAGGTCATTTAAAGTAGAAAATACAAGAGTATGTAGAAACAACAAACAATACGTAAATACTATAAACATAAAACGAAGTAGCGATAGAAGGTAAAAAAGTTAAAATATTCAGATGAACAATAAATAAGGATAGTAAGAAGCCTTCCACAGTTTTCCAAAATTGTTCAACATCGAGAGATTTTACTTGATTTGATAATAGGTTATAGAACGTTAACCCGTGGTAGTTAACACCATTCCTAGTTTTAGAAAGGCGACTATAATTTGGACACAAACGCTCTTTGTTTCTGGTGTCGTAATTGTGAGTATCTCGATGAGACGTATAATTCTAAGAGTGAGAGGCAAGCATTGATGTGTGCGCAAGGGAATGCCAATAATAATAGGAAAGTCCCGTGTTAATACCCGTTATGTTACGAAGCGACGATCTTGACAAGTGAAATGATACTAAATAGGATATTTAAGATAACTATATTTAAAAGAACAACGAGGAGGTCACGTTGGAACACCTGGTCAACCTGAAATGTTATAAATTGAGGAAGACATTTTAGAAATGGTCAGAAATGACCCCACAATGAGTACTAGAGCCATAGCAGCTCTAGTTTCTCACAGAAAAGTGTGGAAGGCAATATGACAAGAACAGTAGGGGAGACCGGGGCTGGTTGTCACATGGGTTGGTTGTCACAATTGTTAAATCTCAGCAGCTCCGCAAGATGTAGTTGCCTGGCGCGCTACACATCGTTTCTGCGTCCGCGCAGAACACCTGTACTTGTATTCAGTACGAAAGTTGTCGCTGGTAGATTAAGGTCGCACACACAAAAATAAACAAACCGCCTAACCTGAGTAAATTTTTCGTTTGCCACTGCTACTTTAGCAAGATACTGTAAGAAAATTCCAGAGTCTGAATTACTTGATGATCGAGTTGTTGCGCCGTCAATTTCAGTTGGCTTCATCAAAAATCATTTAGTATTTGAGTCTGAACTTGAAAGTCATCTAGTGGAATATGTACTCAAAGCATCTGATATTTATTTTGGATTATCACCCAAGGAAGTACGTGGACTGGCATATGAATTTGCTAATGCTAATTCCTTGAAATTGCCTTAAAATTGGAAGCTCCATAAAATAGCTGGTTCTGACTGGTTTAGTGCGTTTCTAAAACGTCATCCTGTACTGTCTATTCGCAAACCGGAAGCAACTAGTTTAGCAAGAGCCAGTAGTTTCAATAAAATGAACGTCAACGCATTTTTTGATAACTTAGCGTCAGTTATGGAAAAACATAAATTTGAGCCTCACGAAATCTGGAACATGGACGAAACTGGGATTACAACTGTCCAAAGACCCGACCGCGTTGTTGCCAGAAGACATATGTAAATACTTTCTGGGATGCTTGGGTTTTAAATAATCCCGGTAAGACCATGACTATATACGACATACCTTCAATGGTCTCAATTGCATACCCCCTCGCATTTACTCCCAAAAATTTAAATGAAGAATGGGTGAAATGCTCATCGTGTAATGGTTGGTCTCATGATGCGTGCACTGATGGACGCGAACTTTACATATGTCATAATTGCGATAGTGACTAATTGAAAAAAACTCTTCTACTTTTTTCTCATAAAGATTTGGTGTTTAATAAGCATTTTTTGTAATAATAAATATGTTTAAAAGCGTGATATCATAATTTATTAATGATCTAAAATACACGTTACAACCAACCCCAAGCAATGTGACATCCAGCCCCAGCTAGGGGCAAGTTGTCACATTTGTTTCTGTATTTTGAAACATTTTAATCTAATATTGTGAATTATTTTACAGCCTTATCGATTTTACATAGTGTTCCCAAAGGATAAACCAGTTATGCACTAAATATGTGCATATAACGCTTCAGATCGAATAAAAAAAAGAATTACTGAAAATTGTGACGACTAGGCCCGGTCTCCCCTATTATTCTCATCATTATCAACGGGTACAAGCGCTACAACCTGAAAATCATCCCAGAAGAGTTGCATTTTGCC
Source organism: Acanthoscelides obtectus (assembly GCA_963669975.1). Classification (NCBI taxonomy): domain Eukaryota; kingdom Metazoa; phylum Arthropoda; class Insecta; order Coleoptera; family Chrysomelidae; genus Acanthoscelides; species Acanthoscelides obtectus. Next base: position 106,762,565 of record CAVLJG010000006.1, on the reverse strand, counting down.
AGTTCGGAAAAAATGAAGATTTCACGAAATTAATTTTGTGTACAGACGAGTCCACATGTACACGAAATGGAGTGTACAAATTCCACAACAATCATGTTTGGGCAATAAAAAATCCGCATGCTGTGAAAAGAACTCATTTTCAACATTGATTTTCATTAAATGTTTGGGCTGGCGTGGTGAATGGCATGCTTATTGGACCCGACTTTTTTCCATCTCGACTGACCTTATGCACCTCTACAATCTTTAGATCACAAGCCTCGCCCTTTTGGCGAAGTTGTGAATCGCCAAAGTAATGGACCCCAGTATAGTCTGCCTATAGTAGGTCAGAGCTTCACAGCGACACAAAACGTGCGCCGAGGTCTCTTCCTCTACCCCGCAGCGTTCACACAAGGGATCCTCAGCCGCCCCCATCACGTGCAGGTGACGCCTTAACGTGTTACGGCCAGACAACAGTCCCACCAGCAACACACAATTTGCCACAATTATTAAAAGATGTTCCTCTAAATGAGAGACAGAATATGTGGATCCTACATTATGGGGCTCCACCACATTTTCGAGAGTTCATGAACATCTAAATAATGAGTTTCCGAATAGATGAATAGGCCGATGAGGAGCCCCAAAAGTAAATTCCGTATCTAATTCTGGATTCAAAAAGCCTATAATATATTAATATTAACTGGTTCTCGGAGGGCATTGTGGAAATGGTGTTTTCTGTGAGACTAGGCGGGCACAATGCACCTTAAAATTTGATTTATCATCCATGGGTAGACCCAGAAACCTCACGCTTTCCTTGTAACTCAAAGAAACACCATTGTGGACAATTTTCGGCATTTCTACATTCCGTTGGGACTTGTGAAACATTACCAGATGTGTTTTCTCTGTATTCAGGTATAATTGATTGTCGCGAAACCAGTTACTTACCACTTCTTAATTAAAAAAATAACAATTAAACCGCTAATTTGCCAACAATATGGCTAGCGACGCTTTTCCTAACTTATTTCAGCATTCCTGCTGCTTCTTTCAATCGAAAGGTGTAAACAACTTATACTAAGTGACATATAAATCCGAACACCCAGTTTAAATGGTTTTATTTTAATAAAATTTTGTATAAGTACTTAATGAAGCATAATAAGTAAATGATAAAAATTTCAAAATGATTGCACTGCTTTAAAGCCCTTTGACCTTTAATAATGTGTGGATGCACCCTGATGTGCTACGCATTCTCCAACGCGCCTAGGCATGCTTCTGATCAGGCGGTCAATGTCCTCCTGTGGTATCTCATTCCAGGCAACCACCAACTCCTCTCGAAGTGCTTCTAGAGTCTGAGGAGGACGTTGCAAATTGAGCAATCTCCTACCCAGCATATCCCGCACGTGCTCAATTGGGGATAAGTCGGGAGATCTTGGTGGCCATGGTAAAAATGTGACATCATTATGTTGAAAGAAGTCTATTGTGACTCTTGCAACATGTGGTCGGGCATTATCTTGTTGGAAAGTTGGATCTGCCAGGGTGTCAAGATAGGGTAAAAGATGGGGTTCTAGAACTTCGTGGATATAACGCTGCGCGTTCATGTTACCTCTGATGAAGATTAAAGGTGACCTGGAACCATAAGCTATAGCACCCCAAACTATAACTCCAACAGTGTGATGAACATGTTTTTCAACAAAAAACTGTGGATTCCTCCTTTCACCACGTCGCCTTCTAACCCTGGCACGACCATCGTGCATGCCTAAACAAAATCGAGACTCGTCACTAAAGACAATACTGTTCCATTCCTGATCCCAGAGTGACCGTTGTCTGCACCACTCAAGGCGATTACGTCAGTGTTCTCGAGTTAAAGGGAGGACCCAGTGTGGCCGGTATGAAAACAAGCCAAAACTTCTCATTCGTCGGTAAACACTTCGCATGCCAATAGGTCTTCCGTGTTCTGCAAACCATTCATTTGCAATGGACCTGGTAGTGGAGAAACGGTCCCTTAACGCCAATAATCTTAGGCGGCGATCTTCACGGTCTGTTGTTCTACGGCGGCGTCCAGTGCTCCTTGCTCTTTGCGTACGGCCTTCTCGAAGCCATGCCTGACAACACCTAACCGCAGTGTCTACACTTCTTTGCACTCTAACTGCAATTGCCCGAAAAGAAAGTCCAGCTTCCCGAGGTCCCACTATACGGCCCCTATCAAACTCACTAAGTTGACGAAATCGTACAGGTCTCCGTACTCTAGGCATCTTAACCGATCGTAAAGGATGTCAAGAACCAAAATCAGCCAACGTTGATTCTTTACTGCGGCTGAAATATTCATTTTTAGAGCGTTAGTGAATTGAAAGAAAGCAGTATAAAAACCGGAATGTCCAATTGATAAGGCTGAACATTTTTTCACTTGTTATTTACAGTAAGATAAATACATTCACCAACTTTTATTAAAATAAAACCATTTAAACTGAGTGTTCGGATTTATATGTCACTTAGTATATATGGCTGATATTCGGATTTTCGATAGAAACACTTTCATCCCTGTTTATCATAAATATATGTGACTGTTCAGTAAAAACTTTGTCTATTGGAATTTGCTGTATCAAATGTGAATCATACAGGGTGTTCAAAAAGTACAGACACCCAAATATCTCTTTGAATACAAATGTTTTAAAAACCAAAAGGAACGTCTGGTGGTGACCTTGGATATGACGTTGATATTTACCTTGAAGCTCATTTCAAGGGCAAGTTGATTATTCCAAATAGAAACTCCTATTTTCTTATTTAAGAAATAGAAAGCCAAAACATTTCTTTTTCAACGATATACTCGTAAATAGCATAGTCGTCAAAATTAGATCTAGATGTTATTTCATGGGTGTATTTATGTTTGAACTGCATTTAAGGAAGAATATTCTAAACACAATTAATTTTACATGAAAAATTGTCTGAATCATTTAGTCGAATCTTATACATAGAAAAATATATTTTTCTTACACTTAACTATATTATCATACCTGCATTATTTAACGTTTGTGTACTTATACATCATGTCCCATCGATATATTTATCAGTGTCAGGATACGTGGTACGTCTATGTCCCCGGAATATTGGGACACCTTGTATACCCGGATCTATAGATATCTAGAGGCGTATTAATTTTATAGCCGTGCTCTAATTGCAACAACAAATAGCCATTATATCGCAGCCTTTCGTAACCCATCACACCTCCGTCGATTTGATGAATGTATTTAATACTTGCGGATAATGCAGTAGTTTGCTTTCTTTTACTTCCACTGCTAGTACTCCCAATAGGTTGGTTTTAAATTATTTACTAAGAATTCATACATTTAAAGTAATGTTTTGTGTCTTTACATCTCGGCTGGTGAGGAAACAAGTTCAAAGACTCGCATTCATGTTAACATTTTCACGGAATCCTTTCCAAGCTTACGTCGAACAATATTTCAAGGATACAGGGGAAAAAGACGAATGTCACATATTCGGTGTTTTGTACTTACAACCAGCAACATGTAGTATTAACGCAGTACAGACCCATGAGGTATCGAAAACTCGCAAAAATAAAGGTGAATGTCGCAGCCGTTTTATGAAAAAAAGATCGTCTCCGAAACTAGTAGCTACTACATCAATTTTCCCAATCTGCGACAAAAGAAATAAACGTAAAAAGTAATCATTTTTCATCATCAGTTAGCATTAATTTTGTTTTGTTTGTTCTATATTCTTTTGAGTTGTTTTTCTTGGTTCATTGTTTTTTCCTGTCCCAATTAATAAAGTAATTCTGTGTTTGAGTTATTGTTCTTGGCGCTGCGTAATAAATTTCCTGTTAAGGTAGTTCTCATAGGCATTTTGCTGGTTAGCTGGTGAATCGTTCCTTAGATTTTACAGGGTGCGCATATGACGAAAGGCTCATTTCTAGCTTCAATATCTCAAAAAAATTCAGGCATGGACGCTAACATGTAAAAAATGCTTAAAATCATAAGGAGAATCTCAAAATTCAAAAATGAAAAGGACATTCCACTAAAAATGGTTTTACTTTGGGCCACCCTGTATATCATAAAATATTTTTTTAGTTATAATTTAACTTTTTTTCCAATTTCTTATAAGTTATCTACGATACTCCGGTAGATCTTTGACCCATCCTGAACAATGAGCCTAGGAGTCCTCAAACTCTTAAATTCACTTTACCTTTTCTTTACTAATACCTTTTTTCCAACATTCTACAAAAACCTTCTTTTCATATCAATGAATAAAACGCTTCATACTATGCTACCTCCACAACCGACACAGATATCGTGTACGTTGTAACTTTGCGGCAACAATGCGCATTGCCATTGTTACCAGACGCTTCTCGGATGAAATGTCGGTCAAAATTATATGGCAATTACGTCAACTTTATCATTTTCATATAATTAGTTAAGGAACTTAGTCACAGGATACGCCTGGCCAACATTCGCGTTCTGTATTCTTCGCAATACCAGTGTCGCTCCGATACCATTTTATCCGTATTTAGACAAATTACTGAACAGTTAGAGAAAAATAAAGTTTTTTCTTACCCCCAGTCGGGTTTCAGGAAAGCTCACAATGCGTCAACAGCGCTCATCAAAATTACTAGTGACATAATCAAGTGCATCGATGACGGCAAGGTTACGCTACAGTGATTACAACGAATTGTGGTGTGGTTAACCACAAGATCCTGTGTAAAAAATTAAAACGTTATGGTTTTATGGACGATGGTTCACGATTTATTTGATTGATAGATCTCAGTGCGTGATAAAATGTCCGCTCAACGGGATGGAATTTCTGGTGTCCCACAAGAGATCGAGTGTTTTAGGCCCTTTTACACATCAGATCCAACACATTATATACAGGGCGGGCCATTAAGTTGAGCTGATTTTAAAAAATCATAGAACAAAACTACAAAGCGTAGGGAAGATCATTTATATTTTTAACAGAATTTTATTTTTTATAAATAACATCATTCAAACTTTCTCTTTACACCCGCATTTTTCATTGCATTTGTGCAGCTCAAACAAGAAATATTACGGGAAACAATATGGATTTGGAAAAGCTGCTTGAGGAGAACTATCTTTGAAAGGCAAACAAGACCAGATTGATGAAATTGAACATCAAAAAGAAATCGAACATCAACAGACGTATCAATAAATATCCCGTTTAAAGGAGAACATTCTGGAGAGACAAATGCTTACTAAAAGCTAGGAAAGCGGGTTTATCGACTTTGAAGACGAAGTATTTGACTCCGAAGCAGCACAAAAAATAAAAATCCTGGAATAAACTTTATCAATACTCAATAAAGAGGTTACCTTTTTCTACCCTAAACGATCAATGTTACTTATAAAATTGAAGAATTAACAGAAATTAGTCCAATCAACTTCCTAGATGAAGAAAACGATGCTCTTTGACTGGAGCTGACGAGATATAGGATGCCTGTTTCGTAATATTGGGAGAGGATCTAAAAACGACTAAAAGCAACGTCTCCAAACCAGGTAATGTGGGACAGCAAAGCTCAACTAATAACGACAGAATGATATTGATGTCGGAGTAATTAGATGACGCGACCACAATATCGAAAAGAAAAAAAAATTGTTGCTTATAGGTGATGAATTGGCAACAAATTGTTCTTTACGCTTAATGAAAATGGACAATTCTTACTTTCAAGGTATTGTAAAACGACATGTCGAAATCTGTGAGCTAATCAGAAATGTCTTGAATAACTTAATATCTATTGGTCAAAATCATTATTTGATTATCCTAAGGTATTAGTAATCATAACAAAATGAGACACAATCTTATCATAGCATTACACTCACGTCAATGCAACGTAATGCATCTGGATATTGATATATTGAGGTATTATTAGCAAGTATAATTTTGTCACGACTGTGACGTGGCGTCAAATTTGCTCTGGGTTCAGCAGACTCGCTGGTATGGAAGCTCAAATGATGACACAAACAAATAAAATATCAAAGTATATCAACAGAACGCCGCGAAAATAAAAGTACAATAAGATATACGAACCATACACCTTTGCCGATTATGTATTATTTGGCATCGATGTGCATATTTCTCAGCGGATGCGGTTTAGGGTATCTATCAACATATATGACGCCTATATGGCGCGTGTAAGGCACTACAGGGTGATCACTCGCTTCAATCCAGCCGCGGTGTTTCTGGTTATTTTGATATTTTTTGTGTATCTGAGCATTGCTACGCTAGTAATACAGAAATGTATTCGTATTTTCAGTTGATGTATTATATTCATTAAATCGATTATGAGGTCTTATGTATTAGCGATCCGGAAACATTCATTACTGAAGCAAGTCAATCCACTATGTCATTGAATTAGAGACACAGAAAACTTGAGGCTTTTCAAACTTCTACTATGGAATAATACTTGTGTTGGTTTCAGCAGCAACAACAGTTTTTCAACAGGCAACCCCAGTCTCTGCTGTCACCACAACAGCAAGGGCAAATCCTTAGTGACATTCAACAACATCAGCAGAGATTCAACCAACAGCTTGGAGCGTTTCAACCACAGCGTTTTGCAATTAATCAAGAACTGCCACAACAACAGCAACAGCAATCGGTATGCTATTATTCGTAGAACTGAAATTAGAAAAAACACAACTAGAGACATACTAAGGCCCGATTTTACTAAGCACAAGAACCAACCAACAAGAAGGCGTCTTTCAAGTAATAGATCGAATGAATACGGTCCATCGGAAAGGGCTTAAAATTCTAGCTTTATTTTCTACCAAATTATTGATTCACTGTTTTTGAGGAATTCGATTTTCTTAGTTTTTCAGACTTTGTAAAGGACAGTCCTTCGACAAAGTTCTCGGCTCCTGGGATACGCCACTGCATATTTATTAGTTGTAGAATAGGCAGCTGGTAACAGATAATTGCAGTTTATGATCATTATTATCTTTCAATTGCTTATTTTTAATTTTAATAGGATCCGCTGCATCTGATTGAGCAGCAGATCAAGAGCTTAGACCCAGAGAGGCATAAACAAAAAATTAAGGAGTTGAGAGAAAAGCAAGCCATCATTGAGAAGCATAATAATTTTGTGGAGAAGCAGTACGAGAAGGCATTGAAAAAAGCTCAGCAGGATCATCAAGAATTTTTGGAACAGCAAAAGGTACATGAATAAGTATTTATTAGACTAATAGCAATGTGATGCGGTGATGTTGATGTGATACTTAGTAATAATGAAAATTTACTTGTTACTGTAAATGCGATTGTTGAAAATATGTAGCTTGTCTAGGCTTTTTGGTGTTCGTCATATTCATTGATTTATTTATAATTTTTAAAATATATCATTGAAGCAACTCAACATCCTGGCAGATGCAATTGTGCTTATGTCCACAGTTGGATGTACATATTCCTATTTCTTAACATGTAAAGCGAATCACTAGTATGACAGTTCCTCTAAAAGGTGAACCAAGGTAAGAATCTAAACTTTCTCTTCAAAATGTCCCATATTCGGATCTAATATTATTTGTGGGCTGAATCATAATCTTCAAATCAGCTGCAGTTTTTTTTGGTCTTGATTGAAGGAACAAAAGAAGAAGCTGTACCAACGTCTATACAAAGTGACAAGCAGCGAAAAGGTTCCGTATTCCCCACCTCTTGCACCTCGTGTGATCTACCCCGAAGAGATACCGCTTTTCGAGCAGGCGGTTAGACAATATTATGTCGAACATCCGACGACTACCACTACTACCACCACCACCACCACCACCACCACCACAACCACTCCTGAACCATCCACGTTCGAAGACTCGAAATCGTCCCCATCTTCTGGAACAACGGTTGAAACATTTCTTCCCACAGCTCTACCCCAAGCGAGTAAAGTGAAAACCATTCAGTCCTTAGAAGACTTGGACCAGTTACAGAAGCAGTACAAAATGCAGAAGATCCGGAAGAACGATTTGTTGGAACAGCTGAGGCTAGCCATCACCAGCAGCAGGACCGATCCTAAGGATTTGGCATCAAGGTGAATATTAAAGTGTTGCAATTAATAAAAATTAGTTTTAAGGAGTTTAAATGGAAGTAAACGATTTGTGCGTTGGCGAAACTCTTCTTTTGATCCACAGTTACGCACAGGACCACGAATTGAAGAGGTCTAACTTTTAATCAGTTGTGTTAATTTCGAGTATAATAATAATTTCATAGTGCCTTGATAGGTGTTAATAATTTCGCAGCTCCTACAGCGGGATGATATAAACACTTACTGGTGGAAGAAATTTCCAGTTGCCACAGCCATTTGGCTAGAATTTTTATTTCGTTGCTAACTCAGGAGCAGCCAATTCCGCCTTGGTTTGTCCCGGGTCAAACCGTGCTACACCCGAAGACCGGAGATTTGTTGGAGTAAGAACATGTACAAATATATTAAAAAATGTTGTTGATGGACTTTAACCTGAAGGACAAATTATTGAAGATAAATCCACATAGGTAGTCAAGACTATTAGGGTATGTGCTGAGGCTATAGTTGTTTCAATGTAACGATGTTGTTATTTCTTAGATTGTATCTTTGGGACTCGTTTACGAAGGATTTTATTTCTATAGTCGAAAACCTGTCAGTTTTCGGGACCACGATCCCACCACCCAAATTTTGGTCACTGTGCTTCGCTATATAGACCGGATCCCAGACACAGTGACCGACCACAATACGAACAAACCTTAAGTCGTTCATTTTCACCTCCTGACATAAAAAAATACCGGATACATGACAATATTCATTCTTCTTTTACAGTAGCTCCAAAGCTACCTACAAAACTGAGGAAATCGTTTTACCTAACGGAGAGAGGGTAGAAGTGATCAGGACCAGCGATCCCAGCTTAGTACCGAATGGTGTTAAAATAGGATCGGGCAGTAACCTGGAGAAGTTGGTGCTCTCGAGAATCACCTCTACCACAACAGTCAAACCACCAGAGGCACTTCTTGAGGAATTGACGAAGGGCGGTGTAAGTATTAACATAAAAATGATGATGACGTGTGGTCAACCTCAACTATGGGATGCGATGCGATATTCTTGTATTATTTTCAATGTGAAATTTCCCATGTGTTGGATGCCAGACGATTAAGAAGATATGAGAAATCTGTTGCGTTTCTTACAAAAAATTACATCGACGAATGTGAAATGTGTTTTGGAACGGTCACGTTACATCGCAAATATAACTAGAGCAGAATGCGACATGGAAGTGACGATTAGTACGTCAGCTTTCAAGTGAATAACTATAAGCGCACATTTATGAACGTTTTCGTTGTCGATATTGTTGTCGTTATCGTTATCGCTGTCGTTATCGTTGTCATTATCATTGTTGTTATTGTTGTCGTTATCGTTGTCATTATTGTCGTCTTTGTCGATATTATTATTATTATAATTGTCACCGACTACCTAAATTAAACCTAGAACCATGCTTTAGAAGTCTCCGAAGAGTATTTTAAGATTAGTTTATACTAACAATTGTTTTTTGATTTTTGCACACTGTAAAGGGATACATACTATATCTCCTTAAGTAATATGCATCTCATTTTAAAACTTCTGGTGTACTTTAAGTTCATTTTACCTACCACTATATACATTTCCTCACAGAACATTCTATTTTATGTCTTGTATTAGGTCACAAACTACGAGATTTTGAAGACTGGAGCCACCGGCGGACTCGAATCGGTTGGAAAGCAACTGCCGCATCAGAAGAAGGTAACTTTTGTATTGCTAGAGGAGCAGAGCGACGGAACTCTGAAGGTACAGGGAATTAAGGGCAACGGTGGAAAGGACAAGTCAGACGTGGACGTGGACTCTATCTTGAAGAAGATCAACCAAGGTGAAATCAAATTACCTTCATCACTTGGCTCGATCGTCTCTACAAGTACAGAGAAAATTACGACTAGTGCTTCAGCCACCACGTTTCGGCCGGTAATTGCGACGATCATACCGAATTCTTTTGCTACCGGGAACGAGGTGAGTCTAATCACTTCAAACATTTATTTTACTAGAACTATGTTGAAACTAAAAAAAAATTAAGGTGCGCATTCAGGAAACGAAAGCACTGCAGCGCCTAATGTCAGAGTCAGTCTAATTTTAAATTTATATGTTTGCGGTCTAAGAAATCTAAGCAACTATCAAACCTCTATAGAAATACACATATTATTTGAAAAATGCTAATTTGCCAAAGGTAACAAAAGGGGTTAAACTATAAATATTTCCCATTTTGAAAGGATTACACGAAGAACTTAACGCGAGAAGTAGATCCAGAAAATATTTCACTACTGAAGACCCACATTGGCAGTCAAACGGTATCATCATCAACGATTACTGATTTGTTGGACAACGAGTTTACCGGAACCACAGGTGAGTAGTTCACAGTAGAAAGCGCTTTAATAACTATTTACATTATGTGCTATGACAGCGACTGTAATGTACACTCTGTATATTTAAAGTTATAGGTACTGGAGCAGCTACTTCGAAGCACACAAGGACATCGCACATTTTGAATCAACCGCAAGAACCACAGGCTGGTGATTTAACTAGACAGGCGTCGATCAGTCAAAGCTCCGTGGTTGAACCACGTAAACAACAAAAAACGAATCCTGGCGATCCTTTATCAACTACTCCGGGCATCACAAGGTGGGTCGAAATAATAGAATGCACGCCTCCGCAAAATTTATCGTATCTAGGTCACCTCTCAGAAGTTTCATTCGGAGATTCTGAACAAAGAACAAATATACTTATGCTTCCTACATACAAGAAAAAAAGAATTATTGTGATCAGGTCTAAGTGCATTATTGCTTCTCGAAGATTCCAGGGTACGTTTTCAGAAAGTTTTTGGGAAGTTTTACTGTTTTTGAGCAGCTTTGCAATAGCCCATGCCATTCCCCGATAGCACTAAATATTTATTAAAAATTTTAAAAGAATGTTTGTTAAATATTTGTAGCGACAGATTTTTTAATATCTAATAAATATATTTTTTATATATTAAAAAAGTATAGTATTTTCGACTGTTAAAATTTTTGAACGCACTACGACAAAAATAATAATAATAATTGAGATATTTAAAAAAAACATTTCTGATGTGTCTCGATCAAGCTGCGATTATTTGTCTTTTATGAATATAATTTTCGTATCCATTCTCAGATAAATCCACCAATACAAATAACTGTTACACTGCAAGGCTAGTTATTTATGGTCTTATTAATACCTTTGTAATCAGCTGGCATAATAATGTTTACTAGGCAGGTACATTTTAAGCTATGTAATTATCGAAAAACTTACCCTTTTCCTTTTTTTACAAAAAAACGCTCAAATAATGAACTATTTTGAGGTACACAGGAAGGGCGCTATCATAGTGAAAGTCACAGGTAAATTGGATGCCGGCAAACGGGTGGCCTCAGGCCGGCTTGCTATTATCCCATTGGTTGCTCGAGGTCACACGCACATGCGCCGTGGCCGAAAATATTCAATAAATATTTTTTGACTATTGGAGATTTGAAATTTTCTATTGATTGAAAAGTAAATACCTAATTAATATTATAAAAGAAATATTGTATTTGAAATATTTAAAAGATATGGAATAAATATTTAATAAAAATATTATATTACAAATATTTGTTTAAGAAAACAAATATTTAAGCAAGATAAAAATATTATTGAATCTTAAATATATATTTAATGAATATTTCGTGCTATCGGAGTTGGTTGGATAAACGAGCCCATATTTATGAATTTTCCATTTGCTTTCTTATTTCCATGTCTACTTTCCTTTCTTATTATAACACATAAGTATTTTGTACGATTGGATTTATTGCTTTTTTTTTTGCTTTCAGTGAAAGTTTAAGGGATACTACTAGCGCAACCGCCAATACAAGCTTAGCAGGGAAAGATATTTCCGAAATATTGAAGCGGGAAGAAATGTTTGCGATGGCCAAGTTTTTGAAGCAGTCCGGCTTAGACACGATTCTGAACGAAACCGGCCCTTACACCATATTTGTACCTACAGATAGAGCATTCAGGACACTTCTTGTGCAATTGGGCGGGCCGGAAAGAGCCGAGGAGAAATTTCGGGAAAATCCAAGACTTCTCAGTGGGGTAAGCAATATTTATTACATACACCAGTTTTGGTAACAGTATAGTAAGCGACTTTGTTTTTGTTTGTTGAGGATTTATTTAACATTAATGCAACAATTTTCACATTTTTTGAATTAGTTTTCTATAATTTTACATTCCTCTCTATCAAAATTGCATCACTATGCGTTTCGGGTATTCATGAAGTGACTTTTTTCACCTTAAACATTTTTAAATTCGAACACATTGCTGCATTATGATCCGGATCAAAAATGTTGATCCCTTGTTATGAGGAAAAACGTACTTTCAATAAGGTTTGTCAACTTCCATCCTGAAAGAAGAGCATCTCCGAACCCACATTTATATGAACTTTTTTTCTTAAAGATATCCAAGACATTACCAGCTAAATCTTAGCTAGGTACTTTATTAACGCCCGTCGTATATGTAGATCAACTCAAAAATTTTTACAACCTACCATCTATTGCTTGCTTCTACACGCCGTACCGCAAACCTTTCGTATCATTCGTCTATAGTTTTTGGGCATTTTTTTCTTGTCTATAGTTGGTCTATGGCAATAACGGCCTGCAAAACAAAGTCCAATGTCATCAGTGGGTATTTATCATTATGTACAAAATTCAGGAGGGTCTTGTGTCGCTGGCTCTCGGACTACATTGTTCAGGTGTACATCTATTTCCTTTATTATCGAACAGATGCTTTCCATGTACATTTTGAGACGACATATTTTGAATATACTGTAACAAGAATAAATAGTACCGTTGGCGCCATCTGTTGGGAGACCCTCCTACTACCCAGAGCTTCACGGCCGATCTCTGATTTTACGAGGATCATGACCGTACAAGCCGCTTGGCGACATCTGTGAGGACCGTGCCAGCGACTCGCCTTCTAGATCGACGCGAAGCGACCTCGACGATTCTGGAATGCCGCTATGTGGCTCACCAGATTGTTCTCGACTCACGATGCGGACTATACATATAACTCGACGGCCGGGAGGGGGAAGCAGAGTATAGTAGAGTAGAGCAGAGTGGAGTATAGCTCAGTCAATAGCGCGACATAAGAATTAGTCATAGTGGTATATATAAATATTCTATCTAGTCAAGGTAAATAAATTAGGGCATTTCTTTTTGCGGAATCCACTGTTTTAATCCACACCGAAAAGAATCCAGAAAAACGTTACAATATTAAATCATTTCGCAGCTGTTGTTGCACCACGTGATTCCGGGTGCATTCAAGATCGAGTCTCTGCAAGACGAAATGACTGGAGTATCTCTGGCCGGCACACAATTGAGAGTCAACCAGTACAACATGCATGATGCGGAGTGGAACGATATCAAGGTATACTTACTTTCATTTTCAACTTCTAAGCGTACAAAATAACGAGAAAATTGTAAATATTATAAGTTAATTGTATTATAAAAGCTTTCAAGCGCTATTTTCGAAGCATCACTTGCTTGAGAATATAATTTGAAGAGTATATATGTATGTTTGTCGAGTGATAATATTTTTGTATAACTTTGATTTTGACATCGTCGATTTTCTTCACCACTCTCAACTACTATACATTATTCCATTCTATTCTTTCCAGTCACTTAACTGCCAACTAATGTCAACTTCGCACTTCGGTGTCTTTCCGTATAATAGTTGTGATGTAAGATAGAATCTAAACAAGTGATCTTTTTTTTTCGAAACAGATCACAACAATAAATGGCGCGAAGGTGACTGATGAAAAGAAGGACATTTGGATACCTCAAGGCATAGCACACGGAATAGATAGGGCAATGTTTCCATTACCGGTAGGTGATATAGTCCAAACGTTGCAATCGGACAAAGAAAGGAGGTTCACCACCCTGCTTAGACTCATTTTTGGTGCCGGTATGGCTGATACTCTACAAGGTAAAAACTAATAGGAGCTATTTATTATCCAACTTACCGTAATAATTTTACAAGCAGATTATTATTGGAATTTATACTTTAACATCCTGTGTAGTGGGTTAGATTGCAGTTTAAGTTCTGATATGTGTTGTGAAACTGTAGGTTAGGTATGTTGTCAGATTTTTGTCAGTATTTCTAGATTCATTAAGCTTAAACCTTCAATAACGCCATCTCTGAATGAACATTGATAGCTGAAGCATCATGACGTTAAGGCAACACGTACGACTACGGAACGAGTATACAACAAGCGTACAACATCTACAATGTCAGAAAAAACCGACATGTCACTTTCCAAGATACGTAATACCCCTACCAGTTATGTTCACTCAACAAATAATAATACAAGGGATAATTGGCGGTAATAGCCGAATGTAGTTCTAGCAGTAGACAGAAGAAAAACTGGGGATGGAGAACTGTGATGCTTTTTATTTCTATTGCCGCTTGGGAGTATTAAATATTCTTAATATTACAGCTCTTTTATAGAATTTGAGAAGAACTGAAAAGGTGCCAAAAAGTTAGTTATTGGACAACAAATTCGATTATTGGACACAAAATTTTCAGTTATTAGACGATGGCAAAGTAATGATTAAAGCAAATAAAAAGTTGAAATCGGTGTTCAAAAGTGTTTATTAAATGTCAACTATAAATTACTTATATTTTTTCATTTCATTCTGGTACATAGTAAATAGTTCTTCAACGTCCATATCGTCATAGTCTTCATGATCTTAGCTTCCTATTTTTGGTTACTCCAACGTTTTGTTGTCAGTTTTTATTTGATCTGGCTCATCCACTTCATTACCTTCTTTACTTTCTACTTGTTCCGGTTCGCCCTTCAAATTGTTGTCATTTTTTTCCTGTGCATATATTTCATTATCTTTCTTATTACCAATTTCTTTCCGTTCTTGATCGGGGTTGTCTTCATTGCTTTCTATTTCTTCCGACTCCTCATAGATTTTGACGTTGTATTCTTTTTCATAACCTATTTCGATATCCTCTTCACTTTCTATTTCTTGAAATACTTTACACATTCTGCCGTCAAGTTCACATTTTGCAGTCTTCTTCACTTTCTATTTCGTCTTTCTCTGTGTTTGACCAATGTCCAATAGCTGAAATGTTTGCCCTACCTAACAAAAGGCTTTCGTTTTCGGCAGGTCCAAAAACGTTCACTTTGTTCGCACCCACGGAACGAGCATTCTCGTCGATGTCGCCGACCGATGTAGCGAAACTTGTAGGAGACAAGCAAGCCGCTCGAGACATGGTGCTACGTCATTTGTTGGCAGGCACACTGTACACGGCTGGCATGAGATATTACCAGATCAAGAACAGCATGCTCGATGATAAGATTCTCACGTTCAGCAAACAGGGAGGTAAGGAGCTTTGTACATATTCAACGACTTATGTGGGTGGATTAATCTTTTTGAAACTTTATGCACCGATCTTAAGCGGAGATTGCCTAGAAACAATGTATAAATATACCGACGATAGATCAAATACGCAGTTTCAGGTTAAACATTTAAATAGTTATGGGATAACATACAGGGTGTCCCAAATGGATGGACACACTCAAATATCTCGGAAACATTGAATACAAAAGATTTTGAAAATCAAGTGGCGCATCTAGCTGTGACCTTGGGTTTTTGACGTTGACACCCACCTTAAAGGTCATTTAAAGGGCAAGTTTATTTGTTCAAAATAGAACTCCCATTTTTTATTGCAGAAGTAGAAAGCCAAGGAAATTTTCTTTTCAGCGGTATAGATACCATAGAGGCAAAAAATACATCTATAGGTCGTTTCAAGGTCAATCCTGGACCTTTCATTCATGGAATGATTTGAAGCAGCTGATAGCTGGAAAAAGATGAATATTAAAGAAGAACTTTTAATGAAAAAGTTGCAGGACACACCACGACACATCTGACGTAGAGCTCCATTCTGACCTTGGCTATAACATTGCATCTCAATTCAAGGTCAAGTTGCACATGGAAACCCTTAATTATAATCTCACCGCTTAAAAATCGAGAAAAGTTTCATGTTCAAAGGTTTAATGTAGCTAAAACCACACCAAAGGTTATTTCAAGGTCAAATGGTCTATTTTCGTGAACTTTTATTATACGACCTAACCATATTACCCCCATCCTCTCATCATGAGAACAGTTATTCGTTCACGGTTAGTCAGACGATCCCTCGGACAATCCATGTTCAATTAGAAAAACTGAATGCTTTAAGCAATAGGGTATCGTGGATGTCTAGAGCGGTAACTCGATGGATCTTAGAAAGAAAAGCGATGCGCATAAAAAACATATCTGTTTAATCTACGAAAATAAGTTATTTGACTCTGGAATAACGTGTAGATGTGAATTTACCTCCGTTAATAAAACGTTTCTCCATTTTTAATTTTAATTTGACCTTGAAGCTCATAACCAAGGACCTGTGCCGACGGGTGTCCTGCAATTTTCGCTTTGAGCGTTCTTCTTTAATATTCTTCTTTTCCCAGCTGTCCGCTGTTTGACAAAGTTGACCTTGAAATAAGATTTTGGTATTATGATATTCATACCGTTGAAAATGATTTTTTTGCTTTCTGTTTCTGGAATACAAAATGAGGGTTCCTGTTCCAAAATGCAACTTGCTCATAAAATGAACTTCATGGCGAATGTCAACGTCATATCGAATGCGCCATGTCATTTTGAATTCTGTGTCAAACAAGCTGATAAAAGCGGGCCTAGCAAAGTATTTTTCGTTCTTTATACTAGATTTACCTTACTGCTGAGTAATTTGGTTTTTGTGCAAAATTTCACCAAATGGTGCTGAGCTATATGATACGGAAAAAATAATTTAGAACTTTTTTATTCCCAGATATATTACCTACCTCTTCATTATCTCCATTTAAACCCGGAACACCCTGTACATACTTGTTTATTCAAAAAGCGAGACTTTAATTGTAGCTCTAGCTTGATGAAAAAATCTAACTCACCAACTATGTACGAAAAATGCTTGAGATAAGAAACTTTAAGATTTACTCTACTTTTCGGTGGTGCGTTATTTTTTTTGAGCAGCGTATTAAATGAGCAAGCTTATATCAGGTTTATGTTTCAGGTAAAGTGAAGGTGAACAACGTGCTTATCTCCACGCAGAACGTTCCTGCGACAAATGGTGTTATCCACGCCATAGATTTCCTGTTGTGATGATAATTGTGAACTTCGTTGTTCTCGACTAAGTGTTAATTTATTTCTGTTGTGTTAGGTCTTATTATGTTATCTAAATGTCCAAGAGTTCTTTGTTTTTTATGTGCGAACGAAAGTGGATTGTTTGTCAATGAAAGTGATTGTCGAATTACAAACCCCTGAACATTCCTAACAGAAATCTTGTGCCTTTAGAATCTCGTTTCTATTATACGATAAGCTCTCCTACAAATACAATCTCTCGAACGTTTTATATTATGACTGAAGCTCTAAACTTATGGTGTATTATTATACATATACAATATAGTATAAGTCTATGTTATTATTGAGCTATATTTTAGAGATAGGTGGTGTACAGTTAAATGTAAAATATACGTTTTAATCAAAGGTTCGAGGATTTTCTTATATCGTCTCGGAGCGGACACCAAGGACACATGCACTTAAAATTTTTTAAAAACAGTTTCCACCAAATTACCTTTATTAGACATAGTAGCAACTGTGGTACGATGAAAATAATATATACAAAAACAGATCTGAAAGATACTAACGTCATCTATAAGACACAAAAATGACTCTTGAAATATAGTCCAGTAAAAAAGAACAAGAAGAGCACAAAGACTAGAAAAGAAGTTTAAATTCACGTCGATCATAAAGGCGGGCCTAACTATGTATGTACACTGCGCATGAAATGAATTTCAGGTTCCGCGCATGTGGCATCTCCCTCATATCTAAATATTTTTCTGTTGCTGTCATCATGAACGTAAACATCTCCGATTCTGAACAACAAAGCAGGTTTTCCCGATATACGTAATAGTATGTCGTTAGTAGTCAGCATAAAGATTGCGGCAGGTTTTGTTGATACTTTATACGAATACACAATTATGCAACTTAGCATCCTAGCTCTAGTTTTAGCAGTGAAGAGTTAGACTGTTTGGTTCTGCTACTGTACCACAGATGGCGCTAGTATCTTCCAGATGCTTAAACGTGACATATGGTCAGGTAGAATGTGTACATTAATGACAGAAGTGAATAACCAATAACGTGTGAAAAGACTTCTCATAAAAGTTTCAATTAGAGTTCTTGTGTGGATCTGATATCGCCCTCCAGTTGTCTAGCAGCTTATCTTCTGGATAGCTGCGAATCTTATCCAACATTTCCCAACCTTTCGCTGCCGTGGACAATATGTATGGATTATCAGGCTCTCTCAAACTGCAATAAGCTCCAATCACTAACGATTGGCAAAGTCGAGCTTCTACACACACCTAAAACGAACAATTACTTGGATAGAGCTATAGACAAGATCAGGCGAACTTCAACTTCAATTATTATTACAAAATTATCAGAAAATTATACAAGGTGTCTCACAAAACGAAACATCATACACAGTATCGCATTTTAGTAACATTGTTTTCCTCGAGAGGTTCATTAAAAAGATACGGGGTGTTGAAATTTAAAAATAAAAACAATTTTTTCATAACACGTAATATTTCGAATTTTTTTTGTAAGTCAAGTCAAATTTTATTTTCTTCCATTTTTGGGTGTTGTGAAATAGAATTTAGCAATGATGAGTACGCCGATGTTATTTTTGTGTACGGGTTCTGTAAAATGTTACATGGAAGACCTCCCTTAAAATGCGGTCCTATGTATGATGTTTCACTTTTGGTCACGACTTGTAAATCACCCGCACCCGTAAAAACAAACCGAACTATACAAGAATCTTTGACTTAAAATATTTCCCGTTCGTAACAGATGCTTAATTCAGGTTTATGCAAAGGTTTCAGACAAGGTAGAAGGAGCAAGTCTATCATTTCTGTCTCCAAAATCTCACAGTCTCTAAACATGAAGAAAGTTCATATTGACAGTTGATGGCATTTCACGTGAAGTTCGGATTTTTGACCGAAAAAATATAAAAGTGCGTGGGTTCCATACAGTCCCAGTGTTCCAGACAATTTTCGGAAATGGTGAAGGTTTTTAATTGGATGTTCATCAATGTTGGGCTTTTACCTAGACAGTTGTGAGGTAAATGCAAGGTTTGTTGATAGGATTGTATACCTAACAACAATTTGAAAAGTGAAAAGTGTTGGAGACAAACCAAATTTCTTGATGAATACTGCGAACGTCCACTTGAAATTTTTAGCCCTTATCTACTTTAATTTTGAATCTAAAAGTTCTTGGGTAAAGTTTTACTTTATAAATAGTAATTTTACGTTTTGATTTTACTGCCACGATATTCTAGTGAGGAAGCTCGGTAGGCCCAAAAAAGCCATGAATATCAAACTAGCTGAATAGCTTCTAAATCACTTCATTGGATAAATATACCGACCACAGTTTTCACATTACGCTCAAGTAGGTACTTTCTTTTAGCCAAGAAACTGTTCGGATCATAACAGCTATTTTGAAAAAACCCAGTACACTTCAAGCAAGCCCAATGAACATAGTGACGTCATAACGTACGCAGACCAACAAAAATGACGTAGAAATGACGTCATTATGACGATCTAATGTCGCACCCAATTGACGTCATTATATGACGTTATACTATGTCGTATAAAAGACCAAATACTGAGTCGACATGGCGACTATATGACGAAGATATAACGTTTATCTGAGGTCGATGTGACGTCGATATGACGTACAGTCGCTCGCAAAAATAATCGCGCGGTATATCCAAATGCTCCTGAGAAATTGAGGATGTGATGACGACGCCCCACAAGCAATGAGTTCAGGAGTGATAGAAAAGCGTCGAAACTTATATTCCACATACCTACCACTCTCGAACCCTCTCTTTCCGAGACGTCGTTATCACCTCCGCACGTCAGAATGGCATCAATTAAGACGTCATTTTTTAAAAGTGACTGAATAATGACGCAATCATGTTCACTGGGAGGTGTTCCATCATTTCCAATTCAGATAATCTGCCATTATTGCTGTTTGATGATAACATAATTCTTCATAAAAATATTCATATTAATGCATATTCACATCCAAATAGGCCAAAGAACGCACTAAAGGTACACAATTTTGTAGACAATATAAACATTACAGACTTGACATCTAATTGGTTTTACAAACCTTGAGTAAACCAAATTCGTCATTTGAAATCTTCCTGACGCTTCCATATCCTGCGATCACGTGTCCTCCAGCATCAAGGTCTCTAGCCTCCAAGATCATGTAAGTCATTACAATGGCAACTTCGAATAAATAGCAACTCTTGTTCACGTCCCCGAAATCTATAATTCCCTTCAATCGATATTCACCGTCATCTAATTGTTTTACTAGAATATTCTGTTCGTTGATATCTCCGTGGATGAGACCTCTTTCGAAGTCAGAACAGACGGATAATACTCGGTCTTCAAATTCTTTCAAAACTTCACGCACTGTGGATACTTTTGAACTGTCTTTCAAAGTGTGTAGGTATTTTTTGATGTCTGGTGCAAGTTCCAGCATCCATGGAAACTTATTGCGGTTGCTGTATGCTTCATGATGAAAATCCTAAAACAAAAAAATGCATACCATATACCACAAGATGTTTATCGCAACTTTGAGATTTCAAATGACGCGACAAAACGTTTTTTCAAATAATGATCAATTGGGAAGAGACGGCTCTGTAAGCTGCTTGTAGAAGGTATTTATGCTATGCAATTTTGTCGTCATTTAACTTGTAACATTGTTTTTGAGAATGCAATTTTCATCGGAACATTTTCAGCTTTATAGTTCAATCATTTCGGACCTAATGGCTACTTAGAGGTCAAATTCCAAATCAAGGTGAAACTAGATCCTGGTTTTCATTTTTAGGCAAATAGTATGACGTTAAATATTTTTTTAGAGTGATATATGTAGGCTATTTACTAGTTTCCCGCAGCTGACGCGATGTGTATGACTTATACTACAATCCCACTTCTTATTGCGTGTTTGAAATAGATAAAAATTCTTGACAGGAATCGTTTTCTCTTTCTAAATTACAGTTGTTCCATAATCCAGAGAAACACACACAGAGAGAGAGAGGAAAACAGATAGATGGACGTGCGTTCATTAGTAGCGTTTAGTGTTTAATTTTGATAGTTCGCAGTGATCATAATGACGCCTAAATGCCGTCATTATTCGGTCACTTATGGTCGGAAACGTCATTGACTAAAAAATGACGTCTTTATTGATGCCTTTTTTATGACGAGAACAAGAAGTCCTTCAATAGGCTGTCACTTTGACGTCTTTTTTAGGACAAAAATCAAGGCATATCTGCTATTAATTCAGTTTACTTCCAAGTTCGTAAAAATAAATGTTTCCTTCAAAGTCAATGTCGAAATCTAGACAAACACTTACTAAAAGAATCCTTGAGACCTCAAGGTGTACAAGAGGGTTAATTAGTGGACATATTGACTTGCTTTTTACCAATCTATGTTGCAAGCTTACAAGGAATTTTAATTTGTCATTAATGAGACAAGAATTTTTACTTACTAACATGCCCGAAAAAGGACCTAACATTAAGGACATAGGTGACCAAGGATTCAACTC
This sequence comes from Acanthoscelides obtectus, assembly GCA_963669975.1. NCBI lineage: Eukaryota > Metazoa > Arthropoda > Insecta > Coleoptera > Chrysomelidae > Acanthoscelides > Acanthoscelides obtectus. The sequence continues at coordinate 106,740,854 of CAVLJG010000006.1, read as the reverse complement.
TCAAGACAATTCAACTTTTGAAGACAACATTCAAGAATAAAATTACTTAAATTTATCAAATATAGGTAACTGTTTTTGGGTTTAACAAACAGAGTTACATGCCCCAGACAAAAATTTTCAGCCCGACCGTAGATGACCCACCGATCCAGGTAGTGTAATCTTAGTTTTAGCTCTGCTTTGCTTACCGTCATAGCTTCATCCAGTTCGGCTGTAATTTTTCCTATATGGTAAAGTAACTTTTCTGTACATGTCACTTTATTCAACACCGTTCCATCTAGGTACTCCAAAAGTCGTATTAAATGGTATACTCCATTTAACTGTACTTTCACTTGAAATTTTCTGTCATTTGTTAGAAGTGGTTGAGGACACGGTAGACGTTTCCTGCCTGAAAAATAGTTCCAAGAAAAAAAGTATAATAGGAAGTTACTAAACGTATAGGATCAGGGCCTGTGAGCGGGATTTTCGGCTTACAAAATAGCTCAAATTACAAGTTGATGGATTATATGAAATTTAATCATTTGCAAGTGTATCTTGAAGTCGTAAAATTTTTTTTCTTTATGTTGATACTCGATTATTCCTTGAAAGCAAAAATACACTGTGGTGCATCGAAAACGAAACAAAGTTTGGTCAAATCAATCGCAAACTATGTACTAAATTCTTATTTAAAATAAGTACGAGATATTTCCTTATCTTTCTTCAAGAAATAACTTTTTTGCCACAAAAGTATTTACTTATGTAAATTCTTTTACTCAAATTTCTTCTGAAAGTAGCACAAACTAATCTGATACCTATTGAAGTTTACTTTAAGCTTTAAATCAATAAATCTTTGAAATTACTGAACTGAAGCTCATGTATTTTACATCATTATAAAGGGAATTGAAAGACCTTTAAAATAAGGTATCACTCGACTCCCATTTCTATTTAAGATTTTAGAGTTGGTGTCACCCCCGCCCCAGGTGATTTTTTGCGAAACTTGTGTCCCCCTAGAAAACAAAATCGTCTGGTCTGAGCGTTTTTGCAAAAAAAACTGAGCTGCCAGTAAATGCGTCTGTTTCGTTTTCGATGCGCCACCTTGTATAAGAAAGTAAGATAAGAATTTACACAAACTCGTGAAACTACATTACATTCATTTGTTAAGAACAATAACAGTTCATCAACGGTATAAAATCACATATTAACTAAAAATTCCTTGAGGTACCTCACGAATAAATTAAAATTGACAATCGACTTAATAGTTTGAAGTAAACCGTTCATCAGCCTTTAAAACCCAAGTCATTTTTTGTAAAATGTAATCTGTAGGATACTCACCTAAATGTTGCAATAAAAGAGATTGCGCCTCAAAGAGCTCCTCGTTCTTGGAATCCTCAGAATTGATCACTTTTAAAACGTATCCTTGCTCTTCGGTGCTATTTTTCGCTCTAGCTGATATGTAGTAGTTTTTATCATCGTAACCGTTTAACTCTTTAATCAGGCTCACCTTCAGGTCATAGTAATCAAAAACGATTTGTTTAGCTTCGTCTAAAGATAGTTCGGCCTTTTTCATATCCTCGTACATTGTTACTATTATTATTTTCGTAGGCACATGAGACACAAGTATGTTTATAGAAAAATGTCAGTTGCAGTGTTATCTTTGTGTTGTTATGATATCTAATCTATACACGATGTAAAGACGACTGTGGCATGGTTTTCAAGTTGTTTGGATGGGGTCACAAGATATGCCTGGATACGTATAGTCTGATTCAGAACTAAGGAGGCGGCCATTGTCGTTGAATGTCCCTTTTTTTCAACAGCTAGACGAGTGTTCTTTCAGTCCGATTGTTTCGTGGTGTCTGTTAGAGATGAATGAAAAACAATGCTATTCGTTTCTTTTACTATCTATGCCAAAATAATGGTTCTCAGAATATTTCGTCATGTAGATTGACTCGGTACTTACGACGCATTGATATACAGCAGACGTGGACTGACAAACAGATTTAAATGAGAAGCATGGACTCGTGTGATGCCAATATCTTTAAACAATAGAAAACTTGTGCTCTCTTCAATAGCGGCAGTTGCTGGAAAAAGGTTATTTGTTCCTCCACATAACCTCCGCATTCTGTGAAACGTCCAAATACCTAGCCTCGAATACTGCTCACATATTTGGAGTGCTGCCTCCTCGAATACATTATCATGCTCAATGCTGTTTTGAGGAGAGCTATCCGATTAATCGATTAGTCTTCTCTAACGGACAGTCTTGAGACCCTTTGATGGTAGACTAATAAACTCGTGTGCTCTTGATTCTGCTGCTTGTAAGTTGTAACCTCATAAACCATCCCCCAATACGAGAAATCCATCGGATTGAAGTCAGGAGATCTTGCTGGCCATTTTAGAGGATCACGAGCATTTCGACCGATGCAGCGATTTGGATAATGTTCATTTAAATACTGAATGACGCCTCTGAAAATGTGTGGTGGTGCCCCGTTATGAAGAAACCACAAGTTCTGACTCGGTTGTAGTGGCATGTTGTCTAAGGTCGGTTCCAAAAGTTCTGGTAAGTTATCCTTTTCCTGACAACTTTGAGAGTAACTCGGAATGACCAATTACCTGATCGTCAAGAATACTCGCCCAAATATTTATTTTAAAACGTTGTTGGAAATGACCTTCACGAATGATATGAGGATGTTCTTGGGCCCACGTGTGAGTATTATGAAAATTTCATATCCCCTGTCGCGTAAAAGTACATTCGTCCGTCACTAGAATGTTTTTAAAAAAATCCGGATTTTCACTGTTTTGACGAGCTTCACCGTAAACTAACAACATGTCGGCGAACTCTTGATTCAAGAACATTGTAAATAAACACGACGACGTACGCGAACAAATACAAAACAACACGCCCGATGTTCTGCTCAACAAAACGATAAAGTAATGTATCTATTCAAAACGATAACTAACCACTGTTACCGTTTGCGATGCCGAAAGAAAGTCCCTGGCGCGGTTCCCAACAGATAGCGCTAGTAGTACCATTCATTCTTGTTACAACACATTATGAACTAGGAATTAAAGTTTTACATTAGTATATGAAACTGAAGTATTACGTCTTATTTTCCGATTCATCTCGATTTTTATCAAAGTGCTTACATTGCAAAAAGAGTAATTAGGAACAAGTTTGATTTATCGTCCAAAGAGGCAGGCAGGTCTTGGTTTAAACGGAGAAAATGACTCGCTCTACCATCAACTTGTATGATCGAACTGATAAAGTATGTAAAACAAAATGCAAATTTACACATCTATGAAACAAGATACAAAGACACCCTAGTTTGCCTATTCACAATTTGCCACTTTCTGAAGTCTTCAAAATATATAGCAACTATTTTTATAATGAGTTAGATACACGTGTAAAGACCATTATAGATGTAGGAATGTTTAAAACTGTATAAGTTACTCAACTTGTCTGTACATGTGATACTGATTATTGTCAACACTCTACATTGACAAGGCAGGTCGAAAACGGAACAAAGTGTTGAAATAAAACCTCGAAATGTTTTTATTGTTACAAAGTTACCTTGGAAATCGAATTCCTAATGTTACATTATCTGTTCATCCAACAATAATGTGCGGTTGGGATATTATCGATGTCAGATTTCTCCAGAGCTTTCTAAATGAAATATCTTCGATATACATGAGGCAACTTGTTTGACATTATATCTGCCTTCTTTTCTTAAACTCTTACTGTTACGAAAAGGAATGTTGATAACATTCAATATTATAATCCACAGCATTATGCAAAATTTCACATGACATTTTTCGAAATTTTCTATCATACTGATTAAAAATGCCAAGAGATACGGCAACTTTATCAGCGAGATGGTTTGCAACCACTCTCCAGCATATGATAAAGAAAGATTACACCTGCATGCCTACAAAAGCCAACTGACTCAACAGCTTATACCAACAGACCATGCACAACGAAGAGAGCTCAGCAATTGGATCCTTGGCCAACAGTATGTGAATGGTGATTTTGTAGACAAAATAATTTTTAGCGATGAGGCCCATTTTCATCTCGATGGCTTCGTCAATAGACAAAACTGAGAGAATCCAAGAGTAACTTATGAGAAACCTGTGGATTCATAACGTGTCACTGTTTGGTGTGCGCTATGGTCTAGAGGAATTATTGGATCGTTTCTCTTTGAGGGCGAGGCAGGTAATCCACTAACCGTGAATGGCGAACGTTATCGTGCAATGATGACTCAGTTTTTTGTTCCACAATTAGAAGTCATGGCTCTTAATGACATATGGTTTTAGCAGGATGGTGCCAGATGCCATCCTGCTTATGAAACATTGGCAACTTTGCACAAGTTTGCTCCTGGTCGACTTATCTCCCGGTTTGGTGGCCAACTATGTACTAAATTCCTATTTAAAATAAGTACGAGATATTTCCTTATCTTTCTTCAAGAAATAACTTTTTTGCCACAAAAAAGCACTCCAATAGCTATTTTAAACAACAGAATGATAAACAAACTATGAGCGTAGTGAAGAAAAGCATTTACTTATTAAGTAAATTCTTTTAGTCAAATTTCTTCTGAAAGTAGTACAAACTAATCTGATGTACCTATTAATGTCTACTTTAAGCTTTAAACCAATAAATCTTCAAAACCACTGAACTGAAGCTCATGTATTTTACATCATTATAAAGGGAATTGAAAGACCTTCAAAATAAGGTATCACTCGACCCCTCTTTCCATTTAAGATTTTAGGGTTGGTGTCACCCCCGCCAGGGGGCTGCACGTGTTAACGTGATTTTTTGCCAAACTTGTGTCCCCCTCGAAAACAAAATCGACGGGTGTAAGCGTTTTTCCAAAAAAAAAACTGAGCTGCCAGTAAACGCGTCTGTTTCGTTTTCGATGCGCCACCCTGTATATATATGTATATATACAGGGTGACTTCGAAGTTGAGTCATTTATTTTAACAGTGAGTAGACTTGATCAAAAGAAATGTTTTTTTCCTTTACCATTTTCTGGTAAAATTAAAGTAACAAAGTTATAGCCCTTTGGAAGTTTGAGTACCGCCCTGTCTCAATAATAACATTATGTGCTCGTGTTTGGCGACAACGGATATAATCCGCCGTATCGGTTCATCGCATCGGAAACAAAAAAGCGAAAGAATTTGGAACGATGTTTTTACAATTATTTTATTCATTTGTATACAGTCAGTGTCAGTGAATAGTGGTGTCTGTTGCGTGGCTCAAACGAAATAAAAAATGGCACATGTTTATGCGGATCGGTTTCCCAATCGAGTGCAACCGACCCCTCGTGCCTTTGTTAATGTAGTACAACGGGCTCGTGAATCAGGTGACGGCATGCCGGTGCTCCAAGACCTCACGATCAAATACAGGTCCGGACTGAAATACTTGTCGGGAGGATACTTTATAAAACAAGGTAAAATTTTTTTAATTTTTTTTTTAATTTTTACACACATATTTTGGTTTATCTTCCTTCTACAATCATTATCTGAAAATTAATGACTCAACTTCAAAGTCAAGTAATAGCTTTTTATCATTTCGAATCTTACTTTTTTTCTTGCAGAAAAAAATAAAAACAACTATGTCGAAGAACAATATTCAGTTAAAACATTTTTCAAAATGTAAAAAACGGAAAATAACGATTTGACAAAATTTGAAAAAATATTGAAAACAACCATCTGCTGTCCCTTTGCAGGGTTCTGCTCTCATATTTCAGCAATTTTTCGGTATGCAAGGAAATAAATTTAATTTTTTTCCCTAGAAAGATCGATACGAAATGATTACGCGGGACAAAAAAGTTGTATCAAAAAAAATTCAAAATGGGTGGCGCGCATTTTTTTAACAAACATTCTTATTGCAATGAATAATACTGCCAACATTCAATAAAATTGACAGGAGGATCTTTGAGATGCTAATAAAGAAAACTTTTGTAGAAAACTTTGACACTGTATCTCTGAAACCTGACTTTTCAGGCCTAATTATTACATGAACATATACTTGGTTCAAGGATGCACCCTCGTAATTACGGCCTGAGATTAACTACCACCCAGTATATTTATAATGAATCGTTACGGAGAAGCACAAATCATACGATACATTTTTACCAATTATCAAGAGTATGGTTTTATCTTTATACCGGATTTGACCAGATAACATCACGAACTTAATCGACACCTTTGTATCTATACAGATTAGGGAATACTTATCTATTCAAGTGCTTCAATGAATGCACTAGAAATACATACGTACACGATCAGTATTTACTGATACTGGGACTTGTACATAACCTCCTCACTATGTGCAAGGTTAGCATCGAGTACTTCTCACTTGTTTGGGGTGCTATCTGCCTCTTCGACCGCTATGTTAAAGGGCTTTGCTCCTCAGAGCTCATCTCCATGAAGCGGCCGTGCGATCTGCTGCCAGCGAGACCCTCCTGACTTTGGCATCTCATGCTAATCGTATCGAACTTCGTCGATTCGACCGTTCCTAAGGCAACGAGATTGTGGAACAGTTTTCATGATGAGGCTTTTCCTAGTTTTACGATCATTAGTCCTCATTTTCGAAATTTGTCGCTACCACAATGCTTCCTTGCCAGTAGGCGCGAAAATCGGAGCTCTACATCATCAATAATTACTGACGTCCATGGTCAATAAATATCACATTGCATGGTGACATCACAGAAAACTTTGGACAATCAGAAGCAGTAAATGCATTTTTTACAGTCAAACTGCCGCCAAGGTACTGCTTGGATTTTTATGAAATTTTGACTCAACGTGACAAAAAAAAAGTCCACAAAACTTTTTCGTTCTTTATGTTTTTATATTTATGTTTTAGCATAATTGAAACGGTTAAAATATTTAAAATCATTTGGTGGTTAAAAAACTTGAAATTATTCTTATACTCATTCCTCCAACACAAACGAAACTTAGAATCCCATTCTACCTACTTGAAATCTTAAATATATTGCCCGAGTCACTCTACCCGACTTCATTTTTGCGCTTTTTAAACAATATAAATACAATGAACGAGATGCTATTTTTGGTACTGATCCTGGTAATAAATCAGAGAATGATTTAATAATATTGTTAGTTGTAAATCTGTAGTAAATATAATATTATTTTTTCCATGATAATGTTTCATTGTGGAATTAGCGTAATGTTAATAATATACAGATAGCGAACGCGCGAAAAGTGCAAACGCAATTACAATATTTTAATACAAATAGGAGAGTATATCATGATAATAGAAAGAAAAATATGTCGTACTTACTTGACGTCACGGTATTATAATATTTCGAAAACGCGAACGATGTATCAAAAATATTCAACATACCATTTAAGCAAATACGCTTCCGTCAGGAAATCGAATTAGAATGATTTGAAAAACAAGCCGTATAAAAATATACCAAGTGACATATAAATCCGAACACCCAGTTTAAATGGTTTTATTTTAATAAAAGTTGGTGAATGTATTTATCTTACTGTAAATAACAAGTGAGAAAATTTCCGGCCTTATCAGTTGGACATTCCGGTTTTTATACTGCTTTTTTTAATTCACTAACGCTCCAAAAATGAATATTTCAGCCGCAGTAAAGAATCAACGTTGGCGGATTTTGGTTCTTAACATCCTTTACGATCGGTTACGATGCCTAGAGTACGGAGACCTGTACGATTTCGTCAACTTAGTGAGTTTGATAGAGGCCATATAGTGGGACTTCGGGAAGCTGGACTTTCTTTTCGGGCAATTGCAGTTAGAGTGCAAAGAAGTGTAGACACTGTGGTTAGGTGTTGTCAGGCATGGCTTCGAGAAGGCCGTACGCAAAGAGCAAGGGGCACTGGACGCCGCCGTAGAACAACAGACCGTGAAGATCGCCGCCTAAGATTATTGGCCTTAAGGGATCGTTTCTCCACTACCAGGTCCATTGCAAATGAATGGTTTGCAGAACACGGAAGACCGGCCACACTGGGTCTCCCGACTTATCCCCAATTGAGCAAGTGTGGGATATGATGGGTAGGAGATTGCTCAATTTGCAACGTCCTCCTCAGACTCTAGAAGCACTTCGAGAGGAGTTGGTGGTTGCCTGGAATGAGATACCACAGGAGGACATTGACCACCTGATCAGAAGCATGCCTAGGCGCGTTGGAGAATGCGTAGCACATCAGGGTGCATCCACACATTATTAAAGGTCAAAGGGCTTTAAAGCAGTGCAATTCGGATTTATATGTCACTTAGTATATATTTAGCATAAAAACATTGTTTAACTAAAGCTGTTGAATTCGTTCCCTGGATATCACTAATTTTTGTTGATTTCCAAACTGGGACCTCAAGTTACGGTAGGTTTCATCAGCTTCTCTGTATAAAGGGCTTATATATCCTTAGTTATTCCAAATAAAGCAGTATTCCCTAGACCTTAAAATTATCAGATTAGTTTCATATTCCAGGTTTGTCAATCATTTTTATTTTTCCCTGGCCTTATTTGAGATGGAATTTCGGAATAAATTGCACGTTGTCATTTTTACTTATTCTTCTCTACAAGATGGTAGTTAAATTTTTAAAACGCGGTTCCTTCTTCTTTCGATTTCCATCACAAACTTGTTTTTTTGATATGGACACTAGATTGGAATTTTGTACATTTAAATGAACTTTTCAGTCCTTAATTCAGTGATGCATTACCTGAGTTGGCTATGAATTTGTTGATTGATGAACACTATAAGGAAATAAAAAGATATCGTGACAATGAACACAAAATGAATCTTCTTTTGATGGTAATAATATCAATCATAGCAGATGTTCAAAATGTCCGTTATTTTGTAGGAGAAATCTAACTCATCTCTGTTCACTGCTGATTTATTTTCCTTCTTTTCAGTCTTCCGAAATTTTTTACTGTTCAATTCGATGTCTGTCTGGTATACGAAACAAACAATTTTGAGGCTTACCTGGGGACTTCTGTTTTTCTGAAATAACTAAGGCTTGGCAATGAAAATGTGTGACTGTACATTTTTAAAATCAGTATCAAAAAATCTATTTATCTACGCCAATATGGCGTTCATAAAAAAAATAAAGTTGATGCTGGAAAACAAGAGACGAGACATCGTTGTAATTCAGGAGAAGTGTGGATATTAAAACTGACCTCTTATAGGGAGATTACATATCCAACTTATATGCAGTACTTATAAATTCCACTCTTAGACGTTAGACAAATCTACTTTTACAATGGATTGATGTATTGCATTTGAAATCTGAAATCCTATCACAACTATCAAACAAGGTTTAAACAAAGGTTAGTATCTGTACAAAAATCTACAAAAACCATCGGTCAAAGGCCTCTGTTTAGGCCGAAAATATTTCAATCATATTCTGGCATCAATCAAGATGATCAAAACGTTAAAAAGTTTTAAAAAACACTTCAAGTCATGGATTATACAGGAACCCAGGAACTCGATGCATAAACCCATGGACACTAAAAATCATTATTAAACTTGAAGCAATTTAACATATGTAGGTCAGGGGTGTGTTGATGTTTGAAATGCATTTAAGGAGAAATATTCTAAACACAATTAATTTTATACCAAAAATTGTCTGAATAATTTGGCCGAACCTTACTTCCAGAAAAATATAAATTTTTCAACTTAATTATAATACCTGTATTATTTAACGTTTGTATTTTTTATTCTCATATGAACCTAAGCACAAGTTCAATCTTCTTTGGGTATTCTATGTTTATTGTAAAATAATGATTTTGTGTACGTTATTCCAACAAGCATTATTATTATCATCATTATTATTAAAAAATAAAACGATTTTGGGCAAATTCAGTTTTATATGTATCTCTCCGGAAGTATTTTGAATTTCGAAACTGTCCACATTTAAGCTACTTCGTAACTTTTATCGTTTCCCAGATCAAAATGGCGAGGTTCGCATTTGAAATACTATACGGTATATGATACTTAACGGGATGAAGTACATTTATATTCAAATTCAACGATCCAAATTGTGTAAGTAGTATCAATCCGAATTCGCTTCTAACAGTGAAAGATGAAAACAACTTGTCTTACGAAGCGTTAGACGGTTTCTTAACTAAACATTTTCAAAAATCCCTGCGTACCTCATATCCTGGATCGGAGCGTATATTTCGAACCTGTCTGTCAATGGCCCCGGTTATTTTTACACGACGACTTCACCAAATCCAGTAATCACGAAAGGTCATGCCCAGTACAGCCATATCTCGACCTACCTCAAGTTAATCTCAAAATATTCCATCTATTCGGTGAAGGAATCAAGAAATTCGTACGATGCGCAATTAATTTATGGAATGTTCTATCTTCTGTAAACGGTAAAAAGTTGAAAGATAAGATGCCAATCGGCTATGCTAGGGAAAAGGATTTAATAAAATACACAGAAATACCGATAGATATAATCGGAGTGTGTATATTTATAAAAATCTAGCAGATAAAAAACTCGATCGATGCTGATGCAATCACTACCTTCAATGACAGGATCATTCGATTGAGATACATACTGCTAGTAGTATCATCCAAAATTCAAAGGAAAAAGTACGGATAATAAGCCGGCCATAAGTCCTTTTACACATTGTCTTCAAGGTTTTCTGTCATGGATATTACCATTAAATAACATTCTTCCTGAACGTAGATTGCTAATTCATATTTGTGTTCTGCTACTATCTTACAGATGGCACTGGTACCTTTTTAGACATCGGAATGTAGTGCATGGTTGGCTAACATCAGGTAGAAAACAATCCGATGCACTAAGAATGCGAGGTACTTCAAGTTTCTGAAATATTAACCTAACCAAAAAAATGATCTTTAAAGTAGATGATAATGTGAACTTTTTTGTCTTAGAATTTTTGCTGTATCAAAAAATAAAATGGTGGGGGGTATTCAGAGTTTTCCGCAAATAACACCCTGTATCTTTGAAACAGCTGAGTTTTAACAAACTTGGGCGATAAATATGATATTTGAGAGAGAAGATATGAAAACCCGGCTTCGTAATGCAATACGTGACATACCGAGAGCCGAATTTGAAACTGCAGTTTTGTCTACCCATTAGAGCAGCAGTTCCCAACCAGCGGGGCATAGTGAGATGTCAAGGGGAGCGAAAAGCGTTTGTATTTTGGAAAGAAAAAACAAAAAAATAAAGAAACAACATTAACAATGTAATGTTTAATTGTTCTTGAGTGAATTTTTTATCAAGGTTGATGATGGACAATAAAAGATCATATGCGATAATTTTAATTACGAATTCAGTGAGTTTAATTCATGATGAGGACAACAATAGTGTGGAGCAGTTCAGCTCTATAATCGCAAAATACATTGGGGTAAGCGAATAAATTATTGCAAGAAGAGGTCATACCATGGAAGATGTGCTGCAGCTGTAGTGAGCCACAATACCGAGCGGCCTGTCTATGTGGTCCAAATACATTTGCGTTCTAAGCTTAGTCCAACCTCGCTTATCGCTAAGATCGAACAAAGACTCAAACGCAAGAATCTTGGAAAAAAACTCAGACCAAAAAAAGTTGGTATAAAAATAACTAACAATTCGGATAGCCATTCCAAAGAAAATATATAATAGTTTTATGGCGAATTCTGTCAAAAACCTGACATGAACGACATTGATTTGGAGGTTGCTAAGCAAGAATTTTTAGGGAAACTTAGAAAAAGTGATGACGAGATTTTACATATCGAACAACTCATCAAATCACAGGACTGTGCTTTGTTGCGTCTTCATCGGAGGATAAGGTTGACAGCGTCTCGATTTGGTGAAGTTTGTAGAAGAAGGCGGCAGACAACAAGCTGTAAAGTTCTAGTAAACTCGATCATATACCCAACAGAGTTTTCTAGTAAGGCTATAAAAAAAGGCAATACAAAAATCATTGGACACAGCAGTTCAATCTTGTGGTTTGTTTATTGATCGCACACATCCATTTCTGGCAGCATCACCTCCATCTACCTATTACAGTAGACAAGACATGTACTTCATCCAGGTATAAGCCTACCTGTTTATTGCTTTGCAAAAACTACCTAACTGTTTCGTCTTATTTTGACGGCATAAGATATTTTTATGACCCTCGTTCAATTGTTATCATCTACCACACGACCCTTGTAAACATAATTGTGTTTATTGACATGAATAAACGAATTAGAATTTGAGTTCTTGAATTTATCTTAGGAAAGATATAAAATTATTTGAATACATTTTTTCTTAGTCGGAACACACGGTCGCGTCGCTTGGACTGGCAGGACGAAACAGTAGATGAATTTCGCCCAAAAACCGATTTGCACTTCACAGCTTACTTTTTATTATTTCTAAATGAAACTCTTGCAGCATACTAAAAACAAAGTCCGCAGGTTGCCAGAGATCCACTTTTTCGATTTTATCCACTAGGATCTTTTTAAAATATCAAGAAGTTGAGCACAGATAGTGAGCATTTCAACCCACCATAATTCTTGGGCAAAGACAAAATTTTGAAAAAGTTCTGATAGCACCCTAGGCAATTATGGCGTGCTTATATCCAGAAAAACATCACAAAAGGTAGCGGCGAAATGGGTAAATTTCACGGGTTATGAAATTCAAATGAAAATGCAGGTATAAAATCTACCAAATGATCGTTCTCAAAAACATATTTCCTTGACATATCGATAATTTTAAAGTTTCAGGCTAAATTCCCCTATACTTGACTGGATTGATATCCGAATTTATTCTTCCCTATTGTCGGTAGTTGCAGATCTGTTGGCTGTTTTATGTCAAACCTATACAGCAGGTACCGATTTTTTTAAATCGTGAGCACATTATTCGTCGGATTTTCGATACTTAAATTTCCTGTAATCACTGGGATCAGAAGCTACTTAGTAATAGAACGTGTTTCACTGATTTCATCCTCCCCTTTTTAAGCAGCACAATTTTTTATGTCAATGATTAGGAACGTCATAAACGGAGTTTCAGCATTTGTTACTTTTTCTTTTTTGCCTATAGCACCGTTGCCACTGGACTAAATCTACAAAGCTTTGGCATACTAGTAAACGCGTGTGGAAATTTCATAAAAATCCGAACGGTAATATCCAAGTTGATAATGAGTGAAACAGTTTTTCGTGATGTAGATGTCATATGAGTTAAAAAAACATAACATCTCATTTTAGAAATTTTTCGCGATTACAATACTTCCTCGACAATGACGTAGGAAGTAAAACGGCTTTAAAATCGAGGAGAAATAGGGCCACCAAATGATTTGAATACCTCCTTTCATTGCGACGTTTGGTTTGGCAGCACGAAATTCGTCCAAAATACGATTTGTAGAAGTTTGCGCGCTTCGAAATTGACGCTTTATTTTTTGATATTTTCGTATGAAATTTTCACAGAGTGCTGAAAACAAAACCCCACAGGGAGCTATAGAGCCACTTTTTCGTTTTTTTCAATAGGTTCTTTTAAAAAAAATCGCGAAGTTGAGCAGAAAAAGTGCGCACTTCAACCCATCATAAAACTTGTGCAAAAACAAAATTTCAAAAAGTGCACCTACAGTACCCTGGGCAATTATCTTCTCAATATACTGTTATAATTTCATTCAAAAATATTGAAAAATGGAGTGTCAGTTTTGAAGCAGCTGAAGCCTTGAAGCTCACTGCGTCGGAGCCGCCTTAAGGATTCCCTTTGAATCCGCCCTGGCAGACAAAAGCACTAACAAGCTCCCGCAATCCAAGAACATACAATAATTCTCCAGCAAAACCTACCGACATGTATTGTTACGCAACATTACCCTTCTTTTCACACCCACGGCATTCTAGAATGATATTTTACCAACATGTGATCGAGAAGGGGGGAATTTGGTATATATTTACGGGAAAAATCGACATTTACCATTTACCAATCAGACACAGTGTAATGACGTAGTTGACAGAAATGGTAATCGAGATATGGCTGATGTTGTTTTTGTTGGTCAAAGTCTATGGGGGTGTTTTGAAGAGCATGGATCACAGTACGCGTGTAGCTATATCCGAGGTAAGTTTTAAAATTAACCCGATAATCTCTATGGCAAGTAAGGTCACAGTAATCTGTGTAGTTGCTCACTATGTGTATATCCAAGAAATACTCACACAAGTTGCTAAAACAAAACTGCAAAAATAGAAGCGTTTTGTACAGCATCTCAAAGGCTGATAATATTTAACCGTTATAATTTGGTTCTGAATCTTTCTGGTCTACAAAAACCAGAAGGAATTTATGTATTGCCAGTAACAGAGATATAAGCAAAACTTCTTGATGACTACTGTTAAGAGACAACTGAAAGGTGAAAAAATGCGAAAATAAAATTAAATTACATAATTATAAATATAAACGAGAAAATATTCAGTAAGTCGCCGAAGTTACTAATCTGCTTATCTATCCATGCATGATTTCGGCATCGATATGTAAAGATGATGAAATAATGTCGACTGTTGAACATATACAATATGACATTCCATGGGAGCTAGATGTTTAACTTTCTATTATTCTAAATTACCTTATCGGTTTTTTGGAGATGTATTGTTATATCGCCAACATATTTTCCAGTATAGTTAAGCCTTTGAGTATGTAAAAAACTATTTTGGCTATTCTTTTCCCGAAAATGATCACGTCAGGCTTTATCATTTTTAAAAATTGCGTTGAACAGCCACCCATCTGCAAATGGAGCGCAAAACTTGACGTATAAGCAACTTCTCCATTTGAAGAATTCGTCCCAGAAAGCTTAATTTCTAAAGCGAGGTACCGGGTACTGTAAAGACGAACGTCTACCGATTGTTATAACATACGAAGATCAAGAGCAATTTATCGCTGTACCTAAATTGGATAACTCTTCAGGCAGCGAGTAAGCTTAGGCAATTTGGAATGCTAGTATTGACTGAAATCTTAAAGATAAAGTTCAGATTCTCTCTTGTGATACAGCTGCTTCAAATACGGGTCAGATTACCGGTGATGCGTGCTTTTCGATCATAAGCATTCCAATGTTTACAAAGTTTGGCGAGAGCTGAACAAGTGTTGATCTCGAGAAGATTTATGCTGAAAAGCTATCATGCCTGAGTATTTCAAAGTCTGACAAGATGCTAGACTTTTATCGACATGAATTGACCAAAGTTGCTAGAGATGTCTATCGAGAATTAATAGAACTTTCAATAGTATTCCTTGGCGGAGATATAAAGAAAACATTTAAGATTCGACCGCCAGGTGTCATGCATCAAGCTGGATGGATTAATGGATATTAATTAAAAACACTGTTACTAACTTCCCAGCTGAGATATACGTGAAAACGTGGTTGCAATGCACTTTATTTTTTAAGGCTATGAAGGTTTTAGGAAAAAATTGACAAAACCATTTCAAAAGCAGCTTCACAAAAATTCTGAGAACATTTATGGTATTTCATAGTTCAGATCTTTGTTGTATATTTGTTTGATGAAGACTTAGATGAGAAAACTAAAGTAAATAATGTTGCTAATTTAGCCAAAGAAAGTCCTTTAGCCCACGGTACTTCGATATAATATGCTAACTGTTAAAATAAGCCAGTATAATTTGCTATTCTGGCAATAGATGGCACCTGATACCGCTCGGGTTTTCATTAAATTTTCACACGAAAAGAAAAAATTAAGAATCGTTCAAATGTCGTGTTTTTCGAAAAAAAACCTTGCGGTAAATAAGCATCGAAGTGGGGGTTGTGAGGGAGTAAGGAGGGCTCATGTCAATTTTTTTGATGCTGGAATATTCATACGTTCCCAACATTCGTTATTCTACCCACCAATTAGACATCTTAGATTTCTCTGGACATTAACCCTGAAAACAGAAAAATATTTTCGTAGGACAGATCGAGTACTTATCGGCCGCGGCTGCTGCTGTCCGTCGACAGTGATGAGTGTTCTGGTATGTAATCAGACGTATTTGTGGAGAGCAACAGCCTAGCGTTTTATGTGCTCTTACCGCGCTACCACGGTCCCGCGTCTGCCCGCGTTAGTATCGGGGAAAAGCGAGGTTTCCTGATGCACTATCGGTAGGGCAGTAAAAGAACGTCTGTGGACCGATTGTACTTGACCGACATTTTTCTCAGTGGGTCTAATTTGTGCTGGACGTATTCCTTTATGGCGTTGCGTGAAAAGTGCAGAGTCAACCTTCTTGACTGTTTTTTTTTTCGAAAATAGTCAAAAGGCTACTAGCGCGCATATTAAAGAAATCACCCTTTGAGTTTATACAGTATGAAAGTTTTTGTTCCAAATAGAATACTACGTTGCTAGAAGAACAAGTCTCTTTTCTGAGTCTATTTTTTTAATCCTAAAACGTATTTAAATTATCAACCAGGTAAAAAGCGAAGCAACGTTCCGACTACGTCTAGCGCTTGTATCAAAATTATTTGACCTTCACTCGATCTCCATTGTCGACGGGGTGAAACTTTGAAGGAGTTCCTTATGCAACTCCCTGCTTGTGCACCAATCGCAAATCGGCGTGTCTCGAAACGTGTACTCCCAAATCAAATCGCCTACACATGGATCTGGTGTTTCTTTGATGATGGAATATCTGGATAGAGGAAATGGAGGGGATAGACATATATCAACGACAAAAATCAGCGCCCGCCAACATTTGCTAGTCAGACATAGAACAGTGAAAAAATGGTATGCTAGGCTAAATTGATCGCGATCTTCTTTCCGAGGGTATTTCCCGCTTATGATAAAGTGACAGGTGACACGTGTGTGACAGGAATGGTCATAATAGTCATCTGGATGATGTTGTTGGCCGAAGTGTACGGAGGGTTGATGAAAAAATTGCCCTTGCCGATGCCGTATCCCTGGAAGTTGCAGGTGGAGAAAAGCGGCGATGTGATCGAACTTACGGTAAGTGCTCCGGTTTTGCAGATCAGAGATATTCACGAGCACATTTATTTATCGCTACGAATATTGTAAATTCATTCGGTTTACTGTGCTGGAACCGCTACGATCATGGTGATGCTGATGCAATCTAATGTGAGATAGCGTCTATGGTTTGCTTGGGGTTTAACAATTAATAGTATTTCGGTATAGTTTCGATACTACGTTCAGGTAAGGACAGTTAAAAACGATCTTGATGTTGTGGTGAAACAGCTGCTACTCACGTATTTAGACATTTTATATTCGTGTCAATTGAAGTGATCGAAATATGTGTTAAATAAGACGAATGATGAAATTCATTCGGGTTTTAAAAGCTTTTGTGATTTTAAATATCTGTTCCTAAATTTCAACCGGGTATCCGTGAACATTTTAGCTCATAACTTGTGGTACATTCATGTAACCGCTAAATATGGAGGAGGTGAGTATCACATTCACCAAGATTGTAAATATTTGCAGGAGAATCGGTTAGAAATAGTTATTTACCTAAGAAGTGTGGAAAGTGATACTTTTCCGCGCGCGACGGCAGTTGCACAAAGTGTCTTATTAGAAATTTAATAATTGTTAAATCAACATCAATAATTGTTAACAGTATTAAAAGTAAAAGAACAGTTATTTGGATTACGAAAATTTGAAGGCGTTCTCGAAGCAGAACTAGTGCCGCCGCCGGCATCGCTTTTTCATAAAAGGTCACGTTCTCTAGAACGTCCTGTAGAAGTGGCACTGCTTGTGGTGCCCGTGCTTTGTGACGGGTAATGCCAGTGTTTTTCTAGAATTTTCTTGAAAGTATGCTTTCTATTTTGTAACGTTTCGGCTATGTACGCTTCAACCACGCCTGTCTCTTGATGTCAGGGCTAGTGGCATCATAGTGCGGAAAAGTGCTACTTTCTGCACGCTGGTAAAAAATACGTAGTCGTGCCATAAGTTCTGTCCCATGATAATCTCATGATAAAAATGAAACAAGATAAGATATATTTATATGAAAGATATTATTTATTCGACAACATTTTTAGAATTCATAATCAAACAGTTTTATTCAAAATGTCCCCCCTTGGCCTTCACACACTGCTTCAATCTCGCGGGCCACTCATCTATCACTGCACGCACAGCTTCCAAAGGAATAGCTGCCGCTGATCGGATCAAATCCGCTTTCAGGGACTCGATATTACGGTGGGCTTTGGAGCAGGCCAACTGCTCTAGCAGGTCCCACAACTTGTAGTCTAAAGGATTGAGGTCCGGACTCCCTGTGTTGGTTGGCAAACAATGTACCACTTAAAGGCTTGACGATAGGATCCAGTATGTCGCTCTGATAGTTTGCCGCTTTTGTTTTCACGCCCTGTTTACAGAAATGGAGCTGAGTGACCCCTTCGTAGGACACCCCCCACCAAACCATGACTGACGCAGGGTGGTGGCCTCTCTCAACTCTCGGAATGATCTCCGAAGCTTCCTGTGAACTCCTTGCATACACTTTGTCATTTTGTCGGTTGAATTTTTCTTCTATGGTGAAGATTTTCTCATCCGTGAACAAAATCTTTCGGAATCCCCCAGCTGCGTACCTCTCCAAGAGCTTCTTGGATCTTGTCGCCCTGATGTGTCGCAAGGTGGCCGTAAGTCGCTGGCCCATACGTCTCCGGTAAGCCCCTAGCCCTAGGTCTTGTTTAATGATGCGCGACATCGTCCGGACAGGAATCTTCATTTCCCTGGATAGGATCTTCTGCTTCCGGAGTGGATTCCTTTGAATCCTGGCTTTTACGGCTTTGATGGCTGCTGGAGTCCTTACTTGACGAGGTCTTCCGCTTCTTGGCCTGTCATCAACAGAGGACGTCTCATTGTACCGCTGAATGGTCCTAGACACAAATTTACGCGATATTTGAAGGCCGCGTAAGAGTTCAAAAATCTGACTAGCACTGTGATTACACTTATGTAAAGCTATCACTGCAATACGGTTCTCTGCCTTGCCCCACTCCATCGTTATGCTTCGAGAGATCAATACAAACTGAGGTATATGTAATTACCCGAAAAGCGCTTAATCAACTGACACCACAATGTAAACAATCGGACAAGTATTAACAGGTCTACACTTGTTTGAAAACGAGGGACAGAACTTATGGCATGACTACGTACATATTACACAAGCGACTCCACGCCATTAAGTATTTTTTGAAGATACTCCAGATTTTAGAAATAGAAGGCAGAATTGAGTTGTTAGTCGCTACTCAACTTGGAACAAAATAGGCATTCGTCACAGTAAAATAAAATTAATTATATTATTATGGGTTAAAGAGCAAAAAGCAATTGTAGTTTTTGTTACGTTAAAGTTGTATTTGAAATTTTTCATATTTAAGTAAGTTAGCCTAGGATGACAGATTCTTGTAAACGATTATACATAACAAGTGCATGTGGTAAATACAGGTACATTTTCGGTTGAACTATTAGAAACACGTAATCCGCATCTCATTTACCATGCCATTGTTTTCGTGAACCTGGACCATTTTTGCTCACAAAATAATCAGCCAAATGAAAGTATATGCGCTATTAAAATACTGGTAGAACTGATCGAACCAACGACTCGTACTGAAAACCATACAATAACACAAAAAGTTTCCAAATTTAGATAAACTACTACTCTTATGAGTAGTAAACAAAAAACGCAATGATTTTATATGGCAGTGGTCTTCTCGATCAAAAAAATCTGTGCAATAAAGCTCCTATTTTTAAATTTTTTTAATCTTTTACTATTTATTTTATGATGCAACTTTTATATAGGTGTATTTCAGCTCCTTTTGACGAGTCATACAAGCAGGTGTATATTCATTCACTTCAACAATGCTGTGGGTCTTGAAATTTAAAACACTTGAAAAGATATTATGCAATTCGCTATGTCACTCAGCAATTGCATATAATTTGGTAATAAAAACAATATTTTTTAATTTCCAAGTATCGACAATCAGCGGAGTCAACTGTCAGATTTCTTACCGCAAAACCATCGGAGAGATATCATTTTGCTAAGCAGAAGCATCGATAAAATGCATACATTTGCAGCACATCCAGTCACGATAATAAGCATGATGGGCTGAATTCCAATCTTCGGCAATTTTTTGTAATTCCCAGAAATGCGGAATTAATTGCGAAGCTATGATAACTTTGTAACGCATACTAGCACACTACAAGGATTAAAGTTCGATATAAGATAAGTATTTGATTATGGAGGCGGATACATATAGTTGCAAATATTCGCACTTTTAAATGGAAATAAAACCAATAGAAATTAACATGAAAAATAGCAAGCTACTTTTACATTGGTGGACAGACCTAAACAGAATCTCGATTCGTCGCTGAAGATGACATGATGCCATTCTGCCTCCGAATATTGCCGTTCTCTGCTCCAGTTCACACTTTGACGACAATGATCCGCAGTCAGAGGAAGCACTAACCGTGGACGGTATAAAAAACTCCAAAGGCTCAAATACGGCGATAGAGTGTACGCATAGTAACAAGTCTACCTTTTTCTTCAAACCATTGGTCAGGGATCTGACGCGTAGTGACAAAACGGTCTCGTAGAGCTGGTTATCTGAAGCGACTATCTTGACGCTCTGTGGTATGCCACGGTGGACCAGTTGGAATTCTTCGGGTTCCTTTATCCTCTTCAAACCACATACGACACACACGCATTACCGTCATTGCAGTACCAGTAACACGGCGGCCAATTTCGCGATACGACAAACCAACATCTCAATATGCAATAATTTTACCTCTGTCGCTAATATGGTGGTAATTTGGATGTCTTCGTACTCGAGGCATTTGGTTATGTTTAACACTAGTAAATGAAAGAGCAATTACTAAAAATATCTGTACTGTGCGCTCAGAAACTGCTTTCTTCACAAAAACTAAGAGATAAAATTTTAACAAAGGTAAAGATGAAACGTTGACATTGTCGCCATAGCATGCTTTAAATATACTAAGTGACATATAAATCCGAACACCCAGTTTAAATGGTTTTATTTTAATAAAAGTTGGTGAATGTATTTATCTTACTGTAAATAACAAGTGAAAAATTTTTCAGCCGTATCAGTTGAACATTCCGGTTATTATACTGCCTTTTTTAATTCACTAACGCTCTAAAAATCAATATTTCAGCCGCAGTAAAGAATCAACGTTGGCGGATTTTGGTTCTTGACAGTACGGAGTACGGAGACCTGTACGATTTCGTCAACTTAGTGAGTTTGATAGGGGCCGTATAGTGGGACTTCGGGAAGCTGGACTTTCTTTTCGGGCAATTGCAGTTAGAGTGCAAAGAAGCGTACACACTGCGGTTAGGTGTTGTCAGGCATGGCTTCGAGAAGGCCGTACGCAAAGAGCAAGGGGGACTGGACGCCGCCGTAGACCAACAGACCGTGAAGATCGCCGCCTAAGATTATTGGCCTTAAGGGACCGTTTCTCCACTACCAGGTCCATTGCAAATGAATGGTTTGCAGAACACGGAAGACCTATTGGCATGCAAAGTGTTTACCGACGATTGAGAAATTTTGGCTTGTTTTCATACCGGTCACACTGGGTCCTCCCTTTAACTCGAGAACACCGACGTAATCGCCTTGAGTGGTGCAGACAACAGTCACTCTGGCATCAGGAATGGAACAGTATTGTCTTTAGTGACGAGTCTCGATTTTGTTTAGGCATGCACGATGGTCGTGCCAGGGTTAGAAGGCGACGTGGTGAAAGGAGGAATCCACAGTTTTTTGTTGAAGACATGTTCATCACACTGTTGGAGTTATGGTTTGGGGTGCTATAGCTTATGGTTCCAGGTCACCTTTAATCTTCATCAGAGGTAACATGAACGTGTGGGCTATGATGGGTAGGAGATTGCTCAATTTGCAACGTCCTCCTCAGACTCTAGAAGCACTTCGAGAGGAGTTGGTGGTTGGCTGGAATGAGATACCACATGAGGACATTGACCACCTGATCAGAAGCATGCCTAGGCGCGTTGGAGAATGCGTAGCACATCAGGGTGCATCTACACATTATTAAAAGTCAAAGGGCTTTAAAGCAGTGCAATCATTTTGAAATTTTTATCATTTACTTATTATGCTTCATTAAGTACTTATACAAAATTTTATTAAAATAAAACCATTTAAACTGGGTGTTCGGATTTATATGTCACTTAGTATATAATCATAATGTTGCCAAAAAAACAAGTTGAGGACATTGTTTTTTTCTAGGTGTAACACTTCTAATGTCACTGAGTATATTAACCTTAAGGGATATGTATACAAAATATTGTTGTAGAAGCTGCATTATTGCTGCGTAGTTCATAATTCGAGAGGCTCTATTCTTTAAATAAGTTCCCTCTCGTGTATAACTATTTGCAGCCAGTACCGAATGAATCTAGTTGACACAGCTCCATGTTTGTGATTTACGGGAACTTCTTGCCGTCTATCATAATCTAATATTATCTACTTTGTATATGTGCAATCATTGGATTGCACAACGTTTAACAATCCAGTCAAGACGTGCGTCGTGAAGGACTTTTCATTTGACCCGTAAAATCGATACGATCATTTCATGAAATTTCTCTTATCTTACTAGTTTGGAACTACGCAGTTCGAGTTATGACTTGAAATAGTTCTATACAATGTAGAAAGAAATTCGGCGTTAAATATTTTCTCGCCACCTGGATTCGACTCGCTTGAAAAATTTTTGTCAGAGTTCCGAGTAAAGTTGGTTTGAACGTTTCGAGTAAAATCCGTAAAAAAAACTGCAATCCACTCTACTTTGAAATTGAGTGAAGTTAGCGGAGTTTCAATTAAAATATTGTATTTAATCACTGATTACGTATCCTATCTGAAGATATACAACCTAATACTTTATTCGTAGATAGTGACATTGGAATTCGGTAGACTAAGCGGAAAAATCGGTAGAAGAAAAAATCGGGAGCACTGTAAGATCAGCGATCAGCGGTAGAACAAATGCCTTTGCGTCACGCAGTGTCGTCTATGTGAGAAAGCATATTTTTGTATTTCACACACACACACACACACACACACACACACACACACACACTACCTGACAAAATATTAACTCTTCAAAACTTGTACAATGAGTATACTGGTTGCTCTTCAAACTGCTTTGCAACCATCTTTTTCCGTTCTCGTTTATATCACCTGACATTTTAATTTAATATTCGATTATTAAAAACTCACGAGCTTTTCTTTATTGCTTGTCCGGTAATGACGTAATGACAGTGATCTACCAGTCTGTACCTCTCGTGCTCACAAAAACCAAGCCAGGGAATGCGGAGTAACGGATATATTTATATGCGTCTGTTTCGTTTTCGATGCGCCACCCTTTATATTTAAATGTAGATAACTCAGATCTACGTCTCTCGTGTGGCTGAGGACCTGGGTGTACGCATATGTATGATTTTTATGGGACATACAACTACATAGATTTTCGACATCATTCATTTTTTAGCTTTATTTTTTGGTACCAGCCCATTTTCGGCAAAAGATCTGGAAACCTCTTTATTATTTTAAAAAATCGTGGGAAATGACGACGTTTTCAGTATTTCCAGAAATACCGAAAAATCGATAGGTTCGGCAACACTGTCTACCATTAAAATCGACTACTGCCAGTGTTGCCAGGGCTACCGATCTTTCCGTAGATCTACGGATTGTAGTGCTACTCTACCGAACTATCGATTTACTTTCAAATTATCAAATATCGATTTAATTAGACGAAACACGAAAAATGAGCCATTTAACCTCCCGCCTCGCTTTTCAATTTATGATCAGTGTAATTTAACGCAACAATTTTTCAAAAAGCAGCATTTCACGACGTAATGCTCATCCATTTTGAAAACCATGTTTCTTCTTCTTTTTGCTCTATTGAAAACTTGTACGATATTCTGCAAAATGCCGCGCAAATCTACTGAGAACATATAGCAACGGTATAGATCTCAGTCCACGAATTTGAGGCCCAGTCACCAGGAGACCGCTAGATGGCTAATGAGTTTGGCTGTAAAGCAGATGTGGTCTACTTGCCCTTGAGCACAATAAATATAATCTGCTTTCGTCCGTTCGTCCAAAAACAGCTCTTATTATCGACGGCAGTTTCGTGTTCTACGAGATTGATAAAATATAATTTTTGATTTTAGTATATTACTTTCCTAATTATAATTGGAAGTATGCTAATTTTATTCATTTATATAACAAGCATCGCTTCAAATGAGGAATTCAAATCAAGAATACCAACAACAATATGCATTACTAACATAACTATAGGTATAATTATCTCATCCGTTTTCTTTGAAACCTCAACGAAGCCGTAGGAAGTATAGAGTCAATCTACTTGACGCCGTTTCTTAAGACGACTCATCGATTGTTTAATAAGACAAGACGAAGGCTATGAATGAAATTTCAATGAGACAAGCACTACCATGAATCACTGCGTTGATAAAAGTTATTTACTACTCGTACAAAGTGTTCATAGTGGGTGCTTGGTCGTACAGAATCACGGATACTGCCAATATTTTATGAATAACTCGGCAGATAACGGTCCATTCATGATTTCGGCAAATATTTACTTTCATTACAATAGCTGCGAAAAAATTCAAGTTAGCTGGTGTAACTATGAGGTACGATTTGTAAACGTTAAAAATGTTACGTTAGTCCAAAGCGTCTGACGCAACTTTAAAAAAAATTCACCGACTCGCCGCCGCGATCATCTTGACGAGCGTGTCTACATTGTTGGATTATCACGTTTGCTGATATTCATAAATGCACAGACGATGCTTCATTTGTATTATTGATCTTGGAACTTTGCATAAGTAGCAATTAAAATTTCATTTTTGTATTCTAGGTTTATCTAGATTTTTTTAAATCTTCTAGCCAGATATATTTATTATACTTAGAAATCTTACTGGAAATTATACATTCTGTATCAGAGGAACTTGTAATAAACAGGGTGTTCAAAGTAATGTATCGGCATGTTAAGAACCATCAAAAAAATCGATAAAACTTTTACACATATACTTTTTAGGCAATACATGATGGTGTTTTTCAGCTTTAGATCCGAAGCGACGGTTCCTTTTTAAGAAACCAGCGTCAAGTTTATTTTTTATATGACACTATTAAAGACTGGTACAACTGATGGAACCAAAGACTCATACTGAAAACCATAACGAAAAGTTTGCCAAATTTAGATAAACGATAAGAGAAGTAAACAAAAAACGCTAAGATTTTACAAGGCAATGGTTCGGAATATCAAAAAATCTGTGTAATACCATTGTTATTTTTTGAAAATTTTACTGTTTATTTTATTATAATATATAGGTGATTTTTGGTATAACAACTCCTATTGACAAGTCCTACAATCGCTTAAACTTAACTTAACTTTGAAAACACCCTATATCGTAAGGTTCTTTATAATCTGAGACGAACCTGTTGCAGTTCATCTTAAGACAACGGAAAATTTAACTTGCACCATTGTCTCATATCTATCGACAGAAAAATGTTGCTGTCAATGTTGTCTGATGCGTTTGTGCTGACCCTATTCCATAAACATATCTGAATACATTTTTAAGACAGAATATCAAAAAAGTTCAAACGTGATATCTCTAACTTAACCTCTTCCTACATTTATCAACCACGATGCTTTCTGTGACAGTCCCATCATTTTGTCATGAGAACGTATGATCTGGCAGCAATTTCGATAACGCTCATTAATTGATGCTAGCATTTGATAATTTTTTCACATTCCCAAGAAATAATTAAGAAATTAACTAATTTGCAGACATGATAATGAAAACATTGTGGGGTTTTGTTTATAAATAGGAATTTGGATATGGATTCATTAATTATATATCATAAATTTAACAGACGATTCTTTGAGTAGTATTAAAAAGTTCACATAAATTCTTCGTTCTCAAGATACAGGGTGTAAGAATTTAAAAAAGTTTCTTCTTAAATTTCTTAAATACACTTTATCTAATTTTGATGTATTTTCGCGGTGATATTTATAACATTAAGGAGCTATTTTAGCCCTAACTGGATTATATTTATTAAATCCAGTGGCGTCTAGAGCGGGATCTGAACGAATATTTGTGACAAAAAATGTACGCCACTGGTTTTTATGCATTTTTTATAACGATCTTTGAATTAAGCAAATAGAAATATAACTTTTTGGCTGTTGAATTGTTTTTGAATATTGCTTAGTTTTCTCTTCTTGGAGTAGAAAAATCGAAAATAAGAAAATGCGTTAGATCGTTCAATGTTGGTTTGAAATATTTGGCGTCGGTTTAGCACTTTAAATGTTTTTCCAAATGTGTTTTTTAACAAAAAGTACAGAAAATTAGAATAGCTCAGTATATTACTTTTCAATTCGGAAAAAATTTTCTAATAAATTCCAATTTCTAATACTTCTTCTCTGAAAAATCATGCTTTCTCTCTCAGAAATACTAGATGTAAATACAAACAGGCCCAATTTGAACGAATTTTAAAACCTCACTATTCTTTCGCTGTCCGCTTTATGTGAAATGACAAAGTTTTTCAAGATGGTCCAGAATCAATCTACTTGACGCCATTTTTTTCTGGGATATGGGAGATTGTATCTTTATCGTTACAGAGCTTTTGTCTATTAGATTTTCCCTTCGCCGTCTATCATAGTAGATACGAAAAGTAATTAATCAAAAACGTGGAAATCTAAATCGTTGAACTTTCATTTTACATTGCTGATAGGATACAATTTTTGGACACGTGGGATCGTAACGATGTGCGATTTGATAAAAGAACGAATTATATCCGTTAAAAAATTACTTAATCTTGATGAGGTTATTGGCATGGTAAAAGTAGACCATATCGATATGTCAAGGAACAAAAATATCCAAGGGGGGAGCGTCACATTTTGATCGTATTAAAACTTTATTTCGAAGTTGACGTAGTATACACACATTTCTCAAAGTCGACAAGCCTTGCTCACTAGTCTTTCTGCAGCTGCAGAATTCAGATTTCTCTTTTTTTTCAGCAACCAAAGAAAAAGCAAGAATTGACCAGCATTTCCCAGTTCGAAAGAGTTAACCCGCACGACATGGACTACTATCATACGAGAGAAGCATTGATTTCAGTCAAAACATGGAGGCATCGAAACAAGAGATACACAAGCTGTAAGCACCGTTTTTTTATTCGAATAATTGTAACCTTTAATTGTGGTTGCTTTGACATACTAAGCAAAACAGGCACAGTCAAGTTTAACATTGTTTTTCTCTGCTTACGAGCTTTAAACTTTACTTGAATCACGGGTCAATTGAGGGCAGATAAAGTAGCTACTACCTAAAGTTGTTTCGTAATATCTCTAAGATCATATTTACTTGATAATAATGATTGCTCCCGTGCTCCAACACTTGCTGACGATGCAATTAGGCGGCCAACTTTGAATAACGGCAACAATTACATAATCTTGTCGATTAAATTACTAATTCCTGAACTTAGTAGATGTTACGTATTCCGTTTATAGCTGTTAGTTCATTATTGTGGAGTTTAACACTTGCACGGTCTCCTATTTGTTACATAAATCCCGATTATTTACCTTGTATACCCACATCCCTTACATCTGGAAAGTTCAAGATAATTCTAGATGAATGAAAATTCGAAAAATATACAGTTCAAAAATAATTGAAAAAATCCTCGCTGTTTTTAGAAACAAGATATGTTATATTACTCCTATTCAGAATAGATCCATGTTACATCAAGTTTGTGAAAAATACGTTCTATGAACATTGAACATTAGGTGGTTTTTAATACATTTTTTTTATACCAGATACCAATAATGATGGAATTAATAGAAAAAGGATAGCAAGCGCTCATGGTCCGATAAACAGGCTCAGACACAGTTCAGGTGAGCTTAAAAAATGTTTTAAACTACGACTCCTTATATCAGTTGTCAATTTTTGGGACTGACATGTTTTGGGTCCCACATTTTCCCAAAATTTCGACTTCAGATTCGTGTTCAGACGGAAACAAATGGAAAAAATATAGCAAGACTCCACACACCACTTATTTTTTTTGTATATGTGGATCGTTTTATGCGTTTTCTCCAACGATTTGAATACCGAGCCCCAATTTTGACTTTGGATTCGTGTTCAACGTGAAAAATTACATGAGAGAAATATAGTTTGAGTCCAAGCACACACCTTTTTTTTGTATTTTGTGTGCGTTATCATTAAAATAGGAAAACTGTACTGACATTAGTCTATTAGATAAACAAGATGTCTTTATATTCTTTACGGTAGGCAGTAAGGCTCTGCTTTGCGACTATTCCAATATAAAAAATCACTTACCGAATAGGGAACAATCTGAAGCCCAGCTTAGATAACAATCAGCTATGAAACTATCATGTCTGTGTCAAAATTCTTCTAGTACATAAAAGAGGTTTCAGTATTCAGCAGTAGCGAGTATTATGTCAGCGGCCACAGACATTCTTTGCAATCTTAAAATGATAATATTTTGATATATGCAGTTTGTGTGGATCAGTAATAAAAAGGAGTATGTTTGTCTCTGACAGGATAGTTTCATAGCTGATTGTTATCTAAGCCGTGTCCGAATTACACAAAACGACAGCTGAAAATGTCAAAGTAACCGTAACTGGTGGCTTCGACCCCCGCGGATTCAACGAAGCCACTTTTCTTCTCGGTTTTAACGATGACAATTTGTTGCAGACATCGCGCTGTGTCCATTCAAAGTGTGCTACATGGGTCGCAAAAGGCTGACATCTAGAAGATTTTCCAGGAAGATAGCACTAGGCTAACGGACGAGATCGAAGACGCGTAGGTTGTAGTATGACGAGACGCGTGTCGGCTGACGTTTATTATTATTTGTTTTTCGCATCGCTGAAATCTACATGACGTCCTAAGACTTACTTCAGATGACGCGCGTCGACTTGGCGCGGCTTCCATGGGTCCGTGTTCAGATGGCAAAGGGTTGTTAAATCAAGAAAAAATGCTTCGTAGGAAATCCAAATATTTCATTGATCTTTGCCAGGTTGTATTTCTGTAAAAAATGGTCGTATCTAGACCTGAAGAAGGCATTTTGAAGCTTTAAGATCCAGATTTTTATTTTTTTTGAACAAAAAATTAAAGGAGCAACAGTTCAATTCATGCAATTCCTACAAATAGCGCAAGGAAATTTTTTTAACAAATGTTTCCTTATCTTTTTAGTCCATGGTCTTAGTAAATTGTGTGGTCGGTTTAACAATTTCTTACATAACATTCTGAAAATCACATCATCTGAAGTGATTTGGCAACGTTGGCACATTGACACATGCCCACAATTCGTTCCATCTTTCAACACAGACATTGACAACCTTCGGCCTTCTGTCAAAGGGTTCATCTCACTCATTAATCTGTTTTCAACTTGTTCTTGTCATATTTTATATAATTTTGACCATTGTACCATCTATCCAGCTCTCACCATGTTACTGGACGTTTCCCTCATCCTATACGTAAACAACAATTAGCAACATCCTCACATACTACTGTAAGTTGAGTCAATTTAAATTCATTTTACACTTTTGTTGCTACTGTTATCATTGTAATTGCAGCTCCTGATGATGATGGCAAAGTCCATTGAAAGCTAGAGAGAATTAAAAAAGTATAAAGAGTCCTCTTTGCTTAAATTTTGTCGAAGTACCCAACAAAAGGCGGAAGCTTTAATTTTTCACCTAACTGGTCTAGACGACAATGACCACGTCTCAAGTTATATATATATATATATATTTGTTCAGCATCAAAATACGTAATATTTGACTAGTTTGTAACATTTCATATCAGTACGCGATGTAACCGAAACTTTACGGTCGGCTCTTGGACTATTATTAGCTTATGTGCGGAACGTCCTTGGCTATAGACGCGGTGTTGCCAAGCTTTAAAAAATATTTATAAAACGCTACATTTATACTAAGCAAGATAGAATGAGCTCTTTTCTTCTGTCTTCTGTTTATTTAACTACTCTTACCTAATCGAGTAACAATTTATTGTATTTAATCAATGATAGTGAATGTGAAAGAAACTATTTGTGCTTGGTTGACACACAGCCTTTAAAAATATGAGCCGAGTTTTTTAAACAACTTCAGATTGTCAATAAAATTGTTGGATGGCGGCATATAATGATTGTGATTTCTGTCCTTGTAGTAATCAATAATTATGAGAGAAGCGTTTAGAACAAACCTACCAAATATTTTTTTTCTTCGGTATCTTATTTGCAAAAAATTGGGAAGATCGACGCGCGTATTGACATATATTTTCTGACATAGGCTTCCATGTGATCAGCTAGTGTTAATTTTGTGTATTTTCAAAGCGAGCGTCAAGCGAACGCGGGTCATCTGAAGGCGCTATGGAATTAGCAACAATTCTTACAACTTCAAGATGTCAGATCAGAACCTGTTAGGCTAATGTCACACGATTTGTATTTACTGTGGCCCGTACCATCAGTATTTACTGATCCTCAAGTGTCAGTGGATTTTTATGTAACTTTAAGCCCGTAAATCCTGATCGTGTGACTTTCGCGTTGGTTAAGAAATACAAATCTTGTGAATCGAGTAATTGGACAGGAAATCGCTGAGAGTCAAAATCTGTATCATTAATTGAATAAATTGATTGACGCATAAAGGTCCTCGCCCATTGCATCGTTTCATGGTAGGATCAGCATAAGCGAAATTTTGTTGGTTCCGCCACGCGCTGTATATAAACAGCCTTGCCTTTTTCTATGGCACTTAAGGGAAAAGTTAAAAGTACAGACGTTGTAGTCACAACTCAAGCAAATTTAGGCTAGAAATGAAGTTTATCTTTAATTAATAATAGTATGCTACCTTATAGTGGAGGAGGGCCTTAAACATTTGAAATATGGATGACTCTCACGTTTAGCACGGCAATAACGTCAATTTTGTCTTTGAACTCTAGTCTAAGTGAATTTAATAGTAGCATGGTCCTTAATGTCACAGACTTTTGTGTTCCACTTTTGCATAGTATTTTCGAAAAATACCAAGAAATTGAAACGACACGATTCTCATATCGCGGATATAATTTTAATACTTTTGAGTGCTACTAAAACTAAATTCACTTGACCGATGGTGCATCATTACAGAATCGTCAACATGACTTATCAGAAATCTATCTTTGGATAGCACGACATTTTATCCACTGGGTAACAAGTTGATATTTATCGTAATGATATTAACAGCTTGTCTTGTTTTAGCGCTCGTGCCATACAAAATATCTGATAAGTTATTCTAAGATGTATAGGCAATTCAAATAATCGTTATCACCATCATCGTCATCACACATTTTTTATGTTGTACTTTTTTCCATCAAATGTATGAACGTCTTTCTGCAATACATTTTGCGTGCATGTACTTACCATTTTTTATTTATTATTATTTATTTTTTGATCCTCGAATAAGGTAAATGTGATAAGACTTAAATATATGCTTTTTTGTAGAGTCCAGTATTTCTGTAATCTACCTCAAGCTTCCCAAAAATGTAATCGACGAAGAATTAATAGGCTAGTTGACACTTCTTTTAAGCAGGTCTTAAATAGTCAATATTTGTTCTATTCCAAGAAAATACATATTTTTTCAGATCTGAAATAGCGTAAAACTTGCCAATATTTCTAGGGTAAAAACTACATTAAAAAATAACAAACAAAGCTCTTATAAGTATGTGTCCAACGATGCACGCTTACCGAGATACAGAGTAATGAAAATTTATTTACGAAATCTAAAAAATATGTCTACGGAGCGGATAAAGATAAGTATATTACTTTATTCTTTCTTTTTATGTCTATCATTATATCAGATGTAGTGTACTTACATAGAGTCTTGATGGCCCTCAGATCAGTAGAGCAGACATTTGGGTTGAAGACAGAAAATTACCATCATCTGCTTTTACGAATGCAACGTCCACGATTCTTTTTTTCAATGAAATAAGAAAACGATAACTTTCTACGTAGATTAAGAGTTTTTTTTAGAAATACATATTTACAGAAGACGACGTGTGACATATGGATGACGTTCCTTCCTTTACTATTTGTATGATGTCCCATCTTGGCCGATAGTGTTTTTCGCCGTTTCGGATTGAAAATAAAAACTATGTTTATTTCAAATTAGGCTTATATATTCTTCTTGCGCTTTAAAAAAGGAAATCAATATATTTCGTTTTCCTAAGGCAAATACTGTAACAAATACTCATTTATTCTATTATCAGAACGCATTATAGACCTGAGGTGCATTTCCGAGAGCTTGTTTGTAAAAAAAAAACAAATTCTTTTCTCTTTTTTCAATTGAATTACTAAGAACTGACATTAAAAATAACATATATCGACAGATATTGTAAACTTAATTTTATTCTAAAATCTCGCAAATTCTCGCTTGCCTCTTGAAACAACATTTTCTTTATCATCCGGGAAAAACTCGAGCAAATGAATCCAATCACTGTAAGCCAAAGTAAGTATTTCCGCTCTCTTCGAAATAACTCTGTAGGAAAAATGCTGCACCGTTTCTAAATTGAGCCCCTGCAGAACTCCAAATGAATCGTTTTTCCGTAAAACGACGTGGTGGGCTTCTGACAGGTCGGAAAATTTATTAAACACCGTTATCTCCCCTTCGTAGATGAAGTACATTTTCGAGTAGAAGTCTTTTTGTTTCAGGACGTAGTCGTTTTCGAAGTATACTGCTCTATGTAGTCTGGAGCAGATCTGACGTAATAGTTCTATACTGGTATCCTAAAATAATAATAAAAATGGATATATACTTTCCCCACCCCCTTCAACCCACACTCCTCAATTTTTCACCCCTTAAATTTGTTTCCAAAATTATCAGGATCCTCTCACTTTCTAATTTTTTGCGGTTACAATACTTCATCGCCTGCGGCGTAGGAAGTAAAATAATTGATGGATTCGTGAATTAAATTCTTTGAATGTTTTAGGCGCAAGTTACCTTGAAGATGAACAATTGTCTAAGAGGTTCATGATACAAACTGAACATGATGTCACATTTCAGGCTGTAAGGCAATATTTCCAAAAGATAGGGCACGTTTTCACCTTTTTCATATCTCCATAGTTTTTCTAAATATACTTCTGTTTTGTGTAGAATAAATCCTGTAAGGTCAATACAAACAACGAGGAATCTGCATACGTTTGTACATACAAAAATTACCTGATATTCCATTATTTTTGGATTGCTCCAATAGCAACCGAGTCTTGTTACCGTAGTCCATGAATGGAATGCCATAAGTCAGCAAGACCCTCAACATTTCGCCTACAAGAGCAAAAATCAATCACGCAAGAAATTAAACTGCATTTTCAAAACATATACCTATCCATACTGCTACCATAACTTTTCCTAGCAAAACAGACATCGAGCTAAAGCATATTTCAAACCAACGTTTCCTGACAATACTTCCAATATCTGTCGTTGTCATCAGTGTTATGACGTACAGGTATGTCAATAACATTTTGTTTTGAAGAGTAATTTCAGTACTAGTACCACTGGAAAGAAAATATTCAAATTACAAAAAAAGCTCCATTTATTCCTTCTACTGGTTGTGCATTTAGTGGTGTTTCACGGACAAATCAGAATAAAATTTTCTTGAGAATTTTACAAGTAAGAATTGCCATTTATACCTGATTGATTGCATCCACGATTCTGATAGACAGCTTCCAAAAGGGCAAGCTGCAAACAAAAATACACAGGCCATAAAATGACAGCACAAAATGCTGTATACCATAATTTTCATAAGTGGTAGCCATTTTTCCATTGTCAATATTTCTTCTTTCTGTAAGAGAATGAAATAAAATGTTTGCAAACGTTTCAAACCTACTTTGAACAACAATCTGTTTTCCACTTACCGTGTTAAAGTAATTCGGGATGTAATAGAACCTTAACATATGTATCAACCTGAAGCAAGTATAAAAGAAAAACCAGTCTTCTTGATGGAATGTAAAACACACCAGCTCCAGTGGAAGATTGGGTACAACATCCCAAAACACCTCTCGAGGACTATTCAAGTACTTCTTGGCAATCTTCGCGTTCGTGAAAATGAAATTTCCGTAGTAGCTGATGAATCCTTTGTGAAATTTCATCACAAGTCTCAAATAGTACACGGGCTCCAAAGATAAGTAAACAAAATAGTAAGGTGAACTGTCTTGGGTCACGAAGACGTAGGGAATTATCAACAGGTTGATTACAGTAGACATCACCGTCATTATATCAATCATCTGAAAAGAAATTTATATGAAGGCTCTAGGATCCTTTTATTTCATATGCCAAAACTGACGAGAAAGTTTGGTGAGCGCGCAAGGTTTCGAAATTAGATATAAACAATTTTTTCTCAAGATACATGTTTTTTGCAAACAAATTCCCAGTTTTGGAAATATGATGGAGAAGAGATAGAAGCAGAAATTTCAAATTATATATGTTTGCGAAAAATATGAAATTTATTGTAAACAATATTTTTCCAAGTGTTCTTCAATATTTTTTTAAATAAAGAAAAATATGCTAACCAGAAAACCGTCTCAGAAAAGATGTTGAAATTTGCAAAAAAAAATTTACCTCAAATATCTTGTGATCTGGTTTCAAGCCAAATTTGAACCATCTATTGATAAGCATAAATTGTAAAGCTGATCTGTTTGTAATTGAAGGCAAAGATTTTTTTCTCGAAACAGGTTCCTCGTCTGATTCCATGTCATAATATTGACTAGATTGTTTCTTCAGACCTAGTAACAAAAATTAATATACGAAGCGATTAAAGAAACTGTGCTAAAACGTTTCTAGGGCAGACTTCTAAAATATCCCACCACAGTGAATAAAAATACAGAAATTCTGTGAATAAGATACGAGAAGCGTAACTAATATTATGTGGCTCAGTTACACTATTAGTCTAGAAAATGCGATATCTTGACCTGTGGACCAAAATAAATATTTTCTACAAGACTGATTCTTTGGAAACACTTACTGTATTTTTGGATAAGGTATTCAATTTTAGATGGATTTTTTTTCTGAAGTTTCCTTTTGTAGAGGAAAAGTTTAATTGTTCCAGGTAAAGGCAGTATAAAAAATATAAACTAAAATTAAGCTACATTAGAAATAAGCTGGCATTAAAAATTCATTGACGTATTTTATGAGGGTAACTCCTCTTCATCGCAATTTTATTTAAAGAATAGTCACGTACCTAGGCAGTAGCAAATACATGTTTGAGGTGTGGATCTCCACACCACCACCACCACTACTACTACTACTACTATATACTACCATTCTGTATAAGACTAACCTTAGGCAGTATAAAAAATATAAACTAAAATTAAGCTACATTAGAAATAAGCTGACGTTAAAACTTCAATGACGTATTTTATAAGGGTAACTCCTCTTCATCGCAATTTTATTTAAAGAACAGTCATGTACCTAGGCAGTAGCAAATACATGTTTGAGGTGTGGGCCTCCCCACCACCACCACCACCACCACTACTACTACTACATACTACCATTCCGTATAAGACTAACCTTTGAGGAGGTCAGTTTCTCCCGCCAAAGGAAGCAGATAATCCTTTTTCCTATCAAAATACCCTCCAATCCTCAAAAGCAGACTAGGCTGCATTTTCGCAAGGCTCAAAAACCTTTCGGTAGGCAAACCGCACGTCTCGACGTTTCTTCTGGCCGTCAAGGTCACTTTGCTTTCAGCGTATTTCCCTCTTTGCAGATTGCCGAACACTGAGGCTGCTTCAAGGGTCCTAATGTAGTCGCTGTACTCATCTTTTACCTCTATTTGGCCTGAGGTTAGGAAGAAAAGGTCCGAAACAACGTCTCGGACTCTTTGAATGATCTCGCCTAGGAAATATTTTCATTTTAATTTTCCGTTGTCGTCAAATGAAGCTTATAGATGCTTTGGGGCGTCAAGGAAGCCCGAAGTATCGTGGAGTAGAGAGTCCCCCTCGAAAACAAAATCGACGGGTCTGAGCGTTTTTCCAAAAAAAAAAAAAAAGTGAGCTGCAAGTAAATGCGTCTGTTTCGTTTTCGATGCGCCACCCTGTATAAGTATCTTGATGTAAGCAAACTTTCTGAAGTATGTAGGACAAAATTTCAATATTTGTATCTTGTTCCAAACTCAAATATAAAATTCACAAAGTCAAGTGTCGTGAGGTTTAATTCAAGGTGAGTGGCTGTCCTAAATCAGAGCGACAAACTGACGTCGCATTCAAAACACAAACACAGAAACGCAAAAATGCCAAGAATTTCGAAAAAAATGTTTGGTGTGGTGTGATTTTAAAACAAATGGTGAATGCAATATAAAAATTATTTACTGACCTTTTCTGAAGTGATATATTTTCATCTCTCTAACAAATATCTTAAAAGTCGTACTAGGAACATCGCTGAACAAGCAGGCATCTCTGAACACATATTGATAGCGATTTAAGAAAATGTCTTCAGTTAATTTTGGGCCGAGAGAAAGTTCTTCAAGGCAATGTTCATTTATTCCTTTGGTTCTTTCCCATATAAGATTGAGATGTTCATAGGCCTTTAAGAAATTGAGGATATTTCACGTTCTGTTATTGTCAGCAAATTCAAAAATGGAATTGGCAGGTTATGTACTTTGGCTCACTCTGTAGAATGCAGCGTGTTCGAAAAATAGACGGAGATATTTTAGAGGGTGATTCCTTGTTAGAACATATGCAAAAAAGGTTCTATCAGCATGATAAATTTTAATTTCTTTTTTAAATATCTTAAAAAATATTTTTTTGATTGTGTTGACATTTGGCAATATTATTTGTTGTTTTAAGAGGCTAATTTTGGGAAACGTAATTAGTATATCATAATCATTTACCCTTCTTCTGAAGCTTTTCCTTACATTCCTCTTTTCCAAAAATTTCATCAACTTTTCAGCTTGACTTCTGAACTTAAAAGTGTTTCTACCATTTTCCAATATCAAAGCTGCGATTATTGCAGAGAAAATGGAAAATATCACGAATCCCAATAATATTGTCAAAAACATTGGGACTGTAGACCAAGCTTCGAAATCAGTAAAACCTGTATTCGACAGCAAATGTGTACCGATTTGGAACGAAATCAAATATTTCTTGAAATGACCTGAAAAATGTAATGCTTCGTCAAAACTAGCTTCGCATCCCACTTTCGTTTAGAATTTGCCTTTCCAAATTAGTTTTGTGTCAAATTTACTAAACCGATAAACTGAACTTACTACTGTTAGAAAATAGTTGACAATTCATCTCATCATCAATCCCAGTTTTTGAACTGTCAGTGATATCTTTTGAGCAAAGCGTGTTCATGACAAAACAAGCTAAAAGATGTACAACAAACAAAATCAGCGTCAACATTTTGATGATCTTCAAAGAAGCTCGTGGTCTGAGTCTATCACTTTCAAAATAGGCGACGCAACTAATCACCCTGTGTACTTGCACCAATTTCAGTATTCTCCAATATTTGCGATATCGTGTAGATGTAGCGTACGCAATAGATTCCCATGGCAGGAGTGCCACAAGGTCCAAAACGAAGCTGTGTGTCAGATAATACCTGAAAAATATGGAAAGTTTACTGCGGAATAAGATTACACAAGTGAAGGGATTGTGGCATTTAAGTGAAAAACTACATTTCCATCTGGAAGCACCCGTAGCATAGGTATGAAATTTTTAAATAACCAAGATATCCAAGTATCTTAGCCAAAATAGCTGTAGACTTAAATTCCAATACGGGTACAACGGATGTTTACTTGATGCAAAGTACAAAGATGGTTCTGGACTTGACTCAGATTAGAAAGTGAAGAACAGACGCTATCCTCCGACTGATAGCAGTTCTGACAGTGTCTCTGAACGGGTATCTCAGGCGGGTAACTGAATTAGTGTCTTATGATTTTACTGCCGTTATGCTATATGTAACTTATGCTTTTGTTACTGATAACTAGTTTTTGTATTAGTTTCACAATACCACTAGATAATCATTTACAAACATGTAATTATTAGAATATATCTTTATCCTTATTGATAAGGACTATTCGTAGACCGCAAATAACTTTAATACGTGTCAATAATCTGTAATATTGATAATAGTGGTTCATGCCCTTCTTGACGAAACAAATTGTATGGCTGGATAATACGTACTAAAACATGATGAACATGATATTTGAGAAGATATTCTCACTAGTATTAGTGCGTTTTCTTTTGAATACTTGGAATCTTTTTTGCGTTATCGATTATAAATACATGATAATTTTAGTATTGCATCGAATTTTTTGTATATTATTATAAGGTTATCACTTTAGAAGAATTAACAATAGACGAATTGAAAGGATCTAAATAACTTTAGACTTAATCGTTGTAAATGCGTTTGTAATAAAGGGACTTTTTTATTGGAACAAATTGGTTTCAAATAATACATTTGTGCATCAGTGATATATATTAATTAATTATAACGAAACTAATAACAAATTACGTGCTAAGACTCTATACAAACTATTTGTTTGTCAACCGTCTCTAAGGTTATATATTATCATATGCTCCGTCGCAGAAGATTCAATTGCATCACCTTTGGAATGTACCCTGTACTTCGTAGTTGCTCATAATTTGAGTTATAAGAGTCAATCTAATTTTTCGAAATTCGTACATATACGTCGCACAAGCAAATTATGTAGATGGGTACCTTGCCGTATATGCTGGATGTGACCTGAAATATCCCGTCTCATAAACTGCAACGTGTAGATTTATATAAATGTCCAAATACAGCGACAGCTGACAGATCCATATGATCCAATGCAATTTTTCTTCGTATGTTGTGATAGCTAGAGCAATCGGTTGCAGAATGCACACGATAGTGATCGAAACGCATCTTACGATGCACCACATTTTGAATAAAAGCCCATGCGGATTCACGGAGACGGGCAGAAGCAACCAGGCAAGGAACCAAAATGAACCCCAGTTTTGCTTGTAGATTTTCCAGTAGCCAGTAGCGATTCTTGAAAGGTTTATCACGGATTTCCTATGAAATATGTTATTTTACGTTAGTAGAAAAAATAAGCGAACCTTACAGGGTGTCTCAAGGTCACCTACTACAATATTTTTACAGCATAGTTTTCTTATGCGTAGAAAATAATCACTCATTTAGTTCTTCAAGATCAGGCTAGCCCCAAAGTAATATTGCAAATTTTTTACACTCTATAATAAACGTATCATGCTCTATGTAAAACTGTATACTTATTTGAGTAAGAATCTCACTCAAGAAGAATATAATCTCTATAAGGATAACCCTCCAGATGTCTTCCTTTATCAAGGTTCTCCACAAGCAGTCTCATATCTGATCTATCGCGTACATACTCAACTGCATCTATTTCCTTAGAAAAAGTCTTCAACACCTGCAAAGACTTTCAGCTTAAGATTTCACTAAAAATCAACCTTTATAATATAGACAATTTTGCATTAGTTATTTTGTTTATTTGGAATAAAAACAGCATATTTTCTCTAAAGCTGATCATATGCAAGTTGAAAAACTAATATACCTAAAAACGCAAGGATTCGTTCTTCACATCTATAAAATGCGATCTAATAACTCAACTCAAGTGAATGCATACAGGGTATTCAATTCTATGCTATGGTTTAGTACCTTGTATAAATCGCTGTACTCAATCATTAACAGATCACAATCAGTTGCTGCGATAACAGTCTGTTTCTTCGGAATACCAAAAATCGTTTCCAGAGTGCCAAAATCGCAAACAGCTTCCACGATTTTCTCAAACGTATCCTCACAGTTGTATACCTCGCAACAACCGTTGATTAAAACGAAAAATTGCCTTGTGACGTCACCATAGTAGTATACTATTTCCGATTTTGGGATTCGAATTATTTTGCTGGACTTCATCATTAGCTGAAAAACCAAGTATCTCTATACGGAGTTTTTCAAACTCGACTCTCACCTTCGGGATCTCGGAAACCCTGATAAAATATGATTTGCCATCAGTTATCAAATAGTTTGAAAATGCTTGACCCAAGTCGCGCATTAATATGAGTATTTCAAGTCAGGTCATCACGCTATTTGCCTTGATGAATCCCAGCTGATAGCTGAGGAATTATCCAGCAAATGAAACAGTCGTCATATTTTTAAAGGCAAGAATTACGAGTATAAATGTGATAGCACTTACTGTCAAACAATATAGATCAACTGCCTTGAACAAAGCTATATGCGACAAACTGTCTCCAGTTCTTGAAGAATGTAGCAATAGCCTTAAATGTTTTGGGCAAGTTTCAGACATAAAATTTTCACTGCTCAGTGTGTAGTGATATGAGTCTGAAGTCATATATTGCTTTACTCTTTCTGACGAAGATCTTGTGATAGAGTATATTTCATCCAGTCTGGAAAAAAATCGTTTACAGAAAAGGCTATGCACAAAATAATTTAAATAATAAATCAGAATTGAACTGAAGAATGCTATACTTTGTTGAAATAAGTTTGAATCAGTCTTATTTGACATCTTATCTAGGGTACCAGCATTTCTTTTTCGGTTTGTCTATATTTTTGACACGAATTCGAAGCTTCTATTTTGTTTACCTTTTGAGTTTGAAATCCAAATATCTCCACCCATCGGTAGCATAAGCCATAAAGACATGAGATACAATCTGGGCCAAGAAGTAGCTCCTAACCAACAATGCGCAAATAGTAAGCAATGTGAACAATACAACTACATCGCTTGTTTTGGGAAATATCATACAATTTCCAGTACGGAAGAAATAAATCGTCACATAATAGAACATCAATGAGAAATGGTTGACTTGAGCTACGCCATTTCTGCTTAGTTCAAATAGTTTGTGCTGAAAAATAAACACCGGATCAAACAATATTTTAGATTCATTGAAGCTTGGCGTTTACATCTGGATTCGACGTCTACATTTCTTTTAAAGATCAACCTCAACCTTTTGACTGTACGTGGTAAGTATACTTACCAGGAACCAAGAGTTCACGTAACATATCTCATAAAAACATGCATACAAATACAGGATGCAACAATAATAGTAAATAAACAAGGTTATGCAGAAAACACTTTTAATTAACCAGGCTTTCTGAAAGAAAAAAGATGAAAATGATTTTGTAAGGATACTAAGGGTAATTATATTTACCCATGAGCAATCATGTTTAATAATATAGCTCAGGTGATGCAGTCTCAACAAACGATTGAGCTGAAGCACATCATAATATCTGTCTCTGTCTATTATGTTTTCGAAGAAATTGCACCAAACCTCTAAAAATATCATTTATATTAAAACATACATTGATTTTTCAACTAACTAAAAAGCATATGCGTACAGTTAATAGTATTGTACACGAATACCTATTGGAAGGGTTGAAAAAACATCTAAATTAACTCTCCAGTCGTCCATTCGTTCATTAACAATATCTCTCAATTTTGTTTGCTCCTAAAAAGACCACTGGTTACGCTACGTTTATATACATTATATTTTGACATTTACCCTTATGTTTTTCATAGTATAACACTTCACAATAAGGTTTGTTACACAAAAGAAGTCAGAGATTCTGACAAAGACACTTAGCCAGTAAGGTACGGTTTTGACAAAGGTGACGTAGTATGGGTAAATTATACATAAAATAATTTGCAATAGACTGTGGGCTACTCTCCAAACTTCCATCTGAAAAATAACAATCATAAGGACAGATCAATCACAAGTAGTAATATTTATCAAGCTTTCTAAGTCCAAAATATTCGGTCATCTTTGACGAGATGTATTTTGGTGGAAAATGGTCGTATCTAGACTATAAAAACGCCATTTGGAAGCCGGAAGATTCTAGTTTTTCAAAATCAGCAGCTACGATCCTCATGCAATTCTAAACGATAGCCAAGAAAAATTTTTGTAAAATGTTTGCCTTCTTTTTAGTCTATAGGTTTGAAAATCATATGTATCAGATACCCCGCTTATTCAGCTTGAATATCCTGTTTTTAAAATTTCGTCACGACCATTTCTCATCACCTAACACCCGCCAGTGTCAAATGCCGCTTAGTACTGTTATATTTTTTTAAAAATCGCCATGTACACAAAAAAACATAAATAATTACCATAATACATTCATCGTGGAACATCCAAGCCAACGTATTTGACAGATTTCTCTTGGACAACTTATATAGGCTTAGATGAACGTTTGGTATACTGGCATTTCCCTGCACGTGACCCTGAAAGTCATGTATACGTATACCATTTATTTGTATTTTCAGACGTTTCAGATTATATCTCATCCTTTTCTCATTTTGCATTTTTACATTGTCGATACGATCTTTTAACGTTCGCTGAATATTGTGAAGCTCTTCGGGGTAGTCCAACATTACCGAGACAAAGTCAGATTTTTCCAAAGTGAGTAATTTTGTGTTGGTCAAAGCTCGTACGGTTGCTTTGGCGGGTACATTGAAGATTAGGGCTATTTCCCCTGAAACATAACATAATTGTACCGCATCACCCCATTTCACAGTGTCCAAGAAAGTTAGGGAGCATACACCATATTTACAAGATCCAACAGCCCTATTCCAATTTGGGGAAAGATCCAAATCGCTGTCTGAGCGTTTTTCCCAAAAAAAAAAAAAACTGAGCTGCCAGTAAATGCGTCTGTTTCGTTTTCGATGCGCCACCCTGTATGTATATGAAAAGACGGCTATTTCTCGTGTCCTTTTCTTCATTTCAAAACGTACCAAGAATACTGCCACTGGCCAAAGACATAACAGGACTTTCGCCATCTTCATGATGTAAAATTTCCAAAATTCCGTCCTCGATACAAACCATACCATTTTTGACCACGTATTGATAATATGCACATTCTCCACTTTGCAAAGTTATCATTTTTATAGGCAATTTTCTTTGAACCATTGTGGGAAGATCCTTCAGAATCAAACTACGGTTCAAGAGACCGCAACTCAGGTCATAGAAAACGTCCATTTGCAGAGATTCGGGAATCATATGTAACAGCGACTGTTCGAGATAGCCTCGTTCTTTCTGCCAAAGTGACTTGTAATACTTTCTAATCTTGATACGCATGTTTTTGTCAGTATGCTTCAAGAATCTGTTGAGATCTTCAATCTACAAAAAAGTTCTAGCTTTAAAAACTAGCTTTGCATATACGTATAGGTGTTCCTGCTATCTGGCTTCAGCCACTGATAAAGGCTTTACTAGATTCACTCAAAAGATACGTCATGTATTCGTTTTTTGAGAGTGTAAGGGTATTTTTGGACCAACTCTTGTAGATTTTTAGCATCAGATTTACCTTTTTACAATCTTCGACTCGATTGTAGTTGGAATATATTGAGAACCAAGCGATGCTGCAGATCAGTGTTATACAGAAAAAATGTCCAGCTAATGTGATGGTTATAAAGTAATATAGTTCGCTTCTGGTAGATAGATGTTGCTCTTGTAGTCCGGCGTTAAATAGTATCAACGTTGACATATGTGTGAGAAACAGGTGCGAATTTCCAAGGTATTCAACGGTATGTTCGTCTTCGCTATTTTTTGAATGCTGAAACTATTCGATAAATACTCTTTGAATATTCAGCGTTCCCAAAATATTGCAAGAAGTGAGGTGGAAGGCGGAAAAATTCCGAGAACGCCACAAAATTACCCCGAAAATTTGGCAACAATGCGTTTTTTCGAAAAAGGTTACTTTAAAAGTTTCATGAGCTCGTTAAGAAGAATTTATCTATGTCCTCAAGAGCGACCAAGATTATGACCTCGGAAGTCAACTTTATAAATTCGAATAACAAACGCCATTTTTCACAGCAGAAAAGTACACAACATCGCGGGAAAATCATGCAGCGTGTTTGTATTGGAAGACAATTAAACACAAGCTTCAGGGAATTAAAAAAAGAGAGAAATGAGACCTTTGGTAGATATTCAAATACTGATCTGTCCATTTACGAACACGTAACCTTGAAACCTCTATAAGGATCTTTCTTATATACTTGTAGAAACCTTGCTTTATAATATATTTAATATAATTAATAAGAACTAATACACATACATTACTATACCATTGGTTGTTGAATGAATAATTTGTCGCATAATTTTCGGTGTTGCATAAAAAAGGTTGAAGATATACTCAAATACCTTGTACATACCTCATGCAAGAAATTCTGAACATCCTCATCATCAAGACTGAACCAAGCCAAATTGGTTTGATAGATCAGCAAGCACATCAGTATCGCTGCTTCAGCGATACACCAACCCAGGCTGTTCTTGAAAACTGAATTTTGCTTCTTCCGAAAGTACACGACGTGTCTCAGTCTCAAAACGCCAAGCAGTCTGAACAATAATGTGAATCTTGTGTAAGTCTCGTTGAAGAACGGCGTCAGAACCATCACAAAGGGTACGAGAGATAAAGAATCAGCTACCAAGCAAAGCATTGAAGTATCAACCACTTCTGTTAGGTTTTTCCTAGCGTTTTTTGAGGAGCGGTGAGTGTTCAACAGTACAAAATGCAGTAGGTACGAGACATCAAATATCACGAAGAATGGTAGGTAGTCCATGTAAGAGTTGGATAGAACTGTAAGTGCTACAGTCACCAACAAGTAGTTCAGGATAGATGTTGTCACGATGAAAATCTGTAAGAGAGTATGTAATTATGCAGGGTGATCCAAAAAATGTAGAAATATTTGTAGGTTATAAGATAGACCAAAATATAACACGAAAGGTTCCGACTAACATGGGTCCCACTTTGTTCATAACGCTTATCAATGACATCTTCAAATATAACACTCAGCCACTAGTGCTATATGCTGATGACATTACGTCTATCTGCAGAGGAAGCTAACAAAAACATTAGCCAAGAAACTGCAATGGACGTTGAATACATTGGAGTCTGGTTCTATGCAAGACAAAGACAAAGCCCAAACAAGTTATTTCTCATTTGGGTATCATGGTAACAAATCTACGTAAAATCTATTGACTGTCGCTTGAATTAGGAAGAGCACATCAATAACTTGACCACCAAACCAAGTAAAAGTTTC
Source organism: Acanthoscelides obtectus (assembly GCA_963669975.1). Classification (NCBI taxonomy): domain Eukaryota; kingdom Metazoa; phylum Arthropoda; class Insecta; order Coleoptera; family Chrysomelidae; genus Acanthoscelides; species Acanthoscelides obtectus. Next base: position 106,695,934 of record CAVLJG010000006.1, on the reverse strand, counting down.
TTTGCCCGTCGCAGGCTTCTAGAGTTTCGGAGTATGTAAAACCTCAACACTCAAATTCTGTTCCTTGGTTATTATTAAATATATCTTAGTTCGAGAATAGTCTGTCAACGGAGTATCTATTTAAAGAACCAGAAAGAGCAAATGGTATTCTGGGAATCTTACCACTGCACCAAGTAATAGGTTGTGAATTAGTTTCGGAAACATCTATATAGGCATACCGAACCAAGGCCAACTGCAGAGAGATCGAGAGAGCTGCTGAAGCTGGCCTGAAGCGACGAGCAAGCGGTTCGACTTTGTGCGAAGGGAGAATTTTACCAGCCGTCGCGCAACGACCGACGCACACTGCAACAGCGCAATTGTGCACCAGTTACGGTTATTTTAGCAGATTTGCTACTTTTCTTGCAGTCAAGGATGCGGGGGCTGGCCGAAATGAAATTTAAACAAGTAAAAAAATGTTCCTAAGAATATAGGTCCAAAAAATTTATAAGCATTTGAAACGATGATTATTGTCTGAGATAACAGCTGATAGGATAAAGCAATCTCATCAAAAACTGCTGAATTTGCTAGCGGTCTACGGGTCGTCGTAGAGTTAGGACTGTTTTAAAAAATATTCCTAGAATATATTTTCCATGCCTGCTGGCGAGGAAGTATTGTAATCGCGACAAATTTCGAAAATGAGCTATTTGAATGAAATTTTCACACTAGTATGTCAAGGGAAAAAAGCTCTGTAGTTTTTAAAAACAGTCCATTAGCGGCGGCGCTAGGGCCAAAGAAACGGAAAAATAGGCGAATTCGCCTAGTATATCCTAAAATATTTGTATAGTACTGGCATTTTTTATATTAGAAGTATATGCATAAAATAGGCTTACATTCCATGCTGTCGAGTTAGGGAGGTTTAATAAAACACGAGAACATTCTCTCCAAGAAGAGGCGGTAGATGCACCGATTTCTTCATTCATTTTCCCTTGAACCACATTTCAAAAAATCTCAATTATAATTTGGCATCTGAATTTGAAGTTGAAATAAAGACAACCTGAAGTGCCAAAAGCTTTTGTCGTTGCCTACTATTTCAAAAACACTAACACCTGTCACAAGAAGAGTCAATGTCATGTCAGTGTCATCGAAGACTTGAACATTGCAAAGCCTCTGAAGATGTCATCAGCAAACCTTCAACATAATCTAAATTTAGTTTCACTGCAGAGAAATCACTATTTTTGCATTGTTCTATCTCTAAGACGATTAGTTGAAATCTATAGTTAGTGCCATCAGTGTCTACTGATGTACTTTTTGGTAAACGTAATTGCAATTAACACGGTGGTCAACGGTAAGCCGTGCTTTTTAACTTATTTTATATTTAAGCTCAATGCCATATCGAGAAAACTAATCGGAATCGTTTGTTACGTCCAGAGTTTAATTTTTGAATACCTTACTGTTTATAAAATGTAATTTTCTATGATATTCTTCGATTTTGTTACTCGACTAAATTTAAAATTGGAGTCAGTTAAGTTATTAACAAAATCTACATTTGGATTCGGTTCAATAACAACAACTCCCTATTTTTTATCGTCCCATCACTACTTATTAGGTCGTTCAGTTACAAAATGGATCAATAGATGGCGCCACCAGTATTTTCTGTTGAGTTTTTGAATAAGAGGTGGCAGCGTATATTCTGTTTCTCTGTATTAATGTTGATTGGATTACAATTGTATTGCGTTCAATGTTCGCGATACAGTTTAGCTAAAAATGTTGTCCTTGATATATTCATTTTCAACTTTGAAACCTTGAACCTTCTCAAAAGCGGACACTGGTATGCGTCTTGTCACAGTTTCCTTCAGTCAGATACTAATTAGTTGAATTTTTTGCTAATAGATGTCGCCTAGCGCATCGCTTTTCATATTTATTGGAACATAAATCAGTGAGCCGATTTTGACCAGTCAGATTTAGCCGAAGATGATTTCAATAGGCGAGTTGGATTTTGTCTACAAATGACCACAGCGATTAGTGATAACACCATTCATGTAAAGAATATCTGCTACAGTGATGAATACACATTTTATCTAAATTGATTTGTTAATAGGCATAACTGTTGGTGTTGGAGCAATAAAAATCCTTACGCTTTTGTAGGAGGGCATATCCAGTACCCCCAAAAATTAATGTATGGTCAGGCATTTTAGGAAACAAAGTGATTGGGCCATTGTTTATTAATAGAAATCTGAATGGAGACACTTATTTGGATATGTGAAATCCCTTATGAACAGTTAAATACTCAAAACTTTGTAAGAGTTTCTACTTCTACCTTTTCTGATCGTCGCATCTCTGTTTACTACCAGAACGTACGCGGTATGAACTCTTAAGTGTAAAGAATTCTTTGTAAATGTCGCTATGTCTGACTATGATATCATCTGTTGTACTGAAACTTGGCTGCAGTCTGCAGTACTTAGTTCTGAATTATTTACTGACAAATATGTTGAATTTAGAGCGGACAGAAATTTTTTTTCTGCGATGGGGTGTTCTAGAGGTGGTGGTGTCTTAATTGGTATTCGTAATCAACTTGCTGCATCAGAGGTAAATATGACTTTTATCAGAGACGATATTCCCAGTATTGACATAATTGGAATCAAACTTAGATATAAAAATGAAATGACGTCTCCGCGATTTTTCTTTTAATCAGTGGTTTTCGACAAATGCGTGGTGGCAGGTTTTCAAATGAACACCCAGCATAATAACACAAATTAAATGTTTCAAATTGATTGTATTTTAACGGCTTTTATTGTGTTTTAATGTAACACCTGTGGTTTTCCTAACAATAAATAACCTTTTACTAACGGTTATTTATTACAGCGTGTTTTAGTGTTTTATAGTGTTTACACATATATTTTAGTGCGTTATAGTATTTTCCTCTGTTTTTTTCGTTTTTCCTTATTTGTTGTAAAATATAGGCTCCAACTGACAGATTTCAGAAAATACTTTTTTCCGTTAACGGTTTCCCGATATTTTGCAGTTTGCTATTTCAAAACATTTGAATCTGTTGGGATTCAAACATTGATTTTCATTACCAAAAATTTTAAATTTGTTACGGTAGAGGCCGGGAGGTATTTTTAAATGGATTCTTCTATAACGTTATAGGAAGTAGGAAGTCTATGCTGAAGTAGGAAGTAAAACGAATCTGTCCTTCGCTTATCCAGTATAAGCTTAAAAACAGATAGAGATCATTAATAAACTTGTGGAAAAAGCAGATGCGTGCGTATGTTGGTTCGGTTGTTTCTTTTTTGATAACAACGCAACGTCAGGATGAAGAGAACATATCGATCCGCATCAATCTTTCAGCATTTGGAGGCGACACTACATAACTCACCAGTTATCTGCTTTTGTGAATGGAGAAGATAGAGTCGAAAGACATATTTGGCTATTTTTGCCGGTTGGCCATTACCTCAAAGTTGCACATTTACCGTTGGTAAGGGTATGGGCACATGTATAAACGTTGCATAAAAAGCAGAATAAGTGGTGGAGGTTTGAGACATGATATACGTTTGAAAAACAATACAGTGGTAAGTACAGCGTGTGAACCCAGCGATCCCGCCCGCGACATCTAGCGGACGATTGCACGACTGCACGACCATGGATCCTACTTTACTCGCGGGATGAACAGAGAAGTAGCCTGCCGCCATATGTTGTCATAAGAGCAGTGTTGCCGATCGGCGGAATAAGTTCTGATTTGCGAAACTTTTTGGATCGTGGCAGAACTTTTTGGGAACCTAAATTTCGGAGGAACTATCCGGAACTTTTTGGAAAAAAGGGTTTATTTTCAGAGTTTTCCAATATTTGTTGAAAGGAACACCGGCAATTCCGTAAAGATAGCCTGACAGGGAACAGTTTCGATTTGAAACTAAAACCGTTCACCGCCTGAGAATTCTCCCTGTTTCACTTTGTGTCAGGTTGAACGACTGAGATGGATAATACTCTGGGTGACTTGGCATCAATAAACTCGTGGCAATTTTATTAAATAGCTAAAAAATTAAAAAAAAAACATATCACAAGCCATCTATTTATCTTTTTGTCTAATTATGCGAGCGGCAAAAGGCGAACTGTAAATCAGTTTGTTTAATTTTTTTTTCATGAAATATTTTAGGTTTCCATTTCAACTAGCAGTGTGCGTATATTTTTTGTTATTGTTTGACGGATTGTATTGTCACTTCTGTTAAACTTTACTCTCATCAGTGGACTCTATATTGTGTGTACTCTACACAGAGTCAACTAAGCCAAGGCAAGTGGAAATATTCGACAGCACCGCGCGAGGAACGCGTAAATTACGGTTCTAGTACATTTAGCATAAATTATGTCACAAACTTGGCCTTAACATTCAACAGAGCATACAAAAGTACAACAAATGAACAGTGGTTAAAACCTGAAATCTAGCAATAATTAATAAGACTCGTTTTTACCTGCAAACCAAAGAAATGGAAACTAATGTCTATTCGATAGGATGGCTATCAACAACAGGTTATGTATGTATATTACTACGTTTATAATGAGAAGAATAATAATAATATCTTTATTTCCATGAGACTCCATAACACAGTGTTGGAATTGTCAAACATCACAAGCTAGTAAAATAGTGCAACCACCTTTAAAAAAATAGTACTTAAGGAACAATCTAATATGTATCGCGTACTTAAGTAATCATTCAATCAATATAGAGGATGGTATACCAGAAATTCCGTGACCTTTCTCTTAAAAAGTGTTACCGATTGGATACTGTTTATATATTCTGGTAATTCGTTATATAACCTGAATAACATAATCGTGGAACTTTTTGAAGTCAACGACAACGGGTGAGCTGCAGTGGTTAGCTGAAATAATGGCCTTAAATGCTCTATGTCGAGGATTGAATTTGGATTATTCTCCAACTTCGGCCCTTAAATCACAACATAAACGCCTAGGATGACCCTCGAAGGGTGGAATGAGCCAATCCGATTTGTTTGCGGTTTAGATTATCTTTGGGGTTGGATTCGTCCAACATAAACACCGATTACGTATGTCGTCAGTCGCCAACTTCAACGCAGTTTGACATTGACGTGTAATTTCAAATTTGGCGGTTGGCTAACTGTTTACATGGGAGTTCCAGGATAATTTTCGTTTATTGTAAGTTCCAGTGAAATATGAAGCTAAATAAAGAACAAGTACGGTGTATTTTTTTATTGTGACAATATTGAGAATAGCGTTGACAGTTATGACACCTTACACATTTGAAGTTAGCTGCATTTTTCGGGGAGGTTTATGTTGGACAATCGATACAATTTTTATTACGACATACACCCTTTACGAGATAAACCATCTAAAATTCAATTGCTTAAAGTTAATGATATCGAGTCCAGGCGGAATATATTAATCTTAAACTCTCATTCCTCTATATTCTCTAGTATGAATGCCGATTAACAATACTATATTATAGCTATAAAAGCAGGACGCGAGGCATTCGTAATGTCTGGAGTTGCCAAATGGATGTTTTGGCATGGAAACAAATGTCTGAGTGCGCTGCTGTATCTTTGTTATTTCTGCCGCTCGTTCTGCGGAGATTTATAAATCTTCAAGAACGCATCGGCATTAGGCAGTTTTTTATGTTCTTGAAATATTTGCATTACAAGAGCATCTCGTTCCTGGATCTTTAAATGTTATATATGGAATATCACCGAAAATTGGAAACAGACAACATACCATTTATTGACAAAAATATTTACATCTTTCGCTAACTGGTGTGAACACGGAAAGTTAAGACAATAAGCGCCGTTGATTATAGTGAAAACTCCGCCGGCTTCTATCGAACTTTAGAGAAGGTGGCTGTGAAGTTGTTTGAAAAGGAACCTGAACGGCGCTCCCGCGAACTTTTGCTGAGCATAAATTCGCAAAAACAAAACTGACACGACCGCTGCAAAAGATCCTCCCACCACATCGAGCACAGTCAAATATGTTGGTGTTGGTCTGGAGATGCCAGCGCTCTAAATAACGATTGTTTAGACCAGACGGGCTACTGGCGAACTTCACCAATTAATTTATCATCAGAACACAAGCTATACCGTAAACTTTGGTACGGTTTTTCAAGTTTTTCTTTAATTAAACATATTCTTGCTAAAAAAACTGGGCTTTGACTACTGAAGGGTAATGTACCAACACTCCCAAGTATACAATAGCACAAAAACATCATTGATTTATTTTGTAAGTTGCCATATTTGGCCTTAAATGTGTCCCAATGTTACCCCCTCCATTTGGGGTAACTTTGGTACATTGGCTTTTTATATGCATATTTCAACGTCATGGACCAATGTCCTAAAGATAGACATTGCTGAACCAAAGAAAAATGAAATGGCAAGCAAAAAACACATTTTTGCTATTTTTTATTTATAGTAGGGGGCAAAAGAACAGGATTAAAGTCTTTTAAGGAGCTTGTATTGCTAGATAAGTACATACAAAGAAGTTTTAATATACTAAGTGACATATAAATCCGATCACCCAGTTTAAATGGTTTTATTTTAATAAAATTTTGTATAAGTACTTAATGAAGCATAATAAGTAAATGAAAAAAATTTCAAAATAATTGCACTGCTTTAAAGCCCTTTGACCTTTAATAATGTGTGGATGCACCCTGATGTGCTACGCATTCTCCAACGCGCCTAGGCATGCTTCTGATCAGATGGTCAATGTCCTCCTGTGCTATCTCATTCCAGGCAACCACCAACTCCTCTCGAAGTGCTTCTAGAGTCTGAGGAGGACGTTGCAAATTGAGCAATCTCCTACCCATCATATCCCACACGTGCTCAATTGGGGATAAGTCGGGAGATCTTGGTGGCCATGGTAACAATGTGACATCATTATGTTGAAAGAAGTCTATTGTGACTCTTGCAACATGTGGTCGGGCATTATCTTGTTGGAAAGTTGGATCTACCAGAGTGTCAAGATAGGATAAAACATGGGGTTCTAGAACTTCGTGGATATAACGCTGCGCGTTCATGTTACCTCTGATGAAAATTAAAGGTGACCTGGAACCGTAAGCTATAGCTCCCCAAACCATAACTCCAACAGTGTGATGAACATGTCTTTCAACAAAAAACTGTGGATTCCTCCTTTCACCACGTCGCCTTCTAACCCTGGCACGACCATCGTGCATACCTAAACAAAATCGAGACTCGTCACTAAAGACAATACTGTTCCATTCCTGATCCCAGAGTGACCGTTGTCTGCACCACTCAAGGCGATTACGTCGGTGTTCTCGAGTCAAAAGGGAGGACTCAGGGTGGCCGGTATGAAAACAAGCCAAAACTTCTCATTCGTCGGTAAACACTTCGCATGCCAATAGGTCTTCCGTGTTCTGCAAACCATTCATTTGCAATGGACCTGGTAGTGGAGAAACGGTCCCTTAAGGCCAATAATCTTAGGCGGCGATCTTCACGGTCTGTTGCTACGGCGGCGTCCAGTGCCCCTTGCTCTTTGCGTACGGCCTTCTCGAAGCCATGCCTGACAACACCTAACCACAGTGTCTACACTTCTTTGCACTCTAACTGCAATTGCCCGAAAAGAAAGTCCAGCTTCCCGAAGTCCCACTATACGGCCCCTATCAAACTCACTAAGTTGACGACGAAATCGTACAGGTCTCCGTACTCTAGGCATCGTAACCGATCGTAAAGGATGTCAAGAACCAAAATCCGTCAACGTTGATTCTTTACTGCGGTTGAAATATTCATTTTTAGAGCGTTAGTGAATTAAAAAGAAGCAATATAAAAACCGGAATGTCCAACTGATAAGGCTGAAAATTTTTTCACTTGTTATTTACAGTAAGATAAATACATTCACCAACTTTTATTAAAATAAAACCATTTAAACTGGGTGTTCGAATTTATATGTCACTTAGTATATATGCCTACAGGGTATGTTGACTGTGAATCGAATATTTATCATTGTACCTATAGTGCTGGACCGCTTTTAATAATTCTTATGAGGAATTCCTCATAATCATGAAGCTCTTGAATATCGAATTTTTTGAATCAATCACGCATATCGCTATAACAGAACACTCACACCTCAGACCTCTAAATACTGACCGTCCTTGAAAGGTAACTAACTATACTTGATATCATTAACATGAACTGCTTTTAAAAGGGATAGCGATACGTCGGAAACATTTTCCAACTACAGGTTAGAATACAATTTACTAAAATCGACCGCAAAGTGTTCCTGATACATACTCGCAAATTCAGGAAACATCTTTTACTATTAATAATTAATATAGGCTTTTGCATAATACCGATACGCTTTTGATTCCTTTTCAGTACGGATACGTGTTCAATGTGTTCAACATTTTCGTTCCTGCACATACAAATACGACGCAGTAAATTTGAACCTAGAATACCTGTGTTGTTAATGCTCCCCATGTAAAAAAATCGCATGAATTAAGATCCGGCGAACGAGGTGGCCATTGAATATACGAGCTTCTTACCTACCAATCAATCTACCATTGCGTACCAATCTCAAACGTGAGTGATGGTCAAAAGGCAATATTCTGGACAGGCTGAACGTGAACTCCCTCTTCATGTGCCGATACCTGTTCCAGTTCGGGCTTGCCGCGGTTTCTCAGCGTTTAGACTCTTAAAGGTTGGAATCTGTCAACTTGCAAACGTCTGATGATTTGGAACGCGTCGAATCGGATATCTCTCTTAATACACGCGAACACTATTTCTGCAATTAACTTCGAACAAACTAAGGGCTAACAACCTATCAGTCTGCTCGTTAAAAGAATATTCTATATTCGCGAGAAAAACGAGCAACAACGATTTAATCAAAAATCTTCTCAAACGTTAGAATTCATGACGCACAAAAATAAAATCAAACATTACTTAGTAATTTAAACTTTATAAAAATTGTGGTAAAAAAATATGTGATACTGATATAACATGCCACACTTCCGCCTACTAGATTCCTACTGAATTCTAACACTCATAATTAGAAAAAAAAAGTTTTTCTCGAAAACTATGCGAAATGGCCTGCTTTTTTTATGGGACTAAAAATGAGGTAAATAAAACGATCTCTCAAATAAAAAAATCAGAGTTGTTGGGAGAATTGGGAAAAATTCTGCTACACTCGTAATTACGTTCAAAACGGACTATCAGTTTAAACCAATATCTGAAAAAATATGTTTTATACTTCGAAGTTCAGTCATTTATTTTAACAGTGAGTAGATCTGATTAAAAGAAATGTTTTTTTCCTTTAACATTTTTGTGGTAAAATTAAAGTAACAAAGTTATAGCCCTTTAGAAGTTTGAGTACCGCCCTGTCTCAATAATAATATTATGTGCTCGTGTTTGGCAACAACGTAAATAATCCGCCTTATCGGTTCATCGCATCGGGAACAAAAAAGCGAAAGAATTTGAAACGCTGATCACGATGTTTTTATTCAGTCAATGTGTCAGTCGGTAACGCGTGAGTGAATAGTGGTGTTTGCTGCGTGGCACAAACGAAATAAAAAATGGCACATGTTTATGCGGATCGGTTTCCCAATCGAGTGCAACCAACCCCTCGTGCCTTTGTTAATGTAGTACAAAGGGCTCGTGAATCAGGTGACTTAAGACCTCACAGGGGAGGGAATGCCGGTGCTCCAAGACCTCACGATCAAATACAGGTCCGCACTGAAATGCTTGTCGGGAGGATACTTTATAAAACAAGGTAAATTTTTTTTTTATTTTTACACACATATTTTGGTTTATCATCCTTCTACAATCATTATCTGAAAATTAATGACTCAACTTCAAAGTCACCTTGTATAGAAAACTTGGACGCCCTATAACGGACAAACGCAGCACTTTTGCATAGATTTAAATCATTTTCGATCGATCAATTTTAGGTATAGTACGTGGTACTTTTATGGCAACGTGTGTATAAAAATGGTAGTATAAAATTTCAATAAAAGCTGGATTTTTTGCAGATACACAAAGGTTAATTGCTTGAAAGCGATCAATAATAAATATATACGCAAAGCTTGAGTTGGATATGGCACAAGTAACTGGTTAATATAATGCAGAGCACACTCGACTGTGGAATGAAGCGGAAAGATAAAACAAACGTAAATTATAGCAAAAACAAACTGTAATCGAGGTGCAATGTGCGCCAGTGGATGAAACAACTTTAGCAATTAAACGGTGTACTGGTTTATTACCTCGATGCGTGGTGGTATGGCCGAAGCCGATGAAACCGCGGGCGTATGCATTACTAATCGGTACATACTTCGAATAGAATATATCGTACAACTATGTTTTCATCGTCTCAATTACCATTGTCCTTTTTCCTTCGTTTGGTGGGTTACATTTTCCAGAGTTTAGCTATTACAGCTTAACTAATTATGCCCGATTTTAAGGCTTACAATGATTTTTCTGTATTTAACTTTGAAGGTTAGAAGATTAAATTTGACTTAAGTCCTTGAGTTAAATATTCAAAATCAATAAATGTCTTTCACTAATTTTGTACTAAAAACTGCCAACTTTTTATAATCGAGGGAAATCGACAGATCCGAGCGTTTTTACAAAAAAAAAACTGAGCTGGCAGTAAATGCGTCTGTTTCGTTTTCGATGCGTCACCCTCTATAATATATCATACAAAGCAGTTCTTGATCTATAGTTTTTTATAGTATCGAATGTCTTTGAAAAATCCAGTAGTGCGAACGCGGTGGTATGACCATTATCATATTGCTTGATGATATTATCTGATAGTGCAGTTGGCATTGAAGAAGAAGAATATTATTTGCTGAGAGATGTTCGCAAATTTTACGTTTAACAATTTTTTCTATTAACTCTGCCAAATCGGGAATTTGCGCAGATAAAAGATGTATGTGACTGTTTCAACTTAAGGTAACAGTTTGATCAAAGAAACGTTCCAAGAATCGAAAAAGCAACCAATCTCCAGGCAGCAGTTTATCAAACGGGTGAGGAGCGTAATATAATAATGAAGGTTACTTCATTATACAGTTTACATCCATCCATGATGCTTCTATTCTACCGTTTCATTAACTTTTTTCGGCTAAATAAAGAAGGTGCTAAATGAAGGAAAAAATCGATTATACGACAAAGCGAAAGGAAAAAAAATGTACAAAAAATATCAAATTCGAGACAATATCACACTAGATTAATTATGTAAATGAGAAAGAAAGAGTAATCACATAATCATAATCAGCCTTCCCTCATTGGACCTTGACCATTCGCTTAACAGTTGTCGTTTTTTTTTTGGCAAGTAGCAAGCGGGTCCCGGCCCAGTGCCGATGTTGCCTTGAACCCGCCTGCACGGCGATATCAGGCAACCCCGTCACTCTATGCGGTGGTAGTTCTGAGTACGGCCGCACGAGACCGGAGATTGGACAATTGGCCTGCTGCCGTCCTTCGTCTCCTTGAGACAATTCCAAGTGAAGTGTCGTTCGCATCGCCATTGCAAAGCACCAGCAGACCCTGCTCTGCTTTCCACACGGACAGTCTTTGAGCTTTTCGCGGATGTCACGCGGTCCCCGTCGTGTTGATAACCATTCTTCTGCAGCCGCGCTCGCGAGTGACCCACAACTGCACTTCAAGACTGTATTTAAGGTAAATTATATTATTTTTTAGGTGCAGGTTGAAGATATTCCATAAGCTTAGCTGATACACACTTGGTGCTCTTTAAATAAACGTATAAATCAAAATCCTCAAATCCTATCATTTAAAGGTTTTGAGGTTTCCGGCCAATTTTGGCTTATACATTTTGCGAGAAAGCTATCATGATTTATTAATTTAAACGTATTGGTCTTTAAAAAACTGAAACCAATACTTTTATTTCTCTAGGAATGTTGGACTTAACAGTTATACTATTTAAAAATAGTGTTAACATTGCATCTGCATCACCTGCCATCTACATAGAGAAGTATAAACACTTCAAACATTCCTTTTAAAGTTGTTTATTTCCCAATTTGTGAAATGGCACGAAAAAATAAATGAAACTTAACATGATGCTTTCGTCCGTCCGGCCAAAAAGACAGTCAACAATGGACAGCTGTTTTGTGCTTTTTGGCTACTCATCAGCATGGTCTAAGCTTGGTCTTTTGTTCCTGGAAAAAGGAACAAAAGTACAGTCTATCGAAATGAGACGATGGCAAGTAACCACATCTACTTGACATCCAGAATCGGCGGTCATTTAGTGGTACCGTGGTGGCTGGGCTACTAAACGTGAACTGAGGTCGCTAAAAGTTCCAACTACTAGACTAGACTGCGGTGTCTTATTTAGGCATAAATGATTCCACGGATATTTTAACTACCATGTGGGCTTTTTCAATGTTCCAAAATCATTTACATCTAGCAATGCAGATTATTGAAAATATTCACATTCGGCACATTATTTTTTAAGTGAAACATTTATAAATTCTTTGGTGATTACTAATTAACAATGTGCGATATACAGGGTGCCGCATCGAAAACGAAACAGACGCATTTTTTTTTTGAAGAAACGCTCAGACCCGTCGATTTTGTTTTCGAGGGGGAGACAAGTTTGGCAAAAAATCACGTTAACACGTGCACCCCTGGGCGGGGGTGACACCAACTCTAAAATCTTAAATGGAAAGGGGGGGTCGAGTGATACCTTATTTTAAAGATCTTTCAATTCCCTTTACAATGATGTAAAATACATGATTTAAAGCTTAAATTAGATCAGATTAGTTTGTACTACTTTCAGAACAAATTTGACTAAAAGAATTTACTTAATAAGTAAATGCTTTTCTTGACTACGCTCATGGTTTGTTTATCATTTTGTTGTTGAAAATAGCTATTGAAGCGTTTTTTTGTGGCAAAAAAGTTATTTCTTGAAGAAAGATAAGGAAATATCTCGTACTTATTTTAAATAGGAACTTAGTACATAGTTTGCGCATTTTACGATACAACAATGTGTTTTGATTGTTGAACAATATTTCAAAAATAATGAACGCTTAGCGACCGCAGTTTGAAAATGCTATACAAGGTATTGTCGCGATCTTGCCTTAATTTCGCCAACTGTGAAAAGAATAATTAAAAAAATCAGGGAGACTGGACAGTGCGTGAGAGTGTTGGTGAAAACCCAATAACATTAATAATTCGACGTCGTGGACAAGAATTGCAAATATCAAGAAGCTCTTTACAGCATATACTCATAAAAGATCTGTGTCTCCACGCTTACAAAATTCAGTTAACACAACAACTGAAGCCTAATGATCATGAACAGTGAAGAGAGTTCGTGGAATGAGTTATTGAACATCAACAAGTGGATACTGATTTTTTCAGCAAAATCGTAAGCGATAAAGCACATTTTCACCTTGATGGCTTTGTTAGTCCCCAAAATTGCCGTATTTGGGGTTCGGAGAACCCAAGCGTGATTGTCGTAAAAGAAATGCATCCAGAAGGTGCGGATTTTGGCATCATTGAATCATACCTTTTTGAACACGAGGCTGGTAAATCAGTAACTGTTACTGGTGCTCGATATCGCGACAGGATAACACAGTTCTTTCTACTCAAATTGGATGTTGTGGATGTGTCCAATATGTGGTTTCCAAAACTACTATGAAATTCAAGGAGGCCGTAAAGACGTCCTATAATTGTAAGAACGACTGACGATACAGCCCTTAAGCCGTTTATGTTTTATTCCAAAGTCATCTTAGGTGTATACCTGATGTAACGTAAAAGAACTTGCCTGCTATTTTGGTTTCATGAGAAAGTTTGTAAATAACAAATTCACGTGCTTTACAGATAAATGTTTGTTGGCATAATTGTTGCTCAAATTGAAAGTCCCACATGTTGTTTTACCGATATTACTATATAGCCATCTATCGATTACAACGTGAACTACTTCAATACCTCCCGCAAGCGCGATATGGTGGATAGTTTAATCTTCTTTGCAGTTTGGACTAAAGTAGCCTATTAGGGTTAGGGCTAATGTATCCCGACTGTGCAGTATACCGTCACTCTGCTCTGTCGTTGCTGATCTATCGTGTTGATATATTCTGCGGACACCGTAAATATTTTTTTGCTTTTTAATCGAATATAATGTGGAACCAAGATCTGAATCATAATCGTAAAATTGATATCCACTCCCATTCTATTTGAAAGCAGTCTGAATATGCTAATTTCCTGTTACGGTTCTTATACAATCGTAAACAGCGTTCAATAAAAGCGCGTTCGCGTCCTTAAGAACATTCCTTGATAGTACGAGTATTATATCTAAATATACTTTCATTTTCTTCTTTTTTGTTCACTTATACGAGTACGTAAGGTGCGAAATGGGTGTTACCAGAAGTAAAGAAAGATTTTCGTGTATTAGAACTTATGATTTTATTTACTGTATCTTGATCGATCAATTTGAATTCTAGGTATGTGAGTAATCAAAGAATGGAATCAGTATCATTTCCTCATTTGAAAATATAAGCAGATGCTCAATACCAATAATTACGCTGCTATTTAATAAAAACAATAAGCGGAAGAATAAAAAACGTACATATAAATTAGATTCACTTTGCTTAGCCATTCAAGGTTGCAGTAATAGCTATGTGTTAACACCTAGCAAGAATTGTCATCTATTTGTAATCATCATTGTTAATTCTGAATAAATTGTGAGCCGACAAATGAATATGACGGGTGTACAATTAGGACTCAATTTGAAATTAAATCTTTTTCCCAAACATCTGTAATATTCTTGTATTACAGTCCCAAGGGCCTGAAACCGACTGAGCACGCGCGGTGGTACGTTGTATCAGTAAACCGGTTTTCGGTTCAAAAACTGAGGTTACAGTACACAGGATTTTGGCGGGACTCGGGGTTTCTGACATGCGCATTTGTTTTGCTGTGGGTGATTTAGGATTCGGGGCTATGGTTTTTGAACTGTGTTTGAGAGTCTGCGTCTTTTTTAGTGTTGATGCAGCCTTGACTAGTTTGTATCAATTTAAATGATATGCTCATAGAAATACCAGATTCTTATAGTTCAGGTTCAGAATCCGATTGGATCTCAGACAGCGATCCCAGTGATGATGAAAACATTGTGCACATATTGCTTCATAATAACCGAAAAAAAAAATAGCATTACATTACGTAACAGCACCTCTACGATGGAGGTGAATTAATGAAACATTTCAGAATGACTGAAGAACATCCTCAAATTTGAAACCGTTTGACACTAGTCTTTTGACAACGCATGCGCTTTGAAGGAGTTCACAATCGGGTGTCAAACCGCTGGAAATGTGAACGTTACGATCTAAATTGAGACTTTAAAAAGCATTTTAAAGATTTAAAATTACAGGTCCTGTGTCAGATTTTATTATGGTATACAGGGTTATCCAAATTAAGTGTCCACCATTAGTAACTTTGTTATTAGTGAAAATACAAAGTTGCTTGATTTAGCAAACTAGTAGCATTTTTAACGCTGGTAAAAATGAGAAATAAAAAAAAACAATTGCGTTATTTTGATTTTTTTCAGTAAAATAACATTTTTTTAAATGGAAACCCCTGTACATAATATTTTTTTCTGTTAAAGCATCAAATTTTAAACAACAAAGTTCATAATGACTTTTCCGCTAAAGTCAAAAATAAAGTCAAAATAACGATAAATATTTTTAATTATTTGCAGTATTATAATATTAAGACGGCTATGAAAACAACATGGCGTTCGCGATTTGACAGCATTAAGATAAGCGACAAATTGTTAAACTGGACATACTCGCAACTAGAAGGCTTTGGAAAACAATGATAAAATCAAATAATGTCAAACATTAGTGTAAATACTTGTTTATAAGCTTTATTGTGTCATTAATTTAAAGAAAAATGTTCTCCCATGAAGAAAAGTGTGATATGTTAGAATGCTATTTAGTGTGCAGAAAATCCCCCTTGAGAGCAAGAGAATACTACAGTGAATTATATCCCGCTCGCATTCAACCGTATGAACGATATTTTCTGAGACTTTATCGAAAATTTAGGGGCAACGAAAATGTTTTTGCTAAAACAAGGGCAAACAAAGAATTCATAATAAGCGAGGCCACGGAAATTGCAGTTATTGGATATTTTGAAGCTTATCGTGAGAATTCAATAGCAGATATTCTCAAGGACTCTAATTTCAGTTATGGTACTGTTCAAAGGATTTTAAAAAAATACAAATTGATTCCGTATAAGTACCGACCAGTTCAAACGCTTTTGGCAGGGGATCCAGAGAGAAGACTTGTTTTTTGCCATTGGTATCTTAGCTTCTGTCGCCAAAATGTAAATAACTTTCGTTACCTTTTATGGACAGATGAATCAAATTTTTCAAATTCTGGAATGTTTAATAGAAAAAACCACCATTATTGGTCAAGAGAAAATCTTTTGTTAGTACATCCAAGAGGCCCACAAGTCCGTTTCAGTTTCAACGTTTGGTGCGGTATAATTGGTTCAAAAATTGTTGGCCCGTTCTTTTACGAGTATGAGGGAACCCTAACTGGTGAAAGATATGTGGAATTTATGTCAGAAATTCTGACTAATTTCTTAGACGAATTGGATCTTATAAGTAGACATCATCTGCATTTTCAGCAAGATGGCGCACCTGCCCACAACTCCAGAGGTACTTATCATTTTCTAAGTACTACTTTTAATGATCAGTGGATAGGAACAAATGGCCCAATACAGTGGCCTCCCAGATCACCAGATCTAAACCCACTTGATTACTTCTTGTGGGGTTACTTAAAGAACCAAATTTACAAGCGAAGGTACGATAACCTTGACGCGTTAAAGACTGCAGTTAGGGAAAAGATAACCCAGATAGATGGTAGGACCATACTTAAGACAGTTCGAGCAGTTGAAAAACGTGCCCAAAAATGTATTGAAGAACAAGGTGGTGTTTTCGAGCATCTTCTTTAAAAAAAATTGTTATTGTATTTTGTAAGATTATAAGTTGATGTTGAAAATAAAGATTGTCGATACAATTTAATTGTTTCAGATTGGAGGCCATAACTTCAACAATTTGTAACCTAGGAGAAAAGTTATTGTAAACTTTTTTGTTTAAAATTTGATGCTTTAACAGAAAAAAATATAATATACAGAGGTTTCCATTTAAAAAAATGTTATTTTACTGAAAAAAATCAAAATAACGACTCTCAATTGTTTTTTTTTATTTCTCATTTTTACCAGCGTTAAAAATGCTACTAGTTTGCTAATTCAAACAACTTTGTATTTTCACTAATAACAAAGTTACTAATGGTGGACACTTAATTTGGATAACCCTGTATACCTAACATGATAATAATAATTGGTATTTGGTGAAGCTATAAGCGAAATGTTGGCAGCCCGGAGTTAAATTCCGCGTGATATGTTATCCTATAATTGCCCGTTTTCCGTTGAACATGTAATATTTTTGTTTGCACAATCAGCGGTTGCGATTCCGCCTCGCCCGCGTCCGTGCCTGTCTGTCCACTTTGAATGCTCGTACTTGTTCCAGTTTTGGTCCGCTATTGAAACGGACACTGTGGATTGCGGAGGTGAAGGCTTCATGCTTCAGTTCTTTTTGATAAACGATACGACGCATTGTTCTATATGGAAGTCATTCATCAAGACTACGACTGTATCTGTTTCCACCTTTACTTTGAGATTTGAAACCCACCTGTACATAATTATATCGATCGGACGAAAATATTTCATCAATGCTTCTTCTTTAAAGTTTATAAAAAAATAACGCTCGTATTTTCGCAATATTTTACAAGCTTCTCAGCTGCTTTTTTTATTAGTATGAATTTGGGATGTGTGACAATACAAAATAAATTAAATGTCATCATAATGGTGTTCATAATTATCATATTCACCCCGTGATGTAGGTATCAAATTAAAGGGCTTTATGAGAGAAACACGATAAGCAAATTACGTCATTTTAAATTTGATATGACGAAATATCGATATATCATTATGTATATGATTTATACCTATCGAAATTTCATAATATGAATAAATTAGGAAGTTTTATGGATTAATATTGATAAAATATATATGAAAATTATATAGAAATTACCAAACTAGATATTTGACATCATAAATACTAAAAAATAAATAAAATTAAGATATACGGGGTGGCTCATCGAAAACGAAACAGACGCATTTACTGACAGCTCAGGGGGGCTGCACGTGCTAACGTCATTTTTTGCCAAACTGGTGTCCCCCCTCAAAAAAATCGACAGGTCTGAGCGTTTTTCCAAAAAAAAACAGGCTTTTATTTAACCTTTCAAAAATGAACTAAAAACCGATTTTTTTTTCGATTGGAAATATTTAAACCATACTGAAGCTCCTTCATCTCAGGTTTTCAATTAAAATAGTGCCACGTTTTGACAGCAGCATAGAAAAGGAATGTAATGCATTTTAATTCAGTTTGTGAACATCGCAATAAATGCTTATTTTATCCTATTTATTTACAAAGTGTCCTGCTGAAAATCTTCCGCCAACTCATTTGGCTACTTAAATTGTACATTGCCATCGTATAAAAAGCTCCTCGCTTAAATATGTATTAAATGTTAATTGCAGATAATACTAACAATGATTGTGCACAATAGAAAGGTGCAATGCAACGTTGTCGGGCAATAGTAAATAACAAGGCACAGAAATCGTAGTGTGCTCTGTTTCTGGTTCATTAATAGCTCGCGAAGGCTGCGAACTGTGGGTGCGGTTAAACTGGATTTTCATTGTATACATTTTTACTCATACATGTTTAGGAATTGATCAACATCTTTGAGACCCAAGATAACGGAAGAAAAAGTACCCAATTAAATATTCTTCAACAAGCAAAATTTGTGAATCCCGATTAGCACAAGTATATCAACGTGATCGCCCCAGCCAATTAGTAAACGACCTTTCTGAGCTAGGATGATAGTCTAAATTACACTTTGCACGTTCGTTAGTTAAGAAACAAAGACAATTTTTCGTTTTTTACACCTCACCTTGATTCGCTCTAACGAGCTTTTTCTAGAGGAAATTAAATCACGCAATGATATAAGTGGGCATATCACATAAACACTTCTGGTTTTGATAGGAAAGAATGTAGGACGAATTTTATGGTGAAAACGGTCGTTCGCTATCATGTTGTGATTTCTTAACAAGACTCAAGAATACTTCCTTCCATTTATATCAGTCTTCTTGGCGTGTTCTGTATGCAAGCAACGCGAGGAGAAAGTACTACGTAACAAGGCGATCTATATCTGGTTATACATTCTTTTCAGATTTGAAAAAACTACATCTTCTTGATATCCGTGCACCATAAACCCTTTTTCTAACCTCCTGGTTAGGTAACGGATGTCCTAAAAGTCTTGGCACAACATTCGTTGGCTTTAATTTTAACAAATACTAAATAATAAATAATATCAAGTTCGCTTTGGAAACAAAAGGTTGTTTACTTACTTTACTGTCAGTTGACATGTATTCGGAAGCCCAAGAGGAAGAACAATTGAGACTGCGATTTTATGAAAAACTGAGAGAGATCTGAATTCCGACATCATGAGAGACATATATACAGGGTGGCGCATCGAAAACGAAACAGACGCATTTACTGGCAGCTCAGTTTTTTTTTAAAATGCTCAGACCTGTCGATTTTGTTTTCGAGAGGGACACAAGTTTGACAAAAAATCACGTTAGCACGTGCAGCCCCCTAAGCGGAGATGACACCACCCCCAAAATTGCTATTTAAAATAAGTACGAGATATTTCCTTATCTTTCTTCAAGAAATAACTTTTTTGCCACAAAAAAACGCACAGTTGCTATTTTCAACAACAAAATTATAAACAAACCATGGGCATAGTGAAGAAAAGCATTTACTTATTAAGTAAATTCTTTTAGTCAAATTTCTACTGAAAGTAGTACAAATTAAGCTTTAAATCACTAAATCTTCAAAACTACTGAACTGAAGTACATTAATTTTATATCATTATAAAAGGAATTGAACGACCTTTAAAATAAGATATCACTCGACCCCCCTTTCCATTTAAGATTTTAGGGTTGGTGTCACCCCCGCCCGGAGGGCTGCACGTGTTAACGTGATTTTTTGCCAAACTTGTGTCCCCCTCGAGAACAAAATCGACGGGTCTGAGCGTTTTTTCAAAAAAAAAACTGAGATGCCAGTAAATGCGTCTGTTTCGTTTTCGATGCGTCATCCTGTATGTAGTTGCGCCTGGTCGATAGTATAGTTTAGTTAAGTATTGAGTCGTAATGTATGGTAACTAGTTAGTGCTAGAATAAATTTGTCCTTTAAAAAAATCCGATAAATATTTTATGCCAAAACTTTTACATTAGGTTAATCAGTTTTTTCCTAGATAGTGCCTTTCATCAGAAATCACATATTTACAAAGTGTAAAGTATGGACACTTATTTAAAATTTGATATAATCTAGATAAATGTAGTCATTAGAATTTCAATTATATTCACTTAATTTGATCTAGTAATAAACTACATGCCAGAGGTACAAACTCATACAAAATCTGAAAGGCAAGCAAAGATAATATGGTCCCATGGGTTGATTAATTGTTTTCTTGTATCCTATTATTAGTTTATAATAGAAAGATAATAGATAATTCACTATTTCTGGAATCAATAACACCTTACTTGTTCCTCGATCAAGCACACCTGATGTGATATCTTTATCCGTGTAAGAAAAAACCAAGTGTAAATATATTGTATCGGTATATAATTAATCAGGCTGAACGATATTTTTTTATATCGCCTTTCTTTTATCCTAGTGGACCGTTCACTTTAACAGCCAACTGAAAAACCATTCACACGTCGAAAAGTTTAGTCAAATTATTCGGTCAAATTTAGAATGAATCGTATACAAGGTGGTTATTTGTTAAATTCAAGCAATGGGATTTTTGCAAAACCAGAATAAAATTTAGTTTTGAAAACAATGTAAAGTAAAACATTTATACCTAGAAGAGTTTACTAATTGTCATTGGCAATTTATGTTTTGAATATGATATCATCAAGATGCCCTCCAGATCTCACTCTTCCAAACGGAATCTCACACTCGCCTGCAATTTGCTCTTCAGATTGCTACCATTTTGTGTGTAATGTTTTGCTTTAATTCGTTGAGGGTCTTTGGATTAGCATTGTAGAATCCCCATTAAAAGAGTCTGGGCTAAGTGGTGGCCAATCAATGTTACCTCCCCATGATATCACTTCTCCAGGTAACATTTCTTGTAGGACGCCCATGTTCACGTTAGACGTGTGACAGGTGGCACGGTCCTGTTGAAACCACGTCATGTTGTTGTATTCATCAACATTTTGGAGATTTAGGGCCAAAAACTCTCTCAGTATTCGAACATAACTGCTCTGCTCTTTAGTATCGACACTTTCGCTTGTTCACAAAACCGTTCACATGAAAGTGAGTCTCGTCTGAAAAGAGAATCGTTCCTAAAACACAAAACCGCTAAAACACTGAAAATTCTAATCTCTTTGTAAGGTCAGTGTCCTTTAATTCTTGGACGATTTGAAGCTTATATGGATGTTAAGTTTCAACATTCGTACACGCAATACTCATAGTCGCTGAGATCTCTGGATTGACTCGAACACATTCACTCACTTCCTCTAGTCTAGTCTGATCCGTTGTTCGTACAGTCCATGGGCGACCTTGACGTCTTGTTGGCAATGTCGAACCTGTTTCTTGAAACCTCCTCAACCATTGCTTCATTCAATTAGTGCTAGGCGACTGATGAGTACGCCGTTATTTATATTTGACTTGAAGCTCAGTGATTATTCTCATAGAATGCTTGCACCACGAATACCCCGTGAACTGACTTATGTCTACTGAAAATGCATGAATCATGCAATCGAACGCCATCCAGCTTTTCCGCCTACGTGTCGCGATTTCATCTAAAAAACAACAGGGAATTTTATTATGCTCCACCCTGTACAACAACATCAATTAACTTAATTTTTAAAGAATAATATAATGACGCTCTTTTAACAAAGTAGATCATAAATAGTATTACATATGTAATTATTGTGGAGTATTAGCTGTGTAATGACTATATTGATTTGCGACGGGTATAATTTTATTGATCGTTGCAAAAGAATTTTGAGTACTTATTCGTATCACGTAAAGAAGAGAATTATTGTCAGATACTCAAACATCATATGTATCAGGTAACCAAATAAGTTCGTGCAGTTGCTGTATATCCCACATTGCCATGGATGCTGTCGATCGATAGCGATTGTTTGTTACCTGTTTTCACTTTAGTATGAATCCTTCTTTTCCCACAACCTGCAGAAATGTTCAGAGTGTGTCCTGAAACTATTCGTTTGCATCTTCATCAGCTAGGAAAGACGTGGAAGTTAAGCAAATGGGTCCCACATGAACTGACAATTGATAACAAATTAAGCCGTCTTGGCATTTCACGCAACGCTAATGAACCATTTCTTAATCGGCTATTAATCTGCGACGAAAAATGGATCTTCCATCCGAATTGTAAGCGTTTGTATCATTGGTTGTCGCCTACTGATTCGGTACCACACACGCCCAAGGCTTCGTTGCACCCAAACAAGGTTTTGTTGTGTGTTTGGTTGACAGCAACTGGAATCGTCCATTATGAGTTTTTGGAAAGGGGTCAAACCATCACTGCTTACTTGTATTGTGAGCAGCTTCAACGAGTACAAGCAGCACTCATCCAGAAACAGCCTTCTTTGATCAATCGGAAGAAAGTGATATTCCTGCAGGATAACGCCAAGCCTCATACCGCAAAAGTGACCAGAGAAAAAATTCTGGGAAACGTTACCACAACCGCCATATTCTCCTGACATTTCGCCCAGTGATTATCACCTTTTTTTATCTTGGCAGCTGTATGAGGCACCGACAGTTCGCAACTCGAGATGGTGTAATAAATGCAGCCCGCCAATTTCTTGACTACAATACCGGCATACAAAAATTAGTTTCACGTTGGCAAAAGGTCATTGAATGTGGTGGTAATTACTTCGACGAATAAATAGTGTCTTATTGTTACTCAATAAAAATTTATATGTTTCTACAAAAAACCGCATGAACTTGTTTGGTTACCTGATACATAAAAATGAGTACAAGAAAGCTCAACATAGCTGTCCAGATAAAATTAGTAGGTTATAATCAACCTTGTATCAATTACGTATATTATTACGTAAACATAGTAATTTAAGCTTCTAAGTGTACGCAAATTCATCATGGTCAACTTGGCAGCTGAATATGATATGCTTTGCGCCTCATTTGTATTGTGTCTCATGCGGTTTCAAAAAGGCAAGGTGATTGAAATACTTTTATATGATACAGACATACGCGTAAATATACGGAATGGACATGGTCAGTACCATGACACGATCGTGTTTTGCAAAATTTCCCTCATTTGGATTTCAGGTGCTCTTCGGTGGATGTTTTACTTGACTCTCGAAAGAGTACAATATTACAGGTATGTTGTATGTAGTTGCAGTTGCGGTAAAGGACTCGGACAACTCCGGAGCGACATAGTTGAATGTTACGCTGCTACATGGCAGAACATACACTGCTCGTGAATGAAAAGGTAAAACTAAAAGACCTGTCAGGCGTCAGCAATCAGCAATATGAATAAGTAAATAATGTTTGGGCTTGGTAAATAATTGGGATATAATGATTTGTAGGATTGAAATAATATCTGTGATGCCTTACCGGTGTCCGGTAGGATTCTAAAAAATGCCTCCAAAGACGGTGGACATTTCACAAAATGAATTGAACCGTGAACATATACGGTGAGGTTCAAATTTGGCTGACGTCGTAATGTGTTCCTAACACAGAAGTATTTGGTTTTCAGTGTACATGAGTTGAAGTATTGATAAAAACGAAACAAGGATCGGTAATTATGGTGAATTGGTCGACTGCTTTGTAGAGATTTTAAATAAATGAAATTAATAACAAATATTCGATATACACGTGGCTCATAGGGGGTTATAAAAATATCGGCCATCACCGAGCAGAAATAATAACTTGACACGATATTGCACCTCTTAGATTATTTGCATTATGGTTGTTTCTATACTGGTTCACGTTTTAGTAATTATGAAGGCATACTCCCTTCTGTAATGAGAAAAGGATATAGATGCTGTCAATTTACGAAAGCTGTGACAATAATATCTGCCTGTATTCCGCTTTTTAATATCCCATTATCAATTCACTAGATTTTTTACATCGGTCGTTCATTAAGATCGTTTAGTACGAATTCGTTCCACCTCAGTTGTTCGATTACCGATTCACGAGCCTTATTGTAACCTGAACCCGAACAGCGACAACGATCGGTTTTATTGCTGATTACGCAAAATAAATGCTTATTTTATCATTATTCGTTGGACTACAAAAAATCCTACATAACCAAACAAAGAAGTAAAGATTCCTTTCTACTGCTGTTCGAAGGGTATGGATAGTATATTCAGGTATAGGGATCCGTTACGCATTATTTCGATACAATATTATTTGTTGACTGTATAACTCGAATAAAATTCCACTACTACCATAGTCTTATAAATCGCTTCAAAATAAGCTTCAATTCGTGTGAAATTTTAGATTATGAAGTTTAAATGATCGATTTGGAAACTGCAGCTTTAGCAACTCAGTTCATACTAAGCATTTCAATCTCATTATCCGTATACCTGCCGCCTATTGGTTATTTTGGAATACTAAACAACCAATTCAGTTATTATCACTGTATATCGAACTTGTATTTATGTACGAGTATTATTTGAAAATATGGGTCAACTATGAAACCTTCGCCTTTACAATTTTTAAAGAATGATCTAATATACATATATAGTATTATACATACATAATATATGCAAATATCTAAATGCTTATATAATTGAATCAACACTACTTCTCAGGTATTATATACATACAGGGTGGCGCATCGAAACCGAAACAGACGCATTTACTGGCAGCTCAAGTTTTTTTAGAAAAACGCTCAGACCACTCGATTTTTTTTGGAGGGGGACACAAGTTTGGCAAAAAATCACGTTAACACGTGCTGCCCCCTGAGCGGGGGTGACACCAACCCTAAAATCTTATATGGAAAGGGGGGTCGAATGTTACCTTATTTTAAAGGTCTTTCAATTCCCTTTACAATGATGTAAAATAAATGAACTTCAGTTCAGTAGTTTTGAAGATTTATTTTAGTAAATGCGTCTGTTTCGTTTTCGATGCGCCAACCTGTATAGTGACGCTGTTAAAAAAATAATTGTCGTTATTTTTGTTTGCAAGATTTATATTTTGTTGTAATTATAGGATCCGGTTTTTCCACACTCTAGACGGGGGTGTGGCAAATAGATATACGTATACATATACGTAACTGACGGTGCTGCAAAAAGTGTCCTTAGATCTTGTGATAATGAGTTCGTTGCAAAATCACACAAGCAATACGCCTAATCTATATTCTACATTAGAGAGGCATGTTAAAAGATTTACCGGACTGAAGCAATGAAAAAAATTCCATTCCGCGTTGATCTAGATTTGAAGTGGTTGTTCAGTAGTTTGGTATCGAAACAAACGAAACAAACGATAAAAACACTTGTTATTTCTTTATTTGTACTATTGCATCAGAAGCCTATACGGCTTGTATGTGTTTATGGATCGGACACTCTTTCCACCATTTTAAATGGCTAAAAGCCATATTATTAATTTACAAAAACTGGGTGTATACCTCTGGGGTAGAGGATAGTTGCGATGCTCTCGTTCTTTGTCCCAGAGACGAACGATCAAGCCTAGACCATATGATGAGTAGCCAAGCAGCATAAAACAGCTATCCATGGATCGAAATACTATTTTACTAGGAATCACTGTATTAACACTGTTTTTCTTTCGTTTCAGCTATCAGGATGGAATTGATGCTATTATTCGCCATTGTTGCCGGTTGCATAATTGGGTCATCCAGCTTAGAAATATTGAACCAGTGGAACCTCATCACGTTCGATTTTCCACCAGGTTATTCAGCCAATTATAGGTCAGTCTCTATTCTTTATGGAGTTATTTTACAGTATGTTCTGGTACCAAAACGGAAGAGAATAGCATAACGTATCGTACGCTACTGGTAAGGTAGCTAGCGTTAATTTCTGTAAAGTAGATGCGCGCGGATCCCTCATTATCAGCGGCGTACGATGTGTTTCGGTACAACATTACATAGAAGTTAGTTGGCCGGATGTAAGTAAACGTGTCGGAAGTAAAAATCGTGGAAACATAGCATAAGTTAGAAATCGGATTCGCTTGATATCCTTGGCATTTCCACGCTTTCTCGTTTGATTTCCAGGCCAGAAAACAACGTGTTCACAGGCGTAGAGGTGTCCGAAGATCGCATCTTCCTGTCTACGCCGCGACTAAGGGCAGGCGTGGGCGCGACGTTGGCCGTCATTCCCAGGAACACTCCTAAGGGTTCCAGCCCTACGCTGACGGCCTACCCCGATTGGTCCTTCCACGACGCCGCTACCGGAAATTTCACCTGCAACGGACTCACTTCCGTTTACAGGACCAAGATAGATTCGTGCAATAGACTATGGGTAAGTATGAGCTAATCTAACAAAGAAGAAGAGAATATGCACGAAATTGAAGATGACGATAGATTTTGTCGACAGACATATATACAGATCCTAAAGCTAAGTGTCCGATCCCGAGAGATTTTTGTCTTACGAGAAATTTTTCTCCGATGTGTTTCCACAGAACATACGTGAGAGAAACAGAAAAAAGTGTAAAATTATTGATCATTATCGAATAGTTGCCGGTTTAAGATGCCAACAAAGAGTAGAGGTGTTAAGCCCGGAGTGAAAATAAATAGCTTCATAAATGTTAGGTAAACAAATTGGATTAAGAAAAGAGAAAATAACAGTATAATGGAAACATTTATAAATTTCTTTTCGGAAAATTATGACAATTAATTACAACAACACACACTTATCCAGCATTTTCTGGTAACCACAGGCTCTCACCACAATTTAAAAAAAAAATTGAACTTCATACAAGCAGTGGTCTCAAATAGACTCAGTTAGCCGATAAAATAACTGAGATGTATTACTCCAAAATTCAGGTACTTCAGAGATACAAAAAGGTTGATGTAATCCAAAAATCAATCATAAAATTGATCGTCCATAGGGAGATTAATTATTCCAGTGATTCTTTATTGTGGTCTAATATACAGGGTGGCCCATAAGTCCTTTGAGCTGGAAAAAAAGGAATAAAACCAAACTAGTTACATTATGAAGAATTATTATATTTTGTTATCATCTTTATTGAATGGGAATTATGTTTTAAAAATCACATCGTCTAAATGCAATCCATTACGATCACGGCACTCATATAAACGATGTCTAAAATTGTCGATGACTGCGCGCCAAGTCAACACTGTAATGCTTGCCATTTCTCTTCGGATATTTTCTTTCAGGACATCAACTGATCGCGGAGTGGTGTCGTACACTTTACTCTTGAGATAGCCCCATAAAAAGAAGTCCATTGGGGTCAAATCTGGACTACGTGGTGGCCAGGAAATGTCTCCTCTTCGAGAAATTACTTTGCTGGGAAAAAGTTGACAGACGACGGGCATAGAAGTGTTGGAGGTGTGGGCAGTTGCTCCGTCCTGTTGAAACCAGGTCTGCGTATTATAGCCTGGAAAATTCTGCAACGCTGGTGTCAAAAACTCTTCTATCATTGCTACATACCGCTCCGAAGTAACAGTTAATGCGCGACCTCTGTCGTCCTCAAAAAAAATAAGGGCCTACGATGCCATGCGCTGACATAGCAGCCCAAACTGTAACTTTAGGGCTGTGTAAGGGCTTCTGATGCTTACGCCTTGGATTTTCGGGGCTCCAATAACGGCAATTTTGTTTATTTACATGCCCGTTTAAATGGAAGTGAGCCTCGTCCGAGAACAACACATTATTGAGAGAAGAAAATTGATTCAACATTTCATTCGCAAAGTTTAGTCTCTGAATAGCGTCATTATCTTTTAATTCCTGCACTAACTGAATTTTGTAAGCGTGCAGACGTAAATCTTTCCTTAAAATCAGCTGTAAAGATGTTCTGGGTACGTTTAGTGCACTGGAACGCTTACGAGTAGACTGGGTAGGATTTTGACGAACAGACTGTGCCACAATGTTGATGTTTTCTTCAATACGAGTTGTCCTTGGTCGACTCCACCGCTGTTTATCTAACATCGAACCAGTCTCTTCGAACTTAGCAACCCAGTTCTTAATCGTTTGAGCTGTTGGACACTTTGTAAAATTGTGGTATTCTCGATATTTACGCCGCGCAATGGTTGCCGAATCATTATTTTGATAAAACGCGCGCACACAAAAAGCACGATTCGTTCCAGTGAAACACTCCATGGCGACTGAATTCCCAGAGAAGATACTGCCCCCACCTCGCCCGCACCGCTCATGCTCCCCCGTTAAATTTTATTCATATTTGAAATTTCAAAGGACTTATGGACCACCCTGTATTATATTAAATCTGCGAAATACTTGAATCGTACCATTCATAACTACCGAACAAGATTAAATCAAAATTCAATGTGTAATAGTCATTAAACGTATACCATGACGTCTTTTAAAACGCCTCAAAATCATCTTTTTTTTGTTACTTCCTTATAAAAAAACTTAGCTTTCATGGCCAACATGGGTCCTGAAATTAGTGCATGCCTATTTCTTTCCTGAAGAAACCACATGTACAAAGCTTCTTCCACTTCTGGATGTTCAGCTTTATTGAGTGTCTGTCTCTTGCCTGGCCCGCAGTCAGTAGTTGACTCGAACTTCTGGATCTTCTCGTGGTTTCTTTTAATGTCATAAATTGTAGATCGGCCTACGCCGTATTTACTTGCTAAACTACTGAAAGTTTCATTGCTATTTAAGCGGTCTAAAATATCACATTTTTCTTTAATTGTCAATGTTTTGTGCTTTCGCTTCTGAGTTTGTGATGACATTACTAGGTACTATATTTAATACACAACGAATAAATAGTAAACAATGAACACACGCTAGGCCATACCGCTAAATTCAAACTAAGTAAAACAATGCTCACGCATCGAGCACGATAGTGGTAGCGCGTACAAGTTGTAACCTGTTCAAACCTGCGTGATCTACATTAGCGAAGATTGTCAAATACCTATGTATGTAATACATATTCAAAGACATGTCGGTTTACAGGGGGCGTCGAATTAGACAGGGGCCGGGGCCGGATTATCGGGGGTCCACTGTTTATAGAATACTTAGTAAAAATTCAGAATATTTTACCAACTCATTTATTGCCCTTTAGTAATGTTATGAAATTAAAATATAATAATTATATTAATACAATTTCAAATTGCATAACAGATAAAATTGATGAACATATATCACAAATTAAGCTATTACATACGTAAAATAGTATAATAGTTTAATAGCCAAACATAATATTTTAGCCGGCAAAGGATTTTGTCTTCAAATAAATGAACGATATTTTCAATTTAAGAGTGAAGTACTAACCTGTGAACCACGTCCCGAATTCCACCACAATTCCACAGCTTTTTTACGTTTTGATCGGGATCTGCGTGAGCCGCATAGTACTCGAGTATTTTTCAGCCCTTAATTTTTTTAGACTCACTTCCTTCCTCACGTGAGAGCGAATTATTAGAATTTTTACTTCTTAACGACATGCTGATATTATCATAAAACCGCGCTTCAGTTGATCATATCGTAAACCGATTTGCGACTATTTCGTGAAATGCTTGATCGTTTAATGAAATGGTCAACTTCACGATATGGCTACGACATGTACTCGTTGAAACTTGCAAAAAATATGAACAGTCATATATCTCACACCTGTTTCCACAATGGAATAATACTTTTCATTGTGGATATACGCTAAAAAACTATATTTTCTACAGGTATTGGATGCAGGTACCGAAACTTCGATCGACAATTACATGCGTCCATGTGATCCGAAGATCCTGATTTTTGATTTGAGGAACGATCAGCTTGTCAGAACCATCGTCCTGCCTCAAGACGTTGTGAGACCAGCCTCAATTTTCACGAACATTGTCCTCGATGAGAGCATCCAAGGCAACTGCGACGCTTCTTTCGTTTACATGACCGATACCATTGCCTATGGTAAGCGATTTTTCTATTTCGGCAGCATTTTGAGTATTCGATAACAATTATCTATTATTTATGTAACATCACTTTGTAATTGTTATAAATTTCCTTAGGCTTGGTGGTGTACGATGGCTTGAACGATCGCGCATGGAGATTCCAAGACCCGACGATGTTTCCGAATCCCGACAATTCCCAGTTTGAAATTGTCGGCGAACGATTCTCGTTCATGGACGGGATTATAGGCTTAACGCACTCCCCGCAACTGGCTACAGTTTTCTACCAGCCACTTGCCTCTGACAGGTACTTGTTACAATTAGTATCGATTTCATTATTTCCTCGATAATATCAAGATCTGATGAGACTTTGCATCATGGGATTATTAGAAATAACTTATAATAGAATAGTAAACCTTTTGCAATTTGACTGAACCGAGGTGATGTAAATGGACATCAGACTCAAATTGGTTACGACATGAGCAGAAATTTGATTGATTGGAGTGAACTTGTAGATGATCATGCTGGTTGTATATTTTCAATTCATAAAATTAACGCGATCTTTACATATTGTCAGCGCTTCAACCATGAAATCTTATGTAAAAACTTTTTTTGTAAATGTCTTTTCTATTGGGACATATCACCTACAAATTTTATTATGAGTATGTCCTGTTGGGGTATCTCATTCCGCCCGACTGAAACTTCTTGAGTAAGAGCTGTTAAAGTCTGTGGAGGGTGAATTCAAGAGCCTGCGACCTATCATGTCCCAGACATGTTCAATTGGAGATAGGTCAGGCGATCGTGGTGGCCAAGGTTGATGCGATGTTGATCCATGAAGGCTAACGATGCTCTTGCTGAAAATCGGGTTTTGGATGGTGTTTAGGCATGGAATAAGATGAGGCACCACTACTTCTTGAATGTCCAGAACCCCTCGCTCGCTGTCCTCGGTCTTCCTGACTCCACGCTCATTCACACTGCAGTATACCGCGTAAGGATCTATTCGTCCTCCTAGAAACTTCTTTTATCGATAGACCGGCTTCACGCAACCTGACAATTCGACCCCTCGCAAATTCACTTACCTGTGAAACCCGGCAAATTCTACGCACTCTAGGCAATTTGAGCAATCACAAAAAGGCTTCACAATATGCTAATCGAAATGTAACACTTAACTGACACCGTAAATGTACGATAACTGAATGCTTCTTTATCACCAAACAATACACGCAGCCACAACAAAACTTTAATGGAAACACCTGACCATCTTATTGAATTATTGAATTCTAATAAACATACGTAGGTGTTTACCTTTGTTGTCACTCAGTATATGTAAGCATCTTTTTTTTATATGTGGTATTCTATTTTACTTCCTCTATGATAAAAAAATCTAATATCAAATTGCTGTTGCAGGATATTCAGCGTTCCAACATCCGTTTTGACAGCAGGACCTCCCGGAGAATTCGACCAATTGCCGGTGTCTTTGGCTGGAAGGAAATCTTCCCAGGGTTTGGGTCTCTCGATGAACCTGAACGACAACACTATGTACTTCAGTCCCTTCAGCGAAACATCTATCGCTGCCTGGAATGCTGCCACTAACCAACAAGAGTAAGTATAACTTTGCCACTGATTTTTGGATCACTCCGGACATTAATCAATTTTTTTTGAATAAATATTGTGCGCTTCGCAACATGGTTACAGCCCAAATAGCATAATTATGTCTTAAAGACGTTCTGAAAACGCCTTCTTGATACACCTATTGGAGACGTCTTGCGAACGATGTACGATATCGTTGTAAAGACGACGTGTGCTAACAAAACTGAGCATCTTAATGACATCTTCATAATACTGTGACAAGTAGTACTGTTGGCGCCATCTGTTGGGCGAGTCTGTTACTCGCCAGAGCCGATCTCTGCTTTTACGCGAACCATGACCGCACAAGCCGCTTGGCGGCGCCTGTGAGGACCATGACAGTAGATCGACGCGAAGTGACCTCCAATATTCTAGATGCCGCTTTGTGGCTCACCAGACCTTTCTCGAAGCAGCAATGGGGACTATATATAACTCGGCGGCCGGAAGATGGAGGCAAAGTACTGAATACGGTAGAGTAGCAGAGCGGAGTGGAGTATAGTGCAGTTAATAGCGACATAAGAATTATTCAGATATAAATAGTGGTGTACATACATGTTCTATCAAGTTAAATAAATTAGTGCATTTCTTTTTATGGAATCCTTCAGTGTTTCAATCCACACCCAAAAGAACCCAGAAAAACGCTACAATACCTTGTGCTTTCTTTAAACGACGCATCGTCATCTGGTAACCACTTACTGAGTTAAAATAAAACGTTGTCGATGAATCGTTAGATGATTCCAGAAAAGGTAATGGTGAATAAAAAATACAGAGATGTGAAAACTTCAACTACTTGCTCTTGTGTATAGTTAATAGTCGCATAAAAATATATCGATACTGCAAAGGTGTTAAAAATAAATTGGATATTTTCAATCTTTGATTAGGTTTGTGTGTTCAGCGTTTGGATTTCTCATGTTCACTAAAATTCCAAACGTCTTAGGGAGCTTAATTCTAAAAATCGCATCGCTTCTCGTTGTTATATGTCGTACGGAGATGTTCGTAACAAGTCGCACTAAACTGATCAAAAACGTCTTTTTAATGACTCAGACATTCAGACATTGACGTCTTTAAGACCTTCTATGCTATCTGGGATACCATTTATGTAGCATTTCCGAATTTTTACAATTTGTAATGATTAGAAATGAACAAATTTCGTTTCAGATTGCTGGCCAGCGACCCAGTGAACCTCCAATTCGTGGCCGATCTGCGTTGGAAACGCGAGAACGCCCTGTATGCGTTGAGCACCCGCTTCCACCGATTCTACATGCGTGCGATTAACCCTGCGGAGATCAACTTGCGACTGATCAGGATACCGCTGAACAGCCAGCAAGAGCTTCTTCAATCACAAGTGACGAACAGCAACGGCAACAGCATCGCACCCTGGCAACAGATTCCTGCGACGGTTGTTAACCCGCTGCAACAGTACAGGGAATTCTACTATAAATGAGGCTAACCTAGAAATACTTGCCATCATCCCATAATGTCAAGAAGCTTCTCCTGTTCGTATCACATCCAGCGTTGCAGACTGGGCCAATTATCAATCAACTCAAATACCGTTTTGTAATTTGCAGACGTATAAAAACGGTGATCCAGATATACTCATATTTAGAAATAGTTATTACTACTGAATTATTATCGATCAAATAGGCATGTTTTGAATAAATTAATCTTTTAACAATACCACGAAAATGATGACAATTTACCGATGATAAATAGTAAATTATTGAAACTCAGCCAGTATTGCCTTATATTGTTTTCTGTTTAACTATTTTAATATTATTAGTACTTTTGAATAATCGATTTTTATTTATATCTATACTTGCTCAAACATATATTTACCATTTTGTAAATAATTAGAGAAAATTATGTATCAAGGTTTGAGAAAAAGGCATTCCATATGTACAGTTTCCATAAGTATAAATAGGTATAGTTTGTAAGCAATCTAAATAAACAATTACAAAAATCGAAGTTTCGAGTTCATTCCTTAAAATCGTTATTAAGCAAGAACGATCACAATGTATAAATGAAAAAGGTTCAAAGGTGGACAGGTTGTTAGGTTATTTTGCCCTCGTCCCCTCACTATTACTATGTTATAAAAAGGAGGAATTTATCATAAAGCAGGCACGCTGAGAAATCATTATCAAATAACATCACAGATACTATTGTCTATACTCCGGTACAACGAGCAGATATCACCCTGTTCATACCACATCCACATCTAAGTGTACAGCCAACTAAATGACGCCATCTTAGTGCGCGTGTGCATACAAATTATCCTTTCAACATTTGATGCTCCCACTCTTCCGCTCTTCAATTTTCAAAACCGAGTGGAGCTCAGACGAGGTCCCCTCATCTTCAATTATCAATGACTGGTGAGTTTTCGCTTTTAGGTATGATGTCTTCCGAAACCTACCGAAAAATTTCACACAAACCTATCGAAAACACATCGACTATGCCTGGCAACACAGGCGCGTTCGACTAGATGAGACAATACTTACCCGTTATTATAGATATTTAGTATTTTAGCAACAAAGTTTGGTCAAATCAATCGCAAACTATGTACTAAATTCCTATTTAAAATAAGTACGAGATTTTTTCTTATCTTTCTTCAAGAAATAAGTTTTTTGCCACAAAAAACGCTCCAATAGCTATTTTCATCAACAAAATGATAAACAACCATGAAGAAAAGCATTTACTTATTAAGTAAATTTTTTTAGTCAAATTTATTCTAAAAGTAGTGCAAGCTAATCTGATGTACTAAGTATACTTTAAGCTTTAAATCAATAAATCTTCAAAACTACTGAACTGAAGCTTATGTATTTTACATCACTATAAAGGGAACTGAAAGACCTTTAAAATAAGATATCACTCGACCCCCCTTTTCATTTAAGGGTTGGTGCCACCCCCGTCCAGGGGGCTGCACGTGCTAACGTGATTTTTGGCCAAACTTGTGTCCCCCTCAAAAACAAAATCGACGGGTCTGTGCGTCAGTGGCAGCAAGACGAACAAACATATACTTCTTAATCATTGTAAACTTTTATTATATAATTTACGACATATTTGACTCAATAGAATCTTCAGTGTCACTTTTAGAGCGAAGATACTTCTTTTTTTACGAGACTGCGCCAAAAGGAGGGTAATTTTTCACGCAGGGTATAGATCTATGCATCAAAAAGATCTATTTCACGGGTCACAAGCCAAATAACTTGATAGATTTTGGCATGTGAGATATCGTTGGATTTACTCGACAAAATGTATCTTAATAAAAAAAAATCAACATCAAAACAAAACTTCAAATGCAATGTGCAGGGTTCAGCCCTTATGCATCGAATTCAGATAGCAAATGACCTTTAGACATTTGTTAAGCGGGGGGTAGGCTATGTTTAAGAGGGTTACGATTCAGGCCTAGCAATGTAATGCTTATTCCAAGACAGCATTACCATTTTCTTGAAAAAAATGGAAAAGTTGCCCGTCTAGGGTGGGCGTGCCCTCCTTGCCCCCTTTAAACCCACCGTTGCACAGCAGTGCATCAACAAGTTGCTAAATTAAATTATTCAAATTGCTTTTGTTGAGTCTTCCACACCGTTGGTGTGGAGTCGAATCGATAGCACACGCTACGGGCGGCATCCGTCCTTCCCCTTTTTCACCCCCCCAACTAACCCCCCCTAACCTGTGATGAGCGACGTATTGTCAGTGCCGTCAATTCGATCGAAATATGGCCCTGGTGCAAGCCACCGATCTACCATCGGCTGCCATCCGTTATCAACAGTACAACAACAGCCCCTTCCTCGTGTCTATCGACCATTGTTTACTCCCTATATTCACCCTGGGCACGTTCTAGGGCCAACCAGCTAGCCGTTATCACCGGTGCCCATACACACAAACACGATGCCGATGTTAAACCTACCGCCCAAGACACCGCATGCATATAGAACTTGTCTTTCAGACCATTATGCACCTACAATACGCAGCAATGCACAATGGAAGAGGCCAATGACTTAATTAGACTTGTTTACTTTTGTTTCATGTTTTACGTACATGGAAAGCGCCCACCATCTTTCATAATACGACAACATCCACCATTTTTTACTTTGGCAGGGAAGTCTTAATTTCGCAAATACTTGACATCATTTTTTAAACAAACATTTTCTGGAAAATAAATGGTTCAAGATATATCTCAGTGATCGGATTGAATACACATAAACAATGATCTATATCTACTGAAAAAGACATGTTCAACTCACTGTAAACTGAAATGAAAAGCAGTCATCCATACTCCCCCACCGTAAAACATTCTACTTGTTTCTCGACACCTCCACGCTCGGCTGCTATAAACTTCAGGTAGTAAATATATCAATCTATACAAGTAGCAGCGTCTGCGAGTAGGTGAGAATTTATGAGGAAAACGTATACCTACGTTTCACCGGTAATGGGAAGGTGACACTATGTTGTAATAAGAAACTACAGCTAACCACACGATAGTACACCAGACGTGGATTTGAAAAGACCTTCAGTATCTTTTATATCGTTCTTTCTCGCTCTACAAATAAACTTTTTAATCGTGAAAACCATAATAGATGAAAAGTTGGAAATTTCTTATATCTATCCTTAATAAAATAATGAACTTTACATGTTGGTACACTCCAGGCGGGCAATATTGATAATATTCT
The DNA here is from genome assembly GCA_963669975.1 of Acanthoscelides obtectus. Lineage (NCBI taxonomy): Eukaryota > Metazoa > Arthropoda > Insecta > Coleoptera > Chrysomelidae > Acanthoscelides > Acanthoscelides obtectus. Next base: position 106,659,544 of record CAVLJG010000006.1, on the reverse strand, counting down.
CGTCTCTCATTGAGGTTAATGACCAAGAAGGGCTGGGCAATGTTGATACGAGAACGGATGACAAATATCCGCAATTACGAAAAAAAAAAACAGAACAACTAGGACACAACAAATATTTTCAGAACCGGGAACTCGGAAGAAACGTCAAAGCATTTCATTCCTTAACCTCAAAAACACGGTTGTTATACTCCATACCAGTTTGAACAGAAACATTGACTCAAGGCCCAACCACCAGTACCTCTGTGAGTAATATGTATATGTATTAGTTTTATTTAAGCTTTAAATCAATAAATCTTCAAAACTACTGAACTGAAGCTTATGCATTTTACATCACTATAAAGAGAACTGAAAGACCTTTAAAATAAGATATCACCCGACCCCCCTTTCCATTTAAGATTTTAGGGTTGGTGTCACCCCCGCCCAGGGGGCTGCATGTGTTAACGTGATTTTTTGCCAGACTTGTGTCCCCCTCTAAAACAAAATCGACGGGTCTGAGCATTTTTCCAAAAAAAAACTTTGCTGCCAGTAAATGCGTCTGTTTCGTTTTCAATGCGCCACCCTGTATAACATAACCTTACATCCCGCAGTATCATAATTGTATTACGTATTTTAACAATACTCCCCAACTTGGCCGGTCATTGTCGTCATCACCCGTCTATGTCCCGATTATCGTCATTACCCGTTACTTAATTTGATTAAAATATGAAAGCTATAACAATTATTGATCTTATATTTATATAACGATTGTAAGTTCCATTTTGAATTCAAAATCAAGTATACTATACAGAATGACTTCGAAGTTGAGTCATTTATTTTAACAGTGAGTAGATCTGATCAAAAGAAATGTTTTTTCCTTTAAAATTTTTTCTGGTAAAATTAAAGTAACAAAGTTATAGCCCTTTGGAAGTTTGAGTACCGCACTGTCTCAATAATAATATTATGTGCTCGTGCTTGGCAACAACGGATATAATCCGTCTTATCGGTACATCGCATCGGAAACAAAAAAGCGAAAGAATTTGGTACGATGTTTTTACAATTATTTTATTCAGTTGTATACAGTCAGTGTCAGTCGGTAACGCGTGAGTGAATAGTGGTGTCTGTTGCGTGGCTCAAACGAAATAAAAAATGGCACATGTTTACGAAAATGCTGAACGGATCACGGATCGACAGCTAGAAAATGATAATTTAATTGAATGACTAGTTCATCAGTTTTATATTCGGTTGATGCACGCTACATCTCGCTTCGTACAGATGCAGTTGTATCAGATATCATAAAGAGAAAGACTATTTTAAACGAAATAAACCTATCTATTATTGCTCTTTGTTATGCGCTATATATGCAACGCTTTCATCAATACAATAATCTCATATGATGACTTTGTATGAATGCTACAGTTTAATTACTTTCACGAACCGAGGACAACGCCGGCTCGCCGTTGTAGATCGTAGCATAGATTGCTGCTGCTCTCATCTCATGAAACACAATTTTATGAGCCTCTAAAAGGATAATTTTATGTGTTTGTTTAAAATGCCGGGATATTTGGTACACGGCACCACTGGGTTTCGTTCCAAATTGAACAAATCGTTCTATCCCAGTCAACTTCTAGGCACTCTTTAAATCTTTTTTCTAGCATTTATGTTTGGGTAATATATTACTAGGAACATTCTGGATTTATTCGGCAGTTTGTAGCAGCGCCAAATAAGGAGATTTGGACAAAAACAAACGGCGGTGCATGCCAGAAATGCACCCTCAATTCACTACGTATTTTATAGATTTTAATGTTTCAGTTCCTGCACGATAACATTTCTAGATTTGATGCGAATTTATCCATTGTTTATGTTGATCTTCAGAACAAAGCAAATGCATTTTTACGCATTTATTATTTTCTGTATGAAGGGTTCAATGACTGTAACGTAACACTTGGGTACTTAGAGCTTGTGCTGAAAATCGGAGCTTTCGTTAGGAATAAAGCTTCGTTCGCATGTCGGATTAACCAATCCATCAAATAGAGGGCAACCGATAAAAATGTTAGTATTTACGCGCAATTTGCTTGTAATAATCATTACGTCTACAGAAGAAATGTTCAGTTTGATTTGGAAGCTTCTAATGGGTGATTTTTTAGCTGGTATCTTTTTGGCAACACTGTTTTTGACAGATGACGCGTGAATCGTGTCTTGTGTCTTTGTCAAACTTCTTCAGTTTGGTCTATAATTTAACCATGAATCGACTTACGAAAGAACAACGCTTGCAAATTATTGAATTTTAGTATCAAAATTCATGCTCGGTTAAGAGAGTGCATCGAGCACTGCTTCCAATTTATGGGCAATTTGGTCGGCCTACTGAGGGACCTATTCGGAAGCTTGTGACTAAATTTCGAACCCAGTTTATATTATTGGACATTAAACCACCAACACGCAGATGTACAGTGAGGACTGAAGAAAATATTGCGGCTGTATCCGCCAGTGTTCGTGATGACCGTGAAATGTCGATTCGCCGCCGTTCGCAGCAATTGGGCCTCTGTTACTCCACTACGTGGAAAATTTTGCCACAGGATTTGTTTGTAAAACCTTATAAGATACAGCTGGTGCAAGAATTTAAGCCACACGACCTCCCACAACGTTTCCAATTTGGTGAATGGGCGCTGGCAAAGTTGGAGGAAGATCCACATTTTTATCGAAAAATTGTGTTCAACGACGAAGCTCATTTCTGGTTGAATGAGTACGTTAACAAGCAAAATTGCCGCATCTGGAGTGAAGACCAGCCAGAAGCATTGCAAGAGCTACCAATGCATCCCGAAAAAATCACTGTTTGGTGTGGATTATGGGCTGGTGGCATCATCGGGCCGGACTTCTTCAAAGACGACAATGGCCGGAACGTAACTGTGAATGGCGAGCGCTACCGTGCGATGATAACAAACTTTTTTTTGCCCAAAATGGAAGAGCTGGACTTGGCTGACATGTGGTTTCAACAAGACGGTGCCACATGCCGCACCGCACACGAAACAATGGCCCTATTGAGAGGCGAGTTCGGTGAACAGTTTATCTCACGTTTGGGGCCCGTCAATTGGCCGCCTAGATCGTGTGATTTAACGCCGTTGGACTATTTCTTGTGGGGCCATGTTAAGGCTAATGTCTAAAGGAATAAACCAGCAACGATTGATGCACTGGAAGCCAATATTGAAGCATTTATTCGTGAGATACCGGCCGATATATTGGAGAGAGTGTGTCAAAATTATACCTTGCGCATGGACCATCTAAAGCGGAACCGCGGCCAACATTTACATGAAATAATCTTTAAACATTAAAATATATCGACCGTTCTATCGACTCAAATAAAGATTAAATCGTTTTTTCAAATTTTTTGTGTTTTTTTTGAAAATCAAATCCTATACCTCTTAAAAAATCACCCGTTATAAGCACTGTTTCTAGAAATAATTTTTCATTTCCGGATGGTATCTAAGTCGAACGTTGAACGCTGAGCTGTCATCTACGGTTTCATTAGACATCTTCAGAAGAAGCCTGCCTTTACTTCCCGCGCTTAGTGCCGAGAAGTAATTACACAAATGCAAATTCAATGTTTCACGAAAGCGTACTGCATAAGTTTATATACCTTCGGAGTTGGGCTCCTTTAACGAACCGAATGTGTTTTTTATGTATTCGAATGGAAAATTATAAAATTTATTTTGATGTATGAGTGTAATTCGGTAGAATATTTCCCGAGTTGAAAGAGTAAAAGTCAAGATGACCAATGCACTTTTCATCAATCGTAACTATAGACAGGGACCTATAGGAGAATTTTCAATATCTTCTGGATAATTTTCTCTGAAAATTTACCGTTGCCTAGGTAACGGAAGATGTAATGTAATTTTGCGATAATTCCACACCTCTAATGGTATTTTTATACAGGAGGGAAATATTCGGAAAAATGTTGTAGGAGTTAAAAATTGGGGGTAAAAGGTTAACTTATTTGACGCTATTTTTTATATCTGAACAGGTCCGTGTAATCATAGACGAAAGCTCAAATTAGACGCAAGTTCGATATAGAAATAAAATATGTAAGAACGAAAATGATTTCAAGTTTCATTTTATTTGTTAGTTAAATTTTCATTCGCTGATGGCATAAGAGTTATGCAGAGTGATCTCTTAAAATATTTTTTACCTGTGTTAAACAGGGACATATCCGGGTAGATATTGGTCACATTCAAGAAACGGCAGTACGTAATCGCTTTTTGATTGGATCCGCTGCTTTTAGATCGGATACTATTGGATAATTGTGAGTGAAAAATTTAAATTGTAATCGATATTCTGTAAAAATGAGCTAAGTCGTCCGGTGACAGAATGAATTCGGTGCTGGGGGCTGGAGGGTGGTCGATAAGAGCGTCGCGTCTCGCGTCGGGACGCCTGGCGTCGTCCTTGGAGCGGGGAAACGGGGGTGAAGGGCCAGAAGAGTGGTCATAGTGACGCTACGGCTCCGCTCAGGCTCAGGACTCAGGGCACAGGAGGGCGCTTTCATTCGTGGACGCCGGGCCATCGTCGTCGCGTCGCGTCGCCGTCGTTGCCGTTAGCGCGAGATCTTTTTAACGCGGCCGAGATCGCGCGATATACACACGCGGCCCTATAGAATGCACCGCTGCTTCTATTTGTGATTTGTGATCACTCGCGACTTGGATCATAACACGTTCTTTGTGACTATTAACGTTCAGTGACTCTTTTCTGGTTCGGTTAGCCGATTCAATACGGAGGGCAAAGGTTGGACATCATTTTATTACTAGCTGAACTTATAGTAAATGAAGCCACGGACTATAATTTCACTGACGTGGTAAGCCTTTTTCACACATCATTAGGAAAAGGCTATCATTACAACCGAAATGCCACTGAAGCTATCTTATACTCCTTGTCTCCTATAGTTACAAGGGAGGATACTACTTCGATATTTTTTGATATTTCAGGTTGATTCCCATTGATGTAACTTTTATAAGATAATGCTCATTTTCAATTTATTATTTGGAATATTTGAAACTTTATTATTCCTCAAATATATAGCTTATAATGGAATTATTAAAGAAACCAATGCCCTACAGAAATAAATAAAATTATAAAACACCTTTTTAGAAAGAAGCTTTTCTTTTGAAATGAATTAAACGTTTTTTAAACCTTTTTCCAGATTTTTAGATCATTTTATGAACATCTAAATAAAAGCTTGTTTTTAAAATGTATTTTTTTATTTAATGTATTTTTTATTTTTTTTAGTATTTGTGATGTCAAACAAATAATTAGTTTGGTAATGCCTATATAACGTTAATATATTTTATTAATAGGACACCATGAGACTTCTAACTTAATTTGCATTATAACATTTCGGTAGTTGTAAGTCATATAATGATGAATCAACATCTTGCGGCGATCGTGATCGCCATATTTAAAATGATGTTATTTTCTTATCGTTTTTTCTCATTCAGGACTTTCATTTGATATCCATATCATACCGGCGACCACGGAAATTATAAATCGTCATTCAGCGGCGGTCGCCATATTGGATCTAAAATAAGTACGAGATATTTCCTTATCTTTCTTCAAGAAATAACTTTTTGCCACAAAAAAACGCTCCAATAGCTATTTTCAACAACAAAATGATAAACAAACCATGGGCGTAGTGAAGAAACGCATTTACTTATTAAGTAAATTATTTTAGTCAAATTTCTTCTGAAAATAGTACAAACTAATCTGATGTACCTATTAAAGTCTACTTTAAGCTTTAAATCGATAAATCTTCGAAACTACTGAACTGAAGCACATGTGTTTTACATCATTATAAAGGGAATTGAAAGACCTTTAAAATAAGGTATCACTCGACCCCCTTTCCATTTGAGATTTTAGGGTTGGTGTCACCCCCGTCCAGGGGGCTGCACGTGTTAACGTGATTTTTTGCTAAACTTGTGTCTTCCTCGAAAACAAAATCGACGGGTTTGAGCGTTTTACCAAAAAAAAATTGAGCTGCCAGTAACTGCGTCTGTTTCGTTTTCGATGTGCCACCCTGTATATCCAGTACCGTAATCTGTCAAACGTTCATTTTTAAGTTGCAGCTAAACCTGTTTTCAACCTGTACAGTAAGCTCATCTACTTTTGTGTATTCAATAAGAAAATAATTGGTAGCGACACTTGTATTGAAGAAACTTATATAAAATGTGAAAACTTCAAACTAGCTGCCTGATGGTTAATATCCTTTTTGGTAAGAATGCTGCGCCAAGTTTCTAATGGAAATGAGTTTTCCTAACTTCTAACGATAGTAAGAACTAACCGTTGAAAATTATTAAGTGCCGTCTGCGTACAGTTTTGGTAGCATGTATATGTATTAGCGTTACTTTTTACAATAATAGTTCTGCGACACATAAATATATAACTAGGTGTTAAAAAATCTGCAGAAAGAAACCATTGAAGGTTTGCGTTGTATTTTCATGTCTCAATATGAAGCAATATTTCAAGACAAAGTTCAGCTGCAGCCGACGCAGTTTTGAAAAGTTGCCTTGAAGACACACTCGTAGTCTACCTACAAGGTAAATTTACAATATCTTGATTATCTTAAGAAAGTTTATTGCTGTCAAACAACAACTTAAAAAAAATCGGTTGTATTTGATTCTTCCAAACAGTGGGATTATTCTTTATGCAATTAAGTTAGTTTATCGATAACTGTTGTGGGTTTTCTATAAGTGTTTATTTTTCAATACATTTCCAATTATACTAAGTGACATATAAATCCGAACACCCAGTTTAAATGGTTTTATTTTAATAAAAGTTGGTGAATGTATTTATCTTACTGTAAATAACAAGTGAAAAAATGTTCAGCCTTATCAGTTGGACATTCCGGTTTTTATACCGCTTTTTTTTAATTCACTAACGCTCTAAAAATGAATATTTCAGCCGCAATGAAGAATCAACGTTGACGGATTTTGGTTCTTGACATCCTTTACGATCGGTTGCGATGCCTAGAGTACGGAGACCTGTACGATTTCGTCAACTTAGTGAGTTTGATAGGGGCCGTATAGTGGGACTTCGGGAAGCTGGACTTTCTTTTCGGGCAATTGCAGTTAGAGTGCAAAGAAGTGTAGACACTGTGGTTAGGTGTTGTCAGGCATGGCTTCGAGAAGGCCGTACGCAAAGAGCAAGGGGCACTGGACGCCGCCGTAGAACAACAGATCGTGAAGATCTCCACCTAAGATTATTGGCCTTATGGGACGGTTTCTCCACTACCAGGTCCATTGCAAATGAATGGTTTGCAGAACACAGAAGACCTATTGGCATGCGAATTTACCGACGAATGAGAAGTTTTGGCTTGTTTTCATACCGGCCACACTGGGTCCTCCCTTTAACTCGAGAACACCGACGTAATCGCCTTGAGTGGTGCAGACAACGGTCACTCTGGGATCAGGAATGGAACACTATTGTCTTTAGTGACGAGTCTCGATTTTGTTTAGGCATGCACGATGGTCGTGCCAGGGTTAGAAGGCGACGTGGTGAAAGGAGGAATCCACAGTTTTTTGTTGAAGGACATGTTATGGTTTGGGGTGCTATAGCTTATAGTTCCAGGTCACCTTTAATCTTCATCAGAGGTAACATGAACGCGCAGCGTTATATCCACGAAGTTCTAGAAGCCCATCTTTTACCCTATCTTGACACCCTGGCAGATCCAACTTTCCAACAAGATAATGCCCGACCACATGTTGCAAGAGTCACAATAGACTTCTTTCAACATAATGATGTCACATTGTTACCATGGCCACCAAGATCTCCCGACTTCCCCAATTGAGCACGTGTGGGATATGATGGGTAGGAGATTGCTCAATTTGCAACGTCCTCCTCAGACTCTAGAAGCACTTCGAGAGGAGTTGGTGGTTGCCTGGAATGAGATACCATAGGAGGACATTGATCACCTGATCAGAAGCATGCCTAGGCGCGTTCGAGAATGCGTAGCACATCAGGGTGCATCCACACATTATTAAAGGTCAAAGGGCTTTAAAGCAGTGCAATCATTTTGAAATTTTCATCATTTACTTATTATGCTTCATTAAGTACTTATACAGAATTTTATTAAAATAAAACCATTTAAACTGGGTGTTCGGATTTATACAGGGTGAAGTTGAGTCATTAATTTTCAGATAATGATTGTAGAAGGAAGATAAACCAAAATATGTGTGTAAAAATAAAAAAAAATTAAAAAAAAAATGTTACCTTGTTTTATAAAGTATCCTCCCGACAAGTATTTCAGTGCGGACCTGTGCGCCCAAAAGCATGTCACAAAAACTGTTCGAAATGATTTCCGTTTTGCTCGACGCACAGCTGGGCGCGTCTTAGCCATGTCTCTTTACAAGCACGCAATAAAATCACTGGTTGATTTCTGATCACTGTACTCATTTCCTCAATTCGAGCACGTAATTCTTCGCGTGTATTAACCGGTGTTTTATACACTAGAGTTTTTAGCCAACCCCACAAACAAAAGTCTAAAGGATTTAAGTCCGGAGACCTTGGCGGCCAAGGTACAAAACCGCCACGGCCGATCCAACGATTATTAAATTGTCTATTTAAAAATTCACGCACATTTCTTGCATAATGGGGTGGTGCCCCATCTTGTAAAAACCACATGTTTTGTCTAATATTTAAAGGCACATCTTCCAGTAAACCAGGCAAATTGTATTGCAAGAAATCAAAATAATTTTCACCAGTTAAGCGATTTGGTAATTCAAAAGGCCCCACTAAAATTCCATTAACAATTCCCGCCCACAGGTTGATTGGTTCAAATCGCTGTTGAAAATTGGTTTCCCTTATTTCATGGGGATTTTCAATAGCCCAAACGTGAGAATTACGTGAATTAATAATTCCGTTTCTAGTAAAGAGGGCTTCATCACTCACTAAAATTTGATTTAAAAAATTGTCATCATTTTGATGTTTATTTAAAAGCCAATTGCAAAAGTCAACCCTTTGTTCATGATCTTCCGGTTGTAAGGCCTGCACTTTTTGTATGTGAAACAGATAGAACTGATTTTCACGTAGAGTTTTCCAAGTTTTATACTGACTAATCGCCAATTGAGTTGAAATTTGTCGGGTGCTTACTGTTGGATCATCACTTACTAATTCTAAAATTTGTTCTTCTAGTTCTATTTGATCGTGTGGTCTTGGAGCACCGGCATGATCTCCTCTGTGAGGTCTTAAGTCACCTGATTCACGAGCTCTTTGCACTACATTAACAAAGGCGCGAGGGGTTGGTTGCTCTCGATTGGGAAACCGATCCGTATAGATCCGTGATGCCGCGGCAGCATTTTGTAAAGACTCCCCGTAAATAAGAACCATGTCCACAAGTTCAGCATTTTCGTAAACATGTGCCATTTTTGATTTGAGCCTCGCAACAGACACGATTATTCACTTACGCGTTACCGACTACCGACTGATACTGACTGTATACAACTGAAGAAAAGAATTGTAAAAAGATCGTTCCAAATTCTTTCGCTTTTTTGTTTCCGATGCGATGAACGGATAAGGCGGATTATATCTGTTGTTGCCAAACACGAGAACATAATATCATTATTGAGACAGGGCGGTACTCAAACTTCCAAAGGGCTATAACTTTGTTACTTTAATTTTACCAGAAAAATGGTAAAGGAAAAAAACATTTCTTTTGATCAGATCTACTCACTGTTAAAATAAATGACTCAACTTCGAAGTCACCCTGTATGTCACTTAGTATATATTTGGGTAGTTATGAAGAGGTCCATAAAAATATTTTTCACGCTGGCCATACGCAATGACGGAGTTATCGATCGAACTCACACTTAAGACTCGCCCTGTATGTGATTTCATTTGAGCAGAAAAACATGGATACAAAAATTATAGAATAAGTTTCAGATGTTTCGTTATACTTCCACTGTCTTCAACAGTAACACGTACGTTTTTGTTTATATCAGAAAATCCATCTTTCACCTACTGATAGTGTCATTCGGATCGAACAGCAACTGTTTAATTAAATGTTGAAACCGGCTCCGTATTTAATAGAAATTCCCATCTAAGCGAGATCTGATAGCTTTTCAAAGGATTCGCCTCAACCTCAGATCCAATTCAACTATTCTTAAGCGCAAATTACTCAATTACGACACCGGCCGGCCACCGAAAACGGCTCGACAAATAAGACAATTAAAATTACAACCGGCAGTGTTGATTGAATGTAGTAGCGGCAGGTGGAGTTGCTGAAAGATGGAGCCAAAATGCGAATCTGAAAGTGAATTCATTGAGTAATTCCAAATGTCTCGGTACGAATCCGAACGCGACTCAAATTGAAGTTTAAATTTAGTTTTCGGCAAGTAATTACATTTCTGTTTATTAACATTTCTAGGGCCGCCGTTAGAATTTATTATGCGCAGCCTCGACACGCCAACTAACATCTGTAGGTACTTCCAAATTGATTTGAACATTTAGATGAGGAATAAATACAATAAACAATACATTTTAAAAAACTAGATGCTATTCAAGTGTGTGCTTTTATTTGAAAACTTAAGATGAAAGTTTCATTATCCTTAAAATATATGCAATCGGAAAACATGTTTGTACATTTTTATTTCACTTTATTAATATACTAAGTGACATATAAATCCAAACACCCAGTTTAAATGGTTTTATTTTAATAAAATTTTATATAAGTACTTAATGAAGCATAATAAGTAAATGATAAAAATTTCAAAATGATAGCACTGCTTTAAAGCCCTTTGACCTTTAATAATGTGTGGATGCACCCTGATGTGCTACGCATTCTCCAACGCGCCTAGGCATGCTTCTGATCAGGTGGTCAATGTCCTCCTGTGGTATCTCATTCCAGGCAACCACCAACTCCTCTCGAAGTGCTTCTGGAGTCTGAGGAGGACGTTGCAAATTGAGCAATCTCCTACCCATCATATCCCACACGTGCTCAATTGGGGATAAGTCGGGAGATCTTGATGGCCATGGTAACAATGTGACATCATTATGTTCAAAGAAGTCTATTGTGACTCTTGCAACATGTAGTCGGGCATTATCTTGTTGGAAAGTTGGATCTGCCAGGGTGTCAAGATAGGGTAAAAGATGGGGTTCTAGAACTTCGTGGATATAACGCTGCGCCTTCATGTTACCTCTGATGAAGGTGACCTGGAACCATAAGCTATAGCACCCCAAACCATAACTCCAACAGTGTGATGAACATGTCTTTTAACAAAAAACTGTGGATTCCTCCTTTCACCACGTCGCCTTCTAATCCTGGCACGACCATCGTGCATGCCTAAACAATATCGAGACTCGTCATTAAAGACAATACTGTTCCATTCCTGATCCCAGAGTGACCGTTGTCTGCACCACTCAAGGCGGTTACGTCGGTGTTCTCGAGTTAAAGGGAGGACCCAGTGTGACCGGTATGAAAACAAGCCAAAACTTCTCATTCGTCGGTAAACACTTCGCATGCCAATAGGTCTTCCGTGTTCTGCAAACCATTCATTTGCAATGGACCTGGTAGTGGAGAAACGGTCCCTTAAGGCCAATAATCTTAGGTGGCGATCTTCACGGTCTGTTGTTCTACGGCGGCGTCCAGTGCCCCTTGAAAATCCAGCTTCCCGAAGTCCCACTATACGGCCCCTATCAAACTCACTAAGTTGACGAAATCGTACAGGTCTCTGTACTCTAGGCATCGTAACCGATCGTAAAGGATGTCAAGAACCAAAATCCGCCAACGTTGATTCTTTACTGCGGCTGAAATATTCATTTTTAGAGAGTTAGTGAATTAAAAAAAAAGCAGTATAAAAACCGGAATGTCCAGCTGATAAGGCTGAAACTTTTTCCACTTGTTATTTACAGTAAGATAGATACATTCACCAACTTTTATTAAAATAAAACCATTTAAACTGGGTGTTCGGATTTATATGTCACTTAGTATATGTACAACATTTCTGCTCAATTTGGCAAGGTTAGCGTATTCAAAATTTAGTTCCAACACGTCCAAAAGAAATCATACATCTTAAAGTAACCATAAGGTTAAAGAAAGTCAGGAGCTTTTCTTGGCGACTCCATAAATGTGAAGTATATGCTATAAAAACAACAAAAACGCCCAATACTTCCCGCTTTTATTCATGTGAAGTGAGAAAAATAGAAGCATCCACATCCTTCGCTTTGCGAAACAATGATAATACAAATCGTTCACTTAACCAAGCTATCATCAATCAAAATTTACCGTTCCGAAGATAATGGGATTATGTCCGCCACCTGCGATATCCATCGATAAGATGAAACGCAACTGGGCAACTTTAATCTGTTATTACCGTTTGCTTTTAGTTTACGAACGCGTCGATTCTAATTTCGACCACGTTTTACCTTCCCTAATGGTTGATCCGAAATTCCGAAATAGCCAGCGAGGCAACAAGAGAAAAGAAACGAAGCGGCGGTAACAGTAGCAGTTTAATTCATTAACTGAAAATCTATCTAAGCCGGAACCGGAACACCGACGCACAGTCCGCTAACGTGTTTGGTTTCGCTAATGCGCCCACCCCTCGAGTCCGAACGAATGTTTGCTCAGTAGGCTGCATAGTTTGCTGCGCCTGCATTTTCATATCCAGCAAGATGGGCAAAAATTAAAGCTAACGTAAGGTACAAACTAATGATAATTCAGCTTTCGGGGCGAATTGATAACTGCCGGTAAACACTTCGCATGCCAATAGGTCTTCCGTGTTCTGCAAACCATTCATTTGCAATGGACCTGGTAGTGGAGAAACGGTCCCTTAAGGCCAATAATCTTAGGCGGCGATCTTCACGGTCTGTTGTTCTACGGCGGCGTCCAGTGCCCCTTGCTCTTTGCGTACGGCCTTCTCGAAGCCATGTCTGACACCACCTAACCACAGTGTCTACACTTCTTTGCACTCTAACTGCAATTGCCCGAAAAGAAAGTCCAGCTTCCCGAAGTCCCACTATACGGCCCCTATCAAACTCACTAAGTTGACGAAATCGTACAGGTCTCCGTACTCTAGGCATCGTAACCGATCGTAAAGGATGTCAAGAACCAAAATCCGCCAACGTTGATTCTTTACTGCGGCTGAAATATTCATTTTTAGAGCGTTAGTGAATTAAAAAAAAGCAGTATAAAAACCGGAATGTCCAACTGATAAGGCTGAACATTTTTTCACTTGTTATTTACAGTAAGATAAATACATTCACCAACTTTTATTAAAATAAAACCATTTAAACTGGGTGTTCGGCTTCATATGTCACTTAGTATATATACGTATATGGTAAATACAAAACCCTATGGCTTTAAATCTAATATGTTTAAACGAGCAATTCGTTCCTGTCACAAAATACTTATTAAGTAAATTCTTTTAGTCAAATTTCTTCTGAAAGTAGTACAAACTAATCTGTTGTACCTATTAAAGTCTATTTTAAGCCTTAAGTCAATAAATCTTCAAAACTACTGAACTGAAGCTCATGTATTTTACATTCATTATAAAGGGAATTGAAAGACCTTTAAAATAAGGTATCACTCGACCCCCCTTTCCATTTAAGATTTTAGGGTTGGTGTCACCCCCGCCCAGGGGGCTGCACGTGTTAAGTCAATAAGTCTTCAAAACTACTGAACTGAAGCTCATGTATTTATTTTACATTCATTATAAAGGGAATTGAAAGACCTCTAAAATAAGATATCACTCGACCCCCCTTTCCATTTAAGATTTTAGGGTTGGTGTCACCCCCGCCCACTGGGCTGCACGTGTTAACGTGATTTTTTGCCAAACTTGTGTTGAGCGGGTCTGAGCGTTTTTCCAAACAAAAAACTGAGCTGCCAGTGAATGTATTTCAAAATTCTTGGAAGAGATGCCAATTTCAAATACAGCTTATATTTATTTTGAGGCCCGCAACTTAGCAAAAGAACGTTCTACGAAAAAAAAAAAAATACGTTTTACACATACCCAATACGCATGAATTTTGAAACCCATTTTTCCGGTGTCTGCTTCACGTTGAATGCTCCATATGGCACTTTTTTAATGTAGTACAAAATTTGAGTGCTACGTCTCCTGACTCCTTTCTACCAATAAGATCCCCGTAGTGCCGCCTTTAGGTACAGTCACCGGAATTGATTTTCATTCTACCCGGTCGAGCTCTGTAGTATTTGGAGAATTGACCGATACAAAAGCGAATTTATTTATAGGGTGCCGAGAATATGGAACAAACCAACCACAAAACTCGTTTCGACAAAACATTCTTAACTTATTCATAACAGCCATGGTAGCTTGGTGTTTAGGTTTAGGCTTCGCGGCTACTCCATTATAAAAACATCAATAAGTGATTGCTCCAAAATTATAAATTTTGTTGATTCTGAAGACTCGCGCCTCTGAAAGATATTTAAAAACTACTGAACTTGATATTCTCGTCTGTATTCCTATGTTGCATGGATATTTTCAGAAGTTCCAATCATCACTACATACTCGTCGATGACTGGGGTAGAATATAAACGACACGTTTACATATCCTGGTGAATCAAGAGTTCGCGTTTCTAGTGTTTAAACAGCTGTCTGCGATCGTCGCTCAGTTTGCATAGATTACATATACGCAAAAATGTCCAACAGCAGGATAAAAATGGCAGAATTACAGAAACGAGACTGACGGTGTTTGAGCACAGCCGCTTCGTTCGAAGGTGTTTTGACGTGCAAAAAAGTAGCAGATAAAGTCGCAGCTGTTGGGGAATCAGCAGCAAGCTGCCGACTGTTTGCACATTCAACTCAGAGAGAGTTTACTCGATACGACTTACATCGAAAGTATTTTATCTTTATGGTCTCAAATAGCAAATAACGTATTTTCGAATCGAAAACACATACATATACTAAGTGACATATAACCCCCAGTTTAAATGGTTTTATTTTAATAAAAGTTGGTGAATGTACTTATCTTACTGTAAATAACAAGTGAACAAATTTTCAGCCTTATCAGTTGGACATTTCGGTTTTTATTCTGCTTTTTTTTAATTCACTAACGCTTTAAAAATGAATATTTCAGCCGCAGTAAAGAATCAACGTTGGCGGATTTTGGTTCTTGACATCCTTTACGATCGGTTACGATGCCTAGAGTACGGAGACCTGTACGATTTCGTCAACTTAGTGAGTTTGATAGGGGCCGTATAGTGGGACTTCGGGAAGCTGGACTTTCTTTTCGGGCAATTGCAGTTAGAGTGCAAAGAAGTGTAGACACTGTGGTTAGGTGTTGTCAGGCATGGCTTCGAGAAGGCCGTACGCAAAGAGCAAGGGGCACTGGACGCCGCCGTAGAACAACAGACCGTGAAGATCGCCGCCTAAGATTATTGGCCTTAAGGGACCGTTTCTCCACTACCAGGTCCATTGCAAATGAATGGTTTGCAGAACACGGAAGACCTATTGGCATGCGAAGTGTTTACCGACGAATGAGAAGTTTTGGCTTCTTTTCATACCGGCCAGACTGGGTCATTCCTTTAACTCGAGAACACCGACGTAATCGCCTTGAGTGGTGCAGACAACGGTCACTCTGGGATCAGGAATGGAACAGTATTGTCTTTAGTGACGAGTCTCGATTTTGTTTAGGCATGCACGATGGTCGTGCCAGGGTTAGAAGGCGACGTGGTGAATGGAGGAATCCACAGTTTTTTGTTGAAAGACATGTTCATCACACTATTGGAGTTATGGTTTGGGGTGCTATAGCTTATGGTTCCAGGTCACCTTTAATCTTCATCAGAGGTAACATGAACGTGCAGCGTTATATCCACGAAGTTCTAGAACCCCATCTTTTACCCCTAACTTTCCAACAAGATAATGCCCGACCACATGTTGCAAGAGTCACAATAGACTTCTTTCAACATAATGATGTCACATTGTTACCGTGGACATCAAGATCTCCCGACTTATCCCCAATTGAGCACGTGTGGGATATGATGGGTAGGAGATTGCTCAATTTGCAACGTCTTCCTCAGACTCTAGAAGCACTTCGAGAGGAGTTGGTGGTTGCCTGGAAGAGATACCACAGGAGGACATTGACCACCTGATCAAAAGCATGCCTAGGCGCGTTGGAGAATGCGTAGCACATCAGGGTGCATCCACACATTATTACAGCTCAAAGGGCTTTAAAGCAGTGCAATCATTTTGAAATTTTTATCATTTACTTATTATGCTTCATTAAGTACTTATACAAAATTTTATTAAAATAAAACCATTTAAACTGGGTGTTCGGATTTATATGTCACTTAGTATAGTAACGCTATCGCGCCGTCTAACCTGTGAAGAACACGCGCGTGATGTAGGTACCAACTTTCTACAAACCCCTGGCGTGGAACCGATAATCCTCCGCGCCCCCTGATTCAACGCCTACTTACTTCTCTGAACTTTCAGGTTCTGGTAGCGGTTCATGGCATTCCGAATGTTTGACCAATAGTCATTGCGTAACACTGGTTGCCTAATAACCACTATTATTTGGTCACATTTATCGTAAGGGAGTAATACAGGGTGGCCTAACAAATCCCATAAAAGCAACAGCCAAATCTCTAGCTCGTCTATCACAAAGAAAAGCAGAGATTAGGAAATATCGTGTGAAAAAACGCACGAAAGGTGTCCGTAATTTGTCTGTGTCTCGGCATCGGCCATCATCTCGCTCTAATTGGGGCCGACAGCAGTCAGGAACACGGACAGACGAACAGCGTGTGGAGGAGTATGGACCATCTGGGACGGAGGAAATCAGATACCGTATACGGTGCCTGCATCTTTACACAAAGTAATATTAATAACGCTGTCATCGCAGAGACGTCTTGAATGCTCATCGTACCGATGTTGTGCACTTCATTAAGCCCGAATATTTGAACTGAAAATTGATTCACACTAGTCGAATCAAATCAGAATTTGTTTCTCTGTTATGCGATTGTGACTTGAGGGTTAGTTCTGCTCTTGGCAGAACACTCTTGCTTGGCGCCGCAAAGTAATGATAAAACAAGTACTGACAAATAAAACCTATCGAATATAAAAATATAAAAAAGAGGCAATACCTATTCTAGTTGGCACTATAGAAAGTAGCTGTTCTCCGAACAGGGTAGAACAGCAATAGATTGATAGCATTGATAATTATTATGCATACTCATCAGCGGATGTGATTTAGGGTATCTACGAGCCCTTTCCCACTTCAGTTGGCCCACTTCAAGATTTGTACCAAAATATGCCTTTATAAACTAAACATGACGAAACTATTTACTTCTAAAACAATTTATTTTTTCAAAAACATTTTAGACCTATAACTAGTAGAACATTTGAACAAATAGACAATGTGCGAATAAATGCGCGAAGTTAACAAAGCAACCATTGAAAGACTACCATTGGGTAACACATCATCTTTATTTTTTTATTACGACTGAAATTCTTTGGGGCGTAGTGATAACCAAGTTCTGGCAAAAATTTGGTGTAAAACAATCCCATATTTCTTGAAGCTTTTGTCTCAGTTCGGTCATTGTACGAGCAGGATGTTGTTGTAGAACCTTTTTCATCTCGTGCCACAAAGCGATCCTTCTATAATCGACAAATATTTGTTTGTATCCACATTTCCATCAATCAAATGAAGTTTTCCTACTCCTTTTGATGACATACTGCCCTAGACCATAATGGATGCTGGGAATGTCACTTTTCTCTTCAGACAGTCAACATGAAATGCTTCATTTTTTTGCGAATAACTCTACTGCGACTGTCACCAACACAAACTTCGAATCGGACCTCATCACTCCATTGTATTGCACACCATTGTTGAGGTGTCCATTGTCTATGTTCTTTAGCCCATCTAAGCCGATTTTCCTTTTGCAGTGGAGTTAATAGTGGCTTTTCTTTGGCCTATAAACAAGTTGTGCAACGTTAGGGTTTTTACTTCACTTTTTTTATAAGAAAACTTACCTTGCAAGTGCTAAATCCCAGTTTGTGGGCCTCTCTATGAGTTGTGGACCTCGAAATTCTCCTTCCAACAGCGTCACTCCACAGAGCACTTAATTGAAAATAATTGGCACGCCTGTTTTTTGCGGTTATTCTTCTTAATGCTCTTCGGTCGGCATTTGTGATATTACTTTTTTTCACATATCATGGCTTAATATTAACCGAACCAGTTACGTTATATCTTTTAACAATATTTCTCACACTGTACCGCGATAAGTCTAACAAAGTTGCAATTTATGAATTTGATTTCCCAGGATTAAAAAATTTAATTATCAGTAACCGAATTTTCTCACTAATAACCTTTCCTCTACCCATTTGGAAAACCTTAACTTCCCAAAACTATTTTAAACATATTATGACAGCTGTGATTAATAAAAGCAATTGTCATGGCTTTTATTTTTCACAGCCAACTATGCGTTCTACACTTATTTTTCATTGAAATGAAAATAGGTTGATATGACGTAATTGCAACATGTGTTATTTTTATGCTGCAAATTTGATTAGGGAGTGATAAAGTTGGTGTTTTCTACTATATATTATCGAAATATTCATTGTTAATATTTTAAACCTATAACACCCTGCTACATTTTCATTATTTGTGTTCGATAAGAAAAAACTAAACTTACAGGGTGGTCATTCTTGACAATATATAAACGACAAATTAAAGTTTATTATTGAATGTGTCATTATAGACACACAAAATGTAATTGTACACGTAACTTGCGTGCCGGCGTGTTGATAGCGCTGAATGGATAAACAGCGCTGATACCGTTCTAATTAAACCCTTTCAATTAGTAGATTATGAGGTGGAATGGGATGTAGCGATAATTATTTCCGCTCACGAAATAGACTATCTCGGGTATTAAAGCTAACTTTGTTACTCGCTACAGTGTGAAAGACGTTCATCCATTTATTTATAGGTATCTACACCTATAATAAATACAGAGGTAAGTTAGAGGCATAATTATTGTACTATATAATTCTCATTTGATATATGTGCTTTATCTACTCCGATAAGAGCTATCATAATCATATGCTTAATTCACTACATCAGGTCAATTTACTGACAAGTGTATGAAGAAGGGGTTGTTCAAGGTACCTGGAGATTGTACAAATATAAATATGGCAGGGGTATGAGTAGCAGATTTGTGGGAGTATGGAAATTACGCTGCAGTTTAGAATTTTTGGCTATGTATTTTGGGAATTTGTGGTAATTAGCGGGCTCAGACTTCCGAAGAAATGGAATGACTTTTTTCGTTTGCCACCTTTAGCCTTTAGATGTCCTCTACTCTAAAAATAGCTTGTATAGCGATACTCCTCAAATTGCTAAAGGTACATCATTAACGTGCAAAAAGTTTTCCCAATTTGTCGGCGTTAGTTGGTAACTGGTGCAATGACGTTGAAGTTGTTAACGCGCGTTACAAGTCGACACGTTTCCGGATGAAGTGGCATACCGCCCGCTGAACGAGCTTACCTAATGATCAATCATCTTTCTGTGTCACGAACCCATTCACTATATTCACACCTGAACGACTTAGAACTTCCATATGAATTTCAAGTTTGCGATTTCATTTCTGCATCAGTACAAAATTCACTCTTAACATAAAAGAACTTATTGTACTTTCAACGTTGGTAGTCACTACACTTAGTCCTAATTATCGTTATAATGATTTCATAATCAATAGCAAATTTAAGATTATGTGACTCGATTTGTATCTTAAAAGCGTCTTGCTTGTAATAAGAAACAACGCGAGCTGTTGAATATTCAAATTCGGAGTCGTCTCGGGAATCTGAATTTATTAATTTAGAAACGGTGTTCCGTTTTTGTTTGAATTGTTGCGGCGCCCGCGGTGGTGCGGCGGAGAATTGGAGAGAGAAGTTATTCGCCGTACAGATGGAAAGTTATGTTTCAGTTAGGGAAAACTTTCAAGTTATTTCTTACTACCACCGTTGCTGTTCAAATCAACAAACAAGATTAGGTTATTTTTATTGTTTTCGCATATGGATATGGCGATCTTATATTCTTTCACAATTCAGGCTTTAGCGAAAAATACTGGTGCATGAAATGAAATAAATGGAAACTTTATAGTTCCATTAGCAGTATCCATGTTTGTTATGATTTTTGGTTAGTGATGCCAGCTGAAAGTACGGAAGATAATGTCACTAGTATGTTAATTGCAGAGGGAACCTATCCAGCAAAAACAGTTATTACTAAAACGGCCAAGAGAAAAACCTAGACAATATTTTCAACTTTCTGAAAAACAATAAAGTTATTTAAAACTATCTACCGTATTGTTTTATTTCCATATGCAAAACTTAAGAGACATCCCTCGTATTGTTCTATCGATTAAAATAAAGCAATTGCCTTCATATACTGGTCAAATGTTAAGAGCCGAACGTGGGCGGCAAGTATGAATGATACGACCTCCTAATACGCAATGTACGGACAAATGATATTATTTAGAATAAAACTTTGAAAAGCTCTATATCATGTTGAATAGACTGAGGAATGAAATAAGCTTAACACGAATGCTTTATTTTATCAATAGTCAATTGATTGTTCGACTGGATTAAAAAAAACTGCATTCACTAACTGTCTAAAAGCTTCTAATTTCACGATTACACTTCCTTCTCTAGTAGGCTTGGGAAGTAAAAGGAGAAGCGGAATTCATCTGACCAAAGGATTAACCCAGTTCCAGTGGAAGGCAGTTGGTGGGTGCCCGGCCGGCCGCTGGCGAAGCTGTGACTGTGGACACTCTGAACCGTAAATTCCTCCTAATCGGATCAACTTCCGCATGAATCAGTGTTTTTTCTTTCGTAAACCACCACCAGAACCCGCCGCCAGTTTGGGCATAATCGCTCTTGCTACATCGTGCTGATAAAGTATGTCCCTTTCGAGACCACCAGTTTTTGATAAATTGTCTCTGATAGGATACATAATACGTATTTCAAATGTACCTATTTGAAAAAACTGTTTTAAGATTTTTCATGAAGAAAAATTCAAGTTCCTTGATTATCTGTGACCTGACCAAAGACTCCTTCCTTCAGTGTTAAATTCAATTAAGTTCAATATCACTTTGACATCTACAAACGATACTATTTTTCCTTACATTCATTCATTCAATTTTTACTATTTTTTTCACAAATTCACAACCGAGACAATTCGTCTACCAAATCTTCTAGTCTTACAACAACGGGAGACGAAATGAGAGACTCTGTGCTGTTTAGTCTATAATATTTGCGGTTTTCTATGAAAAAAAATCCCCACATAACATATACTACGGTCCAAAAATGTTTCCTTACAAAAACTCGGGGTGAAGTTTTAGGAAAAAAATGGAAATTAATTAATATTTTCAGAACCGCTTCAGATATTTCACTGATATTTAGTACATAGTGAAAGTTAATAAAGTTGCATATTTTTCAATACACAAATAATGTTTACCTTTAACAGTGGCGTGCGTACGGGTATTGACTTCGATATTTTTTAAGAAAAAAAAGGTACGCCAATGGTTTTTCGCCAAATAACAATCATTATTTTTGAATTTCCCGTTCAATTTAAAACAAATGATCTCTCTTGAATTGTTTTCCTTCGATGTGCCATTTTTGAGTAAAAAAATAAAATCCCTTCTAGAAAATTAATGTAATAATTGAAGAATGCAATTTAGCAATAAATATCTGGTTGCTCTGGAATATGTCACTGGATTTTGACATCTGACAAGTCTCTGTTATTCAAATCTGTTCGCTGTGACATCTTTTTTATTGTTTAGTTTTTACAATCTTGTTAATAATGATGATACATTACGTGAGCAGGCCAGACGGATTTATCACCAGAGATATCCCGATCGTGCTTTGCCAGATAGTCGAACCTTTTCGAATATTCATCGTCGTATTTTTGAAACTGGTTCTGTCCGAAAAGGAACGTCTGAAGGTAGACCTCTAAGTGTGAGAACACCTGAAATTGAGGAAGCAGTGCTGCACGAAGTCAAAGAACATCCTGAAACGAGTGTTTGGAGAATTTTGGTGTTTTTTTTGTTATATTCTTACCATATTTTAAGAGTACAGGCATTACTTCCCATTGATTTTCCAAGGCGTGTGACCTTTTGTCAGTGGTGTCTTCAAAAAAATACACAAAATTCGCAATTTGAATCAATGATTCTGTTCACGGACGACGCTACTTTTTCGCGAAATGCCATTCAGAATTTCCACAATAATCATTTGTGGGCAGAAGAAAATCCGTATGCCGTAACCGAAACCCATTTCCAAGACCAATTTTGTATATGTATCCGGTACAAAAATTCCAAATCAAGCGTTAGTTTGACGCTTACTAATCCATGTTTAAAATATGAGCGTCGTGTCGCTTTGTTTGTTACCAACTATAATTGGGCATAACCATTTCAATAGTAAAGAAATGGTATGGTTAACCAATATTGATGCAGATTATAATAAAAAATCTCTATTTACCTATTTTATATCGCGGAAATTTGAGCCGATGTTTATAACTGAATCAATTCACTCTTGTTATCTATGAAAGGCATACATAGCAGAAGCTATGATAAAACAGACGTCAGAAATGCATAAGAAGAAATGAAACTCGGCCTTATAGAATGCGTATTTTCTGGCGTAGATTCAAATAATCAAATGAAATGAAATTATTGTTATCGTAAGCAGAGTTTGGACCTTGGTGGCATATAAAAATTGATAACTTTAAACGTCTCCGGCCATGAAAATGTGAGATTTGGCGACGACGACATTTTCAGAACATTGCTTCAGCCGTCAATACCGGTGAAATGCTATAATGCAATTTTGAAGAGCTAACAAGGTCATTTCATATTTTTATTCCAGAAAAATGTTTTGATAGAAGCTTCTGGGATCTGTTGGAGACATACTACCATAAAGAACCCTATGGTTTTCTCAAGTGGATGGAAATTTATATTTTTCCATTTAAAGCAAACGTTTTGTAAATGGAATTGCATAAATTTAGTATACGGTGAGGTTCAAATTTGTCTGACGTCGTAATGACAACGACACTCGGGTTGCTAGGCAACGAGGTGCTTCTATCTTTTTCTAACACAAGTATTGCATGCTTTTCGTGCTTCTCTCTCGTACATCTCACGTACGTCAGTGGCGTACGGATTTCACTGTATATAATATACCGGTTTGAAAATGTTTTAACTTTGGGATTACCTAGCTTTTCCTAAATATGATGCATCAAGTGAATCGTCATGCTTGAAATTTATACTTTCTAAGGACACAAAAGAGTCTGGTAATGGATGGGTGAGAGAAAGTTATTCAAGTTTGAAACGGGACACGCTGAAAATATCGTCGGCGTAACCAGAATAGGAATAGGAGACATGAAAAGGAGGCCTTTTTCCATTTCTCCTTTTTTTATTAGAACCGTTACGTTGGTGATGTTGCGTTCGCACATCCATTTCCCATTTTCTCCAACTTGTCTCCCTGGTTACACGCCTTGTTAAGGGTTGAACTGAGTAGGGTGTCAATACAGGGTGTTTTTAAAGTTGAGTCGTTTATTTTAACTGCTTGTAGGACTCGTCAAAAATCACCTATATAAAAGTTGCATAATAAAACGAATAGTTAAAGATGAAACATTTAAAAAAATAATAGTGTTATTACACACAGGTTTTTCGATATTTTCGACCACTGCCCTATAAAATCTTAGCGTTTTTTGTTTACTACTCTTATTGTTTATCTAAATTTGGCAAAGTTTTTGTGTTATTGTATGGTTTTTACTCGCCATTTTGAAAGTACCGACGTACAGTAAGCACACGATGCTCAACGTTCCAGACCAACACGCCCTTCCCCATCGACACGGGACCAGCCCGCTCGATGTAGTATCTATTCGAAAAACATGCGTTGTTTCTGAGGGACAGTGTCATTATGATATATATCAAAATAGTGCATCCAATATCCTTTGATCTGATACTGCTGGTCAATTTTAAAAAGAAGGAGCTGTCTTTGTTCAACAAGAAAATAGCTGGCAATCTCTTGCACGGAGCGTCGAGGAGATAAGTTGAAGGCCGTCGTATCTTGTAGACGAGAAAATTTAGTGTTGGCATCCAATCTTGGCGAAGCCCGAGCAGACTGATATCTATGCCGGGAATGGTCTCAAAAAAACCTCAGGCAAACACGTAAAAAAGACGATACTATCACAAATTGAGGGAGGGTCTTATTGTATTCTTTTTGTTATTGTCCTGGATAAAGCAAAAGACGGAACAGCCCAGATAATCCTCGCACAAATCATAACTAGAAATATACGTCTTTATAGGCCTGGTACAATGAGTTTTTTTTATTTCCAAGGCCAGAGGTCAAAATTCTTGAAGCAGATCATAATGACAGGGCATCTTCCTAGTAATGCCCGTTGTTTATGCAAAGTATTGGCAATCATGTTTTTGAAAGTATGCGTATAATAATAATAATAATTTCTTTTTCTTGAGACAAACAATCGTCAAGAGAGCACCTATATACAGAGTTATGACAAAACTATATTAAAACAAAATAATAAACAACATTTACACACTGATAAACTCACAGACATTATACAAACATTTATGTATTAAAAAGCCTTTCAAACAATACTTAAAGTGATTTTGATTTGCTATTCCTTGTATATCCTTTGGAAGGATGTTAAAGATTTTAGAACCAAGCATATTTGGCGATTTATTTCCTACTTTAAATTTAGAAAAATTCGAGTGTATATTATCACTCTGCCTTGTGGTAACTGTGTGTATTTCTTTGTTGAGAGTAAACTTGGTCTTATTCCGGAATACATATAATGCCAACTAGTGAATCGCCAGGGCAGGTACTGTTAAGATTTTATATTTTTTAAAAATGACTTTACAACTGTGTATGTTACTTACCCGCGCCATTGATCTAACAATTCGCTTTTGAGCAATAAAAACACGTTGTGCAGTAGCAGAGCAGCCTCAAGGACAAATACCGTATCTGAGTCTCGATTCCACAAGGCCGTAGCATATTCCGACCAGCTGACTTTCAGAGAAAACCAAGCTTAAATTTTCAAACAAATAAGAGATAGAGTTAAGTTGCGAAACCAGGCGATCGCAATGTACTCTGAAATTTAATTTATCGTCCAGAAATATAATTAATGCATGTATATTTCTTGGAGAAAAGGAAGAACACAGGAAGATCTTATTCCACATTGGGTGGTCGAAATACCGCTCATTTAATAGATACCTACCAAAAAGGGAGCTAATAAAAAATTCGATTAACCTTGGAGCAGAGAGTAAATAGCGAATAATGTTTGTGTCCGTCTAGATTCGGCGAGTCGGTCGGAATTTAACGAAGTTCCAGCAAATGTGGAGAGAGTATGGTTGGCTTTTAATGAGACTGAGACTGCTGAATAATTGAGATTGCGGTGGCTTGCAGACCGCAGTTAGAGCTGTTTTGCGCTCACTCTCTTGCCCTGAATGGCCTCATCTCGTTTTCCGTTTCCAAATGAATTTGCTCCCCCATGCATATGTGTGTGCATTCATAGGATCAAAGAAACTTACTAATGAACGGATTTTATACCTGCGTCTTGTACTACAGCACCTGCATTAAAGTCAGCCTCCGCTTCCATTTGGAATATGCATATGGATTAAAAAAAAGCTTATTTGTATCTTGGGGTTCTGAAAAAACCGTTATTTATAGCCTACAGAAGTTAATTATAACCTACAATCCTTGAACAAGATTGAAATTAGGAAAACCTAAACAGTAACCGACATAGCAATTTTTACTTCAAACAAGTTCTGTTTTCAACTTGTATAATGAGAAGAGATAGAGCTATTAGAAATATTAATATTTATACAATATTCGTTGGAACAATGCGTATAAAAACGAACAATAGGTATCTATTGTACAATTGCATCCTCCCTTTTCTAAGAAAGAAAAGCGGGTATTGTTTCTCAATTAGTAGCCAGAATAAATCTTTTTGTTATCCTCCGCTTTTCGATGCTACCGTGGCTTTTACTACGACCACTTAACTTAATGAAGTCTAATTGGACTTTAAAATCTTCATTAACGGTATAAGGATTGTGAATCAAACGTTTATTTCTAAAGTCATGGAAGCAGGAATTACCACTAATTTTATTACCTCTGATAAGCGTTATTTGCAGAAATATGGTTATTACCCAATTTTATGGCAGATTAAGTTAGAATATAACTTTGCTTAGACCTTAAACAAAAATACAGGTGTAGTTCAATATATGTTAAGGATACCCTGCTGATCGATGTTAATATAGAATTAAGAAATGTGTAATGTTCTTCATAATAATTGTGGAAGAAATAAACTGATATTTTGTAGAGTACAACAATGAATAGCAAAAGCCTGAAGAGTCCGTGCTTCAGGTCCAAGATACTCATAGAGGAGAGAAAAGTTTTGCTCATGCTACATCTGAACAGACATAAATTTGTCGCGTCATAAAATAGGCGCAAAATACGTATGAAAAGTTCAATTTGCAACGGCACCGTGTAATCAGTAGAGCACTAATAACAATATGATGAATGTTGCAAAGCGGTTAAGGGTTGAGGGATAAGTGAGGGGGGCGGGGTACACAGCGGATGAGCTTGTGATGAAACAATGTAAAAATTGCCGAAGCGCGAAACCATTTCGACAAAATTAACATATTTTTCTGTTCGATCGAGCTACCTAACAAACGCATCGTAATTTGACCGCATTCGAACATTCAATTACTGGAAATGCACCGGCAACAAAACGAACCTGTAATTTATTGCGCATTTTCCAGTTAAATCATTTATTATACTACATTCATGTAGTTCCATAAAAAAAATTACGTATTATAGCTTGTTATATAGGGTATCTCAAGGGAAGTGAACTTAAAACTCGAAACAACATGCAATACCCGAATCACCTTATATTCGGGTGTTGAGTATAAAAAAGCAATAAATTTATAATTCGAGGGATTTTATGTTCTCATTTGCAGTTGGCATGAAAGCGCAGGATGCAGGTTTTCTTCATTTTATTTTCGCGCTTCGCACATTCATTGTGTTCCACTGCCAGCTAAGCTGTCTTCTATTCGGATAGAACAGATATTGCATTCTAGATATATCGTTTCAAAAACAATGGCTAGGGGCCGTTCAAGTATTACGTAAGCAGATTTATTACAATTATTTACCTCCACCATCCCCCTTGTCAGCAAAAGTAAGCAAAACTCTTATCCCCTCCTCCATGCTTACGTAAACATTTGTCAATTAATGTATTGTTTTTTTTAATAATAATTATACCGTTATGATTATAATGTGAAAAATAAGAAAATAGATTTAGGATAGAGATTATATTTTACTGATACGGTATTCAACATAAAGGACAAAAATATTATATCTTACTAACATAACAAACTTATTTTAAATTTTTGGTACATACATTAAATTCAAATTAAGTCTTCAGTCCATGAAACCCGAATCCATGTTTCTAAGTTTTCGATGACATTGGATTGCTTCGATTGCTGCTCAGTGTTGTGAGTTTGCTCGGTTTCATCGGATTTTGGAATGTCTACGTCGTTCTCATCCAGCCATTCAACATCATGGTGCTCTAAATTTTGAATAATGCACATCAGTTCATTAGCACGACGAGCAGCGACTCTTACAGGTCTAACTTTCCTATCTGTGTGCGTGTTTACTTTGTTATGGATATTTTCGATGTGACGATTTAGTGACTTGACGAAAGCATGATAGAGACCACACGTTTTGCATGTTCGACTTGACAGCCTCAATTTTGCCATCGGACAAAAATAATCGTAGGGCATTTGCAGGAAATCTTTGAGTGAAGCACTTAAGCGTAGAGCTAAATTGACTGGAAGATTAAGAAATTGCCCTCCTTCATACAAAACCAAGTCATCAACTGTTTGTTTTACTTTTACAGGTGGTGGAAGAAACCTATTGTCTAGTAATCTAAATAGGCCACTTCTTGGACGACAGCATTTGTCTACATTTTACAATTTGAAGCAAGTATTGGCTCTCACGCACATGTTCTGAATAACATTTAATGTCTGGAAAATCAGGAAGATCTTGTTCATCTGCCCCAACATATTTTGCATTAACGTTATAGCCATCAATTTCCATTGCTAATACATTTCCTGCAAATTCGAAATAGATCATTCTAAATGTTCATCAGTTGTAACGCCACGTTCATCCAAATGAGACCCAAAATGGTCATGAGGCAATATTAAACCAGCCAGTTTCCGACTAAGAGGAGCCATTCTGCGCTCTACTCTGTTATACGCACTTCTTCCAGGAGCATTGGTAGCTAAAAACAAAGCATCGAGATCATGTCGCTTAAAGTGTTGTATAGCAAACCCTATGACTTTTTGATAACGTGGATTTTCATCTGGCCCTCCATCTACCGTCATGATTACCACTGGTTTTACTAGTCCGTGGTCAGTTTTAGCTAATGGTCGAAACTCTTCAAGTTCGAGAAGCGTCTCGAATTCCCGAGCATGAGTATCAGCAGTAGATGAACTATGCTTTCCACTTCGAATAGCGATGTATGATGGTCCAGAATATCCAACGGCTTGCGGTTGTCCTAGCATATTGTAAGTGATTTTGATACCAGCATAAACAGATGGTATTAATTTATGACGCTCAGCGATTACCCAATCGTGATCAGGCAATTTGATTCTATATTTCATGTGCATTAGAAGAAGTGCTTGTTTATTTGCCTTAGTTACGCCAACATGGACTCGGCTTTATCATCTTAAGATATGAAAAATACTTGATCTGGTCCAAGTATGGATACTATGTTTTCTAAATGTGATGCTTTTTTAAATGGTTACTTAACTGCTTTTATATCTAGAAATATATTTTTCTGAGTTTAATGATCCTTTAATCGATCAGAATTTGATGAGGCCGAATCCATCGCAAAATTATAGTGAGATATCACAAATAATAATGGATCTACTTACAGATTACTTATAATAATCTGACACCGAAACTATCCGGATGAAACTGTATCAATCTTTCTACCCACCTACCTTATTAAAAATAAATAACATCCACCGCAAACTCAAAAACAACTCAATATCACATTCAAAATGAGTAACTCATTTTATAACCAAATTTTTTAATTATGGCGCCAATTATTTTCCGCCAAGCCGCAGCCAGGAGCGGGATGTCACTTTTTTTTTTTTTTTTTTTTTTTTTTTTTTTTGGTGAGGGGGGAATGCATTTACGCACCATACCATAGCCCGAGCTATGGCGTGTGAGGGACTCCAGGGTCTTGAGGAGATCACCTAATACCCACTAAACCCTAAACCTCCACGCGGCCCGACTCATCAGCGTCTCGGTAGGCCATGTGTTGTGCGTGACCTGCGGTCTGCTACAACGTCTCCTCATGTGTTTCAGTCTCTGGGAACGCCGGGTTGGTTCCCTTTACCTCGCACATTCTATCGATGTCGTTAAGCGATCATCGATAAAGGGTCTGCTAGGTTCTCTTGAAACTCTTGTTTTCGAAAAATCAAGAGTTTCAAGTCCTCTTACCAATATGTTGTTCCTGGTCCTGGTCCTGAAGGGTCCTGGTCCTGGTGGGTCCTGGTCGTGGCGGGTCCTGGTCCTGGTTGGTCCTGGTCCCGGTGGGTCCTGGTCCCGGTGGTTCCTGGTCCTCTGCATCCACGCCGTGGGGCGGGGAGCAACCGCGGGTTCTCCTAGTCAAGGTTCCAGTTAGCGGGTGCCAACTGGGACCTTGGTCTGGGGTACCTGGTTCTGCGGTTGCGAGGCCTCTCGTCCGGATCATAGTCCATGAGGAATCGTAGCTGCTCGTTCGAGTGGTCCTGAGCTTTCTCGAAGGTTTTCTCCGCTTTTTTCCTCATGTACTCGTGGATGGTGTCCCAATGCAGGTCTCTACGCAAGGTTGAGTTTCTTACGTAGGATGGTGCACTGGTGGCGATCCGGAGTAGCTTCATCTCTAGAGCAGCAAGTCGCTTGAGGTAGCTGGGGGCAGCGTACCCCCAGACCGCGGAGGCGTAAGCGAGCTGAGGTCTGGCGATGGCCTTGATCAGCCGTAGCTTGGTCGCTAGCGGCATCCGGCTGTGTCTACCCAGTAATGGGTAGGGTTGAGCCATGGCTGCTCTGGTCTTTGCGATGACAGCTTCTATGTGGGCTTTCCAGGTGAGGGACTTGTCAAATACGATCCCCAGATATTTGACTTTGTCGCTCCACTGGATATCTTTGTCGAAGATGGATGCTTCGAGAGGTCTTGCAATCCTTCTTCGTTGAATGAAGATTGCCTGCGTCTTCTGGACGTTGATGCGGATTTTCCATTTCACGCACCAGTCCTGGATGTGGTCCAGTTCATCCTGTAGTCTCCTACGGATGATCTCGGGTCGTCTATGCTTGGCGGCTATAGCAGTGTCGTCTGCATATAGGGCCAGCATTGTGTCAGCTGTCTTCGGCACATCGTGAGTATAGATGTTGTAGAGCAGGGGGGCTAAGGCTGACCCCTGGGGCACGCCTGCTTCCAGCTGTCGTCTTGTTGAATGGCATGTACCAATCTTCACCGTGAACCATCTTTGTGTTAGATAGCTCTGGATCAGTTGGCACATGTTCGCATCGATTCCGGCGGCTTCCATTTTGGCGATGAGTCCATCGTGCCAAACTCGGTTGAAGGCTCGTTCCACGTCCAGCAGGACGAGACCGGTTGCCTCCTGGAGATTGAAGCCGCTGGTGATGTTTTCCGTCAGTCGTAGCGCTTGGAGTTCCGTGTTGTGGGAGGATCTGAAGCCGAATTGCTCTGGGGGGAGAAGTTGCAGTTCTTCTGCCTGCTTCTCTAGTCGAACGGCGATAGCCTTTTCGACTACTTTGCCCATCGAGGAAACCAGGCTGATGGGCCGGTAGTTCTGGGGCAACTTCCGGTCCTTGCCTGGCTTGGTGAGCATTATAACCTGGGCTTCCCGCCACCACCGCGGGAAGTGGTTAAGTCTCAGAGTGGCATTGGCGATGTTGGTGAGCGCAGCAATGCCTTTGGTGGGAAGGTTCTTCAGCATCCTAAAGAGTGAACTATCGGACTTGATCTATATATAACAATCGCAGAATTCCTTCATTAACATATTCCTCATGAAGTAAAATCACCCTAATTAACATTTGTAAATATGTGGGAACGCATCCTCGCAGCCTCATCTGTAGTATTCATTTCCCTCTCTACTCTTGACAGTAAATACATTTGTAGTGCTGTCAAGCTAATAACAGTAAACAAGAATGATATGTATTAACACACAAATTAATGTTTGTCAATACCTTATAAAATTTATCCTTAAATACATTTAAAAGAGTCGAAGTGGAGTGTATCACGAGCAACCTACCGTTTATATTGTGGATCTACCGCGTCTTCAGGCTCACGATTTTCGTTGAAAACCGGACAGTTCTGTGACTGGACAGCTGAGCTGTTAAAAGGCAGTTCTGGTTTCAAATATAATAAAGATATTCCTGTATTCTTTCTGTCCCCTAAGAAACGTATATACGCTATATGTATGATGAGATACTATTACTATATAATATAATTGCCATCACTTTGTACAAATATTGCGCACACAGAGGATGTGTGTGCCGAACTGTGGTTCATAACTCTACAAACGAGACGATAATTTAATCTTGACGTTGATAAATTTTTATAAATGTATCCTTTTTTCTAAAATTATCTCTCTCCGGTAAGTAATACACTGTTCTTTTTTCAATAAAGCGTACAGTAATTGATGTCATATCAATCTAGGCACTATATCATATTTGATCGACGATTCGGGCGGCGATTAAGGGCTCTTCTCCGATTTTCGAATTTAGGAGAATTTCTTGTTTCAGTATGAGGATTAGTGACCCTTCTTACACAAGTAGTATATTTCTTTGCGAGTTTGAGAGATGTCTTAGAAAAAATCGACTATATTCATTAGATCCATTACTAGTAAGATGCGTTATCATTGTCCCATTTTGATCAGGATCAATCTCTTGCTAGTAAAATCGGACCTTAATGAAAGATATGAAATAACTGGTTTAAAGTCAGCTTTCTATCGAAATGTATCTATCCACTTCGTATCATACAGAATAGGATTGTGAATCTACAGACAATGGCATTGCTATATAGTGTTTCTAAGAACGGAATCTCATTATAGGAAACCGCATTTTCCGTATCATCCGAGGCGCTCCGGAAACGACATCGGCAATGGCAGCGTCGAAAAAATGTCCGAACCAAACATTTTGCTTCGGCTCCATTCCAACTTTGTCGTCGCTCTCTCTGATTAGATTATTTTGCAAATTGAATTTCTTTAAAAGGAGCGCGTCCCGCTTAATTATGGCCCGCACAGCCAGCTTCTAATCATAAGAAAACATTTTCGAAGCTGAGAACTTCTTTTCTGCCATGGGAAATTTCAATATGAAAACGAACTCGTCAACACTTCGGCTCCACTTTAGAGGGCCGCAGGCTTCGGGCTCCGCATGCAGGCTTTTCACCAAGTAATGGAACACGGCCAGATGAGTGGAAAATTAGAAGCGATTCAAATTGGTTAGAATAGACGGATGGAAACTGGAGAGGAGTACGAACTTTATGCTGTTCATAAATTTTGTCTCCCTAACCTTTCCTAACTTTCAGTTTACCTTTTTTGAAGACACATACTCAATTATATTATATATTAAGTTTATAATCGTACGAACTCTGTGCGAAGAATTCCCAATGATTATCATTGTTGATGATTTGCTGAAGGGATTGGCGAGTTATTACCGATTTCTTGTTGATTTAATACACTAACGATTTAATGTCCACAATAATGTAATAATAAAGATAACGCTTTAATCTGTTCTTCTTTTCTTTTAGATTAAAGCATGCTTGATTATTATGCTTTTAATATTATTGATTACCTTGTTATATTATGTACTTCATTGGGGCAACACTGTATTGATCACAGCGTTTGACTAAAATGCAGTAACGAAGTTACTGTGGTTGTTACGGTGTTTGACTAAGCATTTCAGTCATTACAGGGAATGACTGAAATGCTTAGTCAAACGTTGTAATACGGAGACCGACTAGGCATTTAAAACTTTGATTATGAATGTTCCAAGAAAATAATTTTTGTATTATCGGCATTTATAAAAACCATACTTCTCCTATTTTAGGAATTCAAGTAAATAGTCGTACGTAGACCCAAAAAGATACCGTTGAGAATTTGTATGTGTTGATAATTTGAAAATGCATGACGTGTTCTGGCGTCGATGTTTGTTTCAACCGTCTCACTGGTATTTTTCTGATTTCTTTCTGTTTGCCTGACAACGACTTGAATTGCTTGAATGTTAACTGGAGCAAAAAAGGAGTGGGCAATTTTCTCTACGAAATGTGCAAAAGTTTAATCCCTCAACTTCTACCGGACGTCGGGTGAAGCTTTTCGCCTTGACTACCGTTTAGAGGCCGAGCTCGAAAACTGCTGAGGATATGCAGAATAATAAGGTGAATTTTTAACTTATCTTTGTACTTTTTACGCCAATCGTGCAGTTAGAAAAGTTCGTTTTTTATTATTTTTGCGTTTAATATATTTTTCTCGCTCATTATATGTTATTTGTAATTCAAACATCGGGTGTAAATCATCGTTAAACTATATGTGTGAGTGTTTCAATGCGATTTGTTCCTCTACCGAGATTGATACCTTGGTGTGATACAGAATGAATATGTTAAAAGCTAGTTCCACATTTCAAATACATTATGCAGGGCAGTGTCGGACTATCGAATTTGTCGGATTAGCACTGCCTAAGACCCCCTATAGTCCGGAATTTTTTACAAAAGAGTACCTTGTAATCCGACAAATTACATATCCATTGGTAAGATTATATATGTTGTGTATACGTATGTAGTACTTTGAAGTACAAATCATACATAGTTTATGCATGTCAAATTTAGTAAATTAAATAACAATAGAGACGTTTTATTATAAAATTAAGCATAAATGCACATACATATGTACCAAAATAATCAAGAATTATTAATCAAAATCATTAATGAATTTATCAAATTATGAAGCTTGGAAATATTCATCAATTTTTTGTTTGTTTAAGGTTGTTATAACGCGAGATCAGAGCTTTGTCCCTCAGTCTTCTCAAAAGTAAAAGTTCGTTGTAGGATGTACCATTCCCTTCAGCCCATTGTAAACCTAGCTCAAAGGCGTTAATTGCGTCTTGTGCTGTGACTTGTGGAGCAGTTTCAATCACGTCGTCGTTATTTTCCTGATTGTTTGTTGTATAATTAGAAACCTATTTTATAATCTCTTCGTCAGACATTTCATGAAAAACATTTTCCTCTTTATCTATTCCACAGCACCAGATTTCCAAATCTTCCGGACTTATCTGTGTTTCAGTAGCGACTTGTTCTATAACTTCCGAAGTAACACTGATTTGTGGAACGTTGCTAGGAGTGGTGACTATATCTGTCCATAACTTTCTCCAAGACGATTTAATAGTTGATGACGGTAACGCATTCCACGACTGACAAAGCGCAAAAACCAAGTCTTTCATATTAAATTCTTTTAAAGATTTTTCTATTGGTTGGTCTTTTGATACGGGTCTCAGAAGTAAGTTTTTCTTATAGCTGCTTGACAAACTGAATGATATTCCGGTCCATTGGTTGAATCAGTGCAGTGCAATCTGGCGGAAGAAACATCGCAGTGCTGCATTGATGACCGGAAGCGTTATCAAGAAGGAACAACGCTTTGAGGAAAATTATGATCTTTTAACCATTTTCTAGCTTCAGGTACGAAGCATTCATCAAATCACTTTTTGAAAAGGTTTGTTGTCATCGATGCACTTTTTTGTCCGTAATAGTGTACAGGTAAATCAATGTTTTTGAATGCCCGTGGTTTATTAGATTTCCCAATGACCATCATCTTAAGCCCGTGAGTGCCCGCAGCGGTAGCACATGGTAGTATGGTTAAACGCTCTCTACTTACTCTTCGTCCAGGTACGGATTTTTCGTTACAACAAACGAAAGTTTTGCTAGGCATCACACGCCAAAAAGGCCCTGATTCGTCTGCATTGTACACCTGTGACGGGTCAAGATTTAAATCGTTCACCTTTTGCAAAACTCTTAATTTAAAGGATTCTATGCAGGTGGCATCGTTAGAAAGTTTCTCTCCTGTAATAGTCATTAAACGTATGCCATGACGACTTTTAAAACGTTCTAGCCATCCTTTGCTGGCCACAAAATCATCTTTTTTTGTTATTTCCTTATAAAAAAACTTAGCTTTCATGGCCAACATGGGTCCTGAAATTAGTGCATGCCCATTTCTTTCCTGAAGAAACCACATGTACAAAGTTTCTTCCACTTCTGGATGTTCAGCTTTCTTGAGTGTCTGTCTCTTGCCTGGCCCGCAGTCAGTAGTTGACACGAACTTCTTGATCTTCTCGGTTTCTTTTAATGTCATAAATTGTAGATCGGCCTACGCCGTATTCACTTGCTAAACTACTGAAAGTTTCATTGTGATTCAAGCGGTCTAAAATATCACATTTTTCTTTAATTGTCAATGTTTTGTGCTTTCGCTTCTGAGTTTGTGATGACATTACTAGGTACTGTACTTAATACACAATGAATAAATAGTAAACAATGAACGCAAGCTAGGCCGTACCGCTATCATCAGTAGTCAAATTCAACTTACTCGTCGAGCACGACACCGGTGGCGCGTACAAATCGTAACCTGTTCAAACCTGCGTGATCAACATTAGCGAAGATTGTCAAATACGTATGTATGTAATACATATTCAAAGACATGTCGGATTACAGGGGGCGCCGGATTAGACAGGGTCCGGCTTATCGGGGGTCCACTGTACTGTCATACTTGTATACATTTATTTGTGTTTTGGGTGTAACCTGCTGGGAATTATAAATAAATAAACAATTAACCCGTGTGTTATGACAACAGTTCTGGGGTGACGTATCTGGTTCATTAAAAAATCGACATATAACCTCGTACTCGCTTGTCCTTTTGAGACATGCGGTCCTGGTCTATGTTGTTTTTGTGTGGTGTCATCTTAAAATTTGGAATGATGACTTCGCAAAATCTCGGAATGTTATGGACCTTTCATATTATTGTATAGGAATCTAAACATGAAAGGAAAAAAAGAAGTGTCACCTGGAAGACAGATTTATAATATATTGTCAAAAAGGTCATGTACCGAAGAAGGTCATCGTTTTGTGACTGAAGCGTATACTAAATTGAAGTAGAATTTCAAATAGGTATATGAGGTTTCATTATTCAAACATGAGGAATTAATAGACTTATTTGACGACTGTCTCACTTTCTGGTTGTACTTCAGGCTTTATTGCGTATAAAAAAATGTGAAAGCAGAGATTTTGTAAACAGGTAACCTTTAAACTTATAGCAGGACCTGAAGGGACGCAGTTTATGAAATACCCTGAGAATACCCTTGATCTATGCACTAAAAAAGACCGTTCTTACTCTCGATCTCAGCCAGATGCATTAATTCTAGCGGAAAAGTTGAAAAGTAGCTACG
This sequence comes from Acanthoscelides obtectus, assembly GCA_963669975.1. NCBI lineage: Eukaryota > Metazoa > Arthropoda > Insecta > Coleoptera > Chrysomelidae > Acanthoscelides > Acanthoscelides obtectus. The sequence continues at coordinate 106,623,071 of CAVLJG010000006.1, read as the reverse complement.
GAGAAAAGAGATAATACAGAGAGCACCGGTTGGCAGTACGATGATCACTTGTCATGGAAATTCCGCGGAAGGTGAATAATGAAAACCATTTGCATATTTCAAATGAGAGGAGGAAATGAGAAGATTCAAAGGATGCCACTGACTCTCAGTAGACTTTATTTTAATATAATCTTTGAGCTTTCTACTCAACAAAATATGAGACTGTCGACGACAATATTTATCGTTATGTAATACTACTTAGAAATTCATTGACACAGCAAATATCAACTCATCTTACATTTCTGTAATTTGTGACGCTAGATGCGAATACTGCACCCTAAAAATCGACCTGTTTTCCTTGTGTGCAATTTGAGTCATGGAAAACTTGTAAAATAAAACTTCCCTTCGCTAATTTGTTCCACTGAATTGATAGAATAGTGTCGTGTAGTTGCAATTGAGGTGAAAAGATCGCCGCTGCAATTATCCATTAGCACAATGCTTTGTTATTTGTTTACATTCAAAATATTACACGTACTTACTGTTAATTATAACTTACATAATACCAAGGTATAATACCGACCAATTTCACTTTCTGAAATGTATCAGTGTTAAGCCGACACGTCGTGTTTAAATAAAATCGTCATCATGCGCATACCAAATAGACCTAATGTTTATGATACGTGGCTGCCGCTTTTCATTTTTTATTGGTTTTCTGTGAGTATATTGGGCATGTCACAGCGTGGCGCAAACAGGCGCCTACTAAGATTATTATCTAATTAAATTTTTAATAACCGGCGTCAGATAACGAACCAGAGGAAGGTGGGCCCTGAAGCTGTCTGCACCTTTTCCTTCATTTCCATCTTTCCGTGTTCCTACAAATTCCTCAGACGAATTCGTTAATTAAATACCTTTCTGCCTAAGATTGTGTACGGCGATAGGCAATTACAAAATGACTTATGTCTTTTAGGAATGATGCGTAAGCGTATACAGTGTAGAAGAAAGACAATGTAACGAAAACACTGTTCGATTCCAGCTTACCAAGCGGATTATTTTTGATAAAAATTAGAAAAAAACATCATCCCCTTTTCCTTCAAAAATTCATTCATGGTCTGCCTTATCGAAACCATCCTTCCTACTGAAAATTTTGCGAACACAATTTTTGATTCTGCGTTTGGTTATGAATATAACAAACATCAAATTGAAAATTTTAACCGATCTTGTAAAGGAAAACAGTGGCAATGGAAACATTCAAAATTGCATCTCCAATAAAGTTAGGAAAAAATAAAAGTGTTTTTGTGATAAATCTGGCACACGAAACATATGACTATCTGATAATTTCAAGGCCTACCTAGGAAATTCAGTTTTTCCCCATCCCGTGCTACATTCCAAGAACTCGTCAAGGTACGTAAAGATTAGAAATAACGATACAAATCACAGTCACATAAAAAGAAAATATTTCTCTATTGATTGTCATAACATGATTACAAATTTAATAAACATTAATAACATAAAACGTAACTTCTTCCGCAACAGAAATCAACAGTGCAAAAAATAGTTTAATCAATGAAAATTTTAATGTGACAAATTTTTTTGTAAGGAATAAGCGCAAACCTCTGCAATATTCTGCTCACCTTTTTCGAAAAAGTACGAGGAGGGCAACGCTATTAAAAATTTTCTCGAAATTTCCCAGAGCCCCGAATATTTTTCGCTACCAAAATGGTTGATAGCCTCTTTTGAATTTCACCTTCAGCTCCTTTTAGTACTAAGCTTGAACAGCTCGTCTTGTACTTAACACCAAATTTGCCACTTCCATTTCATCAAATGGGTTTACGGGCAGGGCATTTAAATTTTAATATTCTCATCACATGTTTGCACATTTGTACCGAATATCGAATAAACAAGTTTTTGCGAGGAACCCTAGTAATCTTACGTGCATATTACGCATATTTCACGTGCAGGTTCCTTTCAGGGGGGAGAGAGATACATGTTCGTAGCTAACTTTTCTCTCAGAAGGGAGGAACTAATGACAGCGCAGCGTGCGATATCCAGAGTCAACTTACTTGACTCCACATTTTAATAAATATGTTTTATGCATACTTAATTTATTACGCATAAAATAAAGTTTCTTTCAAGTGTAAGATACTAAAAATTTTAAAGCCATGATCTAAATAACGTTATATTACCTATTATGTGGATACTAAATTTTATCGGTACTATAGAGGGAGATGTTGTCCTCATTACGGCTAGTGAATTAACTCGAATTTATTGGCGGTCATTTTCGCACTTTCGACATGAATCCATTAGACGCACTATAACGTGAAACAATAAATTTTATATGTTCTGCATTAAATGTACCTAATACTTTATTTTGTTTGCAATCAACAGTAAAAAAGTTAATTTGGTTGTTTTCCCAGACTCAATATTACATACATTTGCGAAACGTGTTTGATATTACCTCTGAACCTTCAATTTTAGTATTCACTACCTAATTTAATACTTGTGACAAAAGCCTAATTTCCACGGCTCCACTGGTTTGGTTCGAAATTTTGTATGGAGAGCATTTTTTGCCTCTACTATGATGCCTGTTTACAATGATAATATTGGTAAATTTCACAAAGGTGCAGGTGATAAAAGCGTTGCGTTTTTTGTGTAATATTTATCGATCAATATGTGATATTTATTAATTATTTCTGGTAGCAAAAAAGTTAAACATAATCAATGCTGCGGTCTTTGGTTCGTCGGGCGCCAACAGAATGTTTAGGTTAGACCTTTTTAAAAAAAAGTTAGTCACGAACATGTATAACAGAAAAATTACATGGATCAAGTCAGTCAAACTGACAAATTTTTGTACCTAAACCAAGTGACTTATGGCATATTTCTTGATTTAATATGCAAATTGGGGCTTGCACAATGCACATACCTTATAACGTTTATAAGTTAACACTTGTTTACACTTTGATTCCTCATACTTTAATGTTTACATTGAAATCCCCTGTCCAGTGTTTACCAAACACACAGATCACAATAAATTTTTTGACATCTTCCTTAATTTACTTTTGGTAATCATTTATCGTGGTTAGTAACGACTATGTTGTATGAGATTATTGCTAATTAATAATCCAACCTGTGAAACGCATGGTATCGCTTGGAACATTGTCCATAACTCGCCTTCATAAAACATAGAATTACTTTTTATCTCGTAAGTTTTGTACGACACTGTCGGCATCGGTAATTCATGCTCGGAATCCCTATAAAAGAAATTCTCAGCTACTGTAAAGTGGACAAGAGCGGAATCGCCGTCTTATTTATTTTCATTTTAGTCGCGAACGGAAACTCAGTTGCGAAGAATCTCGCGTTTTAGCTGGAGATATTTTTCTACATCGCGGCATGTTTACGCTAGAGGGGTTATTTTGCTAACAATAGCGACTCAACGGAACGAGGCAAGCGGATTAGCTGAGAGAATTGTTTAGCTACAAGATTATTCTCAAAGTTTACACCATCTTGGTACTTATACCGTATGTTAACACTGCATGTTACGTAGCTTTACTCCCATAAGAAGTCCAAGTGGCGACACTGGCCATGGCTAGGTATTGACTCTTTGTATACTAAGTGACATATAAATCCGAACACCCAGTTTAAATGGTTTTATTTTAATAAAAATTTGAATAAGTACTTAATGAAGCATAATAAGTAAATGATAAAAATTTCAAAATGATTGCACAGCTTTAAAGCCCTTTGACCTTTAATAATGTGTGGATGCACCCTGATGTGCTATGCATTCTCCAACGCGCCTAGGCATGCTTCTGATCAGGTTGTCAATGTCCTCCTGTGGTATCTCATTCCAGGCAACCACCAACTCCTCTCGAAGTGTTTCTAGAGTTTGAGGAGGACGTTGCAAGTTGAGCAATCTCCTACCCATCATATCCCACACGTGCTCAATTGGGGATAAGTCGGGAGATCTTGGTGGCCATGGTAACAATGTGACATCATTATGTTGAAAGAAGTCTATTGTGACTCTTGCAACATGTGGTCGGGCATTACCTTGTTGGAAAGTTGGATCTGCCTGGGTGTCAAGATAGGGTAAAAGATGGGGTTCTAGTACTTCGTGGATATAACGCTGCGCGTTCATGTTACCTCTGATGAAGATTAAAGGTGACCTGGAACCATAAGCTATAGCACCCCAAACCATAACTCCAACAGTGTGATGAACAAGTCTTTCAACAAAAAACTGTGGATTCCTCCTTTCACCACGTCGCCTTTTAACCCTGGCACGACCATCGTGCATGCCTAAACAAAATCGAGACTCGTCACTAAAAACAATACTGTTCCATTCCTGATCCCAGAGTGACCGTTGTCTGCACCACTCAAGGCGATTACGTCGGTGTTCTCGAGTTAAAGGGAGGACCCAGTGTGGCCGGTATGAAAACAAGCCAAAACTTCTAATTCGTCGGTAAACACTTCGCATGCCAATAGGTCTTCCGTGTTCTGCAAACCATTCATTTGCAATGGACCTGGTAGTGGAGAAACGGTCCCTTAAGGCCAATAATCTTAGGCGGCGATCTTCACGGTCTGTTGTTCTACGGCGGCGTCCAGTGCCCCTTGCTCTTTGCGTACGGCCTTCTCGAAGCCATGCCTGACAACACCTGACCACAGTGTCTACACTTCTTTGCACTCTAACTGCAATTGCCCGAAAAGAAAGTCCAGCTTCCCGAAGTCCCACTATACGGCCCCTATCAAACTCACTGAGTTGACGAAATCGTACAGGTCTCCGTACTCTAGGCATCGTAACCGATCGTAAAGGATGTCAAGAACCAAAATCCGCCAACGTTGATTCTTTACTGCGGCTGAAATATTCATTTTTAGAGCGTTGGTGAATTAAAAAAAAGCAGTATAAAAACCGGAATGTCCAACTGATAAGGCTGAAAATTTTTTCACTTGTTATTTACAGTAAGATAAATACATTCACCAACTTTTATTAAAATAAAACCGTTTAAACTGGGTATTCGGATTTATATGTCACTTAGTATATTTTGAAAGAAAGAATCATTACTATCTAGACTTCTGCAATTAGAGTCCATTTCGTATTATTGTAGAGATGGACAGTATAAAGAATCGCGTCCATTAAAAGAACAAATGGACAACATAAACATGTATTTATTTGGTTGGCAAATATCCACCAGCAACTGCAGCCACTATAAAAAAGGGGCATCGGATTGAAGTGGATGTCCTAGTTATCGATCGATTGTAGATATAATAGATGTCGGCACGGCGCGCCACTATTGGCTCGGTTCCTATAAAACTTTTAATAAAGTAGCAGCAGCGGCAACTGAGAGTAGAGCAAAGCAAAGTGTCAGACAGAAGGAGACATCAAGTCGCCTTCGCACGCCGCCGCCGCCGCCGCTCTGACTCTACAAGAACTCGTCCACCAGCCGAACTGGCGACGACATCACAACATGAGCTGTGCTGTCTCTCTTGCCTCTTGGCTCTGCCACGTTATATTCCAGCACAGCGGATGCCGTTTATATCCCTAGTTTTATCCTTTTCTAGGGCATTCAACTTCCGCCACAAATCAAAAGCGATATATGGGGCATTTCACGTGAATGAGCGGACACAATTTGCTAAGTTACTGCTCCGTAATTGAAACTGAGATTTTTTTGAATTGGACAGTACATACAGGGTGTCCGCAAAGTTGGGGTTTTCCTTTTCAGAAACAACTATCCTTGAAATAACAAAGGTAATGTGTAGTGAAACGAGGACGACCAAGTAAAAAAAAATGAAGGAAAAAGTACTCACTCTCCAGTTGACGAGAAGGGCTAAGTACGTCTCTGCCCGAAATCATACCGCTCCAACAGAAAATGAAGGAAGGCAAAATGTTGCGTAAAAAGTCTAGGTATTGCATCCTGCCCAATCGATTTGGGAGAATAGATGGTCCATGCCAGCCCAAACATTCACCGAAAATGTTTGTTGAAAATGTGCCCGACGGACAGCGTGCGGATTTTCTACTGACCAAACATGAGTGTTGCGAAAGTTATTCACCCCATTACGCGTGAACGTAGATTCGTCTGTCACCAATATGCACTTCAAAAAGTCCGGATTATTGTCATGTTGATGCAACAACCAGTCACAAAACCGCACTTTTGCTGGAAAATCGTCACGTTGAAGGGCTTGTACACGTTGGACGTGAAACGGATACAACCCCTCTTCACGCAGCGTTTGCCACACTTTAGTTTTTGATACTTGCACTTTTCTAGCCACGTCTCTAGTGCTTGTTGAGGGATTCTCCTCTACGCGATTACCTCTACACGCGTGACCGTAACCGTCGGTTGAAGGTTGCATACTGACCTGACACACTGACCCCGACCTAGTGCTGTCGTCGGGTTGAGCCAGTGACCTTGTACCACGCGGGTTGCGGCTACAGGAAAGTATTCAGATATTTTTGATGTTGCAGAGCCCTTTATCTCGGTTCCCTTAAGGTATTGGTGTATATGGTACTAAGAAAAATTGCTTATGTTTTCAAGATCTACACGTCGTGTAAAGGAAAACCCCAACTTTGCGGACCTGTATATTGGGATATACAGGGTGTTCCTTAATGGTATGCGAATATTTAAGGGTGTGAACCTGCTTGACAAATTAATGTTAGTTTGTTTTATAAACTATGGCCCAAAAATGTTTCCTTACAAAAACTCGGGGTGCTGAAGTTTTAGGAAAAAAATGGAAATTAATTAATATTTTCAGAACCGCTTCAGATATTTCACTGATATTCAGTACGTAGTGAAAGTTATCAAAGTTGCATATTTTTCAATACAAAAATAATTTTTAGCTTTAACAGTGACCTCAGACGAAGATTAATATTATTTGTATTTTGCGCATCGGCTTAGGTATGAAGGATATGAAATGTGTTTAAGAAGCTCCAGCATGGGCGAGGTTTTTACTTACCCAAAAATGTCTCTATCACCTACATAAAATAATATTATTTTCAATACTACCCTTAAATAATATGGAAACGTTTCAACACTAAGTTGTCTTTTATTCTAAGCACACTATCGGAAGATTACTGTTTTAAATAAGTTAGGTTTAGAAATGCCAATGTATTTATTATGCATTTTTGGAATCGGCATTACAATCTTAATGTACTTTTTATCTTGAAATCCCATCTCAAATGAAGTCAGAAAAAATAAAAGACTCGAACGTGTCATTTTCTTAGCTACCCAATTGCACAACATTTCGCAGATCTGGGATCCCACCAGTGCGAACCGAATTTGAGACATTCGGTATACATACCTATAGTTCTGTCATGAGGTAGGATGACGGCGTTTGAAAAAGGTCATCAAAATGCATTCAAATGCGGTTCTATACGACTTCATTGAAAATCCTATGGTTTTCTAATCCATTACTCGCAATTGCGCTTAGATGAATTAAATATTTTGGCTCGCATGTAAACTATAGCTGTGTCTAAAAAGTCAAGCGTTTTACTAAACATGGGCTGGAACTTTTTACGAGAAAAACCTTATGATATTAATCCCTTTTGTACGTTTCTCCGAGAATGTAAGAAGAAAGTGAGAACGAGGAGTATAAAAGAAAATGTTTCCAAAGCCTCAACTTGTTTTGCGTGCATAATTTATACTGCTTTGAGAAGAATGAATTATTAATTTTTAAAGCTGAGGTAGTAGTATTATCTGGGTTAGAAGGGAGCATATTTTAATACGAAAAGTTCACGACCGCAAAAGTGCTCACTGTACATTAACGTAGATTATTTGTTAATTGTTCTCTTACTCAACGCGTGAGAACATGTTTCTAACAACTAACGTTTAACTTTGACATTCCGTGTATTGTAACTATCACTGCATATAAATTATCCTGTCTATGATGGATATTTAGATGTTGAAATGTTCATTACATTAATCGATTGTGTTCTTCTGTTTAAAATGTATATTCTAATGGTGGTAGAATGAAAATAGTTACAAAGTCGACAGGCCTTAGCGTCGAGAGCTGTGGAATCCGCCGTGAGCACCATTACACAAACTATTTCCATTACATTTGGATTTTTGTAGGACGAGGGCGTGCATTCCACCGAACCAGCGCGGCGGCTGAGCGCGGAAAATGTTCATGCACATTTTTGCAGCAGCTGCAGCGACTTTTAAGCTGCCGTCTGCAGCTGAATTACTCGTATTGATAACATGACGGCTATATTATTATATAACATGCTATTTTGAATTTACAAGCGAGATTGTCGACATCGACGCGGGCGAGTGCCCTACTGGGATACTTTGTGATCTCAGTAGGGCATTCGACTGCGTTGATCACAACAAATTCTTGGAGATTGTCGTTGAATATGGTTTTGTCGGTCAAATATAATTTTGGAAAATAAATGTAACAACTTAATTAGGAATATCAATACATGGTTTAACCAGTACTCACTTTACTTAAACCAAACCAAAACAACGCTTATTCGTTTTCATAATGCTCAAAAAACTGTAGAAGAGTTTCAAGTCAGATTGGGTGACGATCAACTCGATTTCAGAGGAGAAGTCAAATTTCTTGGAGTTCATTTTGATTCGACTTAAATTTGGAAGGCCCACTGTGAATTTCTCACAACAAAAATGTACTCTCAAAGCTATGTGTTGAGGCAATTAAAAACCATCTTAACAGCTGAACAATTGATACAAGTTTATTTTGATAATGTGGATTCGAGATTAAGATACGGAGTATGTTTCTGGGGTTGGTCAACGCGCTCTGAAGATGTATCTGTGTCTCAAAAAAAATGCATCCGATCATTAGCAGACATCTCACCAACAGAAAGTTGCAAAACATTTTTTATAAGTTTCAACATTTTAACTGTCCCTTCTTTGTATACAGGGTGACTTTGAAGTTGAGTCATTAATTTTCAGATAATGATTGTAGAAGGAAGATAAACCAAAATATGTGTGTAAAAATAAAAAAAAATTAAAAATTTTTTTTTACCTTGTTTTATAAAGTATCCTCCCGACAAGTATTTCAGTGCGGACCTGTATTTGATCGTGAGGTCTTGGAGTACCGGCATGCAGTCCCCTGTGTGGTCTTAAGTCACCTGATTCACGAGCCCGTTGTACTACATTAACAAAGGCACGAGGGGTTGGTTGCACTCGATTGGGAAACCGATCCGCATAAACATGTGCCATTTTTTATTTCGTTTGAGCCACGCAACAGACACTACTATTCACTGACACTGACTGTATACAAATGAATAAAATAATTGTAAAAACATCGTTCCAAATTCTTTCGCTTTTTTGTTACCGATGCGATGAACCGATACGGCGGATTATATCCGTTGTCGCCAAACACGAGCACATAATATTATTATTGAGACAAGGGCGGTACTCAAACTTCCAAAGGGCTATAACTTTGTTACTTTAATTTTACCAGAAAAATGGTAAAGGAAAAAAACATTTCTTTTGATCAGATCTACTCACTGTTAAAATAAATGACTCAACTTCGAAGTCACCCTGTATATATATGAATTGTGCTTACATGTTTTTAAAAATTATGAATAATTCAAGCGAAATTGTGATATGCATAATTATGATACAAGGACTTGTAATAATTTATATGTAAACTTCAGCAAATCAAAAGCGGCATTTCGATCACCTAATAAAATTGGTCCGCTTCTTTTTATAATTTACCGTGTCACATTACCTCGGTTAAAAATATTAACGACTTCAAGTTCCAGTTTAAGCAATTTTTGATAAACAAGTGCTTTTATCGTGTTGATGAATTTTTTAACATTGCATTTTGAGATTAGTTGTAGGTTTGTAGCGAACGAAAAATTGACAATTCCAATACAATATTGTATTGAAATAAAGGTTATTGGTATTGATTGATATTGATATTGAACGAGTAAAACACGACATTTCAATAATAAGGTTAATAAATAAAGTAAAAAGATATATAGTATATCTCTTATTATGCCTTTTGATTTGATACCCATATCGAAGCGGTGGTCGCCGTATTGTATTTAGTATGACGTCACACTGCTTATTATGTTTCTCTCGCGAGCCTCTGATATTTGATACTCATATCATAGGGATGATTGCTCAATTGCCCAAGGTTAACTGGTTCGCAATTCAGTTCCAAGATTTGTCCCACAGGTCATGTTAAATAAAAGCTTGTAAAAATAATTTAAGTCATCTTTGGAACACACCTGAAATGTACTGACGGCAACATAGCAGTTTTCTGTAGTATTATTACTAGAAGCATAAATATTCCTTTCATTCATATTTTTACAGTATATTGTATTGCGAAATATTCTTATATCGTAAATTGTAAATATTATTAAAAGCCCATTGCATATCTATATTCACCCTATTTCAGGTCCAGTTACTTAAAATCATAATTGTACCTGTCCTCCCTCAATTATATCTGTAAATGCCTTCAAAATTCTATGCGTATGGAAACTGCTATGGAATTCGGTAGTTGTGATTCCGGTATTTTACCTGATGTAATCCCCATCTAAACATTCTGCAAATCTGTACGATAATTGCGTTGGGATCAGATGATTCCCATTCCCATGCGTGCTGCGCTTTTCGTTTCCAGAATGCGCTGACGTATCTCGCGGAAATACTCGAAACTTTTACCATTTCACTGTCCGATTAACATTGCTACACGTACGATAATAGGAATTCGGGATATTATTTATCGATTTGCCAGTACGGATTCTCCCAGTGCAATCAAGTCAGTTACGCATTGGAACAAAAAATATCTTTGATTCCTGTATGCCAACACAAGCTGTTTCCTATTGCTGCAGACAAATGATCACACTGGTGAATTTCTGTGAAAAAAATACGATATTACAACTAGTAACACAACAATCAATTGGCAAAATTATGATACCATGCCAACAAAGCTGAAGTTTAACAAACTGGAGTCCCTAAGAGCACCTCTTGAAAGCCCTTTAACATACATGATCTATTCCAGGGAAACCCTATTCTCCATCTTCTGCATTACCTACGAGGCTTGTTCAATTGAAATCCATCTTTCGCCCAGAAAAAAATTATTTGCAAATACGTATATCGACAAATAATTAAGGCACATATCTTTTTGTTTTACCATTCGATATACAGGGTGTCCGCAAAGTTGGGGTTTTCCTTTTCAGAAACAACTACCCTTGAAATAACAAAGGTAATGTGTAGTGAAACGAGGGCGACCAAGTAAAAAAAAATAAAGGAAAAAGTACACACTCTCCAGTTGACGAGAAGGGCTGAGTACGTCTCTGCCTGAAATCGAAAGTTATTCACCCCATTACGCGTGAACATAGATTCGTCTGTCACCAATATGCACTTCAAAAAGTCCGGATTATTGTTATGTTGATGCAACAACCACTCACAAAACCGCACTTTTGCTGGAAAATCGTCAGGTTGAAGGTCTTGTACACGTTGGACGTTTGCCACACTTTAGTTTTTGATACTTGCACTTCTCTAGCCACGTCTCTAGTGCTTGTTGAGGGATTCTCGTCTACGCGATTCAGTAGTTCTTCCTCAACTTGCACCATTCGTGGTTGTCTAGGCCTCCCACTGTGCCCACCTCGAAATTCCTCCAAATGGCCCGTATCCCTGACTCTCTGGACCAGGTACTCAAATCTGCGGGGCCTTGGATGATGTCGTCTAGGGAAACGATCTGCATACACTCGCGACGATTCTGTATCATTTTGAAGACATTCGCCATAAATTAACAACATATCAACGAGTTCATTATTGGTGTATGAGTGTGCCATTATTATTTTTTTTTTGAAACGCAATCGATTATTCGGGTTCGTTACCTCTATACGCGTGATCCTTTGCCGTCGGTTGAAGGTTGCATACTTACCTGACACACTGACCTCGACCCCCGACCCAGTTCTGTCGTCGGGTTCAGCTAGTAGCCAGTCTGAGATATCGCGGCGGGTCGCTGCTACAGGACGGTATTCAGATATTTCTGATGTTGCAGAGCCCTTTATCTCGGTTCCCTTAAGACATTGGTGTATATGGTACTAAGAAAAATTGCTTATGTTTTCAAGATCTACACGTCGTGTAAAGGAAAACCCCAACTTTGCGGACACCCTGTATAGTTTTGGCTGCTGTTTGAAGAATTCTTGTATTTCTTCGTCCAACTGAAAATGCTTACGGCTTAAGGCGATAAATCTGGACTATAGGGTGGATGCTCTAATATCCTCCATTTTCTTCGTCGTAAATTTTCTTTCAATACTCTGGCGACATGAGGCCGACCATTGCCGTGCAGAAAAATGACATTACGAACCTTCATGGTCGACACCAAGTACTAACATGACCTTACCTGCAAAAACTTTGGTGGCGGAGAATTTGCGTATTTCCATTGCATCGATGACAGCTTACTGGAGGGTTCAAAATGATGACACCAAGATTCGTCGTCGGCAATTATTGACGACAGAAAGTCGTTACCGTTTTGCTTGTATTCCGTGAGATGTTGCCTATTCGCAAGTTTTTTTGGTCCTGCTTCCTTTGACAAAAGGCTGTAACCGAATTTGTATACGATACTATGGACAGGTCCACAGAAACATGAAAATTCTCTGAAATTGAGATTCGACGATTTTTTTTAATCATGCCTTCCACTCATGCCACGTTCTTGTCTATTGATGCAGTACTCAATGCACTTGGTCGCGGCTTATCCGTCGTCCCCTCTCTCCCATTCTTAAATTTTTGAATCATTCCTTCTCATTTGGATACACAAAACACATGTGTTTCCATATACGGCTTGCAATGATTGCAAACCTTCAACAAACAAAAATTGAATGTCCGCACGCTGATTATATACTAAGTGACAATATAAATCCGAACACCCAGTTTAAATGGTTTTATTTTAATAAAAGTTGGTGAATGTACTTATCTTACTGTAAATAACAAGTGAAAAAATTTTCAGCCTTATCAGTTGGACATTCCGGTTTTTATACTGCTTTTTTTTAATTCACTAACGCTCTAAAAATGAATATTTCAGCCGCAGTAAAGAATCAACGTTGGCGGATTTTGGTTCTTGACATCCTTTACGCAAAGAGCAAGGGGCACTGGACGCCGCCGAAGAACAACAGACCGTGAAGATCGCCGCCTAAGATTATTGGCCTTAAGGGACCGTTTCTCCACTACCAGGTCCATTGCAAATGAATGGTTTGCAGAACACGGAAGACCTATTGGCATGCGAAGTGTTTACCGACGAATGAGAAGTTTTGGCTTGTTTTCATACCGGCCACACTGGGTCCTCCCTTTAACTAGAGAACACCGACGTAATCGCCTTGAGTGGTGCAGACAACGGTCACTCTGAGATCAGGAATGGAACAGTATTATCTTTAGTGACGAGTCTCGATTTTGTTTAGGCAGGGTTAGAAGGCGACGTGGTGAAAGGAGGAATCGACAGTTTTTTGTTGAAAGACATGTTCATCACACTGTTGGAGTTATGGTTTGGGATGCTATAGCTTATGGTTCCAGGTCACCTTTAATCTTCATCAGAGGTAACATGAACGCGCAGCGTTATATCCACGAAGTTCTAGAACCCCATCTTTTACCCTATCTTGACACCCTGGCAGATCCAACTTTCCAACAAGATAATGCCCGACCACATGTTGCAAGAGTCACAATAGACTTCTTTCAACATAATGATGTCACATTGTTACCATGGCCACCAAGATCTCCCGACTTATCCCCAATTGAGCACGTGTGGGATATGATGGGTAGGAGATTGCTCAATTTGCAACGTCCTCCTCAGACTGTAGAAGCACTTCGAGAGGAGTTGGTGGTTGCCTGGAATGAGATACCACAGGAGGACATTGACCACCTGATCAGAAGCATGCCTAGGCGCGTTGGAGAATACGTAGCACATCAGGGTGCATCCACAACACTTGAATCGCAGTCAAGTAGGAGTTCTAGGAACTCTGGTTAGTGTGCCGTTTGTAAACACAAGTAACATTGCAAAACGTTATTTAAGCGATTAAAATTGTTTCCAAGGCTAACCTGACTAAAGATGGGTGTCAATTGAACAAGCCTCGTCATGCTGTGAAACTTTCTTCCTGAATACCGTAACAATCTCTAAAAATAAGATCGCATTTTTCCGATACCTATTTCTTTTCCATCCAGTGTTCGTCGCAGTTGAGATTACCAAGCAAACACCTATCCGTCTGCTTTTCGCGCTTCGCGGCGACGACTTTCTACTTTCCGAGCTTCTCCCTGGCATAAATACGATTGGATTAGGTGCCATGCGACAACTCCTGACTCGCACTCAAACCGGCTTCGCCGCAACTCCACGGAATAGAATTATCTCTGTCACTTCGCAGCCATAAAATGCAGCTACAACTAGAGGTGTGCGTTGCGAGTCGTGTCAGACGCTCACATACACCATTTGGTCTGTTAAAATTTGGGTCGTTGAGGACATAATTTCGTTCGATCAAGTCTTTCGATAGCATCATCCTAAATGCCAGTATCTTTGAGCAGTTCAAAAATAAACACAATACCTGACCTTCTTTTCTGTTTGATTGATCCGATCCACAGCTTTACCGATGACAGCACTCTATATGCAGGAACTCAGAATAACAAGCCGATCTCTGCCGGTGAGCTGAAAGTAGACTAGTAGCGACTTATAGCACTCTCTGAAGAGGCCTGGAGGTTACGAACTCCGTACATCCAGAATTGGACGTTTCAACCGCTCCTTTGTCCCTAGGGAATCTAAATTGTGGAACAATCTAAATGAGGAGGCTTCTTCCAGGTCCACAAACCTTAGGTAAATCGAAAGTCGAATTAACCCAGATACGCCTACAGCTCAAATAAATTATAATAAAGTATGTTCTCTGCAAATTCATTCTATATGAAGCATATTTAGACAAATTTATTATTTTTTTAAATTTTATTTTAGGAAAAAGTGTAAAAAAATGCCGTACAAAATATGGTACACTAGGCACATAGGCGAACTTTAAGTTTTGGTATGGAAGGACAAAATACATTTTACATGCATCCCTACATTGCACTTGAGCACCTTGTTCTAAACGATCATAACGAATATCTATATATTCATTAGCCGAAGGGCGTCCTCTAGAAAAAGATGGCGGTTCCTTGTTTTGTTGTAACAAGGCTATGGCAAGCCGCCGTCTAAATAATAATTGATCCATATGTCCTCCGTGCGATCTATAAAATTGCCAGGAATTATGAACAGCCATATCAATACAGTGGTTGATCAATGAAAAATACCACTTTTTACCCCGGATGGAAATGCGATACAGACCAATATTTTGATCGCAACGATCAACGCCGCCCATATTTGCGTTGTATACATTTACAAGATGACGCTGTTCTACCTAAAATCAAAAGCATTTTTGAAAACATTGATTTTCTTGCAGATTGTGTTTCTTACCTGAATACTTTTTTTATCCTTTTGAGAGTATCGCTTTACAAAGCGAATTGGTTGCAATCCTGCGGCATTTGAACAGAGTGTTACTAAATTATTGTCATGCCATTTTACTGCAATTATGTTTGTATCGGAAATTTGGTTGTAATCGTAACTACCTCTTTTTTCCCTTTTCATTATTTTAGAATCTCTGAATTGGACGCCTTGTAAACGATTTTCTTTAGCAGTACCAGTCGCAAAGAATTTTTTTCTGTCAATTTTACCAAAGAGGGAGAGGGAGAAACAAAATGAAAGTTTTCATTTGGCCATTTTCTCCTCAGTGCATCAGAATACTCTAATACCACACCAGCACCAACCTCCAAATCTGCATAATTCTTACTAATGTTGGTTGTCGACCCGTGGTAAGGTTCAACCGAGTAAACGTAGCCTAGTCTTGATGCGCCAACCCATAATTTATAGCCGTATCGTATAGGTTTTCCGTGAATGAACTGTTTGCATGAGTGTCTCCCAAAATAAGGAACCATTTCTTCATCTACACTATGCATTTCTGTCAAAATTCACATGTACCATAAATTTTTGATTCAGACTCGCAAATAAAGGTCTAACTTTTGCAAACTTATCTCTTTGCTGTAAATTGTAGTTATCTACTAAATGGAAATTTGACATAATATACTCAAATCTATCTCGTGTAAGCGCTTCTGTGACGAGTTGATTATTAGCATCTCTTTCACGTTCACACAACATTCTTCTCGATATAACCACTCAATATTAGTGTTCCAATAAATGCCCTTATTTCATACTCTTGCACCTCTTGTTGGCGATTCTTTTGCCTGGCATATCTATTTGTTTCAGTTGTTATGCGTGTTATAAGTTCTCCGTCAAAAAAAAGTGAAAATCCTTCAAGTGGAGTCTTAGAATCATTATTTTGTTCAAGAATTTCTTCGAAGTTTCCTGGAACTTCTTGTGGTAGATCCTCCTTCACCGAGTTGTACGTTTTTCGTTTCTTTAGCTTTTTTTTTATTTTTTTTAGCCAATTCAGACAATGGAATATTATCTTGGGAATCAGATGAAGATATGCTAAATTTTTCATGAGGTATGTTTATCTCAGCAGGTGCTTGTAATTGTGAACCCGGTAGATTATCAGCTGACATGACATTCTCATCGCCGGAGTCCTCGTCTGTGAGAATGTCACAAGCATTGATTGGAGGCTTCAATGTGATATCATCCACATTTGCTACTACATCTTCATTATCCTCTAGCATAGCAAGGGCGTCCTCCAGAGAAAAGCCCCTAAAAATGAAACAGGCATGTATTTTCCTCTCGAAATAATAACATAAGTAATTTGGTATTATAACTGGAAAATAGCATGTGTGTTTTATTGGTAGAAGCAATCAAAAAATTTTTTTTATTTATGTGAAGACCATATATTTACTTACTAGGCAAATCGTATTCCATATTCAGCCATGTCACAAAAAATAAAAACTTCTTCACAAAATGCAAAAAAATCTCAATACAACGATAACACCTAATCGCACGTTACGATTGACTAAGGCTTACTGAATATATCTGTGCTATTTCCGCGTCAAAATAAGCACATATATAAAGATTAAGCATTGAATATATTAAAAAATTGGAAAGCTGAGACCGTTGACCGATCAGGCTCACGATTATTCGGAAGATGTTTATCACGCATACGAATAATCGGAGACTAAATCAAAAAGTCACGGTTATTGAGCAATTTTCCGACGGAAAATTGAGCCTTGAGACAAATATATAAATAACAATAAGCTCGTTACTCTAATATTCTTCACACATGCGAAAGTATGTCTTGAAATTTTTGTCACGGATTTTAGTAACCCATAAAGAAAACTGAAACTGTCGAGATGCAACTGAAGCCGTGTGATGCAAGTTTTGCGCGAATGGAAGCGGTACACTTTGAAATTAAACTTAGAGATGTAAAGGACACGTAGTGCCAGTATGTTTCTGCTGTGTTGCTACCAAGATTTATGCGCGAATTAAACTTTGAAATGCACCGTGGAATGGACAAACACGTGAAAATAATCTTGAAGCGTTATAGTAACGTTGAATTTATAATAAAATTTTAGGAATAGAGGTTGTGAAACAGCGGGCATTGATATTTGTTTTGGTGTTTAGGTAAATCCACTTTTGGTCCGCGATATCTATGCTTTAAAGGACCTTCAAAAGAAAAAATCCCGCAGACAACTAATTTTATAGGATTGAGGTCAGGAGATCTTGCTGGCCATTTTCGAGGATCGGGAGCATTTCGACCGATCCAGTGATTTGGATAATGTCCATTTAAATACTGAATGACGCCTCTAAAAATGCGTCGTGGTGCCCCGTCATGAAGAAATCACAAATTCTGACTCGGTTGTAATGGCGTGTTGTGTAAGGTCTGGTAGGTTATTGGCTATTTTCTTCTAAACTCGATTACCAAGACAGTTTGTATTACTGAAAGTGCTCAATGGTACTTGGCACGTTGACAAGTGTGTTTGTATCCAACTGTTTAATAATGTACTTGCGAGAGTGTCTCCCTCTAAGTAGATCCAGGTCTAAAGTGAGTTGTATGGGAAGCCGGCAGATGCGACGGAAAGTTCACCTTCTCTGCCAATGCACAGGTTAAAGTTTAATTGGGAATCGAGGAACGCGCCGTTCCCGACACGACACCGCAACTGAACGATTCGCGCAGCTTTTTTGGCGAACTCTCGCAAAAGTTGTCGTTTCCGGAAATAAGGGAACTTTCCGAACACGTATTACAATTTCATGCGGATGCACACCGCAGAAGGATTTCTCCTTTATGCGGAGATCTCCTTACATATTATATTCCCGCATTTTACAAATGTTTTTGAAGAAGCTATTGATGAATAAGCTCAATGAAGACAAAGATGAATTATCATTTTAATTATATCAAATTAATGTATACATATCCTGTACCACTGGACAAAACGCACTTTAAGTTCTCATGTCTTCTCTTCTTATGAGTCATCTCTTAACCTATCTATTCGGACAGTATAGCTAATGATCGACTTATAAATATTTTTTGAGTCCAGTGACTGGATATTCGCAACGCTGTTTTCGTATAAGAACGGAAACAGGAAAGAGAAAAGGGTGCAAATTATCACCTAGTTAGATGGTAGTTACAAGCGGTGAGAATTAAACGAATGTCAAGAGCTAGGTCGTTCATTTTTCAAAGCAAAAAGCACGATAACGACAAAATTTGGAAGGAAGAAGGAGCTTAATTGGGAAACATCTATTTGAAGTTCTATTCACACTCAACGAAATATGCTGATTTGCCAATATACTGTTAATGACCTCACAATTATTATTGTTACTAACTTTTCGGTTCTGTATTATTGAACAAATGCTGGGTATATGCAGCAAAAAAGAATAGAGAAGTCTATTTTTTTGTCATTATTTTCGATCTGTGTAATTACTTTCCTGTTTCTGTTGCGGATTGGTACATGTGTGACGTTTAAAAGAGCACACTTTTTGCCTTTACATCCATTTATTGGTATGTGTTTATCAAGTGCTATGTATTATTAGAAAATTTGATTTATATCTTTGTAGATTAGTAGTTTTCTATCTCAAGGCTATGTTATCTTCGTATGCTATGTCTCTATCTGTATAATCGCTCTCTAACAATTTAGAAACCGTAGTATCTATTATCTTTGTAAAGTATGAAGCATTTTATTTATTCTCAATACAATGCGTAACCCTGCTGCTGATCTCGAACCTGCTGGTTATTGGAATAACGAGATCAGTAGCATACATTGAATAACCGAATGCTCGTACCTGGATTATCAACTACAAACTTCGGTAGTTGCAAAACGCTTTTTATTTCCTTCTCGATTCACAGCAATGATGTGTCTCATTATATTTAACGAACAAAAATCGCCCCACACTTTGTTCGCGTCGTTATAGAAAATGTTCGTAAGTCGCATACTTTCACGTCCAGTAAATCTGCATAGTTTGTCGGTATTCAAGACGGCAGGCAATCCAGCTGGAATTGCCGTTCCCGTCGCTCGAAACGGAACAGACAAACAACAATCCGTCCATTGCAATGTCCTCTAAATCACCAACAACACCAAACAGGGCTAGTTTTGGCGGGTTACGAAGGGGTGGGGGGTTGATGGTAACTGCATTGTTAGTTGTCTTAACGCTCTATCTAACGATTAATCTGTATAATGTAATATTAAAAATAATGAATTGATCATGTCAAACTATGCAAGTAAATTTCAAGCAGGGCTTATCATTCCAAGGTCAATCCTTTTTATTGGAATGCAGAGGGAAAGTGAAACACGTAGGGGTTAGTATTTCGCTCATAGTTGGCGGTCGACTGTTCTTGCCTGGAATGACGGGAGGGCGCGAGCATCCAAGGCTCTGAGCTCAGAAAGTTTGCGGTAGCAACTAAAGAAGGAATAGAACTCTCAAGGAGAGGAAAGGCGCATCGGTCTTAGGGCAGAGGACAAACTAACTGTAGCGCACTTAGGAAGAAACGTCAAGGTTGACAGGTGTTGGACTGGCATGGAGGCCAGCGTGACGTAAGTATAAAACGATTTTATAAGTAGTGAAATTCCTATAAGCAAGCAAAATCGTAAAGCGTCGTGAAGCCTGATTCAACAACTGGTTGCTTGGTTATTACAGTTAGCTAAATACGTTTTCTTAGTAATATCAACTTCAAAATTGAATAATGCGTTCTTAGAAAGTTGTATACATGTCCATAAAGGGGTCAGATAAGCCACAATATTTATAAAACTAAAACTTTGTCTGTATATACTAATCCGTGATTGTGGTCGATGCGAGTTCAATTCAATTGGCAAACAGTTTATTGTGCATCGATTACGCAGTTAACAACTGCCAGTAAAGGTCCAATCAATTATGTGTAGACTGCCAGGCGCTGCTGGTGGCTCTATTCTCTGTTCCCCAACCCCCGCTATGCCTCTTTCCAACAGCCCCATTAACTCTCATAAATATTTGAGTTCTGCGTCATGCGAAACGCACCCGCCAGCCCCATTTTTGATTCATTGGACGGTGAATGTTGATTTGCATTTTGTTATACTATGTCATTCTTTGATACTAAACAAGATACTTCCGTCCGTTTGACCGAACGATATCCAACATTTGGACAGCTGTTTCGTACCTCTTTGCTACTCATCAGCATGGTCTAAGCTCGGTCTCTCGACTTTGGCATAACGAACAAAAGCATCGCAACTATCCTCTATACTGGAGGTACGATTTATCGACCACTGCCGAGAGCGCATAGCTGCTGTCTATTAGAACGGTAAAGATCTCAGCTCACGTTTAATCGTCCAGTCACCATGGGAACGCTGCACGGCTGACGATTCTGGCTGTAAAGTAGATGTGGTCCATAAATCTAATAAATTAGGATAAACAGAGAGCTCAGTTAATTTGGAACGTACGCGAACGCAAGATCCAAGATTGCTTTGATATCTAAAACAAACGGCGCTTATGTCAATAGATTGCTGAAGGGTCTGCTTCTGTTTCCAGGAATACAATATTGCGCTTATTATTCAATAGCGCATTATGATGGTTACAAGCCGAAGTCGAAGACAAAGGATTCCTTTATGGAAATAAGCGGCAACGCCTCACTGAGGTGCTCAAGTCATACATATAAATATCAGCTGTTAGAACTACCATCCTATTTAGTTTACGATTCTTTTATTGCCTAGAATACAAATATAGGAATTCCGCGATGTAGCTCGTCGAGTCATATGATCTTTATTAAATTAACGTGTACTTTTATTATATAATAAAAGCTTTCATCCTTTAAAACTATCCCACAAAGCAGGCTTTAAAATATATGACTTCTAACAAAGGGGTATAAAAACTATACAAGGGATTCGCGAGGGGACTCCGTCAACTTTAATTTGTTCTCTGCTAGTGTGTCTAAATTGTGACGGTTAGCTCAATTCTGATATCTCAGCTATGTATATTTGTCTGAATTTTAAGTCTGTTATGTGGTCATGTATCGACTGTGTAATTGTGCATATTTATAAATTCTCCCTTGATGAGTCTCAGTATTTAATTGCTTCAGCTCCTTTCGTTTACTATAATATTATATGTTCATTTGTGAGCTTCATGATTATTATTACTGTGCTGTTTAGCATTTAAAGAATCATTCACTTTTTGAGAAGCGTTTATACCTCTGATACCAAGTATACTAGTTAAAGTTTGTTGCATTTTGGTTTCTCACAGTCCATGTTTAAAGATGGAAACAGTCGTCACATATATCCGAGTACGCTATAACTTATGTCCGAAAATCATTTTCGAGGAAAATGAGTCGTAAATAATTAGATTTTCTTAAACATTTGGCACCGCTGCAACGCAACCGCGATACGAGCGCACGCCGACCGCAACTGATTCATGGAATTGTTTACGTTTGTATGATATTTTTGTTGAATTATTGAATACTTTTACGCAATTTTTTGTGGCTAATATTTTTTATTTAATAACGCTTTCATTTACTTAAAATAAATTACAGAACTTACCGGTACGTGACGATACACACCACCAATTCCTACGATTATCAGTCACTTATTTGAAACGATGCGATGCACATAAAAAGAAAAAACCAACATACGTAAATCACATAAAGTTATAGTTAAATGTATTAGTAATCACAACAACACGCGATGATACATGCAGTGCAGGTGGAGTACGACGTTGCCAGTTGTGTGAGAGATTTTGTTTGTCTGTTTTTCTTCGGAAAATTGTATTATAAGCAAGAAACTTATTTTGTTATAGACAGTTAATTAATAAATAGATGTCTTGATACATTTTACGCTATGTGAATTTAAATTATTAAGGTTCAAAAACAATTTATTCCATAACTAAAAAGAAATAAGTTCAGCATTTTTTTGCTCCGAAACGGTTGATTTTCGAACATAGGTTATAATGAACTTTTTTGCTTAGAATGATGCAACGAATCATCTCTTAAAGTTACGAATATATTTTTCCTGACACCCTGTATGCTGTTGCAGCCGGTGTTTGTACTATAGTGGATACCAAATAAAATCCGATGCACGTCATAGGTGATGTCATTCATAAAAATCATGGTTACCAACAGTTGACTACATTCAATGTGACATTTCTACTTGAAGTTTAAATTTCCCCGTCTCGATTCGGTTGGTAGTGCCGTGCAGAGAAATGTGAGGTTGCCACTTCTCATTTGTTGACATCAGTTGCCATTGTCCTTTTGTCGTACTATTAGTTCTTTATTGTTTAGTTTGTGAGTTTTGCGCTATTTGAGCTTTGAATCGTTGCCTTGCCAATTAAAAGTTGTTCTTTTCAGAACAAAAGTTACTGTGAAGGTGTGAAGTGGTATAAAGTATCCAAAATGCCAAAACAACTTAACAGTCGGTGTAAAGAGCTCATATCAATTCTGGCAACAGCGCACAGCTCCAGATCGATGACGTGCATCGGGTTTTATTTGGTATCCACTATATACGTAATCGGTTCCGGACATACGCTATCACTTTTTCTTTAATAAAGCGATCTAGACATAAAACGTAATTTTATATCAATATTGACAAAAGAGAATAGTTAACATGCTCTCAAATGTGATTCGGTTTTCAAACTGTATCCCAAATATGATTCTGTTTACAAGCATAATGTTAAAAATGACTGCAAGCTGGATCTTGGAGATGTGTGAAGGGTGCTGGTAATAAAAATGCTAGAGGAGCTCGGATGATTTGAAATTTTAATGGTTTCTATTCCTCATTACCCGTTATCATAACATTTTATTCCAATTTTGAGATACACAAAGGGATATATACTAAGTGACATATAAATCCGAACACCCAGTTTAAATGGTTTTATTTTAATAAAAGTTGGTGAATGTATTTATCTTACTGTAAATAACAAGTGAAAAAATTTTCAGCCTTATCAGTTGGACATTCCGGTTTTTATACTGCTTTTTTTTAATTCACTAACGCTCTAAAAATGAATATTTCAGCCGCAGCAAAGAATCAACGTTGGCGGATTTTGGTTCTTGACATCCTTTACGATCGGTTACGATGCCTAGAGTACGGAAACCTGTACGATTTCGTCAACTTAGTGAGTTTGATAGGGGCCGTATAGTAGGACTTCGGGAAGCTGGACTTTCTTTTCGAGCAATTGCACTCAGAGTGCAAAGAAGTGTTGACACTGTGGTTAGGTGTTGTCAGGCATGGCTTCGAGAAGGCCGTACGCAAAGAGCAAGGGGCACTGGACGCCGCCGTAGAACAACAGACCGTGAAGATCGCCGCCTAAGATTATTGGCCTTAAGGGACCGTTTCTCCACTACCAGGTCCATTGCAAATGAATGGTTTGCAGAACACGGAAGACCTATTGGCATGCGAAGTGTTTACCGACGAATGAGAAGTTTTGGCTTGTTTTCATACCGGCCACACTGGGTCCTCCCTTTAACTCGAGAACACCGATGTAATCGCCTTGAGTGGTGCAGACAACGGTCACTCTGGGATCAGGAATGGAACAGTATTGTCTTTAGTGACGAGTCTCGATTTTGTTTAGGCATCCTCGATGGTCGTGCCAGGGTTAGAAGGCGACGTGGTGAAAGGAGGGATCCACAGTTTTTTGTTGAAAGACATGTTCATCACACTGTTGGAGTTATGGTTTGGGGTGCTATAGCTTATGGTTCCAGGTCACCTTTAATCTTCATCAGAGGTAACATGAACGCGCAGCGTTATATCCACGAAGTTTTAGAACCCCATCTTTTACCCTATCTTGACACCCTGGCAGATCCAACTTTCCAACAAGATAATGCCCGACCACATGTTGCAAGAGTCACAATAGACTTCTTTCAACATATTGATGTCACATTGTTACCGTGGTCACCAAGATCTCCCGACTTATCCCCAATTGAGCACGTGTGGGATATGATGGGTAGGAGATTGCTCAATTTGCAACGTCCTCCTCAGACTCTAGAAGCACTTCGAGAGGAGTTGGTGGTTGCCTGGAATGAGATACCACAGGAGGACATTGACCACCTGATCAGAAGCATGCCTAGGCGCGTTGGAGGATGCGTAGCGCATCAGGGTGCATCCACACATTATTAAAGGTCAAAGGGCTTTAAAGCAGTGCAATCACTTTGAAATTTTTATCATTTACTTATTATGCTTCATTAAGTACTTATACAAAATTTTATTAAAATAAAACCATTTAAACTGGGTGTTCGGATTTATATGTCACTTAGTATAATTAATTAAATTTAAGAAATCCATTGAACGATTTGTTTAATCAAACCTATGTTTCTCGTTAAATATTTGAAACTAGGCGTATTTATTTCTATTATAATATTTTTATTAAATGTCAAATATTGTACACTTCGATCATATACGATGGGAAATTAACAGCACCTACGTTATACAAGCAATTTTTATATTCACTGCGTAAGAATCATATAAAGAGGTAGATCTAAATTCAGTAATTCAATTAGCCCCAGATATTTATGCAACGTTGTATTCATGGTTAGAGTTTATGGTTATGCAGTTGTACGATAGTATCCGTATATACCGCATGCATCAATCGCAAGTGCAAATATGATTGCGATGTACGATGACGCCTGCGGATGCCAGATACTGCAGCTGCGGATCATAGATTTGGACGATGCATTAGATACGTCTTCGCCGGTAATAATCGTATTGAAGGCGTGAACTGTAGTCAAGAGTCAGAATAGTGTCTAGAACGGGTAGGAGGATGAACACAATCAAAAATGAATTAATAGCTTAGAAAAAAGTATACTTCCTAATTCATGGAAAAGCTCTCTTGTTTTACTCTTGCCCAAGGTAAGTAGCTCGTATACTGACCTGATATCTATTAGAATTTTGCGAATACTTTCCAAATTATTGGAAAAGGTGATGTATATAAAAATAAATGAAGATGTTTTCACATGTGGTATGCTACCATCTAGACCATGCGGTCTAATATTGCTATTACATTGTTAGATCTAACTGACAATATTGTCAGAGCTTGGGTTGGATAACCGTTAAACTACTTCCTTGATTCTTTTACATTTTTCTAAAGCGCCGTCAATCATTTACTTTTAATAATTAACAAATTTTATGGTTTCTCTGAATCATCAGTTTCTCTAGTGAATGGCTTTTTAAGAAATAGTTCATAAACAGTTGTATCAATACATTTCTCCTGAGGCTTTAACATTATCGGGAATGCCTCATGGGTCGATTCTTCGGCCACTTTTTTTATTTCATAGAAATCTCTGATCTTGATAAGGTTGTTAAACAGTGCAATGTTCAGTTTTTTGCGGATAACTCGCAGTCATACAATAATTTTAATACTGACAATATAATAATTTCTGAGGCTAAAGTCAATGAAGACTTGAGATCTATCGACAAATATGCAAAAATTTATAATCTTAGATTAAATTCAGAAAAATCAGAATTAATTATATTCTATCCTAAAAAAATTAGAAATATTCGGCCATATCATTAAATGGTGGAATTATAAAAGTATGTGCAACTGTGAAAATTTTAGGCCTATCTCTTGATGAATGGCTGAATTTTATTCCTCATGTGAACAATGTTACACAAAGTTGTTTTTTAGTACTTTAGGAATTATACACAAAAAAATATCGAGCAGTCTTTGTCATACATTTATCGCTTACTTTTGCTTATGATATATGATTTAACATCATTCTATAAATATGTATAATTTATTTATTTTATTCAATTAATTCATTTTTAGGTTGAAACCTCTGCATTTTTAACGGTACATTATATTGTTTTTATTGTTTATTTTGTGAACAGACATTTTACGGGTTAAGTGGTAGAATAGCTTATGTTAAACTTCGCACAATAAAGGCGTTTGACTATTATTATTGTTATTATTTTCACAGTGAATTAAATGCAAATGAAATGAAAATTAATCATAACATTTTTCGCTGTATTTAGCTCTACGACATTCAAGATAACGTTAACCTCGTCGTCACAATTCATCCTATGCTCGTTTTGCTGAATTCGGACATTAGTGACTTGTGGATGATTTCAATCCATTTATGAAGCCAAAAAGCCGCTCATTTTAACTGGTCGGAGTCTAAATCGCCGAGGAATTGATCTGGAACAAACAAATCTCGTCAACAGCGGCAGCTGCTGAACAACAGCTAGGCTACTTGCTTAAAGCTAAGAAGTTCTTTCCTCCACATAACCTCCTCGCAATATACAAGACTCAGATAAGACGTAACGCCAATGGGCTTTGCTCCTCAGGGTTCCACTCCATGATGTCGCCGCGCGATCTGCCTGCCAGACAGACGCGCCTGACTTTCGGGCCTCCCATCCTAACCGTGTCGAACTTCGTACATCCAGATCTAGCCGATATGACCGGTCCTTTGTCCGAAGGGTATCAAGATTGTGGAGCAATCTACCTGAGGAGTATAGTAGTATAAAGAAAAGAAATAGTTTTTTACAGTATACACATACATAACGGTAATGAGACTAGCCAGCGCCCAATAATTTCTTGTCCTTCTTTGATTCGCTAAAAGCCTGATAATTATCTATCAGTGGAATGCGTCGTCTGGCATGATCGTCGGGTGGAAAATGCCAGAAAATTAAAAATAGCGGGTGGAGAGAAGAGACAAGGGACGAAGGGCAAGCGATTTAAAGCAGATCAGTCATTATTTTCTGGAAGCGCAGAGAGAATGCCAACCTCTTTCGATAATTAAAAGCAGGCTCGCGATCGATCACCAGGCGATCAATCACCAAGCTTGACAAGAATGTCCCAAAATACTCGACGAACCAGCTGCAGCGTCTGCTCGACTGCTGCTACCGATTCGATATTTCGGATATTAGATGCTAAATCGTTAGATAAAATGAATGATATCACTGCGTCTGTCCGGATTTACTTGAATTTGAATATTATGATGTTGCAGATTACACAATTGAACTGATAGACTGATACTTGAACCATAAAAAACTCCGTCATAAAGAATTAGTTTCAGCCCTATTTAAATCAACTGAGGAAAAAGTCAGTTACGAACCGGTACAAGAGGGAAATTAATCGGATCGAGTCGTTCAAACAAGTCCACATACATTTCTTCCCTTACTGTCCACCGGGCAGCGTTGACCCTTTCTGCAACTACGCGACAGCGCTTAACACGGCTCAGCTGTAGCAAGGTATCGTTCCTTCCGTGTATATGTTTTGTCCAGTATGGATAGATTAGTCAGCCGTACTGGTACGCCGGGCGGTGAGCTTAGATACCAGTAGTACGTGAATCGATAATTTATTCATCTTTCTCAGTTCTAAATGCAAATGAGCGATTTATGGGTTAGAAATGACCCTTAGTTTACAGCGTGACCTATGTTGTTACATACGTATCGTACATGCGTGATGAAATAGTAATACACATATATCATTCTACAATGTCGAACCGAATGATTCAACATCGAAGTGAGAGTAATAATAGCGTTGTACATGAAATGAAGCGATAAATGGATCGTCAACGTTTGCAGACGTAGACCCACCATGGAAATCCATAAACGCAACAAAGTTGTTCCTTTTATTGTAGGTGCAAGTCGCATTGCTGTTTGTAAGCCGGGTGGCCTGTTGAGTGTTCCTTTCCTTTTGCGAGTACGGAATGTGTTGGCTATACTGAAAATGTATAAAAAAGCGTTCATTCCACTTTTGTCGTACATCTCGGCAAACCAATGATAAATAATTAGCTCACGCTTAATACTGAAAATAAATTTGTATTTCTACTATACCTTGTGTAAATAGTAGGTATTATGGTGACGAAATATAATGTTCAATGAAGTATCTACGCCTTGTACATCTGCACGTTAAACGCTGGGGAAAATTTTCGATAAGTATGATTAATGGAAATCCAATTCTTTTTTTAATAAAATATTCGCAAAGTTGTTCCGTAACTTTTTCCAGATTGGTTGCCATGGAGCGCCTATAAATTTACGTAGAATTTTTCGTATAAAAACTTGGGCATAAAGTTTGCTATAACTGGGATATATTATAATATAATACTATATGTCCAAGGTAGACAGTCAATGAAAAGTAAGATTGTGCAATATGTGAGAAGCATTGTCTACACATATGATGATATTAAGAAATATTATTGTTTGAATAATGTACTTCTGCATCATACTATTGAGCCCTAAGCCCCCAGCTCCGCTTGCATGAAAGTACAGTAAAGTATTGGTCAAATCGATCTCTAAGGCAATTAACACTCCATAACTGTGATCGAAGTAAGTCTTCCTATAACATAACTTTCTTTCATATTGCTCACAAAATAAATGCTTTTTTAGAAAAAGATTACGAACCTAAACAGTGAAAGCTGGTCTTAATTATACGTGTACTAAATGATCTACTGATCTAAATCATAAGATAATAAATACGATTAAAAATCTAATTGCTGTTTGCTATCTTAAATGAATCCATTGCAACCAGTACGTTTCCTCAAAGGCTAACGATTGTAAGCGTGGTAACAATAATGGTAGTTTGGACGAAGTGAACAATTTTGGTCAGATATCTATTGTTCATATCGTAGATGAAATGTTTGAATTTATTTTGAATAAGCAGATACTTTGAGAGCAACAGCACGCTGAATGCATGCCAGTTTGGTGGATATAGCTGGTGGAATACATTTATAAGACCTTTAATAAGGGAAACGTAGCTAGCGCAGCTTTTTTCGGCCTGATGCAAGCTTTTAACTATGTTTCCCTTATTTTACTGGAAAAACTGTCCAGATATGGTTCGGATAAGAAGTCTTCAACTTATATCTTTATATCTAGATGACAGATCACAGTTTGTTGCACTGAAAAAAGTATAGTCAAACGTACAGACAGTTACATTAGGGGTACCCCAGGGTTCCATTCTGAGTCCCACTTTGTTCATAGTTTTTATTATTGACATCTTCAAATACGACACTTAACGTCTAATGCAGTGGAAGGAAACTTGAAGAGATTAAACAAGAAATTGCAATGCACGTTGAATGCAATGAAGACTACTTCTCTATGCAAATAGACTGGCCTTAAACATCCTTTTTTGTAATATGCATAGGCATAGAACATGTCTAATGAATGGTCACACTGTGTAAGGTAAATCATCGACATAGAAGCGATAGGAAAACGGTGAATGGTGAACTCACATCATAACTGTTCACCTGATTGGCCTTCCTCCCACCCGCCCCCCTCCAATAAGAACATCATTCATCATCCGAACGTATCCAAGGGAAATTAATTATAATGACGGCTATTGGTTCGCGCTATTCAAAAAACCCGATTCGATTTGATTGATACTGCGGAAATAAAAGGCTTCGATATGAATTTTTCATTGGAGCTTCACCGGAGTGTGGCTTCATATACATCATGTGTATATTTACTACGTATATCCGTAGAAAGTGCTGAATAAATGGCTGCAATAGGAATTTTACATTCCTGCTACAAATCGTCTAAATCATCTAAATCTAAAAGTATAGAGTGTCTTCCTATGGCGCTTGCTTTCAGGAGAACGGTAAGACAAATATCGGCAATGTAAATGTAAACGTTTTACTTACAATTTTAGTTTTATAAGACTCGTAATATTACACTAAAATTAGATAAGAACTTTAATATCACCTCAAGATATAATATTCGAGTTCTGTCAGATGCACGTGTACAAAATTTTACAAATATCTGAAACCTCAGTTTTCTGCTATCAAACTGACAAACTCATGTTTATGATTTCAAGAAAAAGATGGTTTAGGAAAATCTATTTGTAAAAAAAATCTGGTTGTTTTTCTTCTATTAGCGTTTTCATTTTCTTACCTAAAAAGAGGGATGCTAATTCTAAGTAGAAACAGAATCTATAATTGAGATTTCTAGAGTTAAATGTCGCATATTTTAGAATTCTTGTAATACTAGCACGGCTAGCTACAGTAGGAACAGTTAGTGAATTGTCTGTTAATAAATCTTTTGCAGGGCTCTAAAAACAACTTTAGCAGAAAGCTATTTCATTTTAATTACACTTCACTAGTATTCCGCTTCCTTCATAGAATTCTAGGAAAGTTTCATAATGAAATCAAATCCCTGCAACCGGAGCTACTAGGCCAGTGTTGCCAAACGTTTGTTATTTCTTCTTCTGATTAGTAAATTCAATGTTCTCATCATGTTGTTTTGTGAATCCAGCCTCACATGATTTTTCTATATAATACTATAGAAATGTATCTTACTAGACAACAGATGCACTACAATGTGCGAAATTTCAATTGATTGCTTTCTCAAAAATAGGCGTTTAGAAGATTTTTCTCAGTTCAGCTGTTTGGCTATTACTCTTTTTCTGTAAGACGCTTTTACTATTAATTACTATTTGTACGGTTATTTTGGAATAACTGGTTTTGTTCAAAGAGCATAGTTTTTCAGGATGATTGCCATTAAATATTTAAATACATAAATTACGTAATTTGTATTTTAAGAAAAAACTCACCTTTTAGAGATCATCCAAGGATAGATTGATAGCCATCTCAAACTAATTGATTTTTTTTTGTCTCGCCTTCCTGTCGAAATATGGCAGAACAAAGTGGTATAATTTCTTAGGGGTTCGGAAATTGTCGTATGATGTCGACGCGGTTTTTCCGTTTTTTTCCCGGTTCGCGAAACGTTCGGAAGGAAAGCGATACCGTTTCGGAAACTAGAAACTCGGCGCTTTACGGGGAGTTGTCGCGGTAGGAGGAAC
The DNA here is from genome assembly GCA_963669975.1 of Acanthoscelides obtectus. Taxonomy (NCBI): domain Eukaryota; kingdom Metazoa; phylum Arthropoda; class Insecta; order Coleoptera; family Chrysomelidae; genus Acanthoscelides; species Acanthoscelides obtectus. The sequence continues at coordinate 106,592,009 of CAVLJG010000006.1, read as the reverse complement.
CAACGCGATCGAAAATGGCCGGTAAAGTTGAAAAATCGGTAGATTTTCGTGCCGTTCGACGTGCTTTTTCGATCTCCTCCGAAGATAAAGGGGTTACGAACCTGACGATTTTTGCGTGAGAAAGCCCGGACATCGGACTCAAAGATAGCGTCTTTTTTTTCCTTTATCCCTTGTCGTTCGAAAGTTTCGATTTAAATTGCCCGACAACATGCTACTTTTAGACGCGCGAAAAAGTCACTTTGACATCCGGCTCTGTCCTCGCCTATTACTACCGTACGTGAGCGAGTAAAAATTATACAGCTATCGAAAAATAACGTTAATGAGCTGAGGAAACGATTCTGATCGTTAGAATTACCGTCAAATTTCGAAAAAGTAAACTTTGAGCGCCTCAAAGGTGCCGATGACAGCCGTTTTTCGGCGTACTTTGTCTTCGTCGATACGGACCTTCGTTACGGATCTACATAGCTACGATTTTTTTTCGCAAAACGAAAGACCAAAGTCTCCTGATTAAACCGATATACGAGACGTTACCCGATCGCATTTTTTAAACTCGGTAGATTAGAAAATTCAAAGATATGCAGATATTTTTAGTTTGAAGTTTCAATTTTGAATTTTCGCTCCAGATTCGCGATTCCTGTTAGGCGGGGTATTGTAGGTATGATCGTATTACGAAAGCGAGCGAGTGCGAGCGGAACGTATAAAACGTGCCATTTTCGGCTTCATGACTATCGCTTCATCTAATATTGGATCACGCCAAATAGAATTGTCCTTTTTTACGTGTGAAAATCAACATTTTCGAATAGATTCAGAATCTCTATATTCTACAGGGTGACTTTGAAGTTGAGTCATTAATTTTCAGATAATGATTGTAGAAGGAAGATAAACCAGAATATGTGTGTAAAAATAAAAAAAAATAAAAAAAAAATTTACCTTGTTTTATAAAGCATCCTCCCGACAAGTATTTCAGTGCGGACCTGTATTTGATTGTGAGGTCCCCTGTGAGGTCTTAAGTCACCTGATTCACGAGCCCGTTGTACTACATTAACAAAGGCACGAGGGGTTGGTTGCACTCGATTGGGAAACCGATCCGCATAAACATGTGCCATTTTTTATTTCGTTTGAGCCACGCAACAGACACTATTCACACGCTAACCGACAGACACTGACTGTATGTATAACTGAACTGAATAAAATACTTAATTGCAAAAACATCGTTCCAAATTCTTTCGCTTTTTTGTTTCCGATGCGATGAACCGGTAAGGCGGATTATATCCGTTGTTGCCAAACACGAGTACATGATATTATTATTGAGACAGGGCGGTACTCAAACTTCCAAAGGGCTATAACTTTGTTACTTTAATTTTACCAGAAAAATGGTGAAGGAAAAAAACATTTATTTTGATCAGATCTACTCACTGTTAAAATAAATGACTCAACTTCGAAGTCACCCTGTATAGTACAAACGGTACCGGACTATAGCAATATTCACAACAAGAATCAAGTAGGTTGCGATGTTTACAGGCAGTTGGTGTTAGGCTTTGACGTTTAGCGGTTGATAGAAATGATCATCAGTTTGAATACGATAAAAATGATTGTAAGACCTTATTAATGCCAAAGATCAATTCCTGAAGAGACCAGCAATCCACAACATAGCAAGGACTTTCTACTTATAACAGTGTGTGTATTGTGTAGTGATACCCGGTGCCGAGTGTTTACAGTTTTTCGGTTCAGACGAAGTGCCTCAGTGTATATCCATCGTGATAATGTATTTCATCTTTGAAGAAGTACCCTTACTAATCGTCAGCAGATTTAAATAAGGTAAAAATAATTTTCATTCCTGTCAAATCATAAAACATTTACACTGAAGAAAGAACGTGCTATCCTTAGGCGAACACGGTTCACATATGTCAAGTGTCAAGCGCCATTTTTTGCAAGTCGTGCGGTAGCTAGACATGCGACGTTGCCGGATCCTCACATAAATCTGAGTTTGTCATACAATTTTATAGAGGGCATTAATGCTACATGGAAGATTTTATAATGCCATTGTGTTCTATTAATGGTGACACCGGCGACATTGAAAAATGAAAAATGAAAAATGAAAAATGAAAAATGAAAAATGAAAAATGAAAAATGAAAAATGAAAAATGAAAAATGAAAAATGAAAAATGAAAAATGAACAATGAACAATGAACAATGAACAATGAAAAATGAAAAATGAAAAATGAAAAATGAAAAATGAAAAATAAAAAATGAACGATGAACGATGAACGATGAACGATGAACGATGAACGATGAACGATGAACGATGAACGATGAACGATGAACGATGAACGATGAACGATGAACGATGAACGATGAACGATGACGATGAACGATGAACGATGAACGATGAACGATGAACGATGAACGATGAACGATGAACGATGAACGATGAACGATGAACGATGAACGATGAACGATGAACGATGAACGATGAACGATGAAAAATGAAAAACGTGTATTTCAGCAGGTTTGGGGAGTGGGTCACTTGGCAACAGTGTGACCTTGTCACTGTACTATTAGTACATAATGTTTACAAAAAGCGACTCTCCAATTAGTGTTACGTGTTTCAAATTAATTTTCTCGCTCAACTGGAGAACATAATGCCAGCAGGCTTCCAATAATATTCTATTTTCTCCGCTTGTACGTAAAAACCTACTATGTTCCCAGTGAAACAAATAAATGGAATTCTAATTAGTTTTAAGACGATTGCACGTCGAGTGGCTTTTAAACAACAGTTGCATTTAGTACGGAATGCCAAGACATACAGCTCAAAAATTATTGTTTACATACTCGTATAGCGTATATTGTTTTTTTTTTATTTAAAGCAATACCGTTTCGCCTGCTGAAAGAGACACCGTTAAAATGTTTCAATGTGCGTCGTTTGAACAAAATATTATCCGTAGCAAGTGCAGCAAATGTAATTTGAATCTTTCGTGGCAGGCAGGCAAAGTTGAGCGATAAAACTTCAGTAAATAGCTCCGTAGCGACCCGCTATGCGACATGTTACGCCAGACAAATTTTATTACAAAACTTATTTAGTAACTCGACGGTGTTGCTGCCTGATACAGATACACGTGGCAACGAGAAATGGACTTGCGGTTCTAGTGTCCAAAGTGATTAGCGGTTCTGGCTCAAAACATACACGGAAAGAACGCCTACTCAACTTGACGCGAATTACATTTGTCGCTATATTTTTTGTGTTGGATGAGTATTCGTTTCGATATGCGGCATACGGCCTTACGTACACCACTTTCAGCGCTTATAACCACATTGGTCTACCTCTTTATAGCATATTAATGTTTACTTTAATGTGCATGTAAAGTGTAAGTCGTTTTTAGTTTTTTTAATACTCGGAGACTTGATTTTAATTTTAAAGTAAAGTCTTGTTACTATGGAAACTCAAATAGCTTCACAAGGATTGAAGATAGGTATTAACTTTATTATACAAATGTTACTAAATATTCATGGAAAATCTAAAAATTAAATAAATGGGAGTATAACGTCTTATTCTTGAATCACCCTGTATTGTACGGCTATAGATAAAAATATGTCCCCCTAGAAATAAAAATCGACGTGTCCGAGCGTTTTTTCAAAAATATACCAGGAGGGTCACAAATAGTGGTGCGACCTTTTCGTTGGGTCACCCTGTATATCGAGCTACGGTTGCTAATTAGAAAGATTTACGCTGTCCGTGTCGCTTGACGATATTGTGTCAGTAGTTACCTGATGTACGAATTAATATTGTATAAGGTGAACATAAACATGTTCTTGGATTAATATTATTTTAATTGTACCAAAAGCTATTCGGCTCTTTTCGGTACCTTGCCTTAATCTGATAAAATATTTGTCATCAGATTAAGACTTGGAGAAAAGTAAACAAGGGATAAGAAGCTTTCTGAAATGTAGTGTTCATCCAACAGAAATGTAAATATCAGGTTGGTACAAAATAAGCAATGAAAAAAGGCAGTAGGCAAACACAGCGTAATCTTCGTTTTGTTTTAAGTGGTTGTAGCGCTCCGGTCTGCGACAAACAGATTTACAGCCCTTCTCACGCTTCCGAATTGCATACAAATCTTTTTACTCCGATTAGAAAAAACAAACAGATATTCCAGGATCGTAAGTCGCAATAAGAAGCGTACTATTAGAAAAAAGTACTTGATGATCAAACATCATTCATTAAAATTTCTTTTGCTGTGAGTATACCTAATATGTCACTCAGATAGGTGCTAGCTGACAATGATTTGAATGTATTAACAGCAGGATTACAAAAAATGACACAGTTTGATGAGCATTCTAGTAAATTACAAGCTTCACTAAGTCTCACAATTTTCAAACACCACCGTATTGTACTAATATTTGTGAAAGTTGAAATCATTATATTCATGTTACAGCATTTGAAAAAATCTGTCGCATCTATTTATTTAAATATTCCCTCTTATCTCTTTTTAGATATATTCCAGTTGTTTTTCCAGTTACTCCTTTGAGAGACGTCTAAAGCAAAGAGTGGTGGAAAAGTTCATTTTAAAGAAAATTAATGGTATACGAGCTCCATACAAGCAGACGCTCTTAACATTTAATTACCGACACGAACGATATTAACGATATGCAAAATATGTTTTCATGAAAGCATTTTGAATTAGACAAGATTTTAAAACAGCATTATATAACACTAGCTTTTTTCCGCGGTTGTACCAGATGAAAATTTAGGTAATACACTAATCAAATTTACCATCAAGGATATAAAACGTGATAGGAAGTGTTTATAGCAGTATTTAAAATCAGACAAAATACCAAGCCGCGGAAAACAGCTATTTCAAAATAACACCTCTGTATGGCTTGACGGTCACAGGTTGAGTGGGGCGATGGAAATCCGCGCTGTTGCCGGCTTAATGCTGACGGTGGAGATTTTGGTACTTGCCGCGGCAGTTGAATATTTTTAAAATCGTGATTGTGTACAAGTTTTTATGTCTATCCGTATTGTAGTTGAGCCGTGATAATTGATTGTACAGCCACATATATAAAGAAGAAATAAAGTACTAACATGACCATGGGCTCTATAAAAGCAATTCAAAGAATTTAATCAATTTTATAAAGTTTTTCAAAAGTCTCATCTGTAAAGCTTAACCTTTACAAATGCTACTACTACCACTACTCAATATTAATTTGTACATCATGTCATTTTTGTTAAATGGTTAGGCTCTTGTTGGGACATAGCGACCAAATCACAACATATAAAAACAATTCGTCTTATCTGGAATGTATCCAATGCGTCAATGTACTGAGGATTGGTTGTCGGTGTTAGAGACAAGCTTTAATCTTAATCACAAATGGAAAGTGAATTGCAGATACACTAGCAGGCAGAGGTACCAGTTGCTAGGTATTGTATGCATATTCATATATATGTTAATAACCGAAGAACTATGAGAAAGAATGTTGACAAGCGTATAGGTAAAGTATAAATCTTAGTTCGATTTAAGTGATGCAGCTTATTTTGTATTAAGAAAGATAGTAGTGTACATAGGCAACAACGCTTCACCTACGGTCAATTTTACCTATACCTTTTCACAATGTATCGCTTGGTATGTTTTGTCGACAATGTTCTTTAGTATTTCGAAACATTACTTTCATTAACGTTTATATACTACATCGCATAAGAATATAAATCGATCTAAAGTGCATGTAGTGACAGATAAAGTAAGCAGATAAACCTACATCCAAGACAGGCTTATTTTACATGATGCAACTATATCGTTTGCAATGTTGTCCTGTATATATTTTTTAATGACGTTTTTTCATATAATGACGCAGTCGCCAAGGTACACCTAAAACAAGTGTTAGAAATCTTTTTGTCCATGTATCAAAGACATCGAAACCCCACACTTAAAAATCACTCAATTCCACCATCAGGCTATCAAGCAATTTTCTTTTGGTTAGCCGCATAGACCGCAAAGCCGGCCGCTCTGCACGTGGCAACCTATCACATAATTGCGATACAGCGTGATGCCTACACGTCATTGCATGTATGCTACGCTCAAGCACCTTTTCGTATTTGCACAAGTAATAATTCACTGAAACAACATGATCAGACCACCGCGCACTAGTTAAAAATGATTGATTGCGACTGTTTGCACTTTCGTGTACTATTCTCATTAGTCAAACCGACATGGCACTGATTGTACTTTTCGTTTTCGACCAAAATTGCTAACACAATTATCCTATAATACCAGAGCTATACTGCTTCACAGAAACTGTATTTTTATTTAGTTTCGATTCGTTTTATCGTACATTTGTTACGGCTTGTCGAGGACATCATCTTGCTCGTACACGTCCTGCTACTTTGTTTATACTTAATCCGAGATTGGGTGACAATTCTCTTCCAAACAAACATTGGCACATTTACGCTCTCATTGTGGTACTGAGATTCTATGGTGACTAGATTTTGCCAGCTCTAATGGTTCGACGCGTTAACAAGGTATCTTTGAGCCGTTCGTTCGTATTACGTTTTAGAGTATTATTATTGCAATTCAATAGAATTCCGTGAGTTTTAGTGAAACACAGTATATCTTGTTCTAGCTAGCTTCTGGAGGTCTAGTCGCAGTTAATATTGATGATCGACATGCAATTGGGGATGCATATTCAATATTTCGAGGCTTTGCAATCGATTCCAAACTCTCTTCGGTAATAATCCTCAAGTAATTGCTTTTATAGAAGCTTCAATGCTTAGTGGTAATTATAAACTTTTTTACTATCGGCGCCACACTGGGAAGTATTGGAATAGAGTAAATGAGTACTTATATTTTTTGGATCACATGTAGATACATCATGAAAAACCATGTAACTCATTTCGGTCGGTGAGTGCGCTAACTTTATAACCGCCTATAACTTAAAGTACTGCTCAGATTTGCATGAAACTTTCACACAAGGTTACTACTATAACAAGGAAAAAAAAAGATTCTGAAAATCGCACCAGTGGCGGCAGAGCTCCCAGCGAAAGCACGAAAAGGTTAGACCGTTAAGAACGCGAAGATTTCGTTTTTTGACGCTTCAGAGGCTCCTGATCATTTTCAGAAAAAATTGCGGGGATTAAATATCTGATGTTGGGAATTGTAGGGGTGGGGGAGGTGTATGTCAATATTTTGCTAGGTTACAATTTATACGTTTCCGACCACGTAATTCTACGCACCTGTTAAATCGACTATAATTTCAATTTTAATGACGTAAAATCATGCTACAAGTTAACTTGAACTGTATCCGACAGGAACATTCGGACGTCGAGATCCTTTGAGGCCAAAGTTCGAGCTGATGCCGACAATCGGCTGGCAAACAGAACCGAGATAATCCGTTGGATGTTGTCAGCCCTGCCGAAGGGATTTGACAGGGTTCGCGTTGGGATCGGGAGGCAGTGACTGTAGGACAAGCTGATGTCGGTGTTCCGTAGGCCACAGGTCAGGAATTAAGTCTCGTCAAACCGGAGTGATGTCGATTGACGGAGGATAGATGTCGGTCGTCCTAATCTATACAGAAGGGACGGAAAGGGATCAGTCTGAAAGCGTTCATTGAAGGCAATCGTATGTTAACAGGCTGCATTGTATCGTAATTTTGTTATGCAGATCCACTGTCTATTATTTAAGAGAAACGTTCTACATCGTAAGGCAGTCGGTTTTCTATAATATTAAACTCGTGTCATTAAGGCCTGAATGAAAAGTGGTGTATTAACTCAAGGCCCAATCTTATTTACCTAACAGTCATGACGCATGGAAATGACAGAAGACCGTTGTAAAATGTCTTTTTTAAAGAACTTTGATTTGTAGTTCATTTACTATTACTTTTCTGGACGTTCCCTTTTTTTGGTTCTACAGAAAAACATTGTCCGTTAAAGTAAACATTGATAACCGTGGATAATGAATCAGATAAAAAAAGTCCTGTTCAATGTGACAATAATTTTATCGCTATCAAATAAGGTGTCTTAACAAAAAGGACACTTTCAGAAATCATTCTATTTATATTATTATCACAACATTACAGTGAACATTTCCCAGTAGGTATCGAAAATGCCCCTTTAGTTGGATATCTATAGTTACGATTGATGAAATGTGCATTTGTCATCTTGACATGCATAAACATTGAATTTTAAAAGTCGCTTTAAAGTCACGTTTCGGAAATGGTTCTTTTAGTTTAAGTCAAGAACAAGCGATGAAAAGTAAACCTAGAAATACAATACTGGACCATCAGTATATCTGAAGACCGTTTATGGATTTTACCGAAGAAAAAAATTATAGCTTAGAAAACACTACAATACCGACGCTGGAAAATATTCTCACTGACCTAAAAGTCAGGTTTGGCGACTGAAAAGGTAAACATAACTAATCATTCACTACCCCTAACAGCTGTTTTTAACTGAGCAAAGAAAGGGGTTGAAGAGAATACGTTGATAAAAATTATTGGACATTCAAATCCGAAATCCATATAGCCATATCTCCAATTGGAGCAGGAACACCATTCAAGCATAGTAAAAAAATGGGAGAATAATACTGCTAACCCTAATAAAGAAACTAATGAAGCTAATATGCCTACAGTGAGTTCTTTAAGTTATAATTCAATAGCAAACTCGAATACACCGCAAGTTGTGCAGCATACTCCAAAAATACTAATTTTTACAACTGTGTTTTAAACTGCATTTCCGGCAATTTTTACTTTTGATAAGTTCTGTCTCATTGTAGTTTGTCAATTTTTCTGTAATTTTTATGTACTTGCCAACTTAATGTATATTAAAAAAAATATAGGTAATTTTGATGCACTTGTGTAATTACTTCCGATACTTAAAAATGTACAATACAAACGCTGAACAGTTATTGGACATATCATATAAAATGAACTATTTCTGTGCGAGCAATTAACACCCGAAAGTGATAGAGATTATCGATGCATCTATGAGAGCGATATGTTAATTTAATAAACAGCCAAATAGAAAAACGTGTCGGTCCGTTCGGCTCGTTTCCATTCTAATGGATCGTCGCATCCATTGTGACAAATGAATCTTGATTGCGCTGACACATCCGACCATCCATCATTCCGACATCCAAAAAGATACTGTCGGTATTCGGACCCTATCTAAAACGAGATGTGTTACTACGACCAGTTCTGTTTTTTCGTAGGTCACCTTATCGGTGATAGATATTCTGTTACCATCATCACCTGGTCTTGTTTTCTTCTTATTACTTGACAGTTATTTCATGTACTGTATTTTCTCACTTTCAGATATCTTTAATGGCCCCCAAAAGAAGATACACTAAATGCAAGGTGGAATCTAAGAAACATTAACCACGATGCGGCTTATAGTCCTGTTAACGCTACTGGTAAGTAAAATGGATGTGATACAGTGCGAGCCGTTTATAGTGTCCCTTTTTTGATACGTCATAATTTATTCCACTTGAGCAGCTATGGTTATGTTCTGTTTTTCTGTAAAATGAGATTCGTTTTCTGTGACGTCAAAACTACCTCACTTGTCTAGCAACAAACTGAGCGAAAAAATAGAATGGTGAACTACAGTTATAAGTGCAGAATCTGAGATGTGATAAGCTTAACTTGATTTTCAATCTACTTCATTTGACTTGACTTGAAATCAAGTCGAGCTTCAGTCAAGTGATATGATATTAATATTACGTCAACTAGTTTTTACATGTATCTGTCAAGTCCTTGAAAGTTCAAGTAGTCTTAATTGCACTTGATAATTCTTGTAATAAGTATATTTACGAATAGTATGCACGAGTAGATTATAAATAATATATAATGGAAAGACTTTATTTGTTATAAGTTTCAGAAAAAACAATAGACAATCAACAAAATAATTTATTTATCGTACAACAAACAATAGAATGAAAAAACTGTAAGCTCAGGTATAAGAAAAAACATTTCATCAGCTGAAACAAAAACGATTCTGTATTAGCTTTTCATTCGCTAAACAAGGGGTTAAGACACATGAGGATCCTAATGAATCCATAATGAGTACAATTAAAAATAATGGAAGTGACAACTGGTCGGATTACGAACCACACGCCTATATCATAATTATTCTTAAGTTGTGCCTGTTATGCATGCATAAAAGCTAAAGATGTATATTGATTATTTTTTTGTCCTTGCATATACCGAATTTCAACTATACTATCGTGTTTTTTGTTTGGCTGCGTTGTTTGCATGCATCATTTGAAATGGTAGAGCATTAAACTATAAAATAAACCTCATCGGTTGTACAAATAAATTTCACTGAAGGTTTGTAGTAAAACAAAAATATAATTTGCCATCAAAATATAAAGTAGTATGAAAATGTTTGTCCTCGGTCGAGTAGAACAACAAAAAAGGTCGAGTTATTTTTTATTATTTATTGAATCAACAATGACAGTTGTTGACTAAAATGTTTGCCGACATCGTTGTAAAAAAATGTTTTCCGTAAATTGCTGTTATTTATCTGGCAGTGACAGTACTGAAAATAAGTGGAAATTTTCCATAGCCTATCAAGAAAACCTTTCAAAAGAGAAGCATAAAAGCGATCTGTAATATAGAATCATTAGCTTTGTCTGAATTGGAGAAGAAAATCCCGGTGGAAAGTTTTCTCGTCTAGCGAGAAGCCCAACTTGAGTGTAAGATTACTTCGTTTGCGGATAAATACGATTTGCCGAAGTTGTGCGTTACTACAACACTTACATTGTTGCGAGACACTTCAAAGTGAATTATAGTTTGCTGGATCTGTTAAGAACGATGAAGAAAGTTTTGCGTATATTATAAAGAAGTTATTCTGTTTTGATGAAGGAAATGTCAAGAAATATAGCGCAAATACATAAAACGGGTAAAATGTGTGCTTTTTTACTTCCTATACCTATATTTGACTCATCCTTTTGTTTTAATAACGAATGCGAAGCTGATATAAAGCAATACACGACGTCATTTTTGCTACAGATGAATAAATTTGAACTGAACTCTCGACTTATATATGGTGTGAATCTATATGAAAAATTAATGTTAGTTTAATCTATAAACTATGGTCCAAAAATGTTTCCTTACAAAAACTCAAGGTGTTGAAGTTTTAGGAAAAAAATGGAAATTAATTAATATTTTCAGAAGCGCTTCAGATATTTCACTGATATTTAGTACGTAGTGAAAGTTAATAGAGTTACGTATACATATTTTTCGATGTATATGTATGTACTTTGAAGTACAAGTCATACATAGTTTATGTATGTCGAATTTAGTAAATTAAATAACAATAGAGAGCTTACGTTTTATTATAAAATTAAGCATAAATGCACATACATATGTACCAAAATAATCAAGAATTATTAATCAAAATCATTAATGAATTTATCAAATTATGAAGCTTGGAAATATTCGTCAATTTTTTGTTTATTTAACGTTGTTATAACGCGAGATCAGAGTTTTGTCCCTGTCTTCTCAAAAGTAAAAGTTCGTTGTAGGATGTACCATTCTCTTCAGCCCATTGTAAACTCAGCTCATAGGCGTTAATAGCGTCTTGTGATGTGACTTGTGGAGCAGTTGCAATCAGGTCGTCGTTATTTTCCTGATTGTTTGTTGTATAATTAGAAACCTCTTTTATAATCTCGTCGTCAGACATTTCATGAAAAACGTTTTCGTCTTTATCCATTGCACGGCACCAGATTTCCAAATCTTCCGGACTCATCTGTGTTTCAGTAGCGCCTTGTTCTATAACTTCAGAAATAACACTGATTTGTGTAACGTCGCTAGGAGTGGTGACTATATTTTTCCATATTTCTATAACTTTTTCTAAGACGATTTAATAGTTGATGACGGTAACGCATTCCACGACTGACAAAGAGCAAAAACCAAGTCTTTCATACATATTAAATTCTTTTAAAGTTTTTTTCTATTGGTTAATCTCTTGATACGGCTCTCAGAAGTAGATTTTTCTTATAGTCTTGCTTGACAAATTGAATGATATTCTGGTCCATTGGTTGAATCAGTGCAGTGCAATTAGGCTGAAGAAAAATCGCAGTAATGCATTTATCTTCAGTTGTTAGTTCTTCTTCAGACGGATGACCGGGAGCGTTATCAAGAAGCAACAACGATTTTTAAGGAAAATTATGATCTTTTAACGATATTCTAACTTCAGGTACGAAGCATTCATCAAACCACTTTTTGAAAAGGTCTTTTGTCATCCATGCACTTTTTTGTCTGTAATAGTGTACAGGTAAATCAATGTTTTTGAATGCCCGTGGTTCATTAGATTTCCCAATGACCACCATCTTAAGCCCGTGAGTGCCCGCAGCGTTAGCACATGGTAGTATGGTTACACGCTCTTTACTTACTTTTCATCCAGGTACGGATTTTTCGTTACAAGAAACGAAAGTTTTCTTAGGCAACACACGCCAAAAAAGCCCTGATTCGTCTGCATTGTACACCTGAGACGGGTCAAGATTTAAATCGTACACCTTTTGCAAAAATCTTAATTTAAACAGCTCTATGCAGGTGGCATCGTTACAAAGTTTCTCTTCTGTAATAGTCATTAAACGTATGCCATGACGACTTTTAAAACGTTCTAGCCATCCTTTGCTGGCCACAAAGTCATATTCTTTTGTTATTTCCTTATAAAATAACTTAGCTTTCATGGCCAACATGGGTCCTGAAATTGGTGCATGCGTATTTCTTTCCTGAAGAAACCACATGTACAAAGCTTCTTCCACTTCTGGATGTTCAGCTTCCTAGAGTGTCTGTCTCTTGCCTGGCCCGCAGTCAGTAGTTGACACGAACTTCTTGATCTTGTCGTGGTTTCTTTTAATGTCATAAATTGTAGATCGGCCTACGCCGTATTCACTTGCTAAACTACTGAAAGTTTCTTTGCTATTTAAGCAGTCTAAAATATCACATTTTTCTTTAATTGTCAATGTTTTGTGCTTTCGCTTCTGGGTTTGTGATGACATTACTAGGTACTATATTTAAAACACAATGAATAAATAGTAAACAATTAACGCACGCTAGGCCTTATCGCTATCACAAGTAGTCAAATTCAAACTAAGTAAAACAATGCTTACGCGTCGAGCACGATAGCGGTGGCGCGTACAAGTTGTAACCTGTTCAAACCTGCGTGATCTACATTAGCGAAGATTGTCAAATACGTATGTATGTAATACATATTCAAAGACATGTCGGATTACAGGGGGCGCCGGATTAGACAGGGGCCAGATTATCGGGGGTCCACTGTAATTTTTCTTGTAGATTCACACCGTTAAGTATTCGCATATCATTGAGGAATACCCTGTATATTCTTTTTATATAAAAACGTCTATCGAAATGCTGTTTCATGTAATTATTTTGTATAAACTTTATACTTTTGATAGATATTTTCGCTCTGTTTTGAGAGAGCGTTATTAGATCCTGCTGGTGATTTCGAGTAAGCATTTAACACGTTGTGCAAGGTTAGGTTTATGTCGGTCAGCCGAGCTCTATTTAAATGTATATCAGAATAATTCGCAGCTGGCAAGGGAATATGAGTTTTTCAGCGTCCTGCTTTATAAAACGTATATAAATTGAATTTAAATGTTGAAAGGTTCGTTTTGTGAAATCCTCCAGCCTAGAACGCTAGAACCTGCTTGCAGAGAATTCCGTGAGTATTGTTGTCAGAAGCAGGCTCTGAGACCATTTCGAGATTCAAATCTGGCGATGTAAACAGATCTACGCGAGGGTCGGTTTTCCAACTGACCTGGAATACTGTTGGAATAGCGTTTAATTGAATTCAAGATCATTATATATGCTATTATTTTATTTCTCATAGACAAATATCAGACTTGAATTGTAATCGCGACAATTTTCGAAAACGAGGTACCTATTATGTTTTTTGGATGTTATACTGTATGGTATTCATGACATGTTTGTCTGTCTGTCGTTCTGACCGCTAATCCTATGACTCCATATAACTTTCGACGAAATTTTTATAAAATGTTACTACTATGCCAAGGACGCAAAAGATTTGTAGTTTTTGAAAATCGGTCCAGTTGCGGCAGATATAAACGCCGGAAACGAGAAAAATAGATATTGCTCGACCTTCGTTTTTTTTGACGAGAGAACCATTCTAGGAGTTGCCAAACTTTCAAATTAACTTTCTCGAAACTTACTTTTTGTGAATTTTATCTTTTTTCCTCGGTACCCTTGATATGTGATTGCCATTATAATCGCACTGATCTCCGTAACATCCGTTTGTCTCTGATGTTTTCGTTCTTTGGCTTCTACTCTACGATGATCTAACCGCCTAGATACTAATCTGAGATGATTGCCGACCGTTGCTTTTCCTCTTTTACGACTGCATCGGGATCTCACCCATCGATCTCAGTTGGCGGTGGTGGTGGTGGTGGTGGTGGTGTCTTCTTTTATTTTGTGGCGCCTGCTGCGACTTGGTCGTCCGCATGTCTGCCGAATATTTTAGCGAATGGCGAGTCTGTCGGCGCGAATATTCAACCGTTGGCTGCCTGCCGGATCATAGAAGATTTAATACTGTCAGAGGGTCGCCGCGGGACAATCATAAGAACTTGTCATATTTTAGCTACATTGTTACTTGAAATTATTGATTAACGTACTCTACCCCTAACGCCGTCTGAAATGAACTGAAAAGTCGTCGCATCCTTTATGAGGATTTTGTACATCTATCTCTGTCCTCTCCGCAATAATCGTATATTCGCTTTGAGAAGATTACTGTCTCCTAGGTGGCGCTGTAGCTATATGCTCATATACAGGGTGGCTCAACGAAAAGATCGCACCCAGATTTGTGACACTCCTGATATACAGGGTATAAACGATATGGTAGAATCTTACTATTTTTTATAATCTAATCTAAAACGTTTTGAACTTGGGTAATTAACAAATAAATGGCATTAAGTTTTTCTAAGTTAAACCAAAATTTGTAATCAGCAAGTAAGTAAGTAAGTTTCATTGAATTAAATATTTAAAACACACATGACAACAGCGCGTCGGTCACTCATCACTCTTATCGAACCGGCAATCGATCGTAAACGGTAACAGTGGTTAGTTATTGTTCGCGTACGTCGTCGTGTTTATTTACAATGTTCTCGAATCAAGAGTTCGCTGACATGTTGTTAGTTTACGGTGAAGCTCGTCAGAATTCAACCCTTGCAGCTCAAATTTATCGTGACAGAACGGGTACACCCAGACAGAAGGACATTTGTGCAAGTGTACCAAAGACTTCTAGATACAGGAAGTGTTCAGCCCACTAATATTCGCACTCGTGAAAGACGGGTTACTGTAGAGCAGGAGGAACAAATTTTAAATATCGTGGAAATCAATGCAGATATCACCACTCGGGAATTACACCGCCGCGTAGGACTATCGCATACCATAGTCCATATAGCAGAACTTTTGGAACAGACCTTAGACAACATGCCATTACAACGGAGACAGAATTTGTGGTTTCTTCATGAAGGGGCACCACCACACATTTTTAGAGGCGTCATTCAGTATTTGAATGAACATTATCCAAATCGCTGCATCGGTCGAAATGTTCCTGATCCTCGAAAATGGCTAGCAAGATCTCCTGACCTCAATCCGATGGATTTCTGGTATTGGGAAGAACTTAAAGGGATGGTTTATGGGGCTGATCCAATAACAACTGAAGTGAAAAAAAAATTTAATGCGGCTGAAATAATAAATGGACAACTTCGAGGACCTAGAGTAAGAAGAAACTGAGTTCGTTGTAATGAAGCTTGTGTGGAAAGTGGAGGACGACATTTTGAACACCTTTAAATACAAAAAGTGCAGTGTGGGTTTTAAAAAGAAAAACAATATATGTATCAAAATTGTGTTCCCTATTTATAAGTGGATTTTTTTAATACGTTCAATAAACTTTGACACAACAAGTGAAGCGCTGAGACAGTTAGTGATAAGTCCGTTTTTTTTTATTGTTCTCATTTTACGAGTACATTATCAAATAACGAAATAATACCTAAGAACCAAAAATAACAAACTCCATCTTTACTTATATTTATTAAATGCCGTTTAACCCCATCTATCACTCATTTAAATAATGACATCATATCGTTTGTACCCTGTATTTTGGAAAAAACGCTGCTCAACTTCTCAAGTAGCTTCACAACGATTGAAGATAAGTATATACCTTATTATACAAAAGTTACTAAAAACATCATGAACAATCTAAAAATTGAAAAGCTGGGCGTTTCCAACCTGTATATAATCTTTGCTGACTACATAAAGTTCAGAAAAAGCTGTGGTTATCGTTCACAAAAATATATTTCCACATAGTTCTATCGACGATTTTAAAGTTCCACGCTCAATTCCAATGTTACGCAGAACGCTGAATCGATACCTATTCCAAACATACAAATAATACCCGATTATAGACATTTTGTTCTTTGCTTTTTCAGCAGTCGATGGGCTGTCGGCGATGCGGTCTCGCTTAGAGTGATCGATCGTCCGATATTTCTAATCGTGAGCGTATCATTTGTCGGATTTTCGCCATTTTTCTTCTATTGATTCAAATATTAGTCACTTTAGGACGTGTGAAAAATATTCAGGACGTTGAACAATTAAAAAAAATGTAACCCCAGTTTGTCGATGTGTTCGGATTTACAAGCCAGTTCGGTGCAACTTTAAAAATTTGAAAGTCGTCAAAAGTACTAGTCATTTTACTTGATATTTTCATATCTGTGTGTAGGTATACGCAGCGTTTAAGGGATATAAGAGAGGGAAGAGATGCAAATCGAGCATGAACATCGAATAAAACGGAATTGAATCGTCGTCGGTCAGCATGAACAGGAAATTAGGATCTGGTAGCGTTTTCAGGGCGGAAGGGCCTTTTTGACGACAGGTTGGTCAAAACGGTCAGAAGGACTTCGCTGCTGTTGCCGCACTTTTCCTCCATTGACGCTCGGCTGTCCAAGTAAAGAAAACATCTTCGTTTATGCTATGTGTTTGGATCAAGGACCTGATTTATAGTCGGGGAGTAGCCGCTTAAGTCAGATGTGCCCTTAGAATTAGTGGCATTGTCATAAATCTATAGAGATGTATTTAAAAACAAGGTCACGCGATCCAAATCGTGGTCGTTTAGGCGCGAGGTCAGCTATTCAACATATCGTAACGAGTGAGCCGATATCAATTTTCAAATGCTCGTTTTACTCATTTTTTAAAGGCAAACTTATTTGGTAATAACCGATTCTCCGAATAATCCAGTTATTATGGAGATATCCAAAATAAGGATAAATAAACTGACACATAACCTAAACATTCCATATTTGTATTTACAGGAACTCTTTAAATAAATTAACGATTTTAGTTTATAGCCTCAGCCCATAAAAGAATAGTCTCTCTAATTCGGAGCTTTTCTAAATCCTTAATTTATCCTCGGAAAATAACGTACGTTCCCAAATACATACGCGATTATTGCGTTTTTTCTAGAAGAATATAAGCCTTAAATCACGGTTTAATTATAGTTATGGTAGTGTAATGAAGGTTTATAAGAAGGGCTAGTGGCTACGTCACGTTGAAAAAATAAGCCGGATTATCTTTTCACTTCGTCATGACCCATGGACCCTACTGAAGTATTAATAATTGGCTGATAGCTCGTAGCCTCAGGAAATTGTATTGCCAACCAATATAAAATTTATAGTAGGTTACTATATTACATTTTACATTCTGCTTATCTCTCCACTTTTATTAATATCGATTTTGTGTGGGATACGAACAAGCTGAAAGTTACAGCCGCTGACGCTAAATTTTAATAATGCTACACGTAAATTCGACGATATTTTGGAAACTAGCTGTTGTAACGAGTGAAATTGGTGTAGACTCGGCAATTATTCGGACCACGTTTCATCCAGCTTAGCGATTTTGTAGTATGTGTTCAGAATTATACGATGCCAAGGGGAGGGATTTTTGATATCAATTATATTACATGTTTAGCAACGGAACTAGAATTATTTGAGCAGGTATATATAAATTTGATTACGTTCCGTCCTCGTCGAAGTAAATATTTAGAATAAATATCGTAGTACCCTCGTGGTAGTACCCAACCGCCACGATTTCAAAACGCTCACGCACAGAAGGAAAGCTACACCGCGCCCCTTCCCCCTACCTTTCTCCCCTCTGGCCGCCTATAAACCTTCATTCCTTGTTCTGGTGCCAAACTTCTAACACCGCAATCGGCGCGCATTTTTACGATTTCAGCAGTGTCGTGGAATCGCTGAACATTTAGAATTCGAAAACAGGACAGAAGGTTGGCCGATAGACGTGCATTGCCGAACGAGATACCGACCAACGGTCGGCTGAAGGTTCCTTTCATCGCGGAACAAAAAAGGGCGTCACCATCAGGTAACCGTCGACTAACCTGTGCAGTCAAAGTATTTATTTGTCATTGTACAGTAACTTTATCATCTTTGCTCCCAGATGGATGAAGTCGGTTTTAGCAGAGAATGTCACACAATCAATTGACAGCCCACAGTACATGAAATGCGTCTACCTCTCCGCCTGCTAAATTATAGTAGTGTCAGGCTCGCGGCGGGCTGGAGTGCATTTTCTGAGATACCTACATCACAAATCTCTTATGCCAAACAATACCTTTGCTCAAGCGGCATTTGAGGTGAACCAAGTCTCCACACCTTAAACGTTACTATGTTACTACGTTATTTGCTTATTACCAAGTAATGGATGGTAATTTTTGAACCAGGTACGTCATATTACCTGTTGCTAAAAGCCCTAACTTGAATTGTTACAATGGAAATATACATTTAGTAAGACACATACATTACGTACAATTTGTGTAGTTGTATACAAACTATCGTTTACTATTGCAGAGCGTTACTAGTATGTTGTTGCAACACGCTTTGAACATCTAAATATTTAATTCGACGAGGACGGAACATAATTACATGATCAAACGAACTTACCTGTAAGTGATGTTCGATCTTAATTGAGGTCCTCGTCGAAGTAAATAGCTCCCTCTCCCTATGTATCACCCAATTGTTGCAACAAGTTGACTTTGAAGTAAATGAAGGTTTATAGGCGGCCAGAGGGGAGAAATGTAAGGGGAAGGGGCGCGGTGGCGCTTTCCTTCTATGCGTGCGCGCTTTGAAATCGTGGCGGTTGAGTACTACTATGAGCGTACTACGATATGTATTCTGAATATTTACTTCGACGAGGACGGAACATAATTACATGATCAAACGAACTTACCTGTAAGTGATGTTCGACCTTAATTGAGGTCCACGTCGAAGTAAATAGCTCCCTCTCCGTATGTATCACCCAGTTGTTGCAACAAGTTGACTTTGAAGTGAATGAAGGTTTATAGGCGGCCAGAGGGGAAAAATGTAGGGGGAAGGGGCGCGGTGACGCTTTCCTTTTCTGCGTGCGCGCTCTGAAATCGTGGCGGTTGGGTACTACTATGAGGATACTACGATATGTATTCTAAATATTTACTTCGAAGATGACTTCACATAATTAAGATCGAGCATCACTTACAGGCGAGTTCGTTTGATCATGTAATTTTATAGATGTGAGATATAGAGAGGCCTTCACCAATTTTTGGAATGCACATTCACCATCATTCAACATTCGTGATTCATGGTCGCCTGGTAAAAATGAAAAGAGCAGGGATGCTGGCGAATCACTTTTTTCACTTTTCATAAATTAGCTTAGTAGCAAATTAATTTCAATTAAACTGGTTCCCGAAAATTCAGTTTAATTTAACTCAATAATTTACAAATTATTACGGTTAATTAAAATTTTCCAGAACAGCTGCTAAAATTGAGCACGTTTTCTCAGTGATTAAATCGCCAAGCTGTTTAAATTAATCAAAATATAAAACTGACAACTATGTTTTTATGTTTATTACTAACAAATTCTGGGGTGCCCGGGAATGATC
Source organism: Acanthoscelides obtectus (assembly GCA_963669975.1). Lineage (NCBI taxonomy): Eukaryota > Metazoa > Arthropoda > Insecta > Coleoptera > Chrysomelidae > Acanthoscelides > Acanthoscelides obtectus. The sequence continues at coordinate 106,572,058 of CAVLJG010000006.1, read as the reverse complement.
TCAATTTCGGCCAATGTGAAGCTTTCGTTTGGCGTCGACAATTTACGTGACGGTAGCCGTAATTGTGCTCAATCAAAGGAGCAAAATGGATCGGTAATGAAGCGAGGCGACGGCATTTTCCTACGATCGCCTCTAGTCGACCCGATGCTCGATAGAACCTATAAATCATTATTAAATTAGCAGTAGCAAGCCGTAGTCAGTTGTAAAATCGGGAAGTGGTAGTGGGCTTTGAGTTGGCGGCTGCCATCCTCGGCATCGTTGCCACTTGTAAGAACGCGCTCCTCGTTGCTAACGCTGACAATTATCCCCAAGCTTTGTACTGCCATCGCGTCGTCTTAGCGCCGACCGATTAAGTTCATAGAGCAAGGTGGTTGTTGTTGCCAACTGCTTTCATCGGGCGTCAAAGACATTCTGGAACGTACCTACGAGGGGCACTAGAAAAGAAATCTACATAACCATGAAACAATATGCGTACGATCTTTTTGATATTTTTATTACTTCCTAGGACGAATCTGGCGAGGAAGTATTGTAAAGTCTTTTGGATGTACCATATGATATGAATTTAGCGGACAGAACGACGGAAATGAGTGACATGGTTTTTGTGATGTACTTGTCATATAAAATTGCGATTGCAATACTTCTTCACCAATTTTGGCATAGGAAGTAAAATTCATCAACGGCTGTTTTTAGGCCATCACCAGAGTCGATACGGTGTCATCAAAGATTTTTCCTTATTAATTTAAAGAAATGACTGACCCAAGCTTGGAGCATAGGGAGGATGGTCTTCTGAATGTTGGATTCCGGCATAATTGGTATAATTTTGGCAGCCTTTTGCAAAATCGGATCTTTCCTGGTTGATTGCTTTTTGTACACTTGTAGACGTCCGTATTTATTGTTACCCCGTTTGGCACATATAAGAGAATACCTCTAATATCCCAAAAAAAGTGTTGCCATCAATTTTTCAGCAGAAAGTTGCGTCCCTGCTTTTTTGGAGGACGCTCAATCTTCGTGAACCTGCTGCTTGTATTCTCTGTTTCAGGATTCCACCTAAGTCTTGTTGCCCGTCATAATTTGTGCCAAGAAATCAGAATCGTTGGTCAAACTTTCCAAATGCCTTACTTATGTTCAAATTGTCGTAGATGATAATTACGCTGGGTTCCGATATATTCAAGATGGTAGATGCCTTCACACGACGATCTTTTGAGTCATTTGATTATTTGTCGTTGTGCTGGGTGTCTCACGTTTTCCTTTGATTCACGCTGTTTTGATCAAAATTTGATTGTGTAATATGATGGTGCAACATCTCCATAGACGGCAACCATTCTTTCAACAATTGTTTTCGGCTGATTCCTCGTTTGTACAAAAATTTATGAAAAAACGTTACCTCAATTTTAAGTTACTCGGTTTTCCTCACAATTTACTTTATAAATTGGAAACTATTAATTTATCACAATCAATTCGATATTGCAAGTAAGGTGCCACTATTTGACATATTACGCTGGTGCGTTTCAATTGTATTTTCGTGGCTAGGTTGATTTCTTTTTTTCGGATCTCTCGTAGATTACAGATTGCTGGTAAAGGGTTAGAAATCTGTCCGGAATATTACGCTATAACCTTAGTTCTCTAGACAATATTATTCATCCAAAACTAATCCGAGAAATCAGCATTGTTGATCCCATTTCTCTAATGAGAAACTGTTTTTTGTCTGTATAGTAAATGTAGTCATATATGACGATTTTACAATTGTTCTATGTCACCGTATCGTCATATATATTTCTTATATGTATTCATCAGCATTAATATTATAATAGGACACTAGTTATCATCTCCTTTATATTTCATCATGTTTGCTGCGACGCTTTCCATATTTTCTGAAATCTCTATTAAACTATTACATTTTATAATGTGCAGTGCTCAAAGAATATCCCGGGCGAGTGCCGCTTATGAAACTTTCATGATACCGGATGCGACCATGATCCCCGGGATATGAGGCGAATTAAAAAGTTAAACGATTCGAGCCCGCCGAGGAAGAGAACCGCTGATCTGCCCACCTCCGCGGTACATGTTACAGCTCGACCGTGATGCATCTATCATGGAGACTTGAATATTCATGAGCCAGTATAGTCTTGGAGATTGAGATATCCAGTTTTAGGCTCATGTCGCGCACACTGCTACGCTGCGATGACGGTGGTAAGGCTAGAAGTAGTCGTAGTCGTCCTACTGTCCAATAGAGGGCGCGAAAGTTCTCTGTTAACAGGATTGGCTTAAGGAACAGGATTTTTCGCACGTAACTTATGTCCAGAATCTGTTCGAATTAGTTGGTTCGTATTATATATTTTGCAATAATGGTATCTATATCTTTCTTCTATTGCTATTGATATATTAGGACAACCCAGCCTCACGAAGAATAAAACGGGTAATATAGTTTCACGTACCCCTTTTAAGATTAGTTAAACATATAAATTATATACAGTCACTACAAATCCAGTCAGAAAATTAATGGCCTTGAATTTGGGGTAGAATCTAGCAACATATTAATGTTGGATTTGGGAACCTGGAATTCTGTTTAACCGTATCTGACATCTTCGTTCAGATGACAGATACGCAGATGTTTTTGAAAATTATGCTATGACAAGCCTAAAACTCTATAGAATTTTTCACTCATCACAAATAGTAGTTCCCTTAACGATTAATTGCGATGAAAGATAGAAACAACTATCTCTCGGACTAGGCTAGCATTGTCACTGCAGCTATTCTACGACCAAAACAGGAAAGAACACAGCCATGTTATGTAGTCTGTCTGCTTTATGAAAACAAACGCAAGTGCGTTATTCGTTTAAGAAATGAGGGGGCACACAAAAGCTGACCTACACCGTTATGCTTTTTTCATATTCCGTTTACGGATCTGTAAAAACTTCTTACTCTCCAGGGACTGAACTGAATAGTTCGAAGACCTGTAAAATATGTTTGGATCTGACTGCATTACCGGAAACACTAAAGACTTTCATACAAAAAAGTAATCATTTTGTTTACACGAACATGGAGCATTTTCCTCTTAAGTGCAGCGTCTTTATTATCTAGCTCTGCAGTTTTATGAAAGTGCCACTTAAACTCTAAGAAGGAAAAAATTTATCTAGAACTTTACAGCCTCGCTGCGGCGATAAGACGAAGTTACTCATTTCTCTTTGGTTTTTATGCTTAAATCGTTCATAATAATTTTACAGACTCCGAAATTTGAATAGAAGCTCTTGCAACTATTTTTTTATTCCATCCGTATGTATTTATTGCTATTTTTCTGACTGCTCGATTTCACCAACATTAATATTATGGACCAATTGAAGAAAATAATATAAACATGAATGAAAAATCAACAATAGTAATTAAAACACGAATTTAATTCAAAAATCAAACATTTCTTAAAATGTTGACTGAATTATATGTAATTTCTTAATATTCAATAAGCTGATGATGTTTCAATGACAAGTTGTCATCTCATATTTTGACAGTATTTTGTTTTCAACATTTCATAGCTATTGGTTGCTAAAATTTGTTGATTGGAACTTGAAGCTCATTCGCTGTATCTGGCGGTCTGTTACCCTATAGGTGGAGAATTACGGACTGTTGTTGGTTAAATTGGCCCTAAGACTGATAAAAATGCTTTTATTTATTCCGAGATACTAGTTGCTCTTTCTCAAACTAATGCATGCAACAGAGACCTGGTTTGACATGGCCCATTTTCCTTCAGGTCTGTACCATCAAATGTTACTTTCCAATATTAAAAAGCCGCTTAGAAAATTTCGAAGAGACGCAAAAATACGAAAATCGTTTATCCCTTTTCTGACTTTATTTGTGATGACATAACTAAAATTTGAATATGACGTTTCATCTATTGCCATCCCTTATTTTTTCTGAAGAACGCCATTTTGGAAATGTGCACCTGAACTGCCCTATAAACGCGCTAATTATTATTAACAGTTTATCGAGAAGAGTTTTATGTCTGATCGTGGCCGCACACGATGCGGGAATGCCGCTTTGTAAAACGATAATATGATGATTTATTTTAGGAATTTTGGATATAAAGCGGTACTTCTAGCTTGTTCCTCTGGATAAAGGCACAAAAATTGGAATATCGTTTTATCGGTTCATTAACTACTACTCGTACCTCAATGTTTAACTTTACTTGTTTCAGATATCTGAATATAGTATAACTGATATTTTGTAGTTTTGTAAAAGTGTGCAATACCTTAGTTAGTTTCAGTAAGACGAACGAGACAATAAAATGTAGCGTCAAAACAAAAACTATAAAAGTACTTGCAGCAGACTACTCAAAAATTAATTACGAAGGGCGGCCAGGAAGCGAGCCAAGAAGTTTGATCGAAAACAATTAGGAGTCTGTTGCTTCTGCTGCTACTCGCTAGCGGAACTAATAAAACATAATTTCCGGTTCTGTCTATGTTTTCCAAGGATCCAGGCTGCCATAGACGGTCTAGATTTGAACTGATGGGCAACGGCACTGCCCAAGTTGCTTTGACCCGGATACGATGGAAACTTCTCTTTATTCTTTAACAAAGTACATATAGGGTACAAAAAGTGAAGTCACACTCAGGAAACCGTTCATGGACTGCTAGAAACCCATTTCAAAAGTGGTACATTATTTTCTTCTATCCATTTTATAGCCTTTTTTCAGGTATGGCACGCTGCACCATCTTGCTGAAACACAAAATATTGGCCGGATGTCAAATGTTCTTCCATCACTGGTGAAAGCTATTCTTCTAAAATTGCCAAATATTTGTTTGTATCCACATTTCCATCAATAAAATGAAGTTTTCCTACTCCTTTTGATGACATACTGCCCCAGACCATAATGGATGCTGGAAATTTCACTTTTCTCTTCAGACAGTCAACATGGAATTAATTTTTTTGTGAATAACTCTACTGCGACTGTCACCAATACAAACTTCGAATCGGGCCTCATCACTCCATTGTATTGCACACCATTGTTGAGGTGTTCATTGTCTATGTTCTTTAGCCCATCTAAGCCGACTTTTCTTTTGCAGTGGAGTTAATAGTGGCTTTTCTTTGGCCTATGAACAAGTTGTGCAACTTTAGGGTTTTTGGTTCACTTTTTTCATAAGAAAACTTACCTTGCAAGTGCTAAATCCCACTTTGTGGGCATCTCTATGAGTTGTGGACCTCGAAATTCTCCTTCCAATAGCGTCACTCCACAGAGCACTTAAATGTAAATAATTGGCACGCCTGTTTTTCACGATCATTCTTCTTAATGCTCTTCGGTCGGCATTTGTGATATTACTTTTTTTTACATATCGTGGCTTAATATTAACTGAACCAGTTACGTTATATCTTCTAACAATATTTCTCACACTGTACCGCGATTAGTCTGTAACATGTGTTATTTTTATGCTGCAAATTAGATTAGGAAGTGATAAAGTTGGTGTTTTCTACTATATATTATCAAAATATTCATTGTTAATATATAACACCCTGCTACATTTTTATTATTTGTGTTCGATAAGAAAAAAAGTAAGATTTCAATAGTTGGGCCAACTGAATTGGGAAGGGGCTCGTAAATGGAGGGATGCCAAGAAAGTTTTTATATCTGATACTTGTAGGAAGTTTTATTCAGTGTAAGGCTGTTAGAAGAAACCTTGACGTCTAATTACGGTACGAAAAGTTTGTTTCCTTCAGTGTTTGTTGTTTTGATAGCTTTTCTACTTCGTCATATTGAATCAAATTACTTTTCAAGACGTCTACAATTACTGTTACTTTAATAGTCTAGAATGAAACTACGCCAGTTATTAATTGCTGCTTCATTCAAATGGAAATACACTAACTTTCCTCAAGGTTGTATGGATTTATTTATTTTCTCCAGTTTTTTCTCTCAATTTTCACGTTATTTTTAAACTTGCTTATACACTCAATGAAGATGCATCAACAATTTGTCTGAACAGTTTCCCGATTTACCTTCCGTAAAATAGTCTATACATATAAATTGCAGGATGCCCAGAGGTACGGGGTCCATCAGAATGAACGCATGTTTTTTAAATAAGTAATACAGTCAAAACAAGTATGGGAAATATTTTATTATATAAAAATAGTCAGGAATACATGCCATTCTTTTGAGCAAAACAAAATTTACGTTTTAAAAACTATGTCGGCCATATGGCGCCCTTGAGCCTCAAGCCTCTCCCGAAATGAGCTCATTTCCGTGCAGGAATTTGGGTTACTTCTTTTCTTATTTCCTCCTTCAAATCGACGAGGGTCTGAGACTCGATTTAGTGAACTTTTGATTTCAGGCAGCCCCATAAAAAAAATCACTCGTTGATAGGTCTGGCGACCAAGGGGGCCATGGAATATCGCCATGACGTGAAATTCACGGTTCGGGCTTTGCAGCGTCTACGCTTTCGGGGGTTCTAACAGTACGGTTTCGCGCTGGCGGTTTTTTCTTGACCACATTACCTGCTTCCACCTATCTCAAAATGGTGTTACGGTCCGGTAAGGTCCTACGACGTGGAACACGAAACTCACGTTGCGTTCAAACGACAGACTCGCCATTTTGAAAGTACCGACGTACAGTGCACACACGATGCTCAACGTTCCAAACCACCTTGCCAAGTGAAACGGCACTTGTCGCACTATTCAACATGCCCTTCCTCACCGACACGGGACCAGAACACTCGATGTAGACCCTGTATATTTCTGTCGTAATTAAGGACTAACAAGACGGATCCACAGTCCTCGTAAAAATTTGAGTGGGGTGAGAATCTCGAAGTCATTAGGCTTAAATAAATTAAAGGGTGTTCAATTACAGAGAGTTACAGGAATAAGAGATGTTTAGATATAACTGATGATATAATATTCGTGTAAAGACTGTAAAGGCGCGATTATATCAGACATGTTATCTTAACCAGAAAGTGAATGTAACATCTGTAACTTATCCTGCAGTTTTCATGTAGATAATCCATCATGCTCGCTTGTCATTTTAGAGTGCTGGATGTCCTTTTGGGAACGGAAATGCCTAACGTAGGCAGTCCTGGACTAAGCTGTTTTTGCGTGGAACCATTTTGATATTTCACCCAATCTCAATACGTTACAGGGTCTTTCAGAATATTGTAGCAACCCGCTGCATAGAAATGCGAAAATGAAAAGAAAAAGCAAACGAAGGGTAAATTGGAAGACAGATAAATAAAATATGTTCTCAAAAAGGTGTCAATAGTACTGAGCAAGCTTACCATTGGAACCGAAACGTGTATAATAAAGTAGAATGTTTTGATTAGTCAGACAAACATGGAGGATAAACTTGAAAGGGTTTCACTATAAGAATATAGTAACTGTTTACTGACTGAGTCACATCGAATTCAAGAATGTCATTTTGTTATATTCAAAATAAGTTTCAAAAGTTACATTGCACTGCAAATAAAGAGTCGAATACGTGGTGCATACTATTCAACGAGCCATTAAAAGAATAATTTATATGGAAGCGACACCTGCAATGCTAGAAATAAAATAGCGTAGCAAAAAAACAAAAAAAAAATAGGCCAGCTGTGTAACATAATACGGGAGCGTCAAAATGCGGCTCGTACAAAACATGGACTGGAAATAGAGCTGTTTTCCTGTAAATTATACATTATTCTGGCGCATATTTTGTTCGCGTTTATCCATTTTTCCACATAAATATAGAGGAATCGCGAAACAGCGCTAATCAGAAATACTATAAGAACAGTTTTTTCTTTCTTATAATTATTACAGTTGTCGTGTTAAACACAGCATAGCACTTTGAAGAATTTCAAGATAAATAACAGTATTTTTTTCAGTTCAAATTGATTTGAATATTTGAGAGGTATCACTCTATCCATTGTAAAGAACATTTAGGTTCTCCTATGTTCAAACACAAATCAAGAAATGGTTGAATTTCTGATATTGTACAAGACGCTGAAGTTCGGATAGACAATTCTGCATGCAACATCGAAACTTCCCGCAAGTATATTTGAATCGCGACTGGCACATCGTCTACACAATAGCGACTTGGATGCGTTTCATTGGGCTTCAGAAACTCGGTCGGTATCTTCTCTCTATATTCATCTCACGTCTTTCTACATGATTTGTTGTTATTGTAGTAGACATTCAGACGGAAAAGCGCTGACGGCAAATACCTACTCATTCAGATATAGGTAATTATAGATTTTCTTAATAAGAATTATGAATTACGATAACCATACGACAGTATTGAGGCAAAGATACAGGGCGTTTCAGAACTAAGGGATCAAACTTCTAGGGGTTATTCAGTGTAACAGTCACGGAAAAGTGTCACTACGGCACTAAGACCTTAAGACGCGTTTGGGCACCGATGGATTGCCAGAGGTGGAGCAGTTTCTTGGCCTCCTAGGTCACCCGATTTAACGTCGCTAGATTTTTTCCTGTGGGGACATGTAAACTCTTTGGTGTACGAAACTCCAGTAGAAACAAAGCAAGACTTAACTGGACTACAGTAACACGTGCTTTTTTTATCATGTCCGTTTGAAAAGAATATATTCTTCTAAATTGTTGACTTTCTTCAAATGTATCTTTTCAAATAAAAACTTCCATCGTGTATAGGGAAATATTTCCCATATATCTGTCGAAGTGATTGAGTAGCAGACATCAAGATCTCGTCCATATATTTATATTTATCTGTTTGTCTTGTCCGCTCTAAGGGAGTTTTGGAAGTAGGGTAATGGCAGGCAGCGAAGAGTACAAACAATTTAGCTAAGTGGCTGTTCCTTTCCTTCATACTCATACATCCAAATATATTGTTGGCTTTTTATTTATGAATACGAAAATGGAATAGCGTCGAAGAGATCCAGTATTCTTCCCTCGAGGTTTCCATTTTTCATATTTGTAAGTTTGAATAATTATGTCTCTTTATATGCTGGCGTCTTGACAGCTTCAGAATATTCTTGATGTTTCCTATCACGGAGGTTCAAGATTTTATGAAGCTCTCGAGAAACATTTTCACTAATCACAGGCCTGTCTATAACCATTGTGTGTGTATAGCGTAGAATACCAACTATTTTTACTGAAATCAAGGAAATTTGGAGTTGTAGATCTAGAAAAACAGATAAATATTATGCTAACACACAGCTTACGAGAACATAGCGTGCATTAATTTTTTTCCATGTAACATAAAGATACTTGCAACCTTTGTCCACTCTTCTATTGTCTTTCTGTAACATTCCATGAAATTAAGCTGATGGGTTTCTTTTGTTGGTTGACGTGGACATGCTGTAAAAAGACCGAGCAAAAAATGTGAACTGCATCAGGGAATGGAATTACGTAATAAATATTTGCCTTTCATGGCATTATTTTTGAAAGAAAGAGAAAAACGTCACTCGCAGATCTCATTTCATGATACGAAAATGTTATTAGAGAAATTTTTATACAATGATATCATCGAGTTTTCTCCGTTACGATATCACGTTTATTCTGCTTCTAGTTCAACGTGTCGGTACAAAATGAAACACATCGAACCAATTTTAATACACGTCGTATGCGATTCTCAAGCTTTCTCGTGGAATAGCCGACTTTGATATAGTTTGCCTTCCAGCTCCAACTTCGTAAATCGATTGTATTAGCCCACAGCGGCGCATCTTTAAAGAATCCGAGGACATCATATAAGAATTGAATAGTTAGTGACCCGTTTTATATTTCCAAAGCACATATTCGATTTTATAAGACAAATTACAGCATATTTCCAATTGTTGTTTGGCAAAAGATGAAGCGATAATCGCAGGAAAGCATGTAAGTATAACCTCTATTTATTACTTCAGGTTTTGATGCTTTCCTCAGTATTTTCTTCTTCCACATGTATCTTCTGCTTCATAGCTTATTGAGTATACTTTGGAATGAGTAATAATTTATATGTATTACAATTTTACTGTCTCATTAGCCGATTTTGGCAGTAAATGACACTTGTGCTTTGTCATTTATTTCTACAAAGGGCTATCCAGATATTATTCACGAATATTGATATTTCATACTTAAATTCCTGCATCGTCCATGATTTTGAGTATAACTTATAACGGAAAAACTTATCAATCGTTACCTCCTAAGTGCAGATGACCTTGATCGCGGTACGGCACTGTTTCGATTGCAACTCGATTGAACTTTGAACCCGACGTGCACGTTTCGCAGTGCAGCGAAAATGTTGGAAAGTTGTGCTAAACAAGGATGTTTCCAATTCGAGTATAAAAAGATGAACGAACAGTGCGGAAAAATAAGAGCGACGCGATGCCGGCATTCTGATCCACTGGAACAGTTTGTTTGTGCTCGTCGCTTCGTGCCTTTGATCTTTTGCGGTAGGCAGATAACTGATGCAAAGGGACTACACGATGGTTCACATTTACAAAGAGTTTTTTGTACGATTTTTTTATCCTACACACGCCCTTCAGCCAGCTTGCTGGTGCGGTTTGTCGATATGTTTGTACACCTCAGAACTCGGCTTTTTTCAGAATATTCTGCTTGTGTTGACCAGTTGATGAGAGTTTACACTAGCTTAATAGAATTGAATAGTAAAAAGTCTTAGCTGTACTAACGTTTGATGTATAAAATATTTTGAAGGGAATGACGAAGAGTAGCCTGCTGAATCGTCCTGTGAGATCTATGCAATATGCTCTTCGTTAGTATATCGGTAGAAAATGACTCACTGTCCATCGACGCGGAAGTAAATTGAAATTATGTGTGAAAGAAGGATCCTCGATTAGCCAAATTGTCCTCTTGAATTGCATCGACTATGGACAGTCGGTGTAATTCTCAAACCAAGTGTCTGCACTCGCAAAGGTTCTTCTTAACTCTGAAAGTTGACCTAGTTTTTTCTTATTGGCTGCAGTGGTAAACTAGATGCGTGTCAAATTTTTCGATAAAAACATACATCCGCGCAGTCTTTTTCCAGCTGACTTATCGGCAATATAGAAAACATATATTTTCCAAGTTGAACGTCTCAATTCCTCCGATGTTCCTTTGCCGTGTAACATAAATTACGCTGAGCTGTCTACCGATCGTCGGATGTTAGATTTATTCTCCTTTTGGGCAGACGGGGACGTCTTTCTTTCGGATTTCCTTTCGCACAAACGAATCCGTTGGTCGGCATGTTGTAACGCTGTGTTGTTCTGTTCGGGAATTTAATAATTTCGTCTGCGGTCTCTGGTTTTGCCGCCTTTGTAGCACCGCGTCGCCATGTTTTGTTTGGCTGTTTAAAATATGAAAACAAAAATGTGGTACCGATCTACAAAAAACCAGATTCATCGGAAAATTTCGGCCAATAAAGGTTTTAAATATTGCTATGCTGTGCCAGTCGGTTTTTTGGAGGAAAAATATCATCTCACTGAACCAACATGGATTCTACTGGAACAGCAATCCATTAGATTTATGAGTAGATGATACATTGATTGAGTGTCCGCTTGAGGATGGCCTTTGACTGTGTCAAGCATAACATTCTATCGCAAAAGCTCCCTGAATCTGGTGTAAATGGTGCTCCTTATAGGTGGCTCAACTCATGTCTTGTTGATGGAAACAATATGTTTCTATACTTCATAAATATGAGCAAATGTTACATCGAGTCCAATCCAGTGGAGTCACTGTTGATACTGGGGTTCCTCAAAGTTCCATTTAAGTGCCCATTTTGTTCATTATCTACACCAATGAGACTGAGTCACTGAGTGAGGATGTACTCGTATATGCAGATGATGGATCAATATTGGTCTCGAATCAATCGAAATATATCTTAAATGATAGACGCAATGAAGTAAGAATAACAAGAGAAAGTTTACTCTCAACAAAGACATACATACAATTGTCACGAGCCAGAGTAATAATATACCCGCCAGCTTTTCTAAATTTACAGTAGGAAATAAGTCGTCAAATATACTTGGTTCCAAAATAATTAAGATGCCTGCAAAAGAAATACAAGGAATGGCAAATTAAAATGACCTTAAGCATAGTTAGTTAACTGTGCACGTAACTGATCTATTTCCAATTCTTATAAAAGCGTTGCTTGCCTAAAGAAAATAAATTATTCTTACCATAACAGAAAGTGTTCTTAAGAAATCCACACCATCATTGATTCATCCAAACTTATTTAAAACCTACCTTTTACTTAATAACTAACCGATAATGTGTAAAAAATACAAATCTAGTTCACTTACTTATTTGTACAGTTGTGTAATGAAGGCAAATTTGAGTGGCTATTAAATTAATTTTGATATTTTGGCAGGCAAATATTAAAAAAATGATTTTAGATACGTCATAGCCATTACGGCAGGACGGACAGGGCAGATTATAATGTGACAAGTGATAAAGATTACAAAGCCTTTTTATCTTCAGTCAATTTTTTTAGTAGTGTCAGACATTTGCACTGTAAAATTTGTTAATTTTCAGGTTTCGTTTGATGTCAATAAACATCAAGTTTTTAATTTGTTGAAAAATATCTTAGTTCCTACGAAAATGAGATAAAGAGAATTGAAAGACCTTTAAAATAGTGTATCACTCGACCCGCCTTTCCGTTTAAGATTTTAGGGTTGGTGTCACCCCCGCCCAGGAGGCTGTACGTATTAACGTGATTTTTCGCCAAACTTGTGTTCCTCTCGAAAACAAAATCGTCGGGTCTAGGCGTTTTTCCGGAAAAAAAAAACTGAGCTGCCAGTAAATGCGTTTGTTACGTTTTCGATGCGCCACCCTGTATATTCAGGGTTGACCAGTTGACTTTATTTAACAAAAAAACTGCGTCTTTATTTATAGATCAAATCAAACTTAAGACTACACCAATTTTAACAGAACGCGATAGAAGTACATACGTTACTGTATGTTGATTCATAAGTGTGCCCAACAAAATTACACACATTTAAAATAATCCCTTGGGCACCGAGGCCACGTTGCATCTAAAGTTTTGATTGCCCTCGCTGTGACTCTGTGTTAGTTGTTAGTGTGTGTTGTGTGGCCCACCGAATACCGCTAAACATCAACAACGTCAGCCACCATCCTCAAATATTCATACTCCCGTGCTCCATGCGGGAGTTATTTCGTCATTCTGGCACTGACATTCCCACCGAAAACCGAGTCACTGAAAGGCATTAGTGAATATGATAGGGGTGAAAAGTTTCCACCGCTTTATTCCACCAGCTTTCCTACAATATTGTCGAGGATAATATACCGGGTATGCTGAATTCGATCCGCATTATTGGGATATTGCAATAGGCAGGGGATACGAAGTCGGTTAAATAGAGGAAAAGACGCAGCCAAGGATGTCTTCTATTTACAAAACATATGGGAATTGCTGACAATAGTAAAAATTAGGGATAAAATAACAGTATAACAGTGTTATCTAGAACTATTTGAGTATATTAAAGCAAATGAATGGCCCAGAGCTATTTTTTATGAGACTGATTAACCTTGAAGTCTCGTGGCCTCATCGGTACTCAGTTTCCACAATTAGCAGCACATGTTAGATCTATTTAGAATAAATATTCGGTTTAAGAATGCCGAAAAGATACAACATTCCTCGGAGTCTTTACTGAAGAGTGTTTGAGTTGGACAAGCCACTGTGAGCAGCTGAGTAAAAGATTAAAAAAAGTTTAGAAAAATGCACGTAACCGCCAGTCGAGTAAAGAGCTGTTTAAAGGCTTTGGAACATTGATATTTTCTTCTTTGTATATTTGTATATCAAACAAGGTTTCTGGGAGTGTTCTGATATATAAGATATATGATTACGAGTCAATTGGACATCAACATTAATTACCAATACACTGAAAATTTATTTTAATCAACAAATAAAAATATTTTAGAGTAATCGATGTTACAGGATACATAATGGTATCTGTCATATCCAAACCGATGCACACATCTTGCATTCAAATGATATATATATATATATATATATATATATATATATATATTTGGCTATGGTGACATGTAGGGATGCTCTGTGCTCCTAAAAGATATTTCACCTAGATGTCATTTAAACGTGCCTTTCAGAAAATTAAGCAATTTTTAATTGGTGATTTATCCGAGTCAAGAATGCAAATATGGTATTCTGAAATCTTCGAGCATTGGCAATGTCATCGTATACAATTTTGGAATCAGCGTCGAAAACTCTCTTTACAAATACAAACATCCAATCAAACAAAAAATAATAAAATCGGCGACAAAAGAAAAGTCATATAAAAATTCTAGTTAAGCCATCTTGTAGAGGATAAAATGGCAATGTAAATGTTTAATTTAGATAGAAATCCTGCTTAAAAAAGAAAGGAAAAAAATTGATTGAATTTGAGCGAAAATTTTATTTTTTTACACCCAAGTTACTACATCGACAAAAGCACCTATTTAAAGTGCCCCGTCAAAATAACAATTTCTAGTGTATTCTTGGTTCAAAACAGCAACAGCTACAAAATTAAAAGTCTGAAAGACGACGAAAAATGTTGGGGATATGAAATATCACGTTTTTGTTAAATTGGAAAATTTGCACTGTTTCCTTAACTACAGAAAATTACCATTTTTGATATTGTACAGTCACCTTCATGTCATTTTGTGTAGCCGGCTTGTATATTTTCAGCGGTTAATAGCGTTTAAGTGATTTTCCCAGTATTTTCCGAAGACGTTAACCGAAGGCGAAGGCGGGCTGATAGAACGGCGGCCACCTGGAGCGAAACAATAACTTTGAGAAAGTGGATTAATGCGCTTTATAAAGCAATTTTACACCGCCTCCAGCCCTCAGTTTCGAAATTGATCGGACAAGAAACAATAAGAATTCTTCCAATATCCCCACTTTAATAAGCGTTCCAAGATGTTATTTATTACCGTGACAGATTTGCCCGATGCTCATAGAATTGTCTTAAGCACACCTCAAGCTGGAACAAAACGAAAATGTTGATGATGAAAACTGATTGGGTGCGAACACATCAAATTTCAGATAGTTTTGGACGGGACCAACAGAGCAGCCTAATTTATTTAATTCGACGAGTTCAAAATAAAAAAGTATTGCAGACTCTTTGTGTGAAGAAAATATTTCTATAATGTACACCCGACTTATCCTGTGACTTTTATGCAGATAAATGAAACCGCTACATCAGAATTATCATTTGTACTTGAAAAAGGCCATCATGGTGGCCGAAACGTCATCAGTAAACAGTATTTCAAGCATATGTGGTTTCACTCAGCGGCCACGCAAGCGTGGAGGAATACTTTTACTTTCAGTCATCAATCATAGGGCAAACTCACCTTTCAGCAAGAGGCAGCAGATATGATTATATTTTCAAATTAACCTTGACAGGGGTTGTATGTATAAAATAGCACCCTATGGGTCGAATCCCTTATCTAAATTTATAACCGTATATACACCAGTCGATATTTGCCTCAAAACTTTTTTAAATTGAGCAGATTTGGAATACAATCTTTTAATAGAACTATGCCTTCTGCTCAATTTCTGAACATTTGTGACTTTGTTACTTCGATGGTCAGTTGTTCGTTCATATTAGAGGATGATCCACGAATGTTTTATCATTCTCATATTTTAAGTAGTATTTCATTAAGGTTTTATTTGTTGATAGTCATATTTGAAATCAGCGTCCCAGGTTAATCCAGTGCGAGGTACGTAATTAAAAATTTCTTCCGCTTGTAGGCATAGAAGACATCAAAATTATCTACGTATGCTCCCAGTCGAATTAAATACAAGTAATTTCAGTTAATGAGAATTTTATATCATTTTCGTATTATTTTTAATGAATAATTTTTCCTCCGGATTCTTGAACAAACCAGTAGAGCTTATCCATTTTGAGCTAATCAAGAAATTTCTAGAATCAGCCGTTCAAACCCTTTACTTTTATGAGGAAGATACAGGTATTAAGTTTTACGATCCAAGGAAAACGTAATCAGAATACCTAACAACAAATGTACTTTATGTTTTTAGCACTTATAACTGGAGTAAGATGGAAAGCGATTTTCCAAATGAACGTTGCGAAACAGCGGCATCGTGTCGATTGTGTGACGTCAAGAGAAATCTGGCGAAATTTCCCGGCAAAGCCAGGAGGTCAAATTAAATACAAACGCGGGTACACATATTTCCAGTAGAGGTTTTCTGGTCACTCCTCAACTGTATATTTTCTTATGAACCTCATATTGCATTTCTACGGGTTTAAAGGGTTAATTAACCTAGATTATTTAAAAAAAAAATAATATTTTCGTAGTTGGCCAGAAAATATCAATTTATCACATTTTTTTGAAAAATCTTTATTCAACAAGTTTTATAGTTCTTTGATCAGATGAGGAAAGTTATTTTTACTACTCATTTGTCCAGTTTCTGTTCTTCATCTCAATAATTTTGAGTCCTGTAAGAGCTGCTACTCGCACACCACTGTCAAAGTACTTTACAACTCCATACATCTACATACGAGCACATTGATTATTCGCAGAGTATCGCAACTTTTGTTCGAAACAAAAACGCGCTACCTCCTACTGTTTTACAGCTTTGACGCAGATTTTTTTTGGAAAAAATCCCTCATAGAAGTGAATATCAAATATCGATTTTTATATTCGACGGCGCTTATTAGTTCGCCTGTTTTTACGTTTTTTAGCTACACTTGTGGATTCTGAAAGTCGAGCACACTTATTCGGCTTCCAAAATACAGCGCATCCCAATATTCCGTAGACATAGAAGTACCACGTATTTTTAAACTCAAAATATGTCGATTGGACTCTGTGCAAAAGTGACCGTTAACTTTTTCTGGAATTATCTTTGCCGAAACAAAGTACTAACGACATATCAGTCTGTTTGTCAAAAGAATATTACATGTTCACGAAAAAAAAAAGAGCAACAACAAATGAACCTAAATAGTGTCCACAAAGTTGGGGTTTTGCTTTATACGACGTGTAGATCTTGAAAACATAAGCAATTTTTCTTAGTACCATATACACCAATGTCTTAAGGGAACCGAGATAAAGGGCTCTGCAACATCAAAAATATCTGAATACCGTCTTGTATCCGCGACCCAGGACATCACCGATTGGTACAAGGTCTCAACCCGACGGCAGAACTGGATCGGGGTCAGTGTGTCAGGTCAGTATGCAACCTTCAACCGACGGTTACGGTCACGCGTGTAGAGGCAAACGAACCCATATAATCGATTGCGTTTAAAAAAACAACAAGCACTAGAGACGTGGCTAGAGAAGTGCAAGTATCAAAAACTAAAATGTGGCAAACGCTGCGTGAAGTGGGGCTGTATCCGTTTCACGTCCAACGTGTACAAGCCCTTCAACCTGACGATTTTCCAGCAAGAGTGCGGTTTTGTGAGTGGTTGTTGCATCAACATGACAATAATCCGGATTTTTTGAAGTGCATATTGGTGACAGACGAATCTACTTTCACGCGTAATGGGGTGCATAACTTTCGCAACACTCATGTTTGGTCATTACGCAACATTTTGCCTTCCTTGTTTGCCTGCGTCTGCTCGGTAGCGCATCAGCTGATTTCATTTTCTGTTGGAGCGGTATGATTTCGGGCAGAGACGTACTTAGCCGTTCTCGTCAACTGGAGAGTGAGTACTTTTTCCTTTATTTTTTTTTACTTGGTCGCCCTCGTTTCTTTACACATTACCTTTGTTATTTCAAGGGTAGTTGTTTCTGAAAAGGAAAACCCCAACTTTGCGGACACCCTGTATAATTTCAAGCTTTAATTAATTCAAAATTTATGAAGAACAAGCACAAAACAAAAAACATTCAAAAATGAAATCAAACGTTATTTATTAACCTAAACTTTTTTTTAACACTTCATGTAATTAGAAACATTTTTTTCTCGGAAACTATGCGAAATCTGTTTTCATAAATCAGATTAAAAATGAAGTAAACAAAAAGATTTTTTAAATAACAAATTCAATGTCGTTGGGGGCGTTGCTAAAAATTCAGCTATAATTTGGGTAGTGGTGGAAATAGTTCGACTTATTTTGAGTCTAAAAATACGTAGTACTTCTATGTCTACGGAATATTGGGACACCCTGGTTATCTCAAAGGCCATATAATCGTTATAAAAATTTTGTTATTCGACTTTAATTCCCTCCTATTTTACGGCGCTCAATGATTTCGGAGTAGCAGTTACTTTATCGAAACAGCAGTACTGACTAAATGTTGATTTCCCTTTTCTTTTTTCTTTTTGAAACATTTAAATTAAAAACTTCTTTCATTATAAATGTTGTGTATTATCAATAGCGCGGCACGATAGATTGTTGAAAAAGATCTGTTAGTACCTCAACGACAAAGGGCAAGTCCCGTATTGTTCGTGACAATGAGGCACTATTTAGTTGAGAAACAGTTCACATCCGAGACAATAGGCCATTTAATTCGCAGACCGTCCAGAAGTTCAGAACTCCTGGACAAGTCGGATGAACTAAACGATCTGCTCATGACAGACCCGAAATACGTTGCAATAACAATTTGAATGCACACCTAACACAACAGAGTGTTCAGTAATCCGCGATATCGTCGAAATGGCGATCGATTGTTTAGCTGCCACCTATTATGCGGTTGCATCGTTGATAATAGCGAATTATTGAACCACTCCATACGGGTAGGCGCTAATAGGGACGGCCAGCATTTTGACGACAGTAAGCCCGCCACTAATGTGATGTAAAAATACGTTTATTGATTTCACTATTAGACACGGCCTCGGCGTAGATTGTCGGTCAGTTAGCTGTTAGCTTATAAATTTCAACAATTTATTTACACTATACCGAATGGCAATCAAAATTGGAGACACTATATTTTTTTGGCAAACAAGGATATCGCTCCAAGATTGGAACGTTAGTCATTAACGGGGCTTCTACAATCACGAGCATCATCTGCTGAGGTAACGGGGGGGTGAAAAGGAAACGATTGTGGGCTGGTCTTAGACGGTCGTCGGCGCTACTTTAAAAGAGGAAAGGATGACTGCGGGTGCCTACCGAGGTAAATTTTTATAATAACAGATTCGGATTTCGATTAGCGATCTAGCCTGTAAATCGTTACCTGTTTTGGTAGTCAGCTAGTGATCATTTAGTATTGTTTTACCCTTGTTACTGTTCGTCGATATTGTGTTGTTGAATTGTACTCTTGTTGGTGTGATTGTTCTTGAGTGAATTTTTTATCAAGGTTGATAATGGACAATAAAAGGTCATATGCGACAATTTTAATTACGAATTCAGTGAGTTTAATTCATGACGAAGACAACAATAGTGTGGAGCAGTTCAACTCTAGAATCGCAAAATACATTGGGGTAAGCGAATAAATTATTGCAAGAAGAGGATCAGCATATTATATTTCTACTGCATTGCACTAAATCCATGTGTGAGGAAATCTTGTCACTTCTAGTTTAACCGTCCTGTTTTACGCATCGTCGGGACAAGGTTTCACAAAAGTCTTTTGTACCGTTAATCGAAATAAAGTTTTTTAAAAACAAGTATTTCGGTAGCAGTAATTTAACTTAGATATGTATATCTACATATATACTTCCGCATCTTAAATTTACATAAATAAATCACGTCAGATTATTAAAAACATATAGGATATCTAACAATATTAGAGTATTAGAGTAAATAACACAAACTGCCTGCAGAAGTTTGCAGATAATATAAATATGTACCTCAAAATATAGGTTGATAATCTACTACAGCTCTCTGTTAACGTATTGCTATTTCTGATATCTGTTACGAATGTATGTAAATCTATTATCTACTTGGAAAGAACTCCGTTACGATCCCAGAAACGCTTACAAATTTTGAAAACAAATAATCTTCTTCACGTATAAATATAGCAGTATTCATTTTTATCTTCTACTTACTTTTTGTGCAATTATTGGCGAAACAAATATTCCTCAACGTATTTACATTTTTCGTTGCGGCTATCGGGGCAAACATATTTCAGGAAAATTCTTGACAGCCGTTTTTATCCCAAAACAGAAATAAAAGCCACCTGGGAAAAGGAAAGCTTGAATATTTAAAAAGCTGCGCGGGATGTATTTTAAACTCAACCTGGTTCACTTTATTAAAAGGTAAAACGTGTAGGGCATGGAATGAATCGCGGAAATTTCATAATAAATTAGCTTTGTCGAAAGATAATTTGCAAATTATGTGATAGTGATATCTTAAATACTACGTTGCAGTAATAACATTTTATCTGCCTTGTTAATGTTATTCGTCGCACAATAAATAGGTATGCTTTCTTTATTGATGGATGCGTGATCAATCGAGGTCACAGCACTCAGCATCTATTGAGACACTTGTACATTCTTCCCAAGGGTTACTCAGGATTTCTTATTAAAGACGATGGTTATACTATCCTACACAGTTTCGTTTAGAACGCCGACACTCCACGCTGGTCCAGAAGTATTGGTAGCTGTTGTTAGTATTTCCTTTTCCTGTTCACATCATCTACAAGTACATAAGGATATGCCGTTGGTCTCATACAACGTCCAGTCCCAATGTCAATAGTAAATCGTAGCACATTCACCATAACTGAAAGTGATTATGAGACAATCTAACGTTCGATCAAGGCCGGCTCCACTGCTTCACGCGTCTTGAGGCAAAAAATAAGATATGCGCCCTGCCCCACAACAATTGAGAGTTTTACTCTCTTCATCACACTGTGGCTTGAGGCGAGTGCCTTACTAGTTTACCGCCTGTGCTCGGCCCTGGCTTTGATAAAACTGAGTAATTTTTCGAATTTTTGCTGCCATTTATCAAGTATTGAAATATGGGAAATCCTCCGAAGCAGGAAAAACTGTTTTTTGCCGTATAAAAAAATATTACAGCACCATCATTTTATTTATTCAGCATTTTTCATTATTAATAATACGTAATTGTATCGTACATTTCCCTTTATATTTTATACCTTTATAGAAAGAACGGTGCTCCGTTTGTAGTCTATTTAAAGTAACACCAGTATTGGAAAAGTAGTTGATATTTGCTGAAATATTCATACAGCTATTTTTTCCACGTTTTGATTTATCGAGCGACATACTCGTAATAGAGCTTTACTCCTTGCACTACTAAGAATATTATTAGCGGAAAAACAGTTTTATTTAAATTCCTTTGCATTTGTTTGAGATAAACATGTTTATATTTCATCTCTACGAGCCCCTTCCCACTTCAGTTGACCCATCTATTGAAATCTTAGTTTTTTTCTTATCAAACACAAATAATAAAAATGTAGCAGGGTGTTATAGGTTTAAAATATTAACAATGAATATTTTGATAATATATAGTAGAAAACACCAACTTTATCAATCCCTAGTCAAATTTGCAGCATAAAAATAACACATGTTGCAATTACAGCATATCAACCTATTTTCATTTCAATGCAAAATAAGTCTATAACGCATAGGTGGCTGTGAAAAATAAAAGCAATAACAATTGTTTTTATTAATCACAGCTGTCAGAATACGTTTAAAATAGTTTTGGCTTTCAAAATGGATAGAGGAAAGGTTTTTAGTGAGAAAATTCAGTTACTTATGATTAAATTTTTTAATTCTGGGAAATCAAACTCAGAAATGGCAACTTTAGAAGATTTAACATAACTGGTTCAGTTAATATTAAGCCACGATATGTGAAAAAAAGTAGTATCACAAATGCCGACCGAAGAGCATTAAGAAGAATAATCGTGAAAACCAGGCGTGCCAATTATTTACAATTAAGTGCTCTGTTGAGTGATGCTGTTGGAAGGTGAATTTCGAGGTCCACAATTCATAGAGAGGTCCTCAAACTGGGATTTAGCACTTGCAAGGTAAGTTTTCTTATAAAAAAAGTGAAGTAAAAACCCTAAAGTTGCACAACTTGTTTATAGGCCAAAGAAAAGCCACTATTAACTCCACTGCAAAAGAAAAATCGGCTTAGATGGGCTAAAGAACATAGACAATGGACACCTCAACAATGATGTGCAATACAATGGAGTGATGAGGCCCGATTCGAAGTTTGTGTTGGTGACAGTCGCAGTAGAATTATTCGCAAACAAATTAAGCATTCCATGTTGACTGTCTGAAAAGAAAAGTGAAATTTCTAGCATCCATTATGGTCTGCGGCAGTATGTCATCAAAAGGAGTAGGAAAACTTCATTTCATTGATGGAAATTTGGATACAAACAAATATTTGGCAATTTTAGAAGAATCGCTTTTACCAGTGTTGGAAGAATGTTTGACATCTGGTCAAGATTTTGTGTTTCAGCAAGATGGTGTAGCGTGCCATACCTTAAAACAGGCTATAAAATGGATGGAAGAAAATAATGTACCACTCTTGAAATGGGTTTCTAGCAGTCCAGATCTGTCACCTATTGAAACTTTGTGGCACGAGATGAAAAAGGTTCTACGACAACATCCTGCTCGTACAATCACCGAACTGAGACAAAAGCTTCAAAAAATATGGGATTGTTTTACACCAAATTTTTGCCAAAACTTGGTTAACACTATGCCCCAAAGAATTTCAACCGTAATAAAAAATAAAGGTGATGCTACTCAATGGTAATCTTTCAATTGTTGCTTTGTTAACTTGTTCTATTAGTTATAGATCTAAGTTATTTGAAATATGTTTTTTTTACGACTAGAGTGTCTCTAAAATGTTTTTGAGAAAATAGATTGCTTTAGAAGTAAATTGCTTCGTCAGGTTTAGTTTATAAAAGCATATTTTGGTACAAATCCTTAGGTGGCCAACTGAAGTGGGAAGGGGCTCGTATATGTTGGAAATTCTAGGATTTGGTATAATTTGGATTGATGCAAGTATCCAGTATCAAAGGTCGTATGAAGATGTAATCGTTTCTGAGATGAGCAAAGGTGGCCACGGACTCATTTTTCTCTTTATTATTCGTTATCTTTTAGGGTACTCATTTTTATTTTATTTTTCATTTTATGGACGTTTCCACAAATATATAATAAATCGTCCCGAAATCAAAAACAACAGATGCATTAAGTTTAAGTAGTAGTAAAATATTCTAATCGTGGAACGTTTCGAATCCAGAAATGATGTTTTTTCGGACCTGGGCGATATGTAAATCACATGTCGTATGCCACTCATTTCAAGACATTCTTATCTCCTTTAACGCGGAATGTGTATTGCTCGAATTTTGGTGAAATCTTAGTAAATGAGGAGTTGTGAGCGGAAATCGAAAATTCGCAGAATATCCTTGACCTTTGAAACCCTCTTTTTCGACATTTCTGAGGTTTCCGTTTACTTAAGGGCGCTTTAAGTGCTCTAATATATGAAACCAGCCATTTCTCACGTTTTTCCACTTACCTCAATCATGCGCAAAATTTTCGTGTGCCTAGAATTTCAAATAGAGTTAAATCAATGAGTGAACTGCTGAGTCACTCTTCTTGACACTCCTTTTTTGCCGCATATAACATGAAATGATATGTTTTCATGCTAAAACCAGTACGGGACAGGTACCAATCCAGCAGCAGAGCGAATCATCTTCGTTTGAACACTATCAATAATTTTGCTGTAGATTTACCCTTATAAAACGCATCCAACGATACCGATTTTTCCCACAATGATTGAAATTTTTGTTATGCTCAACCGACCCTTAAATGCGTCAATTTTAATCATTTTATGTATGTAAGATTGGTTGTATATTACGAATTGCAAAACTATGCAGGACAGGCAAAACTATGAAAAATAGCACTGCCTATTTTAAATATCTGTATGTTGGTACTTTATAGTTTGATCTGTTGAAGGCAGATGAAAAGACATGGCAACAGAGCCGTTCTAGAACTGGCGACACGCACCCGCCGCCCTGATGAAAACCCTTATTGGAATTCCCTACAGGCCCAGCACAACAGCCTCTGATAAATGGGAGTTCTGTTTAGAATATTTGCCCGCGCAACTCGGGACCTCGCAATACGTCCTTTTTGCTACAATATGGGTCACGTTGTCGTATAAGAATGTCAGCAATTCTTTAGAATGATTTTCATGCTCCATACTTATTTAGCCGTTAAATAAAACCAGGTGTGTTCGAATTACTGTTTACTGATGCGACATTTCCTCATCACAGCGGCCTTTTTCAAGTGCAAATGGACATTCTGATGACATATTTTACCTGTTCGTTTATTTTTTTATTTTCTCTAGATCCGTCACCCAAGTCTATTCTTCTGTAGTTATCTGAAAACGCGAAAACTTATCTGCAACAACTATAGTCGCAACACACCGATTAATCCTTATGCAATCTTAGATGCCAAACACTGAATGTGCTTTGTTTATGGATCTGAAATGCGACAAATAGTACTTCAACATTTAAATGCAATTAAGTTGTTTGTTTTGTGAGAAAATAATTAAGACATTATAGTTTGGTCTTCAAATGGCGAAGTAGAGATTCAATAATAAATGTTAAAAAAATAACTTATATTCCATTAGTTGAGAATATCATTATATCGTCCCTCAACGATAGATAACCGAATTGGGTTACACTCGTTAGTTTTATAATTTCCACCTTTCATCATCTGCTGTTGAGTGTCTGCATTGCATGTATGGCATGAACTTGATACTTCTAACCGGAAGCGGCAAAATCGGTCTTTAGGATTATTCAAAAATACAAGTTTGACGTTTACATGTCTCACGATAGTTATCGAACTATTAAAAGACCGCAGATACAGGCTCGCAAGGACTGCTGATCACCACCTTAATATAGAATTGGACCCTACCGCATGAACATAAGGAATTCTGTTGATGAATTGTTGATGCACAAATTCGACAAGTTTGTGATAAGTACCTAGATTCTTGATGTTATTTCCATTCATGCAAGAGAATTTCTAAATTTACTTTTGACGTTTGTAAAATGTCTACTAACATATTATGTCTATGTAAGCGTCTGTATGTGTTTTGTTCTGTTTTTATATATACACACATTCAGTTTGGCTTGCTACATTATTTACAGTTTGTTGCCAATAGAGATCTATTTTATTCATACGACAAGTTCTTGTAAAAGATATCCTGACATCTTTCCAATCAACCTAGTTTCCTTTGCATAATGTTCAGTTTCCCTACATGAGGCATTGATATTGCCTGTTAAATACGTCGAATAATTTAGTTAAAGGAAACGTTGCGTGCGTGTGCGTAGGTGCGTTGTTCTGTATAATATAGCAACTAAACTATATTGCGTT
Source organism: Acanthoscelides obtectus (assembly GCA_963669975.1). NCBI lineage: Eukaryota > Metazoa > Arthropoda > Insecta > Coleoptera > Chrysomelidae > Acanthoscelides > Acanthoscelides obtectus. The sequence goes on along the minus strand of CAVLJG010000006.1, from coordinate 106,546,908 downwards.
AGCCATGCATCAATTAAAATTCACTTTGTAAACAACATGCTGTGCACGCGGTTGCATCCACAACATAATCGAATTCATTTCAAGTTCCCAATTCCGCGCTGCCTATCGTTTTCGGTATTATTTCGAGCAGATTAATTTATAGGATCAGTTCGACAGTTCGCTATGTTAAACCATATGCTAAATCGCTAGTTATTTCCTTTCTCCGTTTCAAACGGATATATGATTAAGGTTCAGTTTAAATAATAATTACATCAATTCCAGGTATCAGGAACTGTTTTATTTCCAAGTTCCTACTAAATCTGATAATATCTTTTTTTTCTTTCTGAGTTGTCTACGCCTGCAACAGGTAAAAGTGCAACAGCTGATTATGGGGTATAAATGAATGATATAAATGAATTTTTTATCGTGTAAATCTTCAAAACTACTAAACCGAAGCTCATGTATTTTACATCATTATAAAGGAAATTGAAGGACCTTTAAAATAAGTTATCACTCAACCTCCATTTCCATTTAAGATTTGAGGGTTGGTGACACCCCCGCCCAGGAGGCTGCACGTGTTAACGTGATTTTTTGCCAGACTTGTGTCCCCCTCCAAAACAAAATCGACGGGTCTGAGCGTTTTTCCAAAAAAAAACTGAGCTGCCAGTAAATGCGTCTGTTTCGTTTTCGATGCGCCACCCTGTATATATACATATACAGGGTGTCCGCAAAGTTGGGGTTTTCCTTTTCAGAAACAACTACCCTTGAAATAACAAAGGTAATGTGTAGTGAAACGAGAGCGACCAGGTAAAAAAAAATAAAGGAAAAAGTACTTACTCTCCAGTTGACGAGAAGGGCTAAGTACGTCTCTACCTGAAATCGAAAGTTATTCACCCCATTACGCGTGAACGTAGATTCGTCTGTCACCAATATGCACTTCAAAAAGTCCGGATTATTGTCATGTTGATGCAACAACCACTCACAAAACCGCACTCTTGCTGGAAAATCGTCAGGTTGAAGGGCTTGTACACGTTGGACGTTTGCCACACTTTAGTTTTTGATACTTGCACTTCTTTAGCCACGTCTCTAGTGCTTGTTGAGGGATTCTCGTCTACGCGATTCAGTAGTTCTTCCTCAACTTGCACTATTCGTGGTTGTCTAGGCCTCCCACTGTGCCCACCTCGAAATTCCTTCAAATGGCCCGTATCCCTGACTCTCTGGACCAAGTGCACAAATCTGCGGGGCCTTGGATGATGTCGTCTAGGGAAACGATCTGCATACACTCGCGACGATTCTGTAGCATTTTGAAAACATTCGCCATAAATTAACAACATATCAACGAGTTCATTATTGGTGTATGAGTGTGCCATTATTATTTTTTTTTTTTGAAACGCAACCGATTATACGGGTTTGTTACCTCTATACGCGCGACCCTTTACCGTCGGTTGAAGATTGCATACTGACCTGACACACTGACCCCGACCCCCGACCCAGTTCTGTCGTCGGGTTCAGCTAGTAGCCGGTACCAGTCTGAGATATCGCGGCGGGTCGCGGCTACAGGACGGTATTCAGATATTTTTGATGTTGCAGAGCCCTTTATCTCGGTTCCCTTAAGACATTGGTGTATATGGTACTAAGAAAAGTTGCTTATGTTTTCAAGATCTACACGTCGTGTAAAGGAAAACCCCAACTTTGCGGACACCCTGTATATATATATATATATATAAAAAGTAAGAGTAATGTTCTTTGTATAAATTCTGTTTGTGTCAGCAGGGACAGAACGGCAGTACAGCTGAACGTGTGCGTAATTATAGCGCTTCAACGCCCAGACTTCAGAGCATGCAAAATGGGTGGAAAAACGGTGTACGACAGACCCGCTTTTTTAAATATTACGCGGTCATTCTGACTCGGCTCGACTCAGCGAACGGGCGCACGTTAGCGCGAATTAAACCTAAACATCTCATAAACGGAATGGGAGAAAAAGCAGAAAAGGGAATGTTGCCGTTTCGACAAAACATAGTTGCGGTTTTCATTAAAATTTTAATCCTGCTTATTCGACTCGTATTCTGCAAGTTAGACGAGTCTTTGCAGAGGATTACAAATTCACAAAAATAAACTGGCTGTAAAACAGATCTTTATGTAGTGGTTGAACATTTCTAATCCCCCAACTTTAATAAATTTAAAGTATTTTATCTTAGTTACCAACGAATTTATTCACAAAACACGTACACAATTGTAATGTTTTATTCCAATAACTAAGACCATCGTTCAGATTAATTACGTCACAAACTATAGGCTTCGACCGTGGACAAGAAAAAATGGCGTCTAGTAGATGGACTCTATACTTCCTACGATGAGTGACCTAGTTTTTCATGATGTAAATGTCATATAACATCAGTATCTCAATTTCGCGATTACAATATTCCCTCGCCAAGAAGTAAAATGGATTACAACTGTTGTGTTAGAAAAAAAGTAAGTCTAATATACTCGTATGAAACGTGCTGAACGGTTTAATAATAAGAGAAATAACTGAATCTAGAATGTTCGAAGCCATTCTTACACATGATCAACTACGTTTAATATCAGTTTTAAAGAAGTATTGAAGTCATGATGCTTAAAAGGAACAAGTTTCTGCAGGTTTGATTTTGTAATTAATGACATGGTGGTACCTATTATTTTACAAGCGAGGATGTAAGATAACGATAAACTTAAAAAATGTGAAATATACTTCGTTCACTTTCATTATTCTGACATCATCTTCCGCTAATAAGATTGTGTACTCCGTCAGACGGATAAAGGGAAGGTAAATAAGCCGTCAGATTCTGTTGGATGTTCGATGTAGGCAACCAGTTTGTTGGAGCATAACCGGAGATGAATCAATAACGAACGACTTACTTTACTGACACTGACGTTTAAAGCCGCCTTTAAATTGCTGCTGGTGCAGACATTGCAGTAGAATGCAATCTTTCCAGAGGGTCTGCATCTGGTATCTTTCTTGCACAAAAAAAATCAGTTGTCTATCACGAAAGCTTTTTCTGTAAACGCTGATTAGTTGAATATCAAGCAAAAATAGAATTGGTATTTTATTTAATAATTAATATTGCGAAACTACTTGCTACATCCTCGAACATGTCGAAAAAATCTTCTCATCTAAAACGAGAATTTTCTCCGAAATCATGCGAATGATTTCAAAAAATGGTATTTCGTTTCCAAATATTTGTTGATTACATCATTGTTTGAATTGTACGTCAGAACTACGTTGACTAACCTTTCAAAAAATAATTTGCCAAAATGTGATGAAGCACGAGCTTATGTCGATTAATATATAGATGTTCTACTTAATGTTATTCGTATTTAAAGTACTTTTACATGGAAATAATTTCTTTGTATAAACATAGTCTCAGTTATTACTAATACAAAAATCTTCCAATACTGCCATACTTAGGTAAAAGGCAGCGAAGTCTATTTAATAAAATTCTGACTGCAAAGCATTCTCTTTTATGATTACGATTACAAAATATATTATTGATCACATTATTTAACAAAAATTATTACTTTTTTCCTCTGTCAAATATTTCATATTAATTACTTTTCCTAAGCACTTAATTTTGAAAAATGTTCATTTAACTAAACATATTAGAAAACATGCTGTTTTTAGTTTATGATTATTTTTGTTGAACGTAATTGTTAAATGTCCTTATGTAATTATTAAATTAAGTTATTAGATCTTGAACCGGTTTACTTTTGTCCTATTATGTGAATTTGAATATGAATGAATCATATTAAAATAAAATTTTGTACAACCGCGTTTTTCCGTTGAAAATACAAACATAATATAAATAGATTATGGAAAATACGTAAAACAGCAGTAAATTTGTTTTTGCAGGACATAAAGCAGTAAATCACATGTCACTGCTTTTTGACTTATAACAATTAAAGACGGAATGTTATTTATTTTGGGCCTCAATTATGATCCGAAATTGATGACGTTTTATGAAGTCATTTGAACATAATGACATTGTAATACTCATTCACTTTTTCTGTTGTGATAATGTTATTTATTTAGTTCTAATAAATCCAGTATTTTATACACAATTTTCTCAGATTTCGACTTTTACTCTTTATTGCCTTCCACGTAAATAGCCTCTGTTGTAAAAAAGAAAACGTGAAATCGCCAAAGCAAATTTTTCTACGGATCGGTGTTGAGACAAAATATTGATTTTGTTACCAAACTTTGACGTGTTGTTCTTCTTCTCAATGTTTACTTAAAAAATTAGGAAATTAGTAAGATCCATTGATTTTCCATATTTGTGCACGCCTCTGGCTGCAAGCAAACGATGAACTGTAACTTCCTGTAAGATCCAGCCATCTGCTTTCCCTGCAATATCCTGCGGCATGATCTCTAACAAAACTTTAAACTTCTCCGCCAACTTACCGAGTCGACCGCGCGACTTTTTACAGCTACCAGCAACTCCTAAAGTACGGTTGTAAATATGTAAGCCCGATATTGGGTAATAAATGCTGTGCAGAGCAAAAGTGAGTCGTCTCGTGGCTCAAGGGAGAGCTTTGCGCCACCAGGCGGACGATTTTAATGGGGGAACCGCTGTTTGGAACTAGATAGAGAGAGAGAGATGAAAAACGTAAGAGATAAGCGAGTTCAAGATACACGTATAATATATGGAGATTTATGCTGCTTTGGTAACAAGGATTATGGGATATTTTTAAGTGCACTTCTAGATAATTTACAGTACTCACTTTATATTAATTCCTTGCTGATTGCGAAACTCAGACCAAAGAGACATTAAGCTTATAGCGAGGTGTTTAGCCATCAATTTTTATCTTAAACGACTCGAAATCTGCAAGAAAATAAAATAACAGGACACACACACACACGCACACACTGGTAGTCCTTCCGAAGCAAATATTAATACAGAAAATAAACGAGATGCGTGCCAAGGGGTATAATTATATATATATATATATATATTAATTATTATTTATATAAAATTATTTTGCAATTTTACGTTTCTCAATTATGTATTAAGTATTGTAAGTACCTTGAACCATCTTATTGCCTGTTATCAAACAGAAACTCAATGAATGAATACAACTGAAATCAATTTCTGACTGGTCGATTTTGAAGGGTGATAAGCTACAAAGTTAATTTTTTTGTTTTCACAGTATTTGAAGGAGTTTTTCAAGAATAAATTGATTATCGAAACGTTTAAGCCACATTGTGAACTTTATCATCTTATCACGTCTCAATCTTGTAATAATGAGAAATAAGTAAAGGTTATTTGTCAACCTTATACAGGGTGACTTTGAAGTTGAGTCATTAATTTTCAGATAATGATTGTAGAAGGAAGATAAACCAAAATATGTGTGTAAAAATAAAAAAAAATTAAAAAAACAGTTTACCTTGTTTTATAAAGTATATCCTCCCGACAAGTATTTCAGTGCCGACCTGTATTTGATCGTGAGGTCTTGGAGCACCGGCATGCCGTCCATATGTGAGGTCTTAAGTCAAATGATTCACGAACCCGTTGTACTACATTAACAAAGGCACGAGGGGTTGGTTGCACTCGATTGGGAAACCGATCCGCATAAACATGTGCCATTTTTTATTTCGTTTGAGCCACGCAACAGACACCACGACCGACTGACACTGACTGTATACAACCGAATGAAATAATTGTAAAAACATCGTTTCAAATTCTTTCGCTTTTTTGATTCCGATGCGATGAACCGATAAGGCGGATTATATCCGTTGTCGCCAAACACGAGCACATAATATTATTATTGAGACAGGGCGGTACTCAAACTTCCAAAGGGCTATAACTTTGTTACTTTAATTTTACCAGAAAAATGGTAAAGGAAAAAACATTTCTTTTGATCAGATCTCTACTCACTGTTAAAAATAAATGACTCAACTGCGAAGTCACCCTGTATAGAAACATGATATAATTTGGTTGAATATCCTTGGAATAAAGATCTAATTGATACTTTTCAACATAGGTCCACAGGACCACCAGTTTTTTCTGGTGGTTTGTTGTAGGCTCTTAAACACGCAGATGTTGTGCTTTGCCATCTCAAGGACAAACTGCATTGATACAAGTTTGGCAAAAAATCACGTTAGTACGTGCAGCCCCCTAAGCGGGGGTGACACCACAACCAAAATCTTAAATGGAAAGGGGGGTCGAGTGATACCTTATTTTAAAGGTCTTTCAATTCCCTTTATAATGATGTAACATACATGAGCTTCAGTTCAGTAGTTTTGAAGATTTTTTGATTTAAATCTTTCCATTTAAGATTCGAGGGTTGGTGTCACCCCCGTCCAGGGGTCTGCACGTGTTAATGTGTTTTTTTGCCAAACTTGTGTCCCCCTCGAAAACAAAATCGACGGGTATGAGCGTTTTTCCAAAAAAAAAACTGAGCTGCCAGTAAATGCATCTGTTTTGTTTTCGATCCGCCACCCTGTATATTATTTTCTCAAACGACAAGGTTCCTTAAAATACTAATGTTTCAAATCCAAAACAACATCCTCCAAAAGAGCACAACAATAAACCTGTTGACAACAGTTCTGGGTGCGTTTTCGTGTTCTTTGTAGGACTTTGGGCGTCCAGTAAATTGAAAAACGACAAATATCCTCATACTCGCTTGTCGTTTTCGAGGGCTGGACCTTCTTTTTTGGGAGCGGGAATGCCTGAGATAAGCGGGTTTTGCGTTTAACGATCTCGGCATGTGACGGGACTTCCAGACTATAGGAATGTAGTAATGTAAAGAAAAAACAAACAAACTGTCACCTGGAAAACATATTGTAAGTGTATCTTTACAATAAAGAAAATTCTGTCAATACGTTCGTTTTATGATTGCATTATTTCCTAAGACAGAAAAGCTATTTATGTTATTAGAGGCCGTACCTCAAGTCAGTAGTATAAAATCAGCTTAGATGTAATTCCCGTTCCATAAGAACCGTTCGTTTGCTATCAAAAGAACATTTTCGATGGAAAATGACAGGCACTAAACCGCATAAAATCATTCTAAACGATATATAATAATACTTTCATCACTCTATTCACATTTTGTTCTCGGATCGATGTGGTATTTCTGGAAATATCCGTCAGTATCTTCGCATCTATGATATTAGCCCAAACGCGATGCCTGCACTGGCACCGGCATGAATTCGCCACAAAGCCAACACACATTGTCCCCGTTCTGATAATAAACTGTCCATTTTATGCGTAAGCCCTGTTATCACAACGTATCGGCATTGGCAGGCGCAGAGAACGACGGCTGGATGGCAAACAGTATCAAATCCGACGGTGCGATGCTATCAACGTAGAGTCTGGGCGCAACAGATACACACACACACCTAGTTAATAAATCGATATGTATACGAAGGCAGATTCACAGCTGATAGCCATTCGCCTTCTGTGCAGTTTGCGATCTAGGATGATACTTAAATTTAATTTCGGTGTTTTGTATCATCGGGAATATTATTAAGAATATTTGTCTGATGTATAAATAATGCCATAAGAGGCGCGGGAATTATCGCACAATTACCTAGACAATGGAAAATTTTCAGTGAAAATTATCCGGTAGTACAGATCTGTATCTCTAGTTACGATTGATGAATTGTGCATTTGTCGTCTAGAATTGCCAAAATATCGAATTTTAAAAGAAATATTATACCAAATTACACAAGTGAATCAAAATAATCCTGATAATTTTCCATTCAAGCACGTTGTCAGGAAAAAAACACATTCTGTTATTTTCATATTTTGGCGAAAGAGCAGTTTTTAGACAACACGCTTTCATAAAAAATTATCGGTAATTTTGATGCGCTTGTGTAATTACTTCCAAACATATTTCGGTTCCCATTCTTACAAGTTACTGGATGAAACTTTCCGTTTCCGTTTTTTGAAGCACCCCGTCCTGATTCGCCCGACAATTTGCCCCCAAAACAACAAAAGCTTTTTTGTCGTTTCGTGAACAGAACACTGACTAAACAAAATGGTTGTATGCAAAGGAATTAGTAAAAGCTGTAACTTGGGGCGACGAATACAAATATAATCACCGAAAAGTCTTTGGTTCAAATCGATATGAATATGAATGTAATTTTAAAAATATCGTGAACTTTCATCATATCCACCCTAATGGAATAACTAATACTATACATTCCCAAGAATCATTTTTCTAAATACAGATTCAGCAACTATGAAACCCTTAAAATTAGACCAGATAATAGTAGTCCTAAAACAACCGAATCAGCATCCCTTGCGTTCTTAGGAATATCGATTCTAAACAAAGTGGCTGTTCCGAGGCGGAAAAATGGGAGCAACGTGGAGAAGTAAAGTAGGGGGGAGGCTGTCTGGTTTGATAGAGATGAAGGTATTAGAGGGCAAAGTAAGGTACGGTAAAGGTGCACACCTGACTGATGCTAACACCCCCCATTTATCATACCTCTTGATTAAACTAATTTGTCTGCTCAAATTAAATCGTAAATCATAGACACGTTCGAGGAGCGGAATACGCTACAGTGTCGGTACATTTTGTATTTTGGTCGGGTACACAAAAATTGTATATATACAGGGTAGCCCATCCATGTGTGGACGGAATACTACTCATAAACAATTACATTTTGGGAAAATCTATTTATGGGATGTTGTACATGATGTTCGAGGGCATATTTCCAAAATATTGGTCATTTCGACCTAAAATCAAAGTTGTGATTTTTCAAATAGAATGCCCAAAATTTTACTGCATATTTGGATCAACTAATTCAAAAGAAGAAAATTTATATAACATACTATGGGGTTTTGGTAATCGGCTACCGTGATATAGGGTGTTTTGTCTAGAAAAGCCCCCCACTTCGGCAACCCCTCAATCCGCCATTTAGAAATTTGAAGTGCTGAGTTTTGTATAAAAAAAATTACACACCTCAGCTTTTATTATATTTGTTACTTTTTAGAATATTAGTTTTTGCTCATACAGGATGTCAAAACGCAGATTGTAGCTTTTCTCAAAAATCTGAAATGCATCACCCTGTATATTTGTGCAAGTTTGCATTCAATTCTTTATAAGCTTTTTTTATACTAGACACATAAGGGTTTTTAAGGCTATTTTTTCGGTTACTAGCACGTGTCTTATGGAACGGATTAATTCCCTAAAACATCGCATCATCCTTGGAAACAAATAAATTGTTGGTTAGTTACAAACAGTCAAAATTAGCTTTGTGAGCATTGTAATAAAAACGTGTTTGAAAATGAATTTTTCTAAAGAAGAAATGGTGAATATGGTGTTCGTTCGTCGGAAACATTTTCCACACTACGAGAACGTTTTGAATCAAGTGGAGTAGTGGAATATAGTAAAAAATGTATAAACGATCCCTGTGTCACCAATGAGGCGAACCAGTTGGAGGTTCTATTAAAGTTGCAGGAAAATCCCGATTTAAGTGCAAGGCAAATTGGAGCAGAAACTGATATATCCAAAACTTCTGTCCAAAGGATTATTCACAAGCATACGTACCATCCATAACACCAATGCTTGCATCAAGCCCTTCGTCGAAGTCCACAAGCTGTCGTTTTTTCCCTCTCCATCTTCGTTTCCTCAGGTTACACCCGTATCCGGATGTGTGAGCATGTGTAGCTACTTTTGTAGTTTCATATATGCATTCATTTCTGGCCTGATGAAGCCAACCAGCAAAAATACGTATCGCTCGGGTTACCTATCCTATTTTCTGCTCGAATCCACTTTCCTCTTTTTTGCGGATTTTGCCCATTATTTTTCTACTTTTTGTTATATGCCTTTCTCCGCATGATCATTTTCTCTCTTTCTATATATATACAGGGTGACTTCGAAGTTGAGTCATTTATTTTAACAGTGAGTAGATCTGATCAAAAGAAATGTTTTTTTCCTTTACCATTTTTCTGGTAAAATTAAAGTAACAAAGTTATAGCCCTTTGGAAGTTTGAGTACCGCCCTGTCTCAATAATATGTTCGTGTTTGGCGACAACGGATATAATCCGCCTGACCGGTTCATCGCATCGGAAACAAAAAAGCGAAAGAATTTGAAACGTTTATCACGATGTTTTTCGTCAGTCGATAACGCGTTAGTGAATAGTAATGTTTGTTGCGTGGCTCAAACGAAATCAAAAATGGCAAATGTTTACGAAAATGCTGAACTTGTGGACATGATTCTTATTTACGGGGGGGCAGTCTTTACAAAATGCTCCCGGATGCATCACGGATTTATGCGAATCGGTTTCCCAATCGAGTGCAACCAACCCCTCGTGCCTTTGTTAATGTAGTGCAAAGGGCTCGTGAATCAGGTGACTTAAGACCTCACAGGTCAGGGCATGCTGCTCCAAGACCGCACGATCAAATACAGGTCCGCACTGAAATACTTGTCGGGACGATACTTTATTAAACAAGGTGACATTTTTTTTTATTTTTTTTTATTTTTACACACATATTTTGGTTTATCTTCCTTCTACAATCATTATCTGAAAATTAATGACTCAACTTCAAAGTCACCCTGTATATGTATAAATATACTAAGTGACATATAAATCCGAACACCCAGTTTAAATGGTTTTATTTTAATAAAATTTTGTATAAGTATTTAATGAAGCATAATAAGTAAATGATAAAAATTTCAAAATGATTGCACTGCTTTAAAGCCCTTGTACCTTTAATAATGTGTGGATGCACCCTGATGTGCTACGCATTCTCCAACGCGCCTAGGCATGCTTCTGATCAGGTGGTCAATGTCCTCCTGTGGTATCTCATTCCAGGCACCCACCAACTCCTCTCGAAGTGCTTCTAGAGTCTGAGGAGGACGTTGCAAATTAAGCAATCTCCTACCCATCATATCCCACACGTGCTCAATTGGGGATAAGTCGGGAGATCTTGGTGGCCATGGTAACAATGTGACATCAGTCTATTATGACTCTTGCAACATGTGGTCGGGCATTCTCTTGTTGAAAAGTTGGATCTGCCAGGGTGTCAAGATAGGGTAAAAGATGTGGTTCTAGAACTTCGTGGATATAACGCTGCGCGTTCATGTTACCTCTGATGAAGATTAAAGGTGACCTGGAACCATAAGCTATAGCACCCCAAACCATAACTCCAACAGTGTGATAAACATGTCTTTCAACAAAAAACTGTGGATTCCTCCTTTCACCACGTCGCCTTCTAATCCTTACACCGACGTAATCGCCTTGAGTGGTGCAGACAACGGTCACTCTGGGATCAGGAATGGAACAGTATTGTCTTTAGTGATGAGTCTCGATTTTGTTTAGACATGCACGATGGTCGTGCCAGGGTTAGAAGGCGACGTGGTGAAAGGAGTATAGCAGTACCCAAAAAAGCTTAACAGAAATGTAGAAATGACGGAATCCGCGCTTCATCAGCTTTAACAAAAGTATTTTTTCAATTTATAACTTTGGGAGGTAGCAATGGTTCTATCGGAAACATTAATACAAACTATGTATTTTAGTCCATCCAGCTTTAAAAACATAAAGTTAATTTGTCCCATATATGCCTACTTTTGGAGTAAATGCTTCAGATATTTAAGTTAATCATGAAGTACGCCTGCACGCTACTGAATGCATGGCATTCGCGGTTCGATTCATAGAGCAAAGTTAGACGAGTTGAAGAGGGGCTCAATTCACAACTCAGGGGGATGCCGATTTAGTTAATCGACCTGAAAAATAGGAGAACGGCCTCTACGCACCATCAATATCAAACCCCCGTTTATCACCATACGTCACTTTACATGACAGTGTCAAGCACAGTTTATTATTCAGCTTGAATTGTTTGTGATTTAAATATTATTAGCAGGACTTGATATAAAGCGCAGCTTCTGTCTCTGCCTATCAGCTCGTCATGTAGGGCTTTCTTTGTTCAAGAGGAATTTCGTATTTGAAACACAGCTTCCACTGCGTTATGGAAGATGAGACATAGATTTCTCTCAGTTTGATTTCGTTTGTTTTGCAGAGACATATGAAACTTTCCAACACACATTATATCTGTCACCTGAGGATGCATCGTTCATCCACAGATGTCCGTTCAGCGGATTTCCGTCTTTTATCAGTTTCTTTCATCTCTTTCACCTTTTTAGAAACTTATCCACTTCCACTGTCAATACTCGCTTCTGTCCCAATCCCAGTATAAAATTTTGATTATCGGCATGTCATTTTCATGAATTTTTCAGCAGGAGAAGCCGAACAGTGAAAAAATCAACATATCAATTCTCAAACCTTTCTCAATTACTTTATCACCTATACTTACTACTGCTATGAACTTTGAAAATACACCTGATGTGGCATTACTGTATCTTATCGAAGGCAAATTCGTTGAAGCTGTAAAAAGAATACCATAATAGATTGTATAAGTATGTATACATTTCTCTCTTTGTTATTTTTCTGCTGGCAAACATCCTTTCCAACCAGAATAGACATCGGCGGGATGTATTCAAATCGTGCCAAGAAGCAGCATTTCAGCGAATTTAAAATCGATAAAGTGGATGTTCTGTGGTGTCTGATGTCTGCTTTCCATTCCATTTTTCAAACGAGCTCGGCTGGTTGCTCACAAAAATATATATTTTTCCTTCGGCATCAGCAGCTACAACAAGCAGATGATTCCCGTGACGAATGTTTTGTATAGATAGGACGGTGAGGCTGTAGACCTCCGGCTGAAGTCCGTAGCTTGGAGCATGGCAGACGTTCTGCTGATAAACGAGCATCGCAACGCAAACGCTGCGGACAAGATTGATAGACGATCTGGGGGCAGACGAGCGGACGGTTAGGGGGCAGACAAAACGGCGACTGACATGGTTAGGCCGAGTTTACACAGCAGCGAATCGAATATCTTACCGGCAATATCATTTATCCGCACTGGCACTCCGTGTATTATATAATTCGATCTGCCGTTTTCTAGAATAGAGATTTCTATTTTAGTTGTAGGTTGTTAAGTTTGCGTATTTCCATCGATTACATTTTAACTGGTAATTGTGAGTACCAAATGTTAACTGTACCTAGGTTGTTATGTGGTTAAATTATGTAAACGATGGAGGAAGATAGATTAAAGAGAACCACAGCAGAAAACATAGAAAGATGTTGCGAGAAGAGGGTGATTGATCCTTTTTATGGAATATGATGTCCCATTGCTGGTCTTACCTTGCGACTAGCGATGAATTGGATTATATAGATAATTATAGTTGATTGGAACTAAAACTATATTCAATTATAGTCGTACGAAATTGTTATTAATCTTCTTTTCTAATTCCTGTAAGTGTAAACAGAGCTTAAACAAAGTCAAGCGTTGTGGTTGATCCTTTATCCATGGTCAATTTGCGAAGCGGTGCCCTGCAAAATTTCTCGGAAAGATGTCAGCCGCACTCTGACCACCGCACCGTCAGCTAACGCCGGACGGGATTTTCCATGTTTTCCATTAAATTTAGATTCAATGGAAATTTCTGCCAAACGGTTGCCTTTCGCCGCGCCACCGCTTGTTTTTGCCGCCGCTTTAGCCGCCGTTGCGTTGATGTGTTATTCGCACAGTTTCAGGATTAGTGCTTTTCGAATCCGCTCTCGAAGTTTCATGTGCGCAATAACGATCGATGGTCTTGGTGATCATGAACTAATTTCAATAAGTTCAGAAGCGTTTTAAAAGCTCTTTAAAAGCTTTCATGCAGTTGATGGAATTTCAATTTTTAAGTTTCTAGATTATAAAAAAAAATCGATTTCCAGTTACCATGGAATCACTCTAACCGAAGCATTTCCTTCTCTTTCATATCTTTTCCCTTTACATATGTTGTTTCTTTCTGACTTTGTCTGGTATCCGCGTAATTTATGACAAAGATAATAAGAAATATGCTGATAACATTTAGAATTTCTCAGGAATTAGCGATGGACGTCTTTGAACGATGTTAAAATACTCGACGAAAAATCTGTGTCGTTATACGGAAGTATTTCGACGAGCATTCTCGATATAAATCTCAGTGGCTGCATCTGTCATCAAGCCATCCGGCAGGCCATGACAGCTAAGCAGTCGGATCCAAATCCTTCTACGATGGATCCGTCTTTCTGTTCCCCCCGGAGACGCGCTGCGACTCCGCGACTGGAATTACGAGAGACCGTGTCGAGGCAGAACTGAAAACGGATTTTTCGGATTTGCAATCGGAAAATGTTGCTTCTGCTGCTGCTGACAGATAAATGGAACTGGATCTTCTCCCTCTTGCAATGTCGCGTTTTGGCAGATTGGTGGTGTGACGGATTTTATGTATCTAGTGACTTTAAATATTTGACATTCAAACTCGTACATCGTTATTTTGTCATTAATTCAAGTTCACTCAATAAAGACATACTAAATCAAAAAATGCTGCTCAAGTTCTAACGTTTGTAACAGTATATCCGCATTCTCTTAGATAATACAATCTTTATTAAGACTTATTACTCATGATGATTGCATTCACTTATTCGCAAAAAATGCAAAACTGTTATTTGTGTGACAGGCATTAAACTCTACTCAAACTAATGCAGAAACAGAATCGAAAACGTCAGTGGAACCATCGAAGGCTTTAGTTTTGTATCAGCTTAGTAGATTCGACGAGATATATCGAGGGTTAACCCCTAAATGAGTAACATTCCAACAAGATTAATGGAGGATAGGTCAACGCGTAGCTTTTGCCCTTATTTTTTCCAGATTCAACCCAATCCTATTGACTCGTTTTTTTTTTCCTTATTATTTTTACCCTTTCTATGATACCCCATAATTTAACTAAAATTCTATAACCACTTATTGAATAGTAAAATCATCCTAGGCCTTACATGAAATTAAAATTCATATTGATACTTATATTCATAAATATACAGCGTGTTCCTTAATGATAAGCGAATATTTAAGGGTGTGAATCTACATAAAAAATTAATGTTAAACTATAATAATATAAACTATGGTCCAAAAATGTTTCCTTACAAAAACTCGGGGTGTTGAAGTTTTAGGAAAAAAAAATGGAAATTAATTAATATTTTCAGAACCGCTTCAGATACTTCACTGATATTTAGTACGTAGTGAAAGTTAATAAAGTTGAATATTTTTTAATGCAATAATTTTTAGCTTTAACAATGGCGTGCGTACGGGTATTGACTTCGATGTTTTTTAAGAAAAAACAGTACTCCAATGGTTTTTTTCCAAATAAAAATTATTTTTGAATTCCCCGTTCAATCTAAAACAAATGATCTGTCTTGAATTCCATTCCTTTGATGCGCCATTTTCAAGTAAAAAAATAAAAGCCGTTCTATTGTCTAACTTGCAAAATTATTATTAATTTAATTGGAAAAATTAAACACATTAGGGGTAATGAACAACAACAACTGATAACATAAACATAACATTTAAAACCAACGAACTGATCACAAAAATTGTTGAAAATGACTCCCTTCACGTAATATATCATTAAGGAACACTATTTATACAATCTTTCTTATACGTTAATACCGATGTGTGAAAAATATCCTAAAGTTTACATCATCCAAACTGACAATCTAGACTGCCATGAAAAGTTGGCAATCGTCTACCAACAGAACAGCGGAATGAAAACTGACATTTTGTATATTATGTCCGGAGCATTTTGACATTATTTGTCTAGCCGACCACTGCCATAAGACATAAATCTACAAAAAAGACCTAATAAAAGACACAACAATCTGAAACTGCAATGCCGAAGTTGGAATGATACCAATTATTCTTTGCTAGAAGCGGGGCGGAGGAACAAGAGTTGCAGAATAGGGGTTGGGCGTTGCTCTCTTTAGTTATCAGACTGTATCGAATCAGCACAGGAAAATTAACTATTTTAACTTGTGAAACACATGCTAGGGCGGAATCTTCATATTTAATTTGCCAATAAGTGAAACCATAGGTAGTAAATGAATGACTTTACTGACCTTTCGGATACCATAATAACATTTATTAGAGTATAGAATTATTTAGTTGAAACATGACAGCAAGTCTCATCATTTATGGTTTTGTTCATTGGACAGATCAATAAGATTACTTAAAAAAACTTTTCTGTGGGCTGAGACTGACCGAGCAAATCAACATTTCGTTATGGTTGATGGTGAACTTTCGTTGAGGTTAAATTGAATAATCAACTTTAGTTTTTCAATGACTGTCACAGTGGAAGAACACAGTAACAAACGATTCTTAGAGACTTTGAGTTCACATTCCTTTCTTTTGCTTACATTTTAACATACTCTGACTGGATGAACAAATTTATTGAAAGGATCGATGAGAATCACAGCGGGTTCGTCGGATTGCAATCCGAGAGCATTTCCGTTTTCTTTATTATTTGTATGATATCGACGAAAGATCTGGTTTCAATTACGGACAGATTTATCGTTAGCGCAGAATTAACTATCTGATTCCGTATCCTTTACAGATAATAATTGAACTTTTGCGATTTTCTAAAAAATTTCCCAAGGCGCAGGTAAGGTATCTGGGGGATACGTTGGATATTTCACCAAATTAGAAACGTGCTCTACAGTTTTTTGCAACTACTAACTACTCAACGACCGAGATAATATTATAAATTGCCCTTTAATGGTAGCATGAACTTACTTTCCTTGACAACTAACCAGCTTTCTACAGCATTTTATTGAATCGAGTTTGAGTTTGGCAATAGGCAACTAGATGACTTAACGTATTTATAAAATGAGCAGGTAACGGTAACCTGGTCTCGGATTTACGTATATATCAAAAGACGATTCAATCTGACACATCTAATGATGTAGAAAGTAGTAGTATTGATTTAGTATCAGTTTTTAATTCGATCAATACTTGATTATTAATTTCGCACACATACCTTTTGGGACTCTAAAAATGTGCGGCCAGGAATGGCTAATATTATTATTGCTTATATCCGCGAGCATTAATATATTTTGCATCATATACAAATTACAATCTTGAATATTCAATTACCTAAATCCTCGTTATTCGAGCAATCTTCAAAGTGGTTTGAGGAAAGTATAGAGAAAGCCCAACGCCATAAGGTTGATGGTATCCAAAAGACAGCCGAGCCGGCGTTGATAAATTCCTGCTTTCACTTTGTCCTTGTGTCTCCTTTTTTCGTATTTTCATTTCCCGTTCAACATTGCGTGCGTATAGAGCGCATTGTCTGGTTTGCTTTGTGTTGGAGCGCAATTATTTGCTGTCTGCCTCTTGTATGCTCTTCTCCTGAGTAATTAGCTAAGTTGAACAGCTCCATACGATAAGGGATTGCTCGGGGAATTTGCATTTTGTCCTTAATTTACCTTTGCACAGTTTGTCGTTAAAATCTTAAAGAATCTCTTTCCTCTGAAAGCGCAACATGCCGAAGATCTTTATCAATTTGAATTCTTTATTTTCAGTCGACGTCTTTCGATCCCTCCAAGTGCCTGTACAAGAATGTTACCATTCCGGAAGTACCCGTGGATAGCTTGGAAACTGAAGAAGAATCCGAACAGGTAAGATTCAGATTTCAAATTACCTACTCGTTCTCATTTTGATTCGCTTGTAGCCAGCGATAATGAAAATGTTTTTTTTGCTCACATAATTTGGCATTTTTCTATCTTATAATGTGAATATCATGAAAGACCCTATTTAACAATCAGAGTGGCTTCGGACCCGTTTTAAAGCATTTTAATTTTTGGTAATCCAATCCGGTGCAAACTTTCGTTTTTTAAATACCGCATAGAATTCAATTATAAAATGTACCCTGATCAATTTGCTCCGGAGAAAAATTCAATTACTGACTAAATGGGATGTGTAGATTCAGAGTCCGATGTCAATTTTATTCTGGGCTGTTAATTTACCACAAATTCAGCACCACGACACTTAAAACAATAAATCGTTATATGCTGTAAATGAAAATGGTTTTGGTTCAAGAAACCGTCTCCATTTCCAGTGGACAAGACGCCTAAGAAGTTTAAAAAGATCTTTATTTTTCCGTCGCTCGCCTGTTGAGCGTCATTCTGTTCCACAAGATGAGTCTTTGTCTGGCAAATTTCCCTTTTGCGTGTCTTCAAGCTGGGGCGGTTTTTGATTTCGCGAAAGATGACAAATTAATCTCGGCTCGAGCTCCACCTTTGTTCCTCTATCCTGCTCTCTTTTTCTCTTTCATACAGCCTGTGCTAATATTAAAAACCTTTGTAGTCGTTTATCTGTGGGTTGCAGTTAAGCAACGGCTTCATTTATTTCTACCAAAGGCGTACGGATGTTTCGAAATGTATACCATCGAGGAAAAACAGTCAAATATTATCAAAAACCTAACGGATGTGAAATATAGAGTTGAGATGCATAAAAACCTGGAAAGCCCAACAATGTGCGTCTTGGATTTACAAGGTGATCGGTCGCCGTGATTCATCGTCAGGAATGCGCGTCATGATTTCCCTTCGGTAATGAGCGTTGTGATTATTCGTCGTGTTTGGCAGGCGGGAATAAACGTCGTGAATCTCTGTTCGAAATGCCCGTTGGGAATGCACGTGTCCGTCATGGATGCAAGTCAGGAATGTTCATCGTGATTGTTCGCCAGAAATGCTCGCCATTATTCCGGAAGTGCTCGTTGCGACTGTTTGCTATCAACGCTTGTCGTGATTGACCGTCATGTATGAAGGTCGTATTTTACAGTCAGAAATGCTCATCGTGATTGCCCGTCGGGAATACCTGTTATGATTGCCCGTGAAAAGAATTACATGGTTATATTTTTTTTATTCATAGCCGCCCTCCTGCAGAATTTCCCTCGAATTGGATTTTGTTCAGTATTATATCGGTATTTCCACTCGACAGCTTCATCGAAATAAAACTCGATTGCCGTTGTATATGTTAGAAATCACACGATATGCTTTCAAAGGCAATTTAGAATAAATCGGAGAACGCTAAATAAACAGGTTGAGTGTCGATCTTTGGATAAGAAATGCGAAAAAGCCGTTTGAATCTCGATTTCTTTTATTTTTGGGGCGGATAGCGTGACTGTAGGTAAGAGGGAAAAGTAGTTATACAGGGCAATTCACAAAATAGCGAAACTGTAGCAAAATGTGCTTCCAAAAATAACTTAAAACAATCCTAAAATTTGAGACGATGATATTCGTTTAATATATTTGTACTACATACAGCTCAACGTCAAATTTCGCTAATTATGGCGTACTTTCATAGTTAATTGAACTTTCATAACGAGTTTTATCTCAAATATTCAAAGCACTATTTCCAAATGGAATGGTTCGATACAATGTTTTCACCAGGCGCACGATCGTCTTTCATTACACGATTTTTTGGCAAAACTCAAAATATCTGTCCAATCCTGAAAGAACATTCAATTTGAGACATATTTCTGATTATTCTTTTGTTGTAGGAGCTGTCGTCTCAGTTGGAAGAAGTAGACATCCGTTCAAACGGGTGGTCTGATTGGTCGGATTGGTCTCCGTGTTCAAGGTCATGTGACGGCGGAGTGTCCAGGCAGCTGCGAACGTGCAACACCGGAAAATGCAGAGGGGAACATGTCCGGTACCGGATATGTAATATGCAGGTCAGTATCATCGAAAATCAATACAACGTTAAATTTGGACGATCAGATGCGTAGATTTCACATCGCAAGACCGAAAGAATCTATTTTATTACGCCAAATAAAGTTCGGCGTCATTTTAGTCTTTTTCGATTACCATATTCGATAGCAGCGTCCTAAATCGTCGGTGAACTAACGAAATCATATTTAAGCAATCGTTCTCAAGTATTATTACAACTGAAAATTGTGATTTGTATTATTCTAAAGAAGCGAAGATTATTAGTATGGGGGTTCCACAGGGATCAATCCTTGGACCAATGTTATTTTTAGTGTACATAATTGATCTTTAAAATCTGTTTGACAATTCATGTACGTTGATGATTGACTAGTAGCTGACAAATACATAGAACTTATTACATTTGAAGATCGGAAAACGAATTTCAATTAATTCAATACTACTGAATCGCTTTATGTCAAATTGTAGTAGGAAGAACATCACGAGGACGCTTAGATAGTATGCTTAGGAGAAGAATACATCTTACGATTATTAAATAATTTATTCATTAATTATAACATAACCTATGGATGATATTTTCAAACCTGCAAGGTGATCTTGACGGTTCATCCCGCTACGGGCACCGGAATGATTCCTTCGCAGTTCGCATCTCGTGCGGTCAGTCGTATGTGCACGCAAATGTCATAGTAGCAAAAATAGGGAGGCAAACACCAATCGGGCGAACAACCACCAGGCGGTGCTGCAACTGAAACAAACAAGTTAGTTACGAAAAACACTTCTATTCCAATCAGTCAAGATTGCATGACTTGTACGCTCATCAGCCAATCCAAACTATTGAAGCCGGTGGTGATATGGCTGAGCGGAGTTTCCTCTATCCGATTTTACTATTTTGTTAAGTATAGAATTATTGATATTGAATCAGTGTCATCTTCTCATCGGCAGTTTTTTTACCATGGACTCCTCCCGTAGCCGAGTGGTTATCGCTTCGAGGTAGCAATCGGTCGATCCGTATTCGCGGGTTCGGGTCTCCGCCTCGGATGTTTAATTCCTAGCCACTGACGTCGCGTTATGTGTTGTCTGCATCATGCACTGGATCGGTGCAAGATTACTGATGCTACGAGGTCGCCTAATACGCTCGAAGATGACCTAGTTGCTATGCTTCTCCTCCCCATAATTACTACTGATAATACAGGGTGGGGCAGAGAAACTTGCTGATTTGAATTGGGCGCTCTAAAATGACGGTTGCTCCGACGGAAGTGGGGATAGGTAGATTGGAGAGAGTGAAACGCAGTGCCGGATGCTCCGCTGTTTGATTTTCGTCCGCCGGCGCGCATGACGTCACGCAGAGAGTGACTCTCATTTAGATTATTATGGATAACGTGCATATTTTCACCTACAGGCCAAACGGCTCGACGGATTTTCACATATAAGGTGTCGTTGAATTCGTCTTAGCGGTGCCAGAGACACAATGTACATTAAAATTTTATACAGAATAAAATGGCGGATTTAAATAAAAAATTTCAACCTTGTAATTCCTATCTCACAGGCTATAGCTTAAACGGCTGTCTAGCTCCACAATAGAGCGTGTATCGTCACTTTCCTGTAAAAACAAGATTTTTCTACATTACCTTTAATTTAGTATGTTCTGTGGAGCAGGATTAACATGCTCATAAAGTCAATACTGCACTACATTCATTCATCCTTATTTCACAGAACATCCTAAGTACTAACTACATACAAGAGTAGAAATGTACCCAACTGGAAAAGTAGAAAAATGGAGTTATCATCTTTTTGTAGCAAGCTGGCGGTATAACAATAAATGGAAATGACTTAGTCTATGCCACAATTTTTCTCCATTTCCTTTTACGATTTTTCTGGACTTTCAAGCTTTTATTCAGTTCTTTGATCCGGAAGAACATCCTTGACCTGAAAAATAGTTTCCTAGCATTTTCAGGGCAGTCAATGTTGCTGCTCTTCAACAGAAGTTCGCCTATAAAATTTTGCTTCTCTGTCACTATTCCTTATTAAGCTTCTCAATTTGATTGATGAAAGCTGTGCAAAGTTTAAATAATCCACTCTCATGGTCTATCCAGGAATAAGTTTCATTTGAGGAACTTTTCAACCTCTCATCCTGCAATTTATGGCAAACAAAGCCGGACAAATTCATCAGCCCTTTATACTCGAGGTCATCTATTTCTTCCACTAAAACTTCCTCGTTACAGTCAGCTGATACTTCAGGTGCATTCAGTTTATTCGTTAATGATGCGGTTAGTGGAATGTCCTCTACGCTGCAATACTCTGAGTGTGCGCCTTCGTTTCGCCCCAAAATATATAACCTTATCTATACTTAAACTCTACTACTTTCCATAGGAATGGCATCATCTTTTAGAGCACAATATTTTTAGGGGTGTAACCCAAAAGTGTACGTTTCAAATTGAGCTTATAGGCACTTTCACTAAAGTGCTTTGAGCAAACCCTAACCCCTTGATTTTTCTTTTTGTAGGATGTAGCCATTTTTTGCTAAGGTTCGGGTCTCGAGGAAAACTGTGGAATTTCATGTCTTTGCAAGGATTCTGTTTAGATTGATTGTCGTTTTATCAATTTACTAACATGACAGGGTATATGAAGTATGTATAACTAATACAAGTCACAAACCCACCAAAAATCACCAACAAATCGCACTATATAGTATTAACCAAGATACACGTGCACTGCAGTAACGATACGACAATCCTGCCACTGATAACCACGAGCCGACAACTCTCTGGGTGACGTCACGAAGCTCCGCCCACATGCGCAACATCCTATCTTCGGTCTATGTGTATCGTGAGTGATACGTAAAGTTTTCGCGACGCGTGATGTAGTCACTATCATGGAGTGGAAGAAGGTGGAACGCGCGTTCTAATGGGCGTTCGATAATAGCCACGCAACGTGCATTCCGTAGTCATTTTACTATCGCACCACGTGCTCGTGTTCCTGGCCGGAAATCGATTCGATTTCGCGGGTAGTTTAAAAATTGTATTAGAAATCATATCATATCATTGCCCGCAGTTCCGTTTCCTGTTGGTTTATTTTGTACAAACAACTAAAGATACATGATGCTCGTAAGAACGTCAAGATAGACAGAGTGTTGGTTCTGAATAACCGCGAGTGTTACAAACGTGAAGCATGAATTTGTACTTTTGGGATCCCAACTTTTAAAACACTGTTTCTGGTCTCAGTACCATTCTAGTCATATATTTTCAACAGCCAAGTACCAGTATTGACTGACCTATATGCTGGCTTGTAATACTTTTGTGCAAATTGTAGTTAATAAGCAACTATTGTTTAAATGTTTAAATAAAGAAAATTTAACATCAACCAGCAAAATGTATTCAAGTGATGGGGCTACCCTGTATCCTACTAGAAGATAGAAGATGCAACTCAGCACCTTTACGCAGCGCCTGGCAACAGCGAGAATGTAATATGATATTTTCCTTTGTCTTATCATTCAAATGAACATTGTAGTTTACATTTTGTAATTCACTTAGAATCTAGCCTTCACGCCAATTACTTGTAATTTCGGAAATAAAATATTTTTTAAAAAGGCACTTACTTGCTCAAATATAGATAGATTTCGTTGAAGCATCTTAAGCTGTACTAAAACGATACCGTTTGAACATTATCGTTGATTCTACGAAAATTGATGGATTCTCAAGTACAGATGAGGTATTTACCTTCTGTAGGCAGAGGAGGTAGCATTGGGTATCCTGAAACAGGTGGTGGCATACATTGGTCATATTCATCACATCGATACGGGAAGTAGCACCATGAACGGTCGCAGGTTAGTCCTTCTATAACAACGAAACGGTGTTTTAGATTTCTTGTAACTGCTTTCGATCGTCCGATCAACGGTAAATGACGAAGTTTTATGGTTATTTTGGAACGGTTCAAGTAAAACAACCGACGAAAGCAGCGCAAAATAGCCTTAAAAATGTATGGATTTGATAGATGGCGTCGGTGCTGTTGTATTTCTATTTTTTTTTTGTGTAAAGAAATCTGATTATGTTTTGTACTGTTTACAGTTATTACCTGATATTTCTTGGGTCGCGTTTTTTTCTTTTGGTATCGTAACGTTGCCCAATTTGCACAAATCTTCGACGGGATCACAGATGAACGGCGGTGGACATACGTATCTGTTGCATCGTTTTACCACTGAAATATAAAGACCTCGATTGATGGAGAGTATTAGAATCTTAATATTCACGTCTACAAATTATAGATTTCGATGTAAGTGGCTTACGTGAATATAATTTGATCTTTCTAAAGTATAATTATTTTCTGATGACCTCAGGCATGATACCTATTATATACATCGTAGGTAGTTGTTTTGCATGGTTTAACTGTGTTTCACTATTCTTTCTTATTAGTTCTACATCTCGCGTACTAAAGACTTCGAGATACAGGAAGTGTTCAGCCCACTAATATTCGCACTCGTGAAAGGCAGGTTACTGTAAAGCAGGAGGAACAAATTTTAAATATCGTGGAAATCAACGCAGATATCAGCTCTCGGGAATTAAGCCGCCGCGTAGGACTATCGCATACCATAGTCCATATAATCCTGCGGGAAAATTTGCTTTATCCCTACCATGTACAATGAGTGCAGGCCTTGTTACCAGAAGACTATCCTCGCAGACTAACGTTCTGTCAGTAGTTTTTGCACAAAAATTTTGAGAGTCCGGATGTTTTCAAAAACATTCTAGCGACAGACGAATGTAGATACTTTTACACGAGACGGGATATTAAATTTCCATAATACTCACACGTGGGCCCAAGAAAATCCTCATACCATTCGTGAAGGGCATTTCCAACAACGTTTTAAAATAAATATTTGGGCGTGTATTCTTGACGATCAGTTAATTGGCCCTTTCGAGTTACCCCCAAAGTTTTCAGGAGAAGGATACCTTAGCTTTCCAGCCAATAACCTACCAGAATTTTTGGAACAGACCTTAGACAACATGCCATTACAACGGGGACAGAATTTGCGGTTTCATCATGACGGGGCACCACAACACATTTTTAGAGGCGTCACTTAGTATTTGAATGAACATTATCCAAATTGCTAGATCAGTCGAAATGCTCCTGATCCTCGAAAATGACCAGCAAGATCTCCTTACCTCAATCCGATGGATTTCTGGTATTAGGAAGAACTTAAAGGGATAGTTCATGGGGTTGGTCCAATAACAACTGAAGCAGGACTTCTCGAAAAAAAATTCGAGGACCTAGAGTAAGAAGAAACTGGCTATGTATCAAATTTTTTACCCTATTTATAAGTGGATTTTTTTAATACGTTCAATAAACTTTCACACACCAGGTGAAGCGCTGAGACGGTTAGTGGTAAGTCCGTTTCTTTTAATTGTTTGCATTTTACGAGTACATTATCAAATAATGAAATAATACCTTTGGTGGAGGTAGTTGCTTCTGGTGTTGTCGTGGTTTCAACGACACATTCATTATTAATGCATATGAACGGTGGTGGACAATTCTCCGAGGTGCAAATATCTGTTAAAAAAATTAAATTAGTATGGCAAAAATCAAATCATACCACTTTAATAAACAGAAGAATAATTCATTACTAACGTTCCGTTATTGATGGTGGTGGTTTTGCAGTCGACTTGGAACAATCAGAAATGCAACATTCTAACTTGTAACGTTTGATTGACGTTTGCCGACGTGTCATTTTCATTTTCTGACATATCGTCGGCAATAGTAACCAACAGTGGCTCAAGCCGCGTAAATATGTAAAAATGTAGATTCCAGAATATAGACGTTCTTGTTAAGATATGCACTATCGCATGTTACTGTTTTGGCAACGTTGCGTTGTCTGATAGGTTAGGTTGGCATACCATATCGGGTGACAGTTTGAAGTTGCTGTTGTATGGTGTTACAGATGTAATAAAGTGAATGTTCCGTGATCAAGTGTCCGTGCGGGTGCGTCTATCTGTTCTGCACTTCCTCAATATTGCTAATAAAATATAGTGATTACTCCGGCATCGTCTGCACTCTGCAGTTTTATTTCTCTCATCCCCCAAGGCTTCTAATAATCGCCAACAGTTCTTTACAGCGATTGCCATCATGATAAGAAGTCAAGTGATAGAGTGAATCAATCAAAACGACACGCGAAAAAACCGCAAAAGTAATTGCTACATGAATACTGTTCCAATAACGCATCATGCACAGACGGCTGATGTTATTTAGCTCTCATTGGATAAAAGTACCAGAAATAACAATTCCTTTACAAAGCTATTCAACCAGATCATATCCTTTACAAAGATTACAACGTCAACGTGTGTCAAATTTATGATTCTGTACGACTTGAGCGTTAGGGCTAGGGCAAATTATCGCTGTTTCCAAAAACGATAATTATCGATTTTCTGTATGATTTTTTACGTATATTATAGGGAAAATAGGATCAATTTTCTATCTAAAATAAACCACAATTATATTGAAAAATGAATTGGATGGATCGATCGGCAATTGAATAGGACATTTCAACGTCGTTTTTATTATGCAGTGAACGGACTATTCTTTTTTATACTAAACTCTTCAAGGTAAATCCGCTGATATATAATTTATTATTGTTCGACATAGGACCGAAACCGGAACCCGGTTCTTTCAAATCTCGTTTTCCTTGATTTCGTGGAGTGTCTAATTGATGTTTTAGATAAGGAATTTCATTTTTCTTCCCGAAGCGAATTCTTATAATTTTCAAGTTTCTCAGATCCTAACCGTTTATATTTAAGACTTTGAGAGTGATTTTTGTACAAAATTTCGTTTATTTGAATACGTAATAATTAATCCCTTATTTCATCCTTGTGAATATTGCACGTACATTCCAAAAGTACGCAGTAACAATTCATTGTCGGCTCTTAGGTTCACTGATATTACTACTACAGGAATATACATTTTACAATGAATTCGGGCAAAGACATAGTAATAAGGAAACTAGTCAGTTTGGTCACTCTTCTGGAAAACCATATCATGCGGCTTTAATTACTGCTGATTCCTCAGTATCACCAACGCTATGAAAGAGTGGCATCAGTCAGAACCAATCAATCAATTTTGAAACAGAATACTTTATCCGAGTTTTTAAAGCCGTTACAATTCCTTGCCTACGTGGTGTGGTAAATTGCGAATTTTCTAAACGTCACTCACCCATCCTTGAAGTATTGGTTTCAGGAACGTGTACACATTCACCCTCAACGCAGGTGAAAGGTGGTGGACAGTTGATGCCTCCGCATAGGTCTATTCAAAAGAGAGATAAAACAGCATGAATGTACGTAAATACATATTGAAAGGATCTCTTTATTTCATTGGTGGCCCAAACTTCACTCACCCAGATTTGATGCTGTTGACACAGGAGTGCTGGTTTCAGTAACGTACACGCATTCACCCTCAATGCACGTGAAAGGTGGTGGACATGTGATGCCTTCGCATAGATCTGTTCAAAAGAAACGAAAATCAGCACGAATGTAAATAGATATTTTATTGTTGCCCGAATTTTTTTTCTAAACGCCACTCACCAAGATTTGATGCAGTAGGGACAGGAGTCGTAGTTTCAGAAACGTATACACATTCACCCTCAATGCAGGTGAAACTTGGTGGACAGTTGATGCCTTTGCATAGATCTGTTCAAGAGAAAAATAAATCAGTATGAATGTAAATAGATATTGAATAGGATGTACTCATTTTAACCGCAAGTTACTCACCAATCTTTGGTATAGTGGTTTTAGGAACGTATACACATTCACCCTCAAGGCAGGTGAAGGGATGTGAACATGTGATGTCTTCGCATAGATCTGTTCAAGAGAAATGAAAATCAGCACGAATGTAAATAGATATTTTATTGATGCCCGAATCTTTTTTCTAAACGCCACTCACCAAGATTTGATGCAGTAGGGACAGGAGTGGTAGTTTCAGAAACGTATACACATTCACCCTCAATGCAGGTGAAACTTGGTGGACAGTTGATGCCTTCGCATAGATCTGTTCAAGAAAAAAAGAAATCAGCACGAATGTGAACACACATTGAATAGGAATTCTTTATTTCTTTAATGCCTCATTTTTTTTTAAACTCTACTCACCAAGATTTGATACAGTGGGCACAGGCGTGCTGATTTCAGGAACGTACACGCATTCACCCGCAATGCACGTGAAAGGTGGTGAACAGGTGATGCCTTCGCACAAATCTGTTAAAAAAAGAGAAATCAGCTCGAATGTGAATGCATATTGTGTAAGATGTCTTTATTTTATCGATGCCCCAATTTGATATAAACGCCACTCACCAAGATTTGATGCAGCGGACACAGGAGTGGTGATTTCAGGAACGTACACGCATTCACCCTCAATGCACGTGAAAAGTGGTGGACATGTGATGCCTTCACATAGATCTGTTCAAGAGAAACGAAGATCAGCACGAATGTAAATAGATATTTTATTGATGCCCGAATCTTTTTTCTAAGCGCCACTCACCAAGATTTGATACAGTTGGCACAGGCGTGCTGATTTCAGGAACGTACACGCATTCACCCGCAACGCACGTGAAAGGTGGTGAACAGGTGATGCCTTCGCACAAATCTGTTAAAAAAAGAGAAATCAGCTCGAATGTGAATGCATATTGCGTAGGATGTCTTTATTTTATCGATTCCCCAATTTGATATAGACGCCACTCACCAAGATTTGATGCAGCGGACACAGGAGTGGTGATTTCAGGAACGTACACGCATTCACCCGCAACGCACGTGAACAGTGGTGGACATGTGATGCCTTCACATAGATCTGTTCAAGAGAAAAAGAAATCAGCATGAATGTAAATAGATATTGAATATGATGTTTTCATTTTAACCACAAGTTACTCACCAATCTTTGGTATAGTGGTTTTAGGAACGTATACACATTCACCCTCAAGGCAGGTGAAGGGATGTGGACATGTGATGCCTTCGCATAGATCTGTTCAAGAGAAACGAAGATCAGCACGAATGTAAATAGATATTTTATTGATGCCCGAATCTTTTTTCTAAGCGCCACTCACCAAGATTTGATACAGTTGGCACAGGCGTGCTGATTTCAGGAACGTACACGCATTCACCCGCAACGCACGTGAAAGGTGGTGAACAGGTGATGCCTTCGCACAAATCTGTTAAAAAAAGAGAAATCAGCTCGAATGTGAATGCATATTGCGTAGGATGTCTTTATTTTATCGATTCCCCAATTTGATATAGACGCCACTCACCAAGATTTGATGCAGCGGACACAGGAGTGGTGATTTCAGGAACGTACACGCATTCACCCGCAACGCACGTGAAAAGTGGTGGACATGTGATGCCTTCACATAGATCTGTTTAAGAGAAAAATAATTCAGCATTTGCAGCCTCAATTTTTTTCTAAGCTCAACTCACCAAGATTTGATACCGTGGGCACAGGAGTAGTGATTTCAGGAACGTACACGCATTCACCCGCAACGCACGTGAAAGGTGGTGAACAGGTGATGCCTTCGCATAGATCTGTTTAAGAGAAAAATAATTCAGCATTTGCAGCCTCAATTTTTTTCTAAGCTCAACTCACCAAGATTTGATGCAGTGGGCACAGGAGTGGTGATTTCAGGAACGTACACGCATTCACTCGCAACGCATGTGAAAGGTGGTGAACAGGTGATGCCTTCGCACAAATCTGTTAACAAAAGAGAAATCAGCTCGAATGTGAATGCATACTGTGTAGGATGTCTTTATTTTATCGATGCCCCAATTTGATATAGACGCCACTCACCAAGATTTGATGCAGCGGACACAGGAGTGGTGATTTCAGGAACGTACACGCATTCACCCTCAATGCACGTGAAAAGTGATGGACATGTGATGCCTTCACATAGATCTGTTCGAGAGAAAAAGAAATCAGCATGAATGTAAATAGATATTGAATATGATGTTTTCATTTTAACCGCAAGTTACTCACCAATCTTTGGTATAGTGGTTTCAGGAACGTATACACATTCACCCTCAAGGCAGGTGAAAGGTGGTGGACATGTGATGCCTTCGCATAGATCTGTTCAAGAGAAACGAAGATCAGCGCGAATGTAAATAGATATTTTATTGATGCCCGAATCTTTTCTCTAAACGCCACTCACCAAGATTTGATGCAGTAGGGACAGGAGTGGTAGTTTCAGAAACGTATACACATTCACCCTCAATGCAGGTGAAACTTGGTGGACAGTTGATGCCTTCGCATAGATCTGTTAAAAAAAGAGAAATCAGCTCGTATGTGAATGCATATTGTGTAAGAATGTCTTTATTTTATCGGTGCCTCCATTTCATCTAGACACCACTTACCAAGATTTGATGCAGTGGGCACAGGAGTGGTGATTTCAGGAACGTACACGCATTCACCCGCAACGCACGTGAAAGGTGGTGAACAGGTGATGCCTTCGCACAAATCTGTTAATAAAAGAGAAATCAGCTCGAATGTGAATGCATATTGTGCAGAATGCCTTTATTTTATCGATGCCCCAATTTGATACAGACGCCACTCACCAAGACTTGATGCAGCGGACACAGGAGTGGTGATTTCAGGAACGTACACGCATTCACCCTCAATGCACGTGAAAGGTGGTGGACAGTTGATGCCTTCGCACAAATCTGTTAAAAAAAAGAGAAATCAGCTCGAATGTGAATGCATATTGTGTAAGGATGTCTTTATTTTATCGGTGCCTCCATTTCATCTAGACACCACTTACCAAGATTTGATGCAGTGGGCACAGGAGTGGTGATTTCAGAAACGTACACGCATTCACCCGCAACGCACGTAAAAGGTGGTGAACAGGTGATGCCTTCGCATAGATCTGTTTAAGAGAAAAATAATTCAGCATTTGCAGCCTCAATTTTTTTCTAAGCTCAACTCACCAAGATTTGATACCGTGGGCACAGGAGTGGTGATTTCAGGAACATACACGCATTCACCCTCAATGCACGTGAAAGGTGGTGGACAGTTGATGCCTTCGCATAGATCTGTTTAAGAGAAAAATAGTTCAGCATTTGCAGCCTCAATTTTTTTCTAAGCTCAACTCACCAAGATTTGATACCGTGGGCACAGGAGTAGTGATTTCAGGAACGTACACGCATTTACCCGCAACGCACGTAAAAGGTGGTGAACAGGTGATGCCTTCGCATAGATCTGTTAAAAAAAGAGAATCAGCTCGAATGTGAATGCATATTGTGCAGGATGTCTTTATTTCATCGATGCCCCAATTTGATATAGACGCCACTCACCAAGATTTGATGCAGCGGACACAGGAGTGGTGATTTCAGGAACATACACGCATTCACCCGCAACGCACGTGAAAGGTGGTGAACAGGTGATGCCTTCGCATAGATCTGTTTAAGAAAAAATAATTCAGCATTTGCAGCCTCAATTTTTTTCTAAGCTCAACTCACCAAGATTTGATACCGTGGGCACAGGAGTAGTGATTTCAGGAACGTACACGCATTCACCCGCAACGCACGTAAAAGGTGGTGAACAGGTGATGCCTTCACATAGATCTGTTAAAAAAAGAGAATCAGCTCGAATGTGAATGCATATTGTGCAGGATGTCTTTATTTCATCGATGCCCCAATTTGATATAGACGCCACTCACCAAGACTTGATGCAGCGGACACAGGAGTGGTGATTTCACGAACGTACACGCATTCACCCTCAATGCACGTGAAAGGTGGTGGACAGTTGATGCCTTCGCACAAATCTGTTAAAAAAAAGAGAAATCAGCTCGAATGTGAATGCATATTGTGTAAGGATGTCTTTATTTTATCGGTGCCTCCATTTCATCTAGACACCACTCACCAAGACTTGATGCAGCGGACACAGGAGTGGTGATTTCAGGAACGTACACGCATTCACCCGCAACGCACGTGAAAGGTGGTGGACAGTTGATGCCTTCGCACAAATCTGTTAAAAAAAAGAGAAATCAGCTCGAATGTGAATGCATATTGTGTAAGGATGTCTTTATTTTATCGGTGCCTCCATTTCATCTAGACACCACTTACCAAGATTTGATGCAGTGGGCACAGGAGTGGTGATTTCAGAAACG
The DNA here is from genome assembly GCA_963669975.1 of Acanthoscelides obtectus. Taxonomy (NCBI): domain Eukaryota; kingdom Metazoa; phylum Arthropoda; class Insecta; order Coleoptera; family Chrysomelidae; genus Acanthoscelides; species Acanthoscelides obtectus. Next base: position 106,515,258 of record CAVLJG010000006.1, on the reverse strand, counting down.
TACACGCATTCACCCGCAACGCACGTAAAAGGTGGTGAACAGGTGATGCTTTCGCACAAATCTGTTAATAAAAGAGAAATCAGCTCGAATGTGAATGCATATTGTGCAGAATGCCTTTATTTTATCGATGCCCCAATTTGATATAGACGCCACTCACCAAGACTTGATGCAGCGGACACAGGAGTGGTGATTTCAGGAACGTACACGCATTCACCCTCAATGCACGTGAAAGGTGGTGGACAGTTGATGCCTTCGCACAAATCTGTTAAAAAAAAAGAGAAATCAGCTCGAATGTGAATGCATATTGTGTAAGGATGTCTTTATTTTATCGGTGCCTCTATTTCATCTAGACACCACTTACCAAGATTTGATGCAGTGGGCACAGGAGTGGTGATTTCAGGAACGTACACGCATTCACCCGCAACGCACGTGAAATGTGGTGAACAGGTGATGCCTTCGCACAAATCTGTTAATAAAAGAGAAATCAGCTCGAATGTGAATGCATATTGTGCAGAATGCCTTTATTTTATCGATGCCCCAATTTGATATAGACGCCACTCACCAAGACTTGATGCAGCGGACACAGGAGTGGTGATTTCAGGAACGTACACGCATTCACCCTCAATGCACGTGAAAGGTGGTGGACAGTTGATGCCTTCGCACAAATCTGTTAAAAAAAGAGAAATCAGCTCGAATGTGAATGCATATTGTGTAAGGATGTCTTTATTTTATCGGTGCCTCCATTTCATCTAGACACCACTTACCAAGATTTGATGCAGTGGGCACAATAGTGGTGATTTCAGAAACGTACACGCATTCACCCGCAACGCACGTAAAAGGTGGTGAACAGGTGATGCCTTCGCATAGATCTGTTTAAGAGAAAAATAATTCAGCATTTGCAGCCTCAATTTTTTTCTAAGCTCAACTCACCAAGATTTGATACCGTGGGCACAGGAGTAGTGATTTCAGGAACGTACACGCATTCACCCGCAACGCACGTAAAAGGTGGTGAACAGGTGATGCCTTCGCATAGATCTGTTAAAAAAAGAGGATCAGCTCGAATGTGAATGCATATTGTGCAGGATGTCTTTATTTTATCGATGCCCCAATTTGATATAGACGCCAATCACCAAGATTTGGTGCAGCGGACACAGGAGTGGTGATTTCAGGAACGTACACGCATTCACCCGCAACGCACGTGAAAGGTGGTGAACAGGTAATGCCTTCGCATAGATCTGTTAAAAAAAGAGAAATCAGCTCGAATGTGAATGCATATTGTGCAGGATGTCTTTATTTTATCGGTGCCCCAATTTTATCTGGACGCCACTTATAGAGATTTGATACAGTGAGCACAGGAGTGGTGATTTTAGGAACGCACACGGATTCACCCTCAATGCACGTGAAAGATGGTGAACAGGAGGTGTCTTCGCATAGATCTGTTAAAAAAAGAGTATCAGCTCGAATGTGAATGCATATTGTGCAGAATGCCTTTATTTTATCGATGCCCCAATTTGATATAGACGCCACTCACCAAGATTTGATGCAGCGGACACAGGAGTGGTGATTTCAGGAACGTACACGCATTCACCCGCAACGCACGTGAAAGGTGGTGAACAGGTGATGCCTTCGCATAGATCTGTTTAAGAGAAAAATAATTCAGCATTTGCAGCCTCAATTTTTTTCTAAGCTCAACTCACCAAGATTTGATACCGTGGGCACAGGAGTAGTGATTTCAGGAACGTACACGCATTCACCCGCAACGCACGTGAAAGGTGGTGAACAGGTGATGCCTTCGCATAGATCTGTTTAAGAGAAAAATAATTCAGCATTTGCAGCCTCAATTTTTTTCTAAGCTCAACTCACCAAGATTTGATACCGTGGGCACAGGAGTAGTGATTTCAGGAACGTACACGCATTTACCCGCAACGCACGTAAAAGGTGGTGAACAGGTGATGCCTTCGCATAGATCTGTTAAAAAAAGAGAATCAGCTCGAATGTGAATGCATATTGTGCAGGATGTCTTTATTTCATCGATGCCCCAATTTGATATAGACGCCACTCACCAAGATTTGATGCAGCGGACACAGGAGTGGTGATTTCAGGAACGTACACGCATTCACCCGCAACGCACGTGAAAGGTGGTGAACAGGTGATGCCTTCGCATAGATCTGTTTAAGAGAAAAATAATTCAGCATTTGCAGCCTCAATTTTTTTCTAAGCTCAACTCACCAAGATTTGATACCGTGGGCACAGGAGTAGTGATTTCAGGAACGTACACGCATTCACCCGCAACGCACGTGAAAGGTGGTGAACAGGTGATGCCTTCGCACAAATCTGTTAAAAAAAGAGAAATCAGCTCGAATGTGAATGCATATTGTGTAGGATGTCTTTATTTTATCGATGCCCCAATTTGATATAGACGCCACTCACCAAGATTTGATGCAGCGGACACAGGAGTGGTGATTTCAGGAACGTACACGCATTCACCCGCAACGCACGTGAAAGGTGGTGAACAGGTAATGCCTTCGCATAAATCTGTTAAACAAAGAGAGGTCAGCTGGAATGTGAATGCATATTGTGTAGGATGTCTTTATTTTATCGGTGCCTCCATTTCATCTAGACAACTCACCCAGATTTGATGCTGTTGACACAGGAGTGCTGGTTTCAGAAACGTACACGCATTCACCCTCAATGCACGTGAAAGGTGGTGAACAGGTGATGCCGTCGCATAGATCTGTTAAAAAAAGAGGAATCAGCTCGAATGTGAATGCATATTGTATAGTGTTTTCATTTTATCGGTGCCCCAATTTGATCTAGACGCCGCTTACCAAGATTAGATGCAGTGGGCACAGGAGTAGTGATTTCAGGAACGTACACGCATTCACCCTCAATGCAGGTGAAAGGTGGTGAACAGGTGATGCCTTCGCATAGAGCTGTTAAAAAAAGAGAAATCATCTCGAATGTGAATGCATATTTGTATAGAATGTCTTTATTTTATCGGTGCCCCAATTTTCTCTAGATGCCACTCACCAAGATTTGAAGCAGAGGACATGGGAGTGGTGGTTGCAGAAACGTACACGCATTCACCCTCAATGCAGGTGAAAGGTGGTGAACAGGTGATGCCTTCGCATAGATCTGTTAAAAAAAGCGAAATCAGCTCGAATGTGAATGCAAATTGTATAGTATGTCCTCATTTTATCGGTGCCCCAATTTTATCTAGACGCCACTCACTAAGATTTGATGCAGTGGGCACAGGAGTGGTGATTTCAGGAACATCCACGCATCCACCCGCAACGCACGTGAAAGGGGGTGAACAGGTGATGCCTTCGCATAAATCTGTTCAAAAGAAAGAGAGGTCAGATCAAATGTCAATAGTTATTGAATAGGATGTATTTGTTTCATTGATGCCTCATTTTATTTCTAAGCGTCACTACTAAGATTTGATACAGTGGTTGCATAGGGCGTTCTTTTATTATGTTGTACACTCATTCACCCGCGAAAGTTTGTTTAGGCGGAAAACAAATCATGGAGATCAGGTGATACACGACTATCAAGAAAAAAAATGGTAAGGTGAGGTGATGTCTTAGAACAATGAATTTGAAGCATGTAAGTGCTTACTTATTGTTTTCGATACTGTGAATGTTTCTGGGGTTGTGACTGTTTCTGTTATCTTCAGCATACAAACACCTTCCTCGTTGCATTCAAATTCACCATTGCACCAGTTGCTGTTACATCCTGGAGCTAAAAAAATGTTTAATGGTCGTTATTAATACTATAAGAACGAGCATAGTGATTCTGTTCGGAATTATGTATTACTTTACTGCAGCTCTTATTTGGTAATCACTTCTGCAATATAAAAAACCACACTTCAATATTGCTTATAAACGTACTTCTTAAGGATATAAACTGATTCTAAAAGATAGGACAAAAAATATTTTAGTAAAGTGACACTTACGTGGAGGTGTTGGTGGAGGTCCTGGTGATATTCCAACATCTACAAACACGCAATCGTCGCTAACACAGTTCCATCCGGAGTTGCACCAACTTGGGTCGCATTTAGTAGCTAGATTCAGGATAAATCGAATCGAAATTGTTACGTAGCATCATCGTGAATATATCTAATAATTCGGTCAAAACATTTTCGTCACTTAGAGCACTTAAACATGATCGTTTTACAACTATAACTTTTTAAAAAGTAATTCTTCTCGAATATTTACTTATTACATGATGTAGGATGATTTGGTTTCACATTAACGATTTTTTAGGAAAATAAGTCTTCTCACTGGTTTACTTACGTGGAGGTTGTGGAATTGTTGCAGTGCCAGTAATATCTTCAGTAAAATACTTCACGCATTTGTTCTCAAAGTTGCAATAGTGATCTCCGGTACACCAGTCTGAGCTGCAGGCTACAAATTAAACGGAAATGTTTTTTATATGTTGTATTAAGTGGCATGCCACGCTTTACGTGGTTATTTAGAAACAACATACTGTGTTGTAAAAATATGATGTCATATGAAAGGTTATTGATTAGTAGTATAGCTTCCTACGATTTTAGTTACGTAATAGTTTTCATCTTTTGTTTCATTGGTCACATCAAATTGAAATCGAATATCAGTTTGAATGTCTTGTTACTTACTTGGTAGTGGCAGAATACATTTATTGTTGATGCATTCATAAGGATTGAGACACCAGTCAATTGAGCATTTAGGAAGTTCCTCTGCAAGTAAATTAATCAATAAATGAATGAGATATTAGATTTTTTGATGTTATATGACATGAAGATCGTGAGAAAAACATGTTACTCATTTCCGTCTGTCTGTCGAGATGTGCTTTAATGCTTGGCCTTGTTATAACTTGAAAAACTTCAGTCGATTTTGAATAAAAATTTGACACGGTGTTAAAAAATAAAATCATTCAAATTTAGCCTTGTACGTTTCAGAAGCTGGTTGTTACCATCTTCTGGGAACGTTCAAAATTGGAGGTATTACCAGAGACTTTTAAATCATCGTTGACACAAATACAATTGTTTTGAACGATTTTTCTGAATCAATGTTCACAGGGCATTGGGCCTGAATTTACACTAAACATAATGTAAATCGACCTACTTAACGCCATTTTTCTTTGTTGCTTCATTCATCAAAAACAACAACACTTCATAACAAATGATATTTTACAACTTTAACTCATTCTGTCCAATATATCAATGCGAATTTTTTAAATGCTTATCATTTTTGTTTTCTCACAAAATAATTTCGCAGCACAGACACAAGAAGTGGAGTAACATTCACGGCCAAATATAAACAAATGTGTGTATACCTGTGCCACTCAAATACTATACAAATTTTTACTTACCAATTTCTGTTGGTGACTGAGTAATAGTTGAAGGATGGACACATATGCCTTGCATGCATTCAAAATCTGGCGGACAGTTGATGCCTTCGCATAGATCTGTTTAACAGGAAAATAGATTAGCACGAATGTAAATAGATATTGATATTTCATTGATGCCCCTTTTTTTTCTAAAAGCCACTCATCAAGCACATGAAAGGTAGTGGATAAGTGATGCCAACTCAAACACGTTTTCAGGGATCAGCTTGAACACAATTTAGACAGAAAAGTTAGACGAATTTATGTCACGGAACATTAGCATATAAATCATTACCTAGTACTTTCGACACTGTGGTTATTTCTGGGGTTGTTACAGTTTCTGTTATCTTTAGAGCACACACGCCTTCTTCGTTGCATTCATATCCACCATTGCACCAGCTAGTGTCACATTTTGGAGCTGAAAGGAATATTTAACAACTTTTAGTGCAACAGTACCAATATGAAGTACGATTTTTGCCAAGTAGCATGTTGCTTGTATAGCAAAAGGTTCCTAGTAAAGTGGTACTTACGAGGAGGCGTTGGCGGAGGTCCTGGGGATGTTCCAACATCTGCAAAGACGCACTCGTCGCTAACACATTTCCATCCGGAGTTGCACCAACTTGGGTCGCATTTAGTAGCTAGATTCAGGATAAATCGAATCGAAATTGTTACGTAGCATCATCGTGAATATATCTAATAATTCGGTAAAAACATTTTCGTCTCTTAGAGCACTTAAACATGATCGTTTTACAACGATAACTTTTTAAAAAGTAATTCTTCTCGAATATTTATTTATTACATGATGTAGGATGATTTGGTTTCACATCAATGATTTTTTAGGAAAATAAGTCTTCTCAGTGGTTTACTTACGTGGAGGTTGTGGAATTGTAGCAGTGCCAGTAATATCTTCAGTAAAATACTTCACGCATTTGTTCTCAAAGTTGCAATAGTGATCTCCGGTACACCAGTCTGAGCTGCAGGCTACAAGTTAAACAGAAACGTCTTATATGAAATGCATGACAAAATTACATGCTATAATTTCTGTAGATATTTAAGCACAACGGACTGTAGTGCAAAAATCTGATGAAATATGATCTATTGTTATAAGATCATAACGCCACAATGTATGGCATCGTCTATGAAACTACTTTGAAACATTACTGTTAAAAGACTCGTTTTCTGTATGTACACATATACAGGGTGTTCCATAATTATTGCGACAAAATGATACGGGTTGTAGAGGGCATAAAAATATGCAATTTTGCCTTATAAACCCCTGTTCGTAAATATGCCGTTTGAGCACTACAGTTAATTTTACCTTAAGAGCTCATAGGAGAAACAAAAAATTCACCAGCTGCAAAATGTTCGTCTAGCACATTTCATGGTCTCGCCGGTTTGTAAAAAAAGCCTGCTGTGTTTACATTTTTGTTATCGTACACCCGTACCACCTTTTAAAAGTCCAAGCCATGGGTCCAGCAGACTATCTGCCGCGTCGACGTTTTTGTCGTTGGTGGCTGCAGCAGGAGTTGAGGCAACCAAACTTTGGTCGCTACGTTTTGTTCACTGACGAGTCCTGTTTTACAAAGGACGGTTATTTTAATAGCCGTAACAGTCACATTTGGGATGAAGAAAACCCTCATGCCATAGCCATCCATAGAGACTAACATCAGTTTTCAATTAACATCTGGTGCGGCATTGTGGACGAGCATATCATCGGGCCATATTTGCTTCCACCACGTTTGGATGGGCATGCTTATGGTCGATCCTTACAGCATGTGCTACCGGAACTATTAGAAAATGTGCCACTGAATATAAAAGCCAACATGTGGTTTCAACACCATGGCGGTCCAGCCCACTTTTCTTTACAAGTGCGGCAGTATTTGGACGACAAATTTCCAAATAGGTGGATAGGCCGAGGTGGCCCTGTGCCTTGGCCTGCGCGATCACTTGACCTGACCCCACTGGATTATTTTATCTGGAGCTATCTGAAAGCTTTAGTGTACGAAACTCCTGTTCCCAACCAACAAGAGCTACTGGGAAGAGTGATGGCCGCGTCCGCACATGTTCAGGACATACCGGGGGTATGCCACAGAGTTCGCCGATCATTGAACAATCGTGCACAGCTGTGTATTGAGCAAGGTGGAGGACACTTTGAGCAATTACTGTAGGTAAGCTGTTTCAAGAAACTGATCTTTTTTTTTTGCTGCAGCCCAAACGGCATATTTCCGAACAGGGGTTTATAAGGAAAAATTGTTCATTTTGATGCCCTCTACAACCCCTATCATTTTGTCGCAATAATTATGGAACACCCTGTATACATATATAATTGTTTGGTTCGTCGCAACGTTTAACTGTCGTTTGAGTGGTGCTATTGGGAAGTACTAAATTGGGAGCATTGGTACTTACTTGATTGTCTCATAATGCATTTGTTGTTGATGCATTCGTAAGGACTGAAACACCAGTCACTTGAGCATTTAATTTCTGAAAACGTAAGTAAATGATAATTAAAAAAATTAAGGGTTTTTTCCATATAGTTCGAAAGGTAGCTAAATAGCTGTTTTTACCTTTCTAAGTATCGTACCGAAGTCGTTGCAACGCTTGGCAAGGTCTACGTTTGATATAGGTTTCAAGATTGCATATTTTCTTGAAGTTCTGACGTTGATGCGAGATAACAGATACTTGAAATGAGCTTTTTGTTTTTTAAATTTGTCATATAGAAATATAATGAATGAGCTATGAAGTAATATTTAAAGACATTCGCGTATTCATAATTCGGATGAAAACTTAATTTTGGGGTAAAACGAGTGAATGCATTGCGAATCTGCTGTCAGTATGGAGCCAGAACCAACGGAAAATCATTGGACGCTTACTTGTCTTGCCAAATTCAACCTTTCGACATTTCCGTATTGTTTGATTATCATGTTTGAACCAAATATCCCAAATATAGAGTGTGGTTTGTACATATGGTATCTGACACTTGTCAGAGAAATCGGTGAGAAGGATCACCGTCTTATTCTTAGTTACAATCTCTCCTCAACAATTTTGAATGCATTTATATGGAGAACCACACCACTCCTCGCTACATATCGTATTATAATAATGATTTTACTCACGATGGGGTAAAGCTGGTGCTATTTCTTGTGGAGCTGGTAGTACTTCTGTTTTGAGATACTTGCAAAAACCTTCTGAATCACATTCAGCTGGGTCTTTACACCATTCTTTGTTACATGCTATAGAGAGAAAAGTTAGAAATCAGGTTTTCCGAATGAGAGGTACTCTCTTATATTTTCAAGTAGCCAAAACATACATTTTGTGCAAACATCTATTCAGTCTAATCACATTATTATTTAATTTATTCTTATTAACATTAGTTTGTCATTTTTTTGTATGATTCGAGTAAAACTTATTGTACATGATAGATTTGCAAGTGTGCGTTACTTATCTGATCAATAAGACTTCCTGAACATTATTATATTAAAAAGACACTAACCTATTCCTGAAGGAGGAGGTGGAATGATAATTTCTGTTATTTTGACGCACTGACCGTTCGAAGTGCATTCATAAGGCAGAAAGCAGTAGCTTGCGCATGCAAATGCTGAAAGCAAAATACAGAGTTGTTAAAGTAACAATTGCTGTTTATACAGTGTGAGTGTATTGACTGACACAAGCACGTTTCAACAACAGAGCGAAATGTTTAACATATGATCATATTGATCCCCTGTCACATTCTTGAATTAGTACTGGACTTTTTTGCACGGGATGATCTGAGATGTTTTTATTGTTAGGCGTATTGAGATACACTTTAGTGAGAAACTTACGTGATAGCGTAGTTGGTGGGTACAAAGTGTTGTTCATGATAATTGCACAGATACCGTTCAGACATTCAAACGGTGGAAGGCACCATTCATCGTCGCAAGCTTTTGGAGCTACAAAAAGGCACTATTGGTAACTTTGTAGGTACAGGAAAATTATATTATAACATGCTATAAATAGATTTTCCCAAAATGTATTTGTTTATTAGTATGGGCCACCCTGTATATATATATATGTATGTATAATAGCTATCCTGAATAGCGTGTATACCTTATGTGAGCGTTGGGCTCAAGCCTTTTGAAAATTTTGACAGTAGCTTTCGCATGAAATTTATAAATGATAAAAATATATGAGAAAACGACTCATATGCTATCGCCAAATTTAATATGTTGAGCCCTTCTGCGCAGTCTGAATGTGCAGCTGTCAAAGGTGGTAAAAGATTTCAGATAAACAGAAATTAAATCTTGAAATATAACGTTACAGAAAATGGAATATACATCGGTCTTAGCTTAAATCACAAATGCCGCAGACGAAAACTTGGCATTTTGACTTTATATAAATGTCGAAAAAGGCGGGCGTTAATGTTTATTCATGCGGCGTACCCAGCCGTCTTAAGAAATCAACGATAATAGGTCTTTACTGTTATTTGAAAATATGGTGAAAGTGCGTAATGCGACATATTACGATCGATACGATGCGCATCCACCATAATTTGAAAGCGTTGCTGCGTTTACACATAGACCGCTGAACAATACGATTGCTTGGTAGATGCTATATCAAATAAAGATTCTAATAACAATATTTATTGTTCTTGAACCTACCTGAAGGAGGACGCTGTTCTTTTCCATATATCGACACGCATTGGTCATTCTCACATATGTAAGGTGGTTGTGGGCACCATGACGGTGAACAGGACGGTTCTTCTTCTGTTTCTGAAATTAAATCGATCATAGCGACTCATCTATTTTATCCGGGTCTCTTGTTTTAAAATTACCTGGTCGTAATTTGGTTTCGATGACTATCTGCACGCAGTCTTGACCGTCACATTCGAAGGGTGGTAGACACCACATTTGACATGGTGGTGGTGCTACAAATAAATCGATTCTTGGTGAATGCATTTCACAAAAAAGTACTTTGAACTTATACTAAGTACGATTAAAGATACCGGCAATATTATTTCGACTGGACTATGGAATTTTGTGGTTCTGAATCGAGAACGACCAGATCAAACGTCTTCTGTGTAAAACGGTGAATGGGATGTTTGCTTTTGAGAATACCGGTGAAGGGGGTGTTTACAGTGTGTCCGAGGTGTTCCTAGTTAGAATATCGTCAGCCAAGAGGCTATAAATTGAGTTCCTGATCCTGTATGAGGTCGGGCGGCGTGATTCGCGATCTTGTCAAAGTTGTACAGCAGGGCGTTGGTTTGGTTTTTACTAGGGGCATTACGAGATATCGACTAGGTCACAGAATGCTATAACTATAGAAGGCCGAGAGATGGAAGCTTGTTTCCTGGGTAAATCGGGTGCGTAGATTCCAAATTCGATGTCGATACAGTGCTAGAAATCACGGCTAGCCCGGAAAAATGGTTTCCTTCCTGTCACCTTTTTACGCTAAATCCAGTCTGATGACACTTTGGAATTTGTTCACTATGGTATTCATATTCAGCGCCCCAAATTACCTCATTGAGCAAAGCTTCACTTCTATGTAGCCATCGATAGTAAACGTGGGTTTTTAGCACTTTAAAGTCGCAAAAAACTCGTAGTTTTGCAATTTTTCGATAAATAATTAGATCTAAATGATAAACGGGATCAGATACACGTAAAACGAACTGGGATCCGATATTGGCAGTTCAAAATACCTGGAATAAAGGTCATTCGAACCGCAGTTAAAGCATTTTAACATATAATTATCATGTAGGGGTATTCTTACCAAAAAGGCACAAAATAAGTCAGTCGGGAACGTGAGCGTTACATGTCTTATAATACGCTTTTTGAGTCGCTGAAACCGAATCCATGGCCCATTCAGTCTGAAAATGCCTAAAATACTGGCAAGAATTCAACTTTGTCAAAAAACGACTAATAAAAAATATCTAAAAACTGTTGCGCGACTGCGATCGAGATGGAAGCTTGTTTCCTGGGTAAATCGGGTGCGTAGATTCCAAATTCGATGTCGGGTCGATACAGTGCTAGAATTTACGGCTACCCCTAAAAAATGGTTTCCTGTCAACTTTGTCATTTCAGGGTTTTCAGAATGCTCTGACAAGTTTCCGGAGTTACTATTAATTATTGGTTTATTTTTATTGAGTGGTGAAATGTTTATCATACACGGTGATTCGGTACTCAAGCTTAACAATAATTCGTACTTTTTGCGCTAAAACATTTATTTTATACATACAATTGAGTATATTATAATTGTCCATGTTGTGAATTTTTCATCTGCAATTTGAAGAACAACTGTCTGCAAATGCATTGCAATAATAGAGTGTTGTTAAAAAGTTATACAATGCCAAATTTCTGCAGCACATTTTAGGTGAAGCGCTTAGTACCATTTATGATTAAAATAATCAGATTTTGTTCTTGTACTACATGAGCTGGATAGAATACATTTTTTCCGAAATGTTTGTCACTGGATTAAACACTTTTAAATGTTCCTTCTTTTTTTCTTCTCCTTTTTCTTGAATGAAATCGTTAAAGTTTTGCAGCGCAAAGATACTTACGTGGGGTCGGTGGCATCGGCGGTAGAAGTATTTCCCCAGCTGCGTTTGCGCATGTTCCGTCGGCTCCGCAAGAATAACCACGGTTACACCAGCCACGCATACAAGGTGGTTCTGGAAAACATTAAAAAATCACACACTCTGTCACTTTGTTACTAGTGAACTAAGTTTTGTACCTTAAGGAAAAAAATTAATTAATCCAATTAAAATTTCAATTTCGCCAATTAAGAAATTCAATCATGTGACAACTAACAAGCTTAATTACTTAAACGGATTTCTAAAACAATTTACTTGAATCGATGAAACTAATGCAACTAAACCAGATCGCAGTCGTTTAGTTAAATGTAATAAACCGTTCACTTAGGTTGGCTTCAGCAATTTATTCAAAACCAATGAACTATGAGCCCCTTCCCACTTCAGTTGGCCCACTTCAAGATTTGTACCAAAATACTAAACATGACCAAACTATTCACTTCAAAAACAATTTATTTTCTCAAAAACATTTTAGATACACTCTAGTCGTAATAAATAAATATTTGAAATCACTTAGACATATAACTAATAGAACATCTAAACAAAAAAACAATGTACGAATAAATGCGCGAAGTTAACAAAGCACATTTCCATCAATAAAATGAAGTTTTCCTACTCCTTTTGATGACATACTGCCCCAGACCACAATGGATGCAGGAAATTTCACTTTTCTCTTCAGACAGTCAACATGGAATGCTTCATTTTTTTTGGCGAATAACTTTACTGCGACTGTCACCAACACAAACTTCGAATCAGGCCTCATCACTCCATTGTATTGCACACCATTGTTGAGGTGTCCATTGTTTATGTTCTTTAGCCCATCTAAGCCGATTTTTCTTTTGTAGCTGAGTTAATAGTGGCTTTTTTTGGCCTGTAACAAGATGTGCAACTTTAGGGTTTTACTTCACTTTTTTTATAAGAAAACTTCCCTTGCAAGTGCTAGTCCCAGTTTGTGAGCCTCTCTATGAGTTGTAGACCTCGAAATTGTCCTTCTAACAGCGTCACTCCACAGAACACTTAATTGCAGATAATTGGCACGTCTGTTTTTCACGATTATTCTTCTTAATGCTCTTCGGCCGGCATTTGTGATATTACTTTTTTTCACATAAGTATCGTGGCTTAGTATTAACTGAACCAGTTACATCTTCTAACAATATTTCTCACACTGTACCGCGATAAGTCTAACAGAATTGCAATTTCTGAGTTTGATTTCCCAGAATTAAAAAATAAAGTCATTTAAAAATAACCTACCGTGTTGTTTGATTTCCATATGCAAAACTTAAAAGACATCCCTCGTATACTTTGTATTTAGATCCTAAGTTATATTCAAAATGTATAAGTACTTACGTCTTACTGCCGGCCTTGATGGTAGCGGAATGACCTTTCTTCTTTCTCTGATACAAGTGGCATCGTCCTGACATACGAAAGGTTCTGTACACCACGAGGTTGAACACGGTACTGAAATCATTGTTGAGAATTATGTTTAAATGCAGCTTCAAACCAAATATAAATAACGTACTTTATTATTATAACTAGCTTAAAATGCGCGATATACAAGGAACGTTTAGAGCAAAAACTATGTAAAAATAACATAAAAAGTTCTTATAAACATAGTTGCATTGATTTTAGTACAAGGCGGCGCAAAATGTACGATATATTTCGAATTATTTATAGCTCGAACATTTTTTTAAGGTTAATTTTATTACTTGGGACTTAGTCGGTAAGGCTTGAATAATTCGATTAGAAGCGATATATCATGGAACAGCGATTGAAAATCGTCAAATTTTACTCCCAATTCAAGACTTAAGAACGCTCAATATCAATAAGAAGCGAACTGACTCCGCATTGGCAGCTACACGAGACAGTATTGAATCATTTTCGTAGCGCTGCTGTCAGATGGAGCTACCTTGAGAGTATACAAAAGGTCTAGTTTCTATTACTGCTACTTAAGATCGAATAATGCTGCAACATTTTTAGTGAAGCTTCAAACATGGAATTCCAACAAGGCTAAATTACAGCGCACACTATCAAGAAGCAGATAGTGTCTCTATTTAGGGCCGTATCGTCAGCCGTTCCTTCAATTGTAGGCCTCCTTGATTTTCATATTTTTCTACCTTTCCGTGTCGGCGCTATACTTTGACGTTATGTCACAAATATCTATTTGCATCAAATTGTGCATGCTTTTGATTAATATCATCTGTTATAGTCGTACCAGCCTGAAATTTCCTACAATTTAAAGAGCCAATTTGAAAACTACCCATTTAACGAATTCCAGTGCACCTTCCTCAGGAATATTTGAACGAACATTTTGCTTATGAGTCAGAAACATTGCCTACTTAAATCACAATACTTAAATCGTTGTGACAAAGCGGAAAGTTATTGAAAAAGAGCAGAATTATGTGAAACCGAAAAGAGCCCCTACATGCTAAATAACATCTTTCGCAACTAATTTTCCATCAGTACAGCAAATTTAAAAAAGGTTTCGTTTTAATTGCCCCTCAAATAATAAAGTGACGGAGAATGTAAGACACATTGTTCATTTCGCACCACCCTATATCTCATGATATGTATGTTCCTCGTTTCTGCATTGATTTATAGTTTTATGGTTTTCGGTAATGATATTTCATTCTCAGACTCTTGGATAAGTCGATTTCATGATTTCACTTGTTTTTTTGTACTTACGCGGTGGATGCTGAGTAAGAAGTGTTGTTTTTATGCACTTTTCGAACTGATTACAAGACAGCGGTTCCTGACACCAATCGGCGCATCGTTGTGGTTCTGCAAAAAAATTGTCAATTAGACTCCATACATAAATATCTGTACCCCAGAGCCAGACTAGGTTAAGTCGATTTTTGTCAAAAATGAGTTTAATATGTTCAGCTTATGATAATATTGTGAGTTTTCATTTGCTACATACAGCATCCATCTATCTGTAATAGTAAGGACTTTTTAACTCATGTCAAGATGCAATGCAAGAAACATATTTCAAACGTAATTATCTCAAGACTACTTATTTGGACTTAACTTAGTCTGGCTATGAGGTACAGGCATATGAACTTCTGAATTGAGAAATGGCCACAAAAGGTGGTACATACTCGGTGGCAAAATAGGTGGTCGTATCCTGCTTCCATGATCATCTACACATTCGCCAGCGTTGTCGCAATGATGAGGCTCCACACACCAAGACGAACCACAAGTTGGAGCTAAAAGAAACCTCAAATGTATATGGATTCCAGCAAAATGGATATGTTCTATGGAAGTTAGCATTTTCAACACCGCTAAAACGTCTTACGGCTAACCCGTTTTCGAGAGTCAAATGGCGGGATTAAGGAAGGAGCAAAAAAATAAAAGGGATTTTGAACAGATGGGCTTCTGAAAACTGCATAGATTCATAGTAGAGAGTTTAAATATGAATGAAGTTTATCATTTTTCTGAATCAAATCAGTCCTCTTTGAATGTTTCTGAAAAGACTCGCTAGGCACACCGACCACTACGGTAAAGAGATTGTAAATATACTTGCTTACGTATTGGTATTGGTAAAGGTGGTGGGGGGACAAGTTCAATTTCTTCTTTTAAGCAAACTCCTTCTTTATTGCATTCGTATGGAGGTTTGCACCATGAATTTGTACAGCGGACTGAAACAAATCGTAATACTATATAGAGTGATACAAAAAAGTGATATTGTTGAGATTTCACTTGAAAATCATCAAAAAACCCAACCTTCAGTTGCCGTCAGGCTTCTGGTAAGAGTACAACTCTAAACTAGCACATCAAAATATCAAAGACATACGCTAGAAATGTTGCTTCATTCAAATTCATCAATATTCAGAACCAGAACGGCTTCCGTCTTTCTTGAAGGTGTGCTTTTCTTTACGACAAAGGTGTTGCTTTTACTCACCTTTGGATACATAAGTCGGAAGTGTGACAGGTTCGTACGGATCAGGCGTAATTTTTACATCGATCCATTCGCATTGCTCTGTTGTTCGGTTACATGCAGCTGGAAACTGGCACCATTCTGCGTTGCATGCTAACAATCAAAAAAGTCATTTGTAGGAACAGGAACATAAAATGTGCGAGCAACAATATTTTAAAGATAAATATAAAATAAGTGCTAACCCTGGTCTCCAAATGAAGATATAACAACCTTCCTCTCCAAAAACACGCATCGTTCTTGTCTGTCACACTGGAATGGATACCGACAGTATTTACGACATCCAATTGTATCATCTATAAGAAAGAGAAATCGGTTAAACAGCTTTCGACAATATTTGCACGTGAGATCAATATACTAGCCCCTTCCCACTTCAGTTGGTCCAACTATTGAAATCTTAGTTTTTTTCTTATCAAACACAAATAATAGAAATGTAGCAGGGTGTTATAGGTTTAAAATATTAACAATGAATATTTTGATAATATATAGTAGAAAACACCTTATCACTCCCTAATCAAATTTGCAGCATAAAAATAACACATGTTGCAATTACAGCAAATCAACCTATTTTCATTTTAATGCAAAATAAGTTTACAACGCATAGGTAGCTGTGAAAAATAAAAGCCATGACAATTGTTTTTATTAATCAGAGCTGTCAGAATATGTTTAAAATAGTTTTGGGTAGTTCAGGTTTTCAAAATGGGTAGAGGTGGTTATTAGTGAGAAAATTTGATTACTGATAATTAAATTTTTTAATTCTGGGAAATCAAACTTAGAAATTGCAACTTTGTTAGACTTATCGCGGTACAGTGTGAGAAATATTGCTAGAAGATATAATGTAACTGGTTCAGTTAATATTAAGCCACGATATGTGAAAATTCATTAATTAATAATATCACAAATGCCGACCGAAGAGCATTAAAAAGAATAATCGTGAAAAACATGCGTGCCAATTATTTACAATTAAGTACTCTGTGGAGTGACGTTGTTGGAAGGAGAATTTCGAGGTCCACAACTCATAGAGAGGCCCACATAAAAAAAAGTGAAGTAAAAACCCTAAAGTTGCACAAGTTGTTTATAGACCAAAGAAAAGCCAT
This sequence comes from Acanthoscelides obtectus, assembly GCA_963669975.1. NCBI lineage: Eukaryota > Metazoa > Arthropoda > Insecta > Coleoptera > Chrysomelidae > Acanthoscelides > Acanthoscelides obtectus. The sequence goes on along the minus strand of CAVLJG010000006.1, from coordinate 106,498,304 downwards.
TACTAACTCCACTGCAAAGAAAAATCGGCTTAGATGGGCTAAAGAATATAGACAATGGACACCTCAACAATGGTGTGCAATACAATAGAGTGATGAGGCCCGCCGATTCGAAGTTTGTGTTGGTGGCAGTCGCAGTAGAGTTATTCGCAAAAAAATGAAGCATTTCATATTGACCGTCTGAAGAGAAAAGTGAAATTTCCAGCATTCGTTATGATCTGGGGCAGTATGTCATCAAAAGGAGTAGGAAAACCTCATTTTATTGATGGATACCAACAAATATTTGGCAATTTTAGAAGAATCGCTTTTACCAGTGATGGAAGTATGTTTGACATTCGGCCAAGATTTTGTGTTTCAGCAAGATGGTGCAGCGTGCCATACCTCAAAAAAGGCTATAAAATGGATGGAAGAAAATAATGTACCACTTTTGGAATGGTTTTCTCACAGTCCAGATCTATCACCTATTAGAAACTTTGTGACACGAGATGAAAAAGGTTCTACAACAACGTCCTGCTCGTACAATCACCGAACTGAGACAAAAGCTTCAAGTATGGGATTGTTTTACACCAAATTTTTGCCAAAACTTGATTAACACTATGCCCCAAAAAATTTGAGCCGTAATAAAAAATAAAGGTGATGTTACCCAATGCTAATCTTTCAGTTGTTGCTTTGTTAACTTCGCGCATTTATTCCCACATTGTCTATTTGTTCAGATGTTCTATTAGTTATAGGTCTAAGTGATTTCAAATATGAATTTTTTTCGACTAGAGTGTATCTAAAATGTTTTTGAGAAAATAAATTGTTTTGGAAGTAAATAGTTTCGTCATGTTTAGTTTATAAAGGCATATTTTGGTACCAATCTTGACGTGGGCCAACTGAAGTGGGATGGGGCTCGTATGCTCCAAACGACAGCGTCTTAGAAACTCCTGATCATTTTCAGACACTGTTTATTTTTTCACTTAAAAAATGGCCTACGTTTCAATTTCCGTCACATTGCAATGTGTGAACGAAAAAGTAAACACTTACGTATAGGTGTTGTAGCCCGCAGGTCAATGTACTTGCACTTCATGTCTTTAGGATCACACTGGAAAGGTGGTGGACAGTTTCTGAGGCTGCAAGCTGGTGTTATACCTAATTCAAAGTCAGAAGTTATTTAGGATTTCAATTTTATCTTGACATAAAGCAGCTAGGGTAAATCGGATGCACAAATAACGAATCCGATGTTAGTTTCTCACTCAGATAGGCTAAAGATTTTAAATTACCTTGTAATTGTACTTCAAACAGGACTTCTCAAGACTTTACTATTTTTTATTATCATATCCAAAACGAACGTCCTAAATTACCTCGAGGATCGACCAAAACTGACCTGGGGTCTCTGTTGCTATTGTAACAGGTTCCACGTATACGCAAAGATCTCGCAATTTATCACAATATGAAGGTCGTTCGCAAGTCCTTTTGTCACATCTTCCTGGAATATCCAATATATTATTAGGATACAAAGATTTAAAGAACGCGAAAATCGGTGCTTATTATGACGTTGTATAGAAGAGGCATTGGCTGTGCCTGATCAACGTTTGTATTCTATTTCAAATTTTACTGACTGTTTTTGTCGACTTCTAAATATTTTGTCTCTTGATGAATTTCAAAACTCTGTAAAATGTTTAGACAGCATCTCATCTTCACACAGCTTAAACCGATTCTGCTTAGAGGATGACAATCCGACTAATCGGTGAGACTCCCTTAAGAGAAGGTCTCAGGGCTTGTATATGGTACTATGTATGAGCAATACGTTATTTTATGAATCCAAGGTAAGCCTAATAAGTCTTTCACAGCTATAATCATTCTGTAAAGATCAAATACTGACTTTTCTTTCCATCTGCGGATGGAGGAGGACGATAGACACAAAACCCAAAATCGCAAGCAAATGGTGGTGGGCATTGCTCGTCCTCGCAACCTGAAACATTTGAAAAAATATAGTTAGAATTTTTTTAAATTATGATAGCGATGATAAAGGTGTACGTATTAGTATTTTTCAAATAATGGTGAATGCACAAAATATGCTATATGATAGGTTGCTTAGCACATTCACCTTTATTTCAAGTGTATAGCAAAATAAACAATCTTTGCCTATCAGCGATTTGGACGGGCACTTTTTAAGTAAATCGATATCATAAATTTCCTAAACTCTAGTTTTATACCAAGCGAAATCACTTGAGTGCACCTGATTTAGTTCGGTGGTAGCTACGGGGGACAATCATGGAGACCGTCCATTGGACAATCTTTAAAATTATATACATACTATTGGAAAATATCTTTCGCATGTTTAATCTCGACTGGGACTCGCTTTCGCTGACTGCGATGGTAGGCCCCAACGTCTCATTTTTTCATTCTATTCTAAACAGAGCTGCGTGGTATTTTAAGATTTTCTAATGGCTGTATTTAAAATCAGTATAGCAAATTAACCAATTATACCGAGTTTCGTTTGCTTAATTAACGGAGAACAAAAACAGAGTATATGAAAAATGAAATAAAATCCTGACCTTTTGGCAAGAACAGGCAGTTCAGTCCCTGCTGATCACACTGATAAGGCCTAGGACAGGTATGTCGATTGCATGGCAAATCTGAAACAACATCAAAAATTATATATATATATATATATATATATATATATATATATATATATATATATATGGGTCTATAGCGCTTGGATATGGCGTTGCTCATAGACAAAAGCTTTTCGAGAAAACTATGTCTTGACGTAAATCAGATATATTATTTTGTCTAAGACGAGTACTATATACGCTCACTGTTAGTGGAAGTTTGGCAAGAAGTCATATTGCAAATTTTGGAATGATCATTATTATAATGGTTATTTAACTTAATAATGTACATACTGTCTGGATTTGTAAGATTTCTTGGTGGTGTAAAGAGACACTGCTCAGTCTCACGGTCACAGTGGAATGGTCTGGGACATTTCTCCTTCTTGCACCCTGAAAGGTTTAATAGTTATAGATAGAATGATGATCTCATTATTACTTCTACCACTAAAGATATACTTACATTTGTCCTTATCGTGCATGTATTTGCACAAACCATCTTTTGGATCGCATCTGAAAGGCGGAGGACAGTTAAGCGGACCGCAGGCAGGTGTCACTGTTCAACAAAATGATACAATTAATAATAATGTGCTTTTGTTCAATTTCGCAGAATTAAAAAGGGGGAGTGTTACCCTGATGGTATTTTTTTATTGAATAAAATAAATAAAGGATAAAGTATCAACAAAATTATACATAGTAAAATCTAATCAAGGGACTCATCTATATGGTGCATTTAGATAGTCTGGCAAAATTAATGAGAAATCAAGTTGTTCATGTAAAGTTCATACTGACCTGGTGGATGTTCGGTTGGTGGTATGAAGTAGCACAAATCTGTCACAGGATCGCACTGGAATGGGTACTGACAATTTTCTGCATTACATTCTCTTTCTGAAACCAAAAAAAGTATATACCTATTGCATTTTGTCTATTCTAGCAATGTTTTGTGCATTAGGATTTTTTCATGTCACTTTTCGTCAAAAAGTGATATGGAGAACAAACCATTTTTTTGAGTTTCTGAAAGTGTATCCAAAAAAAGGAACTCCTTTATAAAGATGCTCTTTCAGTATTTTTGCAAAATGTATACCCAATGTTATAACAAGGAATGTTAGATTGTAGATGCCTCGTAGAAACTTTGGTTCATATGAATATTCTACAGAATACGAGTAACGCTTCCATCTGGCGGATGCTGCACGAGCAGCAACTTTATCCTTACCACTTCCAGAAGTTCAAGGATTGACTGTACCCGATTATCATAATAACCCCTAGAAGTTTGATCACTCAGTTCTGAAACACCCTGTATAATGTGACGCTATAGTAAACGTACATTGCAACGGATGGTGGTACTCAAAGAGTATGACAATACTAATTTGGTTCGGTTAATTGATATAACAGCAACTTTTTTAATGTATTTCGTGGCTCACCTCTGTGATCCGCGGTAGAATCAATGTATTGATCGGTGGTATTTTGTGTCGACGTTGGCGTTGTTGTGAACGTTGTTGACGATGTCGTTAGAGTAGCGTCCAAGTAACAGGCGTTGAGCCTCTCGTCGCACGTGTATGGACGCGGACAGGAGTTTTCGTTGCAAATAGGAGCTGAAACGTGCAAATAATATACGTAACATAATTGGTTCATACGGATGAAATTCGTAATAGATCGGTGAAATATATGAAAATGCCCGATACCACCAGTCACTGGCCACCATGCAATATCTTACGCATCATTGATCGGAACAAGTCCTTTCATATTACAGCTATTGATAGACAATTGTTCGATATCATCATGCCTTATTTCCATAACGGTGCGAACGTTTAACTTTGTTATGTGCTCAATCTAAGGTTGTTTTGTTAATGAGACGCTGAATGAATGACTGACTTGGTTGTGTCGAAAGAATGACAGGCGTCGTTGGTGTCCAGTAGCATTTGTCTTGCTTCAAGTCGCATCTGAAAGGTTGGTGGCACGTGTGTTTGTTGCAAGCCGGTCCTACAATATACAAAAAAACATTATAGTTTTATATTCCTCTACGTACTGATCTAGAGGACCTACCTCTATCATCGGCTTGGGGCGGAATATAGTAACATTGATCCGTCTTGTTGTCACATTTGAAAGGCGGCGGACAATTATAATTGTTGCACAATGACTCTGAAACATTGACTATAGATAAAAATGGCAACATGAATGATTCAAGCAATGATTGCTAATCGTGTTTCTCTTTTGTTAATTCAAAAATGTCGATCCATCTATCTGGAAAATAATAATATAAAACATAATAATTGGGACTATACGGTCCTTTTTTGATTTCTGGACATTATCGATAGAGACCCTAAAAAGGAATACCTGCTGTTGGAGCATTTGGAACCATGTAACAGATGTCAGTCTCGGGGTCGCACTGGAAAGGTGGTTGACACGTATTTTCGTTACAGTTCGGACCTAAAAGTACCATCATTGAAACAAAATGTTGAATTTTGATTTTTTTTTAAAAGCTGCTTATATTTTTATTCAAACTAATTTTTTGTTACAGGTTAGTTTCTCATCCATTTCAATTTAGGCACTGGTGAGTAGTAGACTTTGATGGTATTGAATTACGCATGCAAACATGAATAATTTCATTAAAGGAGATCAGTCTGACCTAAAATATTTGATGAAAAAGAAATATGCATTTGGACCACTTGTCCAAATCTATACATTAGTGACCACACATTTTAAAGTAGATCTTTTTCAAAGTGAGTGTACAATTTTCATTTTTTTTTTCTACGAACTGGTCTGATAAACTCACCTCCATTCTCAGTTGCAGGCGGGTCGAAATAACATTGATCTTTTTCTTCGTCACATTTAAAAGGCGACGGGCAGTTGTATATGTTGCAAAGTTGCTCTAAAATATTAAAACATTGACAGATTTATGATCTACAGGGTGACTTCGAAGTTGAGTCATTTATTTTAACAGTGAGTAGATCTGATCAAAAGAAATGTTTTTTTCCTTTACCATTTTTCTGGTAAAATTAAAGTAACAAAGTTATAGCCCTTTGGAAGTTTGAGTACCGCCCTGTCTCAATAATAATATCATGTGCTCGTGTTTGGCAACAACGGATATAATCCGCCTTATCGGTTCATCGCATCGGAAACAAAAAAGCGAAAGAATTTGGAACGATGTTTTTACAATTATTTTATTCAGTTCAGTTATACATACAGTCAATGTCAGTCGGTAACGCGTGTGAATAGTGTCTGTTGCGTGGCTCAAACGAAATAAAAAATGGCACATGTTTATGCGGATCGGTTTCCCAATCGAGTGCAACCAACCCCTCGTGCCTTTGTTAATGTAGTACAACGGGCTCGTGAATCAGGTGACTTAAGACCTCACAGGGGAGGGCATGCCGGTGCTCCAAGACCGCACGATCAAATACAGGTCCGCACTGAAATACTTGTCGGGAGGATACTTTATAAAACCAGGTAAACATTTTTTTTGAATTTTTTTTTATTTTTCCACACATATTTTGGTTTATCTTCCTTCTACAATCATTATCTGAAAATTAATGACTCAACTTCAAAGTCACCCTGTATATATAGGTTTCAAAATAAGTAGCAGGCATAGGATTCTTTTATGATTGTTACTGGTACGTTGTAAAAATATATTCTATAAATCTTATTTTGGTAAGTGGAGATCATTTTAGATAGAAATTCGAGCAAAAAGATTGTCAACGTAAGTATTTTTGTATGATTTTCGGTTGTAAGTTTGAGCTTATCCTGTTCTATTCATGCTGGTAGGATTCGATGATTCACTGGCCACTTAATGGAAACAAATGTGCTTAAATGACTATTTACTGTAGTAATTCAAATATATGTGGTTTCATTTAGCGGTCTGACAATCGTGACCTCCTATTGAAAAGATATCTGGCTTTTTTGTAGGTCTATTTGTTGGGTTACATAACCGATCTGAAACATTAACAAGGCCAGCGGGCTGCAGTGTTAACGTGATTTTTTGCCAAACATGTGTCCTCCTCGAAAACAAAATCGATGGGTCTGAGCGTTTTTCCAAAAAAAAAATGACTTGCCAGTAAATGCGTTTGTTTCGTTTTCGGTGGGCCACCCTGTAAATTTTTGACTACAAGAAATTGAAGATAAATAAACATTAGTTGTGAGGTAAGCTATAATTTCTAGGCTTAGGATTAGGAGTTTGAATAAAACCAGGAGAATTAGAACAAAATATTATTATTATAGCCTTTTTGGAATGTATTTAATATTTGATGCAAATAAACGCAATAGGCGCATTCACATTTATTCAAGGCTCTGTGTCAGTTAGCTATTTAAGCGCCATATTTCCCTAAATCCGCCCATTCATTGGAGTGTTTGGTGTAAAGTAGGCTTACCTCGTGCTACGCCATGATTAAATGTTAAACTAAATATCGTCAATATCGAAAAAATCGGCAGTTTCACCTTCCACTTCACCATCTTTCCTAATGACCGAAGGTAAAGTAAAGCAAATTTTTTGCATACACCTAAGTAAGAATATGAATACATCGTAATCCTCGATGGGATATTGTTATAAAGTTTAAAAAGACAAGTATTAATGAATTATTAGTACCTATTGTTAATATAATACTGGGCTTTTGCGTCAATATCGTTTTGGCAACAATAGCAGATTAGACCACGCGTAAAAAGGAATATTATCAACAATCCAATTCGAACAAAACCTTTTTTTAGCTACTATGATTGTGAAATGCTATTCTTACGAAAGTTTACGACATTGATGTGTGGTGACCTTGCGAGTTTCTCAGCATGTGAACGTAACGTGTGACTACCGTTTCGGCTTACACACTGACGTCGAATCACTCTGTATATTGCGCTCACATGGTCTTGTTGCGTATATGGCGTTATCCCAATTGATATACTGGTGCGTCGAAGAAAAAGCATATCTGATATAGATTCGCTTTTCAGGCTTTGTCGTCGAAACGGGAACCGTTCGCACTTCTTTTCTACATTTTGTCCTAACTATTTCAAAATCTGCTTGGCCATTTCTTTTTAGTCTTCGTGGGCCGGGAAATTGTTTGATATGTGGAATTTTTTAGAACATTACGAGGCTCGTATACTTTTAATTCCTAGATACAACTTTTCTGACTATTCATGTATGTTTCTTGAATTTTTCTTTCTGAATATCGAAAAATATTCTATTTTTAAAACATAACTTTGGAATAATTGTTGACACAAGTGGATAAAGGCGTCATATAACATTTTTTTAAATGACACCTTTATCCACTTTTCTCTTCAATTATATTATGAGGGGATTGACAATTTTTTGGTAAAAAATTAAGTACAAGTAGAATCAGAAACTCACTAAATGGAAAAAAATTATATTTCTATTGTATTACGTCAAATATTTTCTCTTAAGCAACCGATCTGGAAGCTGTGATTTGTGAAAGATTATACGACTACTTACCTTTTCTAATTTATGTAATTATATTTGTTTATTTTTACGTGTTTTCTTACTTGCCTATTTTAATTTGTGTGTGTTTTGCGTACCAGTCTGGTTGCTTTTA